>JASDFA010000018.1:165300000-165902083 GCA_035772735.1 Datura wrightii | reverse complement strand
TCACCCTGTGCAACTTAAATAATACTTTCCAATTATTTATATTTCTCATATTATTCAGCGAGCAAAGACTATCATATCCACTACCCACCTAATTAATTAGTTATTGATCCCGAAATCGTGCTAAATAAATAAAAAAAATACACTAACACCCTAACATGTGCCTACCCGTCCCAAGCCTAATGTCCAAGAGGCGTGGACTATTAAATTTGGATTTTTTGGTCTAAAAATTACTTAGGGCTATTAAGGATAAATATCAAATAAGTAAATATAAACAACAAGCACATAAGGTTTCATGTTGCCTCTATGTAAATAAAACCTATAACATGAATTCTAAACATGTGAATAGATCCTATGGACATGATTTCTAAAGAGATGAATAGATTCTGTATTCATGATTTCTAAACATGTTAGTAGGTCCTATGAACATGATTTGTATGAATAAATCATATATACATGATTTTTATCAATAAATCCTATATACATGATTCCTAGTGCAAAAATCAAATTTAAGTGCAAAACATGCTATAGAACCCTATTAGATAAAGTTTCTAATTGTGTATACAAATCAATGAGGATGAGATTGCTAATTCCAGGACGTCAGAAAAATGCAGCCTATTTAGTATATGAGTCGAGGAATATCTCCCTTAGGCAAGGACTCTATGATTCAAATATCGCAAAAAAAGGTCTTTGTAGACAGGAGTTTTGTGAGTTTCAAACAGCCGTTATAACTTAATAATTTAAACAAACAACCCTTAAGCTGTTTTCGTGTCCAGACAGGCAATGAAATATTAGAAACATACAATTTAATTAATGATGGGTGGCTAATAATGTAAAATCCTATAGGAATGATATCTAAATATTATCATATCAATTAAATCCTATGGACATGGTTTCTAATATGCTTCAACTCAAGTCAGTTAGTTTCTATAATCTCTAATAGAAATGATTAAATCCATCAATCCAATATGCATCGTTTTTAATCAGACGATCAAACGGTAAAAGAAATACAAACCCCGCCCCCCTAAGAATAATAGACCCGTTTCTACTATTATTCGTGTTTGTTACAATATAACAATAATAAATAAAATATATAAGAATTCATAATATTAAAACCTAAAGCAAAACACAGGATTTCATACTTTGTCCTTCAGACCCTAAACCCGAGGTGACTCTTCGGTGTTATAATAAGTTCCTCTGAAAGAAAACCTGTTACACAGTGAAAGAAAACACAACAAAACATATTTGGACATATACGTACTCCGAACTTAAAGATCATATCTTAAAAAAGCTAAAACAAAACACCTAGACAAATATACGTTAGAAATTAAGGGAGGTATGATGTGTGCGGCAAACTTAAGCATGTTGTTGTAAGAGTATATAAAAGTATACTAACCAGTTAATAATAAATACCCGCGAATAATCAACAATTTCAAAAGTCCCTTTTCAATAATTGAGACCCAAACCTCAACACTTCAAGATCACTAGAATCTCATGCATTCCGTGTAGTACTTGTCTTGAGGAGGGCAAGATGAGTTAAAGAATTGAAGGGTGAAGAACAAAGAAGTAAGGAACCAAGTAAATTTTCGAGTTTGATAGCCAAAGTCCCAATGTTATGACCTAAGAGAATCAGAAAGGTTCCCCCCCCCCCCCCAAAAAAAAAAAAAGAACAAGAGTCTTGCTTATATAGCTAGGGAACTGTAATTAATCATAAGGGGTAAAGAAAAAGGAAAATATTCAGAAATCAATCAAAAAGCTCTTTTCCTAATTAGCAACATAGAATCAATCCATTGAGGAGTAAAATTAATCAGTCATCATAACTGAATCACTTAGGCCAAAAATAATTCAAACATACCAAAATTGATCAAGACACTTAAAGCTGTAACATATTACCATTTGAGGCTATCATACAGTTTCCATATATTCAGTAAAATGTTTCTTTAATTAAAAGTAACAGGCTGTCCATAATCAAATTCAGAAAGGAAGGGAAGTAATTTGAGAAAGAGAGTGATCACATGTAATATTTGATGTCCCGCAAGTGTATGGGTCGTACAAGTAATATAGTGGCCCTTTTTAAGAGCCGGATGTCGAACCCACAGAGACTGGTTCAGTGAATTATCAAGTTCAAGTGTTAGTTAAGAGGTTCATTCTAGAAGTTTTCGATAATTTGTAATTAAATGTTGAGGGTGACACGAAATAATATGGAAGCAATACAAAACAAAACTAGAGTTAAGGCTAGACAATCATGCAATTCTACAATTCATAATGGGTTAAGAATTAAATTATCAATTGTTGTCTCACATAATTGGAATGGAATGTTCATGTTCTTCCAAACCTCCAAACACGACAAACTAGCCTCACTACTACATCGTTGAGCGAGGATGTCATTTCTAGTTCGTGGGCAATTCACTACGTGGATGTGGTTTATGGGGTTTATGCCCTTGATTGGGGACTTCCGTACCTCCAAGCATTTAACCAAACTTAACTTCACAACTACTCCTACAAGTGGTGGAGTAAAATTCTAAGTTGGTGTCTTTATATCTTCCCATTTTATCAACCAAGAATGGTAAATTAGGTATATTCCTATCCTAACCATAAATCTTATCAAAAGACAAGAACTTGCTTCCTACATTCTTATGTTCTTGCCTAGGTTTGCTCTTCCAAGCTTCCACCCAAGCTTAACCCACTTTTTTTCATGGTGATCAAGCATAAAAATGACAATAATAAATATTGTAAGACAAAACAACAACTAAAAACTCAACCCAAAATGAATCTAAGCAAATACAATCATATCCATGGCCTCAACCCTAGATAGAGGGTTCTAGCCACCCATGTTTGTACAAAAACTCAAAACCATGTTTATAGTAGTTTAATTACAAGTATAGATGAAAAGAAATGAAGAAAAGATGAACCCAAGAGGAGTTTTCCAAGTCTCCTTCGCGCCTCCCTTCGGTTTTTCCAGAAAATCGCGTGTGTCCTAATTTTGGGGCAAGGTTCCTATTTATAGTAAATGAGAATCTGCAGATTTTTTGCCTGTGGTGGAATGGCAACGTGTCACGGAGGTGAACGTGGAGCATTGCCTCCATGACACAGAGGTAACATGTACCCTCATTGGAATGTGCCAAAAAATGCAATTTTCGATCAAGTGTTGCCGCGTTGGCAGCGTGCCACGACCCCTATCGCTTAGGGTGCCAGTTATTGAATGTTTTCTCGTTGACTTTCACGTTTTGCTCTTGATTCCATTCTTCCACTTCACAAAATAATAAATTAGTTCCTCAAATGCATTATTAACCTTCAAAAACAAGGACTTGTTATGTTGGTTAGTATATATTCACATTTACATAAAATCACATGAGAATATATATAAATAAGTAGATAAACAACACTAAATTGAGTTATAAAGTAGCACTTGGGCATGCTGTTATGCCCAAGATCACAACCCCACACTTAAAGCCTTGTTTGTCCTCGAACAAACCTTTTACATCTCATGGACTTGAAGACTCAAACATAGCTAATTTAGCACGACAATTCAAGCTACGGCTAGAGCGATTATTTAAGATAACAAGTTAAAAATAGAGCACGCAAGAGTTAACCCTTAAAATGAAATATAACTAAGTTAAAACTTCCTAACCTCAAGAATTGACTCTTAATCTCAACAAACTCATGCAAATCAACCGAGCAAGAAATCCAACATGAATTATATCCTTCATTAAACATGTGCCCTCACCACAAGAGAGTTACCCCATTTTTACTTCAAAAGAATCTCAAATCACAAAAGGTATGGGTATATGAATAAAAGTACGCTCACTCTCTCAAATAATTCACATGCATCATGTGGTGAACCATAAGCTTGCCCTTAGTGTTTACTCCACTAATTTAAGGATGTATGAACATAAGATCAAGTAGGACTAATGGGTTGTAATGTAAGCTAAGGGACGGGTAGGTACTATTCTGGCCAGTAATAGTGACTATCTTCCCCCAAGCTCTTTTAATACATACACGTTCATTAAAGACATCTCCTCTATACTTCTTCCTCATTCTTCTCACTTTTGAATTTTCTCTTTTTGTTCTCATTTCTTTAAGCACACTCAGCTTACTAGTAAAGTGTATTTAAGCAAATTTGTCATTTACTTTCTTACTCTCTACTAATAATCAATCATTTTCAAACAAGTGCACCTTTGTCCTTTTCTCAACTCTCACAACTTCCACTCTTCTTTCTGTTTCACGCTTCTCACTCCTTCACTCTTTGGAATTTTTTCACTTAAGCGCTTAGGAGTTTTGGATCAAATTCACGGCTAATGAAAGAAAAGGATTAAGCTTTATGTTGTAACTATCAAAGAATAGGCTTAAGGCTAAATGGGGCTAACTAGGATTTAACATTCAAGGTAGGTAAGATAAGGGATAAAATTTAGCTTCATTCAAAGAAATGCCTACATCCTCTCCTACAATCCACATCCTTCATTTTGTTTTATATACACACTAGACAAGCTCTAGACACTTCACAGTAACATGGAATATTAGAAAAACTCACACTCACTGCACATGCTCAATTTAAGACATATTCATAGACTCTTAACTCAGTTAATTACAAGAATTCAAAATTAAGCCTTAGTCACATCGAGTCGAATACTAGAGCCTAGGTGTCTCAACATGTTTAACACGCTTGCATGCTTCCATACTAATCACACTTGCATCTTACAGTATAACACATAACAAGAATGTCGAACCATTAATTAGCTATGTGTTCAAAAAAATCTAAACCTACTGACTAAATTTCCTGTAAGACGGTTGTCATCCATCCATCATAGGGAACAGTCTCTGTCTAAGACTTTGGTTCAATGGGACTATTCTCGGATAAAGCACGAAAAACAAAAACTGAGAAACCCAAATCAAAAATTAGAAAAAATAAAAAAATAAAAAAATAAAAAAAGCAAATAACTTACACAAATGACTCCTTAACAATTTATTACATCACCAGCACCAACACATAAAATCATCAACAACATAACATGAAACACAATGTCACATATTAAACAACCACAGAAGCACAAGCACAACACAACCTTACTACACCAGCACCTAACTACTCCCACCCCACACTTAGTTGGAACATTGTCCCCAGTGTTCGCATATTTGCAATTAAAAATAAAGTTTGGGTGGTGTAACTCCCTGATCAATCAAAATGTTCAATCTCTTCATCAGGTGCTAGTGCCTCATCTCCAAGATCAGAATCTTCTCCGCCGTCCTCCTCTGACTCAATGTCTGAGTCATCTCGGCGTGTTTCCTTATTAGTAGGGACGTCGTCATCAACTAGTTATACAAATGCGGGCACCACTCTGCATAATGCCCGGGCATGCTCATTAAATGGATAATCCATGTCGAGCTACCACAATTCATCCTCCGTATCAGGCCTTCCACCAATTCGCAGTTGCAGCATCTGCATCCCATATATTCGGGCCATGTATTGGTTGTCCCGCGCATGTCGCTCGGCGAGTGTAAGCACAGGCCCAAATGTGGTATCACGTGCTTTGGTCTTAGTGACATCCAAAGCACGCCGGTCAAGTTGAGGAATGTAGTCCAGGGCCTCCTCTTCAATACCATGGCCCCTGAGGAAAGCTGTTAGAAGACCACCGAAACCATACCGATGCCCTTGATGAAGTCTGGCTTTCTTCATTGCTGAAATAATCACCGCTCAACCATTTATCTCCAATCCTTTCATCAATGCATATACCAAACAAACTCTATCCACTATCTTCAACCAGATCCTCGCTTCTCTATTCATTTGGGAGTATGGCAATGTCTGGTGATATCCTCTTTTCTTGTGACGACTCCACCTCGCTGTTGATCGTGCTCCACATAATGTATGTCTGATATCTGCATATGGTGGAGTGATATTCAGCTAGCGGAGGACATGAGCGTCTGTGTCCCACGTCCCCAAGATGGCATTAAGATGCTTTGGTTCAAAAGTAACCACCTGTCCTCTAATTTTGACTGTGTGGCTGTGCACGGTGGGGTTCCAATTAGCGTAGAATTCCCTTATGAGATGAAGATTACACTCTTTGGGTTCTTCAAAGATGAAGCTTAACCCAACGGTGTTTATCCTGTGTAGGATTCTCAAGAATTCTTGAGCTAGTGGTTCCCGTGCTATTTGTTCCTCTGGGAAATACTTGGTTTCCTTGTGTTTGGTGTACCATTTCTTTCCCTCATCTGTAACCCATCGTGTTCCATATTGTCTACATTTCCCCCTTGGAACAGGTGGTGTTGCTGGCACTGCTGCCCCAATTCTTAGTTTTTTTCTACTGGCGCCAGATGTGGATGCCCCTTTCCCCTTGTCTTATCTTCCAGACATTTGTCCTGTCCATCAAAAGAATATATTTCAAATGTCATTCATGGTATAGTTGGCTCCTACAAAGGCTGGGCTTAAATTGATCACCCCACACTTAGTCGTTAGCCGCAATCAATACAATTCAACAAGAACAACCACATAATTTCAGCTCTTATTTCCCAAAAGATTTAGTACATTAATAAAAGTCGATGGAACAATTTCATTGTACTACTCAGACTTCATACAATGCATTATTAAAGTTCATCCATCTATCCTTTTACAAAATCATGAACAATTCTCCAGTTTGTGCACACAAACCTATTGGATTTTTCCTACTTTCATCCCCAAAAATCAATCTTCAACCATAACATAATCTAACTTTAGTCACAACATTTTTCAACTCAAACAACATGCACAACCCAAAACATCTCCATTTCTACCCTTTTCTTCTTCTTGCCAACTCAATTCTCAAACCTAGTTATCAACAATGTAAGGTTTTTAACAAAGATCATGTAATCAATGAGTTCATCCAATCAAAATGATCACACAAGACACATTCATCCATAACCCAATTGATTACAACACTTTATATGAACTTAGGGCAGAAATTAAACATACAATATGTTCATCATACAAAATTTGCAGAAAAATGAATAGAAGTGTATGAACATACCTGGTATGTGATGTTTTTGAAGAAGGAATTGAAATTTTTTGATGTTAGGGGCGTGTCATGTTGAGGGAGAAGGGGGATTGGGAGTGTTTTTGCGGAGAGATGAAGAAAATTAAGGAAAAATGTAATTTTGGGGGTTAAAAAAGAAGGATTTTGCACGGGTCGACCCGACTGCCCGAATTGACCTGACGCGAAAATGCACTCAACGTGTCACAGAGGGTAACGTGGAGGACAAGCTCCACGACACGGAGCCAACACGGAGGATCACTGGAAATTTTGACATACCTGAAATTGGCCTCAAAGTGTCACGAAGGGTAACGCGGAGGCCAAGCTCCGTGACACGGAGCCAACGTGGAGGCTCACTATCTCTTGCCCCAATTTTTACTTTTTTTTTTACCTTTATTTACACTTGCAATTTTGTATTTTTTCCCTCCATATTTCCTGAAAATCATCAAACAACAACAACTTGTTAGAAAATCGTGGGTTGCATCCCACCTAGTGCCAGTTGTTTTTTTTTTGAATTTGTTCCTAACTAGTCTAGTACATTACATCCACGGGTTGCCTCCCGTGCAGCGCCTGGTTTACCGTCGCGGCTTGACGCTTGACATCCTCACTCATCTACAAAAGTGATAGACGTCTTCTCTCGATTAACGTCTTCACCCCAGTAGTGCCTACACCTTTGTCCATTCACCAAAAATGTGGCACTTTTATCCTCTTGCCACAATTCAACCGCCCTGTGTAGGGTCATCCTTGCTACTTCAAATGGCCCTGACCACTTGGTGCGCAATTTCCTTGGGAAGAGTTTCAACCTAGAGTTAAATAGCAACACCTTTTGGCTCGGCTCAAAGATTCGATGCACCATGTGCCTGTCTTGCCACCTTTTCGTCTGTCTTTGTAGCATTTTGCACTTTCATATGCATGCTATCGAAACTCGTCCAACTCACTCAGCTGCATTAATCTCCTCTTTCCTGGAAGCTCAGGATCCATGTTTAGCTTTCGCACAGCCCAAAAAGCTCGGTGTTCCAGCTCCACGGGTAGATGACATGCCTTCCTGTAAACCAATCTGTACGGTGAAGTCCCAATGTATGCAGTTTGATATGCCCACAGCGCATCATCCAGTTTGCTTGCCTAATGCAAACGTTGTGTGTTCACCGTTTTCTGCAAAATCTATTTAATTTCCCTATTTGACACCTCTACTTGCCCACTCATTTGGGGATGATATGTTGTAGCCACTTTATGTCGAACCCCATATTTCGCTAGCAAATTCCTGAACCCTGCATTTACAAAATGTGCCCCTCTATCACTAATAATTGCTCGTGGCATACCAAACCTGGTGAAAATCTGCGTCTTCACAAATCTAGTCACCACCTTGTTTTCATTCCTAGGACAAGCTACTGCCTCAACCCACTTAGACATGTAGTCCACCGCCACCAAGATGTATCGATTGCCAAACGATGGTGGAAACGGGCCTATAAAATCTATCTCCCACACATCAAACACCTCAACTTCCAATATGTGATGCAATGGCATTTCCTGTCTTTTCTTTGACATCTATCACATACTTTAACATAAGCTGCAACATCTTTGAACAATGTGGGCCAAAAGAACCCAGATTGCAGCACTTTGTGAGCAGTATGCTCTCCTCCATGATGACTTCCATACGGCGATGAACGACAACTCCTCAGAACCTCTGTTGTTTGACATTATGGAATGCATCGCCTCATCACTTGATCTGGTCCTTGCTTGAATAGATATGGCTCATCCCAAATGTAGTACCGGGACTCATACCTCAGCTTCTTCCTTTGTTGAGTCGTTGCCTCAGGTGGGTATACTCCACTTACTAACAAGTTCACAATATCTGCATACCAAGGGAGTTCAGCTTCCTTTATTTCCAAGAGTTGTTCATCGGGGAACTCTTCTCTGATGTTATCACCTTCCTTAACATGTGAACTATTCTCTAGCCACGATAGGTGATCTGCCACCTGATTTTCACTTCCCTTCCTGTCTCGGATCTCCAGGTCAAACTCTTGCAGCAATAATATCCACCTGAGTAGCCTGGTCTTCGATCTTTCTTGCCAAATAAATACCGAATTGCCGCATGATCAGTGTGTACCACAACTTTCGAACCCACCAGATAGGATCTAAACTTTTCAAATGCAAACACTAGAGCCAGCATCTCCTTTTCAGTGACTGTATAATTAACTTGTGCTGAGTCAAGTGTTTTACTTGCATAGTAGATGGAATGAAAAATCTTATTCCTTCGCTACCCCAATACCGCTCCTACAGCCACATCACATGCATCACACATTAACTCAAAAGGATATTTCCAATCAGGAGCAATGAGAATAGGAGCTTCCACCAGTTTCTTTTTTAGCTCCTCAAATGCTTCTAGACATTCCTTGTCAAATTCAAACTTCACCTCTTTTTCTAGCAACCGGCATAATGGTCTAGAAATCTTAGAGAAGTCATGAATAAACCGTCTGTAAAACCCAACATGTCCTAGAAAGTAGCAAACACCCTTAACTGATACTGGCGGTGGTAGCTTTTCAATCACCTCTATCTTTGCACGATCGACATCAAAACCTCTGCATGACACCTTATGGCCGAGGACAATACCCTCCTTGACTAAAAAGTGACACTTTTCCCAGTTGAGCACCAGGTTTGAGTCTTCACATCTAGCTAACACCCTGTCAAGATTCTGCAAACACATAGCAAAAGAGTTACCAAAAACAGAAAAATCATCCATAAATACCTCAACATAGTCTTCCATCATATCATAGAATATCGCCATCATGCATCGCTGGAATGTGGCTGGTGCATTGCATAGACCCAAGGGCATCTGCCTTAAAGCATATGTCCCATAAGGACATGTAAACGTGGTCTTTTCCTGATCTTCTGGTGCTATGGCTATTTGATTATAGCCAGAGTAACCATCCAAAAAGCAATAATATTCCTGTCCTACAAGCCTGTCCAAAGATCTTGGGCAGAATTATATGCCCAAGTGATACTCAAATGCTTCATTTCATCTTTGTTATCTATCGTTATTGGTGTATTCTCATGTGACTTGTAGTTAAAATGTGAATTTATACTAAGCAACATGATTAGTGTTGTTTTGCAGGTAAAATGGAATTTTGGGAAGCTAAGATACATGTTGGTAGAAATCGATAATGGACTTGGAAGCAAGGAGTGGAAAAGGTCAAGGAAGAGCAACAAAAATAAGGGCTCCACGATGGAGCCGTGTCATGCTGCCATCGCGGAGGCATTCTGCCTCAGGTGATTTAATTTTGGCCATTACCAGTGAAGTCTCGCGTTACCTCCGCGACACGGAGGCAATTCCACGCGATGCAAGCTGTGGCACGTTGAGTACAATTACCTGGGCCATCAATTTCCAGTGTTGGTGCACGATTTCATCGTGGCACGTTGGCCAGGCTCCGCGATGCAAGCCGTGGCACTCCAAGGTGAAAATTCTGAGGAGCCTAATTCCAGCAACGCTCTGCGATACACACCATGGCACGGAGGGAGTGCTCTGCGATACACTCCGTGCCACATTACTTGTTATTCAGGGAAAAATTCCCACTAGTATAAATAGCACACTTAGGTTTTATTTTAAAGAATTCTGACTTGGTTGAGCAAGAACGTGGGTTACAGGCAGTTGAAGGGAAGAAAATTCTAGAGTTCTTCTCTATCTCTTTCTCTTTTATCTCAATTGTTTGTATGAATTCTACTTATTTGATGATGTTAAATCCACAAATGAGTGGCTAACTTCACTTCTTGCTGAGGTTAAGAACAATTGAAGTTTAATGTAATTGTTGATCATTTTAGTTTTCATCTTTTCTTCAACGGTTGTTCTATCAATTCTTGTTCTTACTGCATTAATGTTTGGGCAATGTTTATGTATATCTAAAAAATCCAATTTTGATTTTGAGAAGGAAAGGAATTTTAAAGTTGTGAATTGGTAGGATATGATCTCTTCTTAGTTTGAAAAAATTGAGAATTGATTTACATTCAGAATAGAAATATATCTGAAAGTCTTATTAGTCAATTAAGGAATCGGTTTTTATGGCTAGAACATGAAATTCTTTTATCACATAAATGTAGATTGAAGGTTCATGATTCTTAAGTTGGATAGGAGACGAAAGTTCCAATCCATAGGCAATAATTCTTGACTAGCAACCGAAGGAAAGATTAACTAAATTGTATCGATAAATTAATTCCCTGCATGTTCGTTTTAACCTCAGCATGCTCATTACTATAGTTTAGACTCACTTTATAATTTTGCCTTAGATTCTTATTAATTAGTAACTCAAACCCTCAAAAATACTATTTATTTGGTTGTATGCATTCTTAAAGATATAGTTCATTAACACTTAAGTTAATTATTACCGTAGCTCAGTCCCTGTGGGATCGATACTTGGCTTTACTTAAGCCACTTTACTACTTGTTCGACCACGTACTTGTGTGTAGTCACCGAAGAATCGAACATGTTTTTGGCGCCGTTGCCGGGGACTGGCAATTGGTAAAATTGTTTTCTTAGTGTTAGTTTACAATTTCTATATAAGTGTTGGCAACTTGATCTTAGCCTGTCTTTTGAAGATATTGAATTCTGTTGAACACTGGCAAAAGAGTAGGAGTTGGTGGATTCATACATAGAGCCGGAAAGACAATTTCATCGTCAAAGAAGGGAATCTCTAGAGAAAAAGCTACAGTTGCTCAGACAGGCAAATCTGGAGCAACAACAGAATCCACCACTTGTGAGGGCAGTGTTAGTGCCCGAGGAAATGGTAGCTAGGCCGGTTCGCGAAGTGGCAATCCCACACGCTAACAATGTTACATCAAGTATTCGCAGACCAGAGCCAGGAGGGAGGTTTGAGCATAAATAGAACATGGTGCAATTACTGCACACCAGCGGCCAATTCGCAGGTCTCCCTCATGAAGATCCACAACAGCATCTCCAAAACTTTTTGGAGATAAGCAACACTTACATCCCCGCTAGCGTATCATCCGATTACGTAAGGCTTACATTATCCCCATTTTCATTATTGGGGGAAGCAAAGAGGTTGTTGAAAGCTGAACCACCTAACTCCATCACCACGTGGGATGATCTTTCAAGAAAGTTTTTGATAAGATTCTTTCCATCCGGGAAAACAGCAAGACTTAGAAGTCAGATTCTAAGTTTTAAACGAAGAGAGGGGGAGAATCTGTATCAAGCTTGGGAAAGTTTCAAATTTTTTCTAAGGGATTGTCCTCACCATTACCAGTCCAATGATGTGCTGGTGCATACTTTCATAGAGGGTTTGGAACCCTACACAAAAATTTTGCTATACTCAGCAGCTGGGGGACAAGCATTAGAAAAGACTTATGAGGAGCTGTATTGTTAAATCGTATTTCACAGGGAAATCCAAAGTGGAATGCAGACTCTTCTAGAGGAGGAACAAGGAAAGCGGCACGAGTCTTTTAAGTGGATGGTTTTACAGCAATTGCTGCACAGATAGCTGCATTGCAAAATCAACTCAACACCCACTTTAGCAATATGAGCATGAATCAACCTCAAGCCCCAGTTAATGTAGTGCAGTAGATTTGGTGTGAAGTATGCGGTAGTAATGAACACTCAACTGAGTGTTGTGGTGCAAATCCAGATTCAGTGAACTTTGTTGGGAATGTACAGAGAAATAATCACCAACAGTATGGCAATAACTACAACTCGAATTGGAGGAATCATCCGAATTTCTCTTGGGGTAGTAACAGCCATCAAGGGCAGAGTTCGAATCAGGGTGCGTAGAGAAATCAAGAAGGGCAGCAGAACTATCAGTCTTAATACGGAGGCAACAACGCACCTCCTCCACCACCCACCAGCATTGAGGAAATTTTTAAAACAATGTTAGCTAACAAAGTTCAATTGCAGGCTGATTATGTGAAATTGGCAGCAAACATAAAAAACAACCAGTTAGCTACAAATGTGTTGGAGTACTAGTTTGGACAACTAGTTGGAGCTCAAAACACCAGGCCAAGAGGAGGACTACCGAGCGATACTAACCCGAATCCCAAGCAGGTTAATGCAGCGACCACAAGGAGTGGTTTACAACTCAAGGAGTTGGAACCAGAAAGACCACCTCAGTAGTCAGGAGTAGTGGAGAAAGATAGGGAACATAATGATGAGAGGGGGAAGGAGAAGGCAGCTGAAGCAGAAAAACCCCCCCATTCCCTCAAAGATTAAAAAAACACAAGGAGGAAGCTTGTTTCAAAAAGTTCATGGAGGTACTTAAATAGGTACACATTAATTTACCTTTGGTTGATGTTTTGCAGGGAGTGCCAAAATATGGAAAGTATATCAAGGACATCGTAGCTAACAAAAGCAGATTGACGGAGTATGCTACGGTGGCACTTATTAGGAGTGAACTTCCCGGATACAGAACAGGTTGCCAACAAAGCTCAAGGACCCTGGGAGCTTTACAATTTAGATAACAATTGGGAAAAATATCCGAGCTCGCGGATTGTGTGACTTGGGAGCGAGTATTAGCTTGATGCCGACATCGGTGTTCAAGAAGTTGGGGCTGGGCAGTCCTAGACCAACTATAGTAATCTTGCAGTTAGCAGATCGTTCCTTGGCCAGACCAGATGGCATTGTGGAGGACGTGCTGGTGCAAGTGGGCTCCCTTATCTTCCCGGTAGATTTCATTGTCTTAGATTATGAGCCGGATGCGAAAGTCCTTTTTATTTTGGGACGTCCTTTCTTGGCAACCGGGAGAGCTTTGATTGATGTAGATGCAGGGCAGCTAACCATGCGGGTGCATGATAAAGTGGAGGTATTTGATGTATAGAAGGCCATGAAGCTTCCGGCCATATATGAGGAGCTTTCAGCAATCAATGTGCTAAATCAAGAAGAAATTCTTCAGATTGTTGATTCTCGAGATCCTTTGGAAAGCGTGTTGATGAGCTACGATCATTTCGGAGATAGAGATACTTATGAGATGGTGCAAATGTTAAATGAACCAAAATGGCATCTCAGGAAGCATGACTTTCAGCCTTTAATGAGGTCCCTGGAACCATTGCTGAAACCATCTATTGAGGAAGCACCAAAACTGGAGTTGAAAACATTGCCTCCCCATTTAAAATATATCTTTTTTGGGGAAGATGAGACTTTGTCGGTCATCATCTCTGCAGAATTGACGGAGGAACAGGTAAAGAAAGCATTGGTGGTTCTCAAAAGAAGGAAGAAAGTGATGGGCTGGAAGATGTCAGATATTCGGGTATCAATCCAGCTTTTTGCACACATAGAATTTTCATGGAGGAAGGAGCAAAGCTAATTGTACAGCCTCAGCGGAGGTTGAATCCGATGATGAAGGATGTGGTTAGGAAAGAAGTAATGAAGTGGCTTGATGTAGGTGTGGTCTATCCTATTTCGGACAGCCAATGGGTCAGTCCCGTTCAGTGTGTTCCAAAGAAGGGAGGGATGGCCGTGGTCACCAATGAGAAAAATGAGTTGATCCCTACACGCACCGTCATAGGCTGGCGTATTTGCATGGACTACAGGAAGCTCAATGAAGCCACAAGGAAAGATCACTATCGTATCCTGTTCATTGATCAGATATTGAATAGATTGGCTGTACAAGAATATTATTGTTTCCTTGATGGGTACTCTGGCTATAACCAAATAGCCATAGCACCAGAGGACCAGGAGAAGACTACTTTCACATGTCCTTATGGGACATATGCTTTTAGGCAGATGCCCAGGAGAAGACTACTTTCACATGTCCTTATGGGACATATGCTTTTAGGTGGATGCCATTTGGTTTATGCAATGCACCCGCCACATTCCAGAGATGCATGATAGCGATCTTCATGACATGGTGGAAGATTTCACCGAGGTATTTATGGATGATTTTTCTGTTTTTGGTAATTTGTCTGCTACAAGAATCCAACCTTGTAATCAACTGGGAGAAATGTCATTTCTTAGTCAAGGAGGGTATCGTCCTTGGCCATAAAGTTTCTTGCAAGGGGTTGTAGGTCGATCGTGCTAAGATCGAAGTTATTGAAAAGCTACCACCACCTGTGTTAGTGAAGGGTGTTCACAGTTTTCTCGGGCATGCAGGGTTCTACAGACAGTTCATTAAGAACTTCTCTCAAATTTCTAGACCAATATGCAGGTTGCTAGAAAAAGAGGTGAAATTCGAGTTTGATGAAGATTGTGTCAAAGCATTCGAGGAGTTGAAGCAGAAATTGATAGAAGCACCTATCCTTATTTCTCCGAATTTGGAACAACCGTTTGAACTGATGTGTGATGCAAGCGATGTGGCTGTGGGAGCTGTATTAGGGAAGCGGAGGAATATAATTTTTCATTGTATTCATTATTCAAGCAAAACACTGGACGCTTCCCATGTTAATTATACAGTCACAGAAAAGGAGATGCTAGCATTGGTATTTTCGTTTGATAAATTCAGGTCCTATTTGGTGGGTTCTAGAGTAGTGGTGTATACCGATCATTCAACGATTCAGTATCTGTTTAACAAGAAGGATGCAAAACCCAGGTTGATCAGATGGATCTTGACCTAGAGATTAAGGACAGAAAGGGGAGCGAGAATCAAGTGGCAGATCACCTATCGCGAATGGAAAGCCGATCGCATGTGAAGGAAGCTGACAACATCAAAGAGGAATTCCCAGATGAGCAGCTCTTGGTAATAAAGGAAGCTGAGATCCCTTGGTATGCAGACATAGTGAATTTTCTAGTGAGTGGAGTCTATCCACCGGAGGCTACGGCTCAGCATAGAAAAAAATTGAGGCATGATTGCCGGTATTTTATTTGGGATGAGCAGTACTTGTTTAAGCAGGGAGCGGATCAGGTGATGAGAAGATGCATCCTGGAGAGCCAGATTGCAGAAGTTTTGAGGAGTTGTCACTCTTCATTGTATGGAGGGCACCACAGAGGTGAGCGGACAGCACACAAGGTGTTATAGTCAGGTTTCTTTTGGCCTACACTGTTTAGAGACTCTATGGCATACGTCAAAATGTGTGATAGATGTCAAAGGACAGGTACAATTGGTAGGAGGCAAGAGATGTCGCTGCAGCGTATATTAGAAGTGGAGATCTTTGATGTATGGGGCATTGATTTCATGGGTCTGTTCCCACCGTCATTTGGTAATTGTTACATCTTGGTGGCCATTGATTATGTATCATAGTGGGTTGAAGCAATAGCTTGCCCCAAGAATGACAACAAGGTGGTAATGAAATTTATGAAAAAGCACATTTTCACCAGGTTCGGGACACCCTGAGCTAGTATCAGTGATGGAGGGGCTCATTTTGTAAATGCAAGTTTCAAAAACTTGCTAGCTAAGTATGGGGTGCGCCACAAGGTGGCAACAACATATCATCCCCAAACTAGTGGGCAAGTGGAGGTGTCGAACAGATAAGTGAAGCAGATTCTACAGAAAACAGTGAATGCACAACGTAGTGATTGGTCAAGCAAACTCAATGACGCTTGTGGGCTTATAGAACTGCTTACAAGATACCAATTGGGACTTCTCCGCATAGATTGGTCTATTAAAAGGCGTGTCATCTGCCTGTAGAGCTAGAACACCGAGATTTTTGGGCCGTGAGGAAATTGAACATGGATTTAGAGCTAGCAGGTAAGAAGAGGCTGATGCAACTAAGCAAACTTGATGAGTTTCATTGGCATGCTTATGAAAGTGCCAAGTGCTACAAAGAGAAAATAAAGAGGTGGCATGATAAGCATATGGTGCATCGGATATTCGAGCCGAGGCAGAAAGTGTTGCTTTTCAATTCAAGATTGAGGCTGTTTCCAGGGAAATTGTGGTCCAAATGGCCAGGGCCATTTGAGGTAGTGAGAATGACCCCGCACGGGGCAGTGGAGTTGTTTCAAGAAGATCGGAGTGCCACATTCTTAGTTAATGGGCAGCGTTGTAAGGATTACTGGGGTGAGGACGTTATTCGAGAGAAGACGTCCATCACTCTTGAGGATGATTGAGCATAAATGACGTCGAGCCGCGACGGTAAATTAGGCGCTGCACGGGAGGCAACCCGTGAATGTATTGTAATTGAAGAGTAGGATTATTTGAAAAAAAAAAGAAAAAGAAAAATAAAATTTGTTGAGAGGCAACCTATGATTTCTAACGAATTTCTTATGGTTGAATGATTTTCAGGTGGAACAGAGGGCAAAAATGCAAAAATAGCGCAAAGGAAAAAAAATTGAGGTGAGAAAAATAAAAAGTTGCATGACAGTGAGCCTATGCATTGGCTCCGTGTCACAGAGGAGGGCCTTCGCGTTACCCTCTGTGACACGTTGAAGGTATTCCGGATTTTTTAAAATTTCCAGAACACCTATGCAATGGCTCCGTGTCATGGAGGAGGTGCTCCGCGTTACCCTCCATGACACATTGAGGTGTAATTCGCGTCCGGTCACACCGGGTCGCAGGGTAACCCGCGCGAAAAACCTCCTTTTTAACCCCAAATTCCTTCATTTTTTCCTATTCTTTCAATTCCTCCGCGACCCACACCCTAAATTCCCTCCTCCCCCAACGTGACACGGACCTAGGCACAAGATTTCTTCAAGTTTTCTTCAATTTCATCGGATTAAAGGTATGTTCTTGAACTTTACCTCATTTTTGCTTAAAATTTCAATTTTTTAGCATGGGTAGCGATTGAAACTTGCCTTAAGTGAAAATTAAGCTTGAATTCATTTAAGTTATGATTGATTGATGTTCATAATATTGTTGTTATGAACTCGATGAATGCATGTTTTAATGAATTTATGCGAAATTGGTAGCTAGGGTTGGAATTTGAATAGGAAGAAAACTAAACTTGTTTGAAATGTGAAATAAAAAATTGGGTTGTGCATGTTGGGTGATGTGAATTATGTCGTTATTAATGTTGAATATGCTAAGTAGACTAGGGAATTTCAGAAAAATGAAATTGGCGAATTGCATAGGTTGTTGAGAACAAAAATTTGGCTAAGTGCTATGATGATAGAATGGAATCGATGGCGATATTTTTATTCGTTGTACAAAGTCTGAGTAGTACATAGTAACTATTCCATCGAATTATATGAAGGCACTACGAATGTTGAATGTGAAGATCGTGAAATCATGAATGTCTTGCCGAATTGTTTTAATTGCGGCTAAAGACTAAGTGCGGGGTGATTCAATTAAACCCAACCTTAGTCGTAACTAGTTATGATTTGAATAACATTGGGATTGTATGGTTATATGTGCAGGAACAATGTCGGGCAGACAAGATAAAGGAAAGGGCGCATCCACATCGGGTGCCGGCAGAAAAAGAATAAGGTTGGGAACAACAGTTCCAGCAGCACCAGCGGTTCCGAGAGACCAACTCCGACAATACGGAACCCGATGGGTGACTGATGAAGGGAAGAAATGGTATGCAAAACACAAAGAAAACAAATACTTCCTGAAAGAGCATATAGCATGGGAGCCGCTGGCACAGGAATTCCCACGGATCGTACACCGGATTGACAATGTCGGGCTAAACTTCATCTTCGAAGAGCCCAAGGAGTGCAATCTCTATTTGATCCAGGAGTTCTATGCCAACTAGAACCTGACCCTTCGCAGTCACACCGTCAAGATAAGAGGGCAGGTTGTCACCTTTGAGCCCCATCACTTGAATGCTATATTGGGGGTGCGGGACATAGACGCCCATGTACTCCAGCAGCTGAACATAACTCCACCTTATGCGGACATCAGACGCACTCTATGAGGAGCCGATTTGACAACACGGTGGAGCAGGCACAAAGAGAGGAGCTACCATCAGACACTGCCCTACTCTCAGATGAATAGGGAAGCCAGGATCTGGTTAAAAATTATGCATTCCTACCTGATCCCGGGGGTGCACATGACAGATGTCACTCGGGATCGAGTATGCTTGGTGTATGCCCTAATGAAAGGGCTTGAGATAAATGTTGGGGCGGTAATCATTTCCGCCATGAAGAGAGCCCTCCTGCATCAAAGGTACAGGTACGGGTTCGGTGGTTTTCTTACCACGTTCCTGAGGGGCCACGACATCGAGGAGGAGGCCCTAGACTACATCCCTCAAATTGACAGGCGTGCCTTGGATGTCACAAAAACCAAGACACCTGACACTACTCATGGGCCTGTTCTCACACTAGCCGAGCGACATGCTCGGGATGATCAGTATATGGCACGCATGTACGGGATGCAGATGCTGCAGTTGCGCATAGGTGGGAGGCCAGCAACAGAAGATGAGCTGTGGCAGCTCGACTAAGATTACCCCTTTGGTGAGAACGTCCGGTCTCTATGTTGAGTGGGGCCATCTTTTATGGAGCCTGTAGATGATGATGTCGCCACCGATGAGGAGACACGATGGGAGGACTCAGATATTGAGTCAGATGAGGACAGCAGGGGCGATTCTGATATGGGAGATGAGGCAACGACACCTGATGAAGAAGTTGAATACTTCAATTGATCAGGGAGTTTCACCACCCACCTTTGTGCTATGTTGAATTTTGTGAACACTGAGGACAATGTTCGGTTTAAGTGTGGGGTGGGAGTAGTTAGGTGCCAGCTGTTTCGTTATTGTTTTTGTGTATGTGGATGTGTTGTGTTGTGTTGTTGTGCCTGTGAAAAATGTGACCCTGTGACTTTGTGTTATGTGTTCTATAATTAAGTGGTGTTGTAATGAATGTTAAGCTGTTGTGTGTTGTGTGAGCTGTTGTTGAATGGTTGTTGTGTAAACATTTTTGTTTTCTATCGAAATTATCGAAAATTTTAAAATGTTTTGTAAATTTCTTTCATTTTGGGTTTCTCGGCCTTTGTTTTTGGTCTTTTACCGAGAATAGTCCCATTGAACCGAAGTCGTAATTAGTGACCGTTCCCTATGATGGATGGATGATGACCGTCTTAAGGGAAATGTAGTCAATGGGAGTAGTTTTTCTTTATTTTCTTTCTTTGTTTGTTTCCCAAACGTGTCGCTACTTCACTGTTAGGAATTCTCGTTATATGTTGTACATGATATTAAGTTGCAAAGGGGATTCGTATGAAAGCATGCAAATGCATAAACACGTAGAGATACCTCGGCCATAAAGTTTGATTCAGTGTGATCGATGCTTAATATTGAATTCTTGTAATTAGCTTATTGAAGAGTCTGTGAATATGTCTTGAGTTGAGCATGTGCAATGAGTGTGAGGTGAGTTTTCGATTATTCCATGCTTTTGTGAAGTGTCTAGAACTTGCCTGTTGTGTGTACGAAACGAAATAAAGGATGTGTATTGTAGGAAAGGATGTAGGCATTTCTTTGATTAAACTAAAAGTTTTTCCATTATCATACCTAACTTGAATGTACATCCTAGTTAGCCCCATTGAGCCTTTAGCCTATTTTTTTCTTTCATTGAAGAGGTACAAACCGAGCTTAATCCCTTTTTTCATTAGCCTTGAATTTGATCCAACACTCTTAAGCACTCAAGAAAAACAATTTTCCCACAGTGTAAAGGGGTGAGAATTGTGAAAAGGAAGGAAAAGCGGACGTGGTGAATGTTAAAGAAAAGGTCAAAGGTGCACTTGCTGAAATTAAATAAAATAATGATGTATAACTAATCTTGGTTATTAAGTCGAGTGTGCTTAAAGAGATGGGAACAAAAACAAAGAAAAAGAAATTTCAAGAATGAGAGGATGAAGGAAGAAACCATGCCCATAATGATGGTGGGATGTATTGAAAAGCTCTTAAGGAAGTTAGTTGCTATTATTGGTTAGCCCAGTATTTACTAGTTTCTTAGCTTACATTACAACCCGTTAAGTCCTACATGATCTTATATCATGCATCCTTATATTGTGGAGTAGTACACTAGAGGCAAGCCTATGGTTAATGACATGATGCATGTGAATTCTTTGGGAGAGAGAGCGAAATTGTGTTCATATACCTCTACATGTAATGCTTTGGAAATCGTATGATTGCAAATGGGGAGATTCTCTTGTATTGTGAGGGCACATGCTTGACGAGAGATTAGATTTAGTGTCGGATGTCTTGATAAGTTGATTTGCATGAGTTTGCCAAGATCGAGAGTCGATTCTTGAGTCTAGGAGGTCTTAATGTGGGGTATGTCATTGTATTAATGAGACCATGCATGTTTTCATGATGATTTGCTAGATTAAATAATCGGTATAGCCATAGCTTGAATTTTTGAACCAAAGTAGCTATGCGTGGGTGTCAATTACATGAGATGTGAGAGTATTGTTCGAGGATGAACAAGGGTTTAAGCGTGGGGTAAGTGATATTGGGCAGAATTATATGTCCAAGTGATACTCAAATGCTTCATTTCATCTTTGTTATCTATCGATATATGTGCATTCTCATGTGATTTGTAGTTAAAATGTGATTTTATACTAACCAACATGATTAGTGTTGTTTTGCAGGTAAAATGGAATTTTGGGAAGCTAAGATACATGTTGGTAAAAATCGAGAATCTACTTGGAAGCAAGGAGTGGAAAAGGTCAAGGAAGAGCAGCAAAAATAAGGGCTCCGTGATGGAGCCGTGTCACGCTGCCATCGCGGAGGCATTCTGCCTCGGGTGATTTAATTTTGGCTATTTCCAGTGAAGCCTCGCGTTACCTCCGTGACACGGAGGCAATGCCACGCGATGCAAGCCGTGGCACGTTGAGTATAATTACCTGGGCTATCAATTTCCAGTGTAGGTGTGCGATTGCATTGTGGCACGTTGGCCAAGCTCCGCGATGCAAGTCGTGGCACGCCAAGGTGAAAATTCTGAGGAGCCTAATTCCAGCAACGCTCCGCGATACACACCGTGGCACGGAGGGAGTGCTCCGCGATACACTCCGTGCCACATTGCTTTTTTCGGGAAAAATTCCCAATAGTATAAATAGCACACTTAGGTTTTATTTTAAATAATTCTGACTTGGTTGAGCAAGAACATGGGTTACAGGCAGTTGAGGGGATGAAAATTCTAGGGTTCTTCTCTATCTCTTTCTCTTTTATCTCAATTGTTTGTATGAATTCTACTTATTTGATGATGTTAAATCCACAAATGAGTGGCTAAATTCACTTCTTGCTGAGGTTAAGAATAATTGTAGTGGAATGTAATTGTTGATCATTTTAGTTTTCATCTTTTCTTCAACGGTTGTTCTATCAATTCTTGTTCTTACTGCATTAATGTTTGGGCAATGTTTATGTATATCTAAAAAATCCAATTTTGATTTTGAGAAGGAAATGAATTTTAAAGTTGTGAATTGGTAGGATATGATCTCTTCTTAGTTTGGGAAAATTGAGAATTGATTTACATTCAAAATAGAAATATATCTGAAAGTCTTATTAGTCAATTAAGGAATCGGTTTTGTATGGCTAGAACATGAAATTCTTTTATCACATAAATGTAGATTGAAGGTTCATGATTCTTAAGTTGGATAGGAGACGAAAGTTCCAATCCATAGGCAATAATTCTTGACTAGCAACCGAAGGAAAGATTAACTAAATTGAATCGATAAATTAATTCCCTGCATGTTCGTTTTAACCTCGGCATGCTCATTACTATAGTTCAGACTCACTTTATAATTTTGCCTTAGATACTTATTAATTAGTAACTCAAACTCTCAAAATATTATTTATTTGGTTGTCTGCATTCTTAAAGATATAGTTCATTAACACTTAAGTTAATTATTACCGTAGCTCAGTCCCTATGGGATCGATACTTGGCTTTACTTAAGCCACTTTACTACTTGTTCGACCACGTGCACTTGCGTGTAGTCACCGAAACATCGAACATCCAACATCTGATCAATAAAGGGAATAGGATAATGATCTTTCGGAGTGGCCTCATTGAGCTTCCTATAATCCATGCAAATTCTCCATCCCGTGACTGTGCGTGTGGGAATCAATTCATTCTTCTCATTTGTAACCACTTTCATTCCCCCTTTCTTTGGAACGCATTGAACTGGGCTAATCCATTCACTGTCTGAGATGGGATATACCACTCCTGCATCCATCCACTTGATCACTTCCTTTCTAACTACATCCTTCATCATTGGGTTCAATCTCCGCTGGTGTTGCACGGTGGGTTTGGATCCCTCTTCCATAAAAATCATGTGCATGCAGAAAGCTCGACTGATCCCCTTAATGCCAAAATTAATGATGGGTGTGGGCTGGTTTTCGGAGTTTTTGTGAGGGTGGCATTAATGGTGAAACGAGAGAGGGAAAGAGGGAGTAGGGGCGACGGGTATGGGTTAGGAAGGAGGAAGAATGAAAGTTGATTAGGGTTTTGGGGTGAGATGGAATATTAAGGGAAGGTGGGTTAGGGTTTATTATCAGCCCTTAGATCAAAATAGATGAACAATTAGGATTAATTTTAGGGCAGATGGGTCGAGTTCGGGTAGTAAATGGATCAATCGAATGGTTAATGGGTAAGAGTTAATTGAATTAAATTGAATTTAAAATGTGGCCATATTTTGATAAAAATGGCTAGAATTGACATGATTTAGGCAGAAAGCGGACTAGATTTCAAATAAATTAGCCGAAATTAAAATTAGTTGCTATTAAATTAATAAAAACACTACAGTTGCAAATGATTTAATACATAAGTAACATAATAGTCTAATTTACGGTAAAATAATATAAATATTATTATTATGAAGTTAAATATAAATAATTTATAAACCTAAGTAAATTATATTTTGTAAATAAATCTTGTTAATTGAAAATATGTATGTATGTATATTATTATGAAATATATTATATATGACATACTTATATATAATATTAAAAATTTAAAACATTAAATTAATGTAATAAAATGTTTTAGAAGTATAATTTAAAATAATTATGCAAATTCTAAATATGTATATTAATTAAATCTATAATATTACGAATGCGAATTTAAATAATTTCATTGAAAAGGTAATTTTAAAAATATGCATATATATATTGATACACAGCTTAGACAAGGCATAGGGAGGTCAAAATTGGGTGTCAACAATTATATGCCGGTTATAGACTCCCTCACTATTCAACACAGTTCAGTCTCAGATTAGTCAATCCAGTTTCAATTTGCTCAGTTCAACAAAGTTAGTTCAGACTTGGAAATCTCAGATTTAGGTCATGTCCTTGGCCATCAGATAGGGTCATCATAACCATCTTAGTATATTTCAATTATTTTAGTTTAGTATTCCAGTTGGTCATTGCATGTCATTTCAATTCAGTTGTTTATATCCAGTGTTATGTTTTCTCCTGCTTACTCAGTACATTCAAAGTACTAAGGCATATCTTTTATGTTGTATCGTTTCATGATACACTCGCAAGTTCTCAGTCTCAGTGTCGTTAGCAGATGTATCCAGGAGTTTTCGGCTGTATCCATTGGTGAGTCCTCATCCTTCAAGGACGAGGATCATTTTATGCAGTTCTATTTTCTTTTATTTAGACTTGGAGTTAGCTGGGGGCTTGTCCCAGTAACTAATCAGTTGTAGTGGCTTTCAGACACAGACTTGGTTTTCAGACTTGTAGATTTGTTCAGATGTTTTAAACTTTATGATTCAGCTCCATTTTTTCATGAATGTTTCATATTTTTACTTTAAACCTTCCGCTATATTTATATATACTCAGAATACAAGTGTATTATAGACCAGGGGTTGACTTGGGGTTATTTGTGACTAAGTACCGTGTCCCATCCAGGGTGTAGACTCGGGGGGTGACGCCGTGACAAGAGCGTAATGAGTTGGTAATTTACCAACTCATCAAACCCCAAACTTGAACCATTTCTGGTCCTCAAGTAATGCAATTATTATCAGGTAAATGACATGCCTCTTCACACAAATGTATGCATTAATGACCACTTAACTTCAGACAACCCAAAAAATGCTCACCGGCTCTCTAAAAAGAGAAGCAAATTCCTGCAAAACAAGAAAGATGGAAACATTTCAAGAGGCCACCACCATTCAAAAATGTGATTCACAAGAGCTTTCTTTTTGCAAAATGAGGGCATAACTCATCCATGAAGCACACATAGCATCTCAATTCATGATCCTTGCATGTTCAAAAGTTTCCTTAGAGCTTACATTTCTCATGCCCTATGCACAAATTTACCTTTAATGCAATTGTGTCCTCAAAAGGGATGATGCCACTCACCGAAGAGAAAATCCCTATTTTTTTAATCATGAAATCAATGCATTCACATAAGGGATTGCACAAAGAGAAGATTATACTCACTCTACCAAAAGAAATCGGCATGCACCCAACTCAACCCATAGGCTTTCCTTTCGTGTAATTCACCATAAATATAGAGAAACTGCACTTAAAATCACTTGGGACTTGTGGGTCATACTGTAGGCTAGGGTTAAGGATAGGATATATGTTTAGCTTTAGTGACTAATGCCTCCTAATTCCTTTATAAACACTTGAACATCCCATTATCTTATTGAGATTACTCCATCGTATTTCTCCTCATTCATTGTCTTCATCGTTTGTGTAACACAAGCCACCCTTATAACACCTATGACTTTCACCTTTGGACTTATATATGCAAGAGATCGAACCTTTCTACTATTCTTCGTCTATTGATGATTTGTGGTCTTTCAATCCTTGGATTCATTCATTTCATCACAAGTCTGGCGCTACCTCACATTGAAGCTCATTTTCGCCCCCTTCTCTTGCAAATCTCTAAACTTAGGCTTTTGCCTCATCTCACATTCATTTCCTTATTGCTCCCCATTTCATGGGATTGAAGCCCCTATTATATTCATTTTTTCATTGCTAGGAACTAGGGTGGATGGGTGCCAAATGACTAAAAATTGGTCATTAGGCTTGTAGTGTGTTTTCAAAAAAAGGTTCCAAGGCTCAAACATTGGCTATCAAAGATTAATGTTCAAGGAGGTCATTTTGGGTGAAGTGACTTAACAAAAGAAGGCCTAAGATCATGTTCTAAGCATAATTACATCCAAGATTTCTCCTTGAGCCACACTTGGGGAAAGTTCTAGACAAGAAGATGTGCATGAGATTTACAAAAGTCCTTACCACAAAAGGCATCATACCTAAAGAGTCCACAAAAGTCATTATCTACACATAATCTTGATTTAAGACATCAGAACACGCAAATTCATAAGTCGAGCGAGGAATCTACAAAGTATGATAAAGAGTGCTACGTTCTCGATTCAAATATTTTCTCATTATTTCTCATTTCCATGCCCCATTTTAAAATTTTATTTCAAAAATTTTTCTAGTTGTGCCTCTTAAAACAGCTCCATAAAGGACTCAAAAATAACATGGCTTCCCTTAAGAAAGTCTCAACTCAATCTATCATCGGGAAGTGCCAACTCGGTTCGACAGCAAAAAGGAAAGGAAAACAAAGAAATGCTCCTCGGGAAGGAACCATGGTATGAAGAAAACCCTTGGAGTTTGATTGCTATTCTATTATTTACATGGAGAATAAACAAAAGACTTGGGTCTTAAAGGAGTAAACTATTCAAGAGAAGGACCCCCTTCTAATTATTAGCCACTAACATTCATCTAAAAAATTTCAACCAAGTCATTCATTTTTTTTCTTCTCAACATCATAGGCCCGGCAAGGGAAATCATCAACAAGATTAAAAACTGAGCCAGACAAAAGCTCATAATTCATCACAGATAATAAAAAACACAAAAGCCCGACAAGGGCTACTTCAACTCATCTTTGAAATAAAACATCATTGACCCCCCAACAAACACTCATCTCCCCAACTAATAGAATACATTGTCCCTAATGTATGCATTCAAAATAAAGGGGTAAGAGACTCCCTGAGCAGATCACTTCTCATCCTCATTATCAACAGCTCCCCTACTCCTGTGACACCAGCTAAACCAGCCTCTCCCAGATCCTCTGTGTGGTCCCTTAAGCCCTCAAAAAAATCATCAATTGGACCTCGAACAGTGGAAGGAGAAGACGTCGCGATATCGAGAGCGCTCATGTTGGCACTTCCACAGGTGTACGACTTTTCCACTCCCGCACCTCGATTCAGAGAGAAGTGACAGCTCCCTTCACTACATTCGCCAATTTACATAATGTTGTGAGGCTCTCATACATTTATTTCAGCTCCCGTTTGACTGCCTGAGCAATAGGTGTGGGGAGACTTCTAGCCAACTTTTGGAGTTGCTCTCATAAGAGTTGGTCATTTCCATGAGCTTGTGGAGACAACTTGTCTGGGAGGATGTAGGAGGGGGAGATGCTCCCCTAAGAGGTGTGTCACCGGAGGTTTTTCCTGTAGCTTCTTGGTGGGACACATTCAAATCTGAGGCATGTAGTGACTACTCTGACCCATGGGATATTGATCCCTCAACTAACACAAAAGCTTGCAATCTATTCCTCTTGATAGTAGGTGCCTCGACATCTTTTGTCCTGTCCAATTCAATCACTCCGAAGGGAGGGAAAAGGGTCATTCGGGAACAATGGTATACCCGTTTATAAACACAACTGGGAAATGAGGACTGCATAAGGCATGGAGGTGCTGGACTATCTTGCCTTCCGCTTCATCTGCTGAGCCACAATCTCTCCCCAAAGTTAATGGGGACTCTAGACATGATGCTATGAGAATTGTTGACTCCAAGATGACCCGCTGCTCATTTTTGGATGGAATGATGTGGCCAAAGATAAAATTTAACCATAACTTAGCCTCGAACTTCAAATCATGCCAAAAAATTTCACCACCCATGGAGGCCCATAGCAGGGTGTCAACTGCGATGATGGGGACTATCTAGGTGAACTGATTTTTTATGTCCACAATTCTAGCCATATACTGTATGCCCGATTCAATTTCATCTTCTAGAACAAATAGTTAATTGCAGTTGGAGTTATGTCTACCTCCACCCCGCGTACCATGACTAATGGTAGGTAGGGGACTTCATCAATTTTGCCTTTGTGCTTCATGAGGTACTCTCCAGCCTTATAGGAGGCATAGAATTTCGGTACCAGGTGTAGATAATAGTCTGATAGAGGATTGGCGAAAGCATGCCATTGCCTGTCTGTGAACTGAGCAGTAACACCGGGCAAGTCCCCACGCAGTCCCGCCAAGTCGAACCTTTTCTCGACCATTATTTACCATCCCTTGCATATAGTGTAGTGCCCTTTCATGTTGGGCACGTAGAAGATGATGGCCTCCCTAGAGTTGGCAGGTTTGGCGGAGGCTTTGGCCTTGCCCTTGCCTTTAATTGTTGATGAGGCTGGTGCCTTGCCTTTGCTTGTGTTCCTAGATGATGATATTTTCTGCAAGGATGATGTTAGTGGCAGCCATAATGCATTGAAATAAAATAACTAAAAATTATATTAAAATTTAGATGAGAAACAAAGGTATAAAACCATCATTAAAGAATAGGCAGCATCGACGGAGCACCGGCAAGCCGTCGAATGGTAGCCGTGGACCGTTGCTGGCTCGTCGGTGTGAAGCAGTAATCTGGTAGACAATAATCCACCGACGAAAAGATGATGAGGCACTGGTTCTGATCCGCGAACCATCGATGTAACGCGTATTCCAAGCAGTGGCCTAAAGCCAACTAGAGGTTGGACTGGCATTCCATCAGCGTTTTACCGGACCCTACCGGCGAATAACTTAATGTTGTCGTTGCCAAAGCAATTCCAAGAACTTCAATGGCACCATATTATGAACACCCACTCACATTATGTTAAAGCATCAATTCTGCACAGAGATAGGACTAAAATGACAATTTACCCTTAAGAATGGCGTCACCCAATCTATCATTGGGCAAAGCACGACTTTTTAATCCATTTGGGTTACGCAGACTTCACCCCATTTAAGCCTACAAAAATATCATAACTAGCCCATATCTCTATCATCAAAAAACTACTATCTTCCCCTACTTTTAGAAAAAAAATCATCAACCATGAAACTAATGGGAAAGAAGGGTAGTTGCAAGGAGGGGAATGTATATTAAAGCCATGTGAATATGCAATCAAGGTTCCATTGAGGAAAACATATAGAGAATCAGAGATACATTACCACACTTAGGAGAGAGTTTTGCAGAGACTGTGGTATATTGATAATGCTCAACAATGGTACTTTTGAGACTTATGTAGTGGATAGGGAGAATGTGAATGCAGTGAGAATTTGTGAAGAGAGTGAGGGGTTTTATAGGTGAGCAGGTGAGAGTGTGGGTAGTTGAGGAGAAGGTGGGATAGTAATGGTGAATTAATGTGTTCTGGGAAGTGGGAAAGAGGGGGTATGAGAAAGTGGAAAGGTAGGGTATTGGGAAGACAAAAAAGTTTGTGGGAAAATGGTAAAACCAGAACCTAAGGAAATTTTTTTTTTCAGATTAGGGCGGCTCAAGCAGATATTTGGGGTCAGGTGGGTCCATCTTTAATTTAGATTTGAAGCCAAAGTTGCACCTCGACCGGCATTACATCGATGGTCGCCAATATAAGCCGGTGCTTAGCCGCCTTACCTTTTTGTCCTTGAATTCATGCCCAGTTCATTATTTGACAGCCGGTGATAGACCGGCAGTTTGCGAGTGGGACCGACATTCCATGTTTTGTTGCCACTTGGGCACCTAATGCTCAGATAATCTGTAAAGGACCGATAGTACACAATTCTGAATTGGCGGTCTGCCGGTTCGACTGTCGGTCGAACAGTCATGTTTCCAGCATTCCGCTTTCATGTATCGGTGTGCGGTGGTTTGCGCATCTAGATTGGTGATTCGCCGGTCCAATGCATTGCCTAGCTTGTTTTTTTGGTTCTTTCCCTCCTTTCTTCTCACTTTATTGATCCTACAAAATCAAAAATAATAATGAAATAAAATTAATCAAATAAAATACTTGATTTGCCTCCTAAGAAACTCCGTAGTTAACGTTTTAGAATGATGTAGCTCTCATTTAGCAATCTTCATTCGAAGGATTGTCCTCTGATTCAGACTTCCAATCTCAACTCTGCTCTCGTTATTCCCTACATGCAACACTCCTATCACCTTGCAGTCTTCAGGAGTTTCCACTGATGGACACACCTCGAAGGTGACTTCTTCACTTCTGACCCGGAACTTGAGCTCTCCTAGCTCCACATCAACCAAAGCTCTACCAGTGGTGAGCAATGGTCTCCCCAAAATGATTGGCACTTCAACACCCATTTCACAATCAAGTACTACAAAGTCAGTTGGTAAAATGAATTTATCCACCCTCACCAATACATCTTATAATACTCCCATAGGCTTCTTTATGGAACGACCGCTATTAGCAACCTCATTGATGTGGGGAATTAGCTTTATGCTTGTGCCGAGATTGCATAGTACTTTCTTAAACATGGATATCCCAATTATATAAGGGATTGTGAAAGCTCATGGGTCTTCTCGCTTGGGGGCAAGATTGCTCATCATCGTTGCACTACAATGGTGCGTCGTCTCCCTGCTACCTACATCAACCACCTTCTTCTTTTTCAGCAACTCCTTCATGAATTTTGTATATTGGGGCATTTGAAAAAGGGCATCCACCAATGGTATATTAATAGACAATTTGCTGAACATGTCAATAAATTTGCTGAACTAATCGTCCTTCTTTTTCTTAGCCAACCGTTGTGGATAAGGGGGTTGAGCTCTTGTTTCAACCTTGTCATCATTTGAGGCCTTCATGCCCACCTTATCTTCATCAACGTGTGAGGGAACTTCATCATCCTTCCCCTCACCTTCATCTTCACTCTTCTCACCACTACTTGGTGTCTTTGGCATCTCGTCAACTTTATTTTTCTCATTTGATTTTGGAGATCTAACCTCATTGGGCTTCACTCTCGCATCTCCAACCAATTTACTACTCCTAGTAATAATAGTCATGCATTCACTATCTTTCTTCGAGTTGGCATTATATCACTTGGGAGCGTTCCTTTCATTCGGGGATTCATTTAAGCGAACAAGTGGTTCATTTGAGCTTCCAAATGCTTAATGGAGGCTGAATGAGATCTCACCATTTGGGAAAGGTTAGACACGTCCCCTTTCAATTCCTTCACCCCACTGTTGGTTGATTCCACATTCTTGAGGACTCTTGCTAAAATCTCGTCAATTTTTGAGCTACCTGTATCGCTCACACCTGGCTTACTTTGGGCATTTTCAGCTTTTGGAAGGGGAATATATGGGTTTGAACTTTGGTGGTAACAGTCTCCCTCTCAATTTTGCTCTCTATTGCCCCATCTTTCATTTCTTTTGGGCCATCCTTGTGCATCACGGTTTCTCCAACCTTGGTTCTCTTCTCTTTGGCACCAAGGACCTTGACTGATCTATTGAAACCCAGGTCGAGGACCCCCCATCTGATTTCCTATGTATTGGCATTCCTCATCGTACCTTTGTGGCGATGATTCTCCTTCAAATTGTAATGGAGCTTGCATACCTACAACATTCACCACCTTAGGCCCAGCCCCTATTACATGTTTGGTCATTAGTTAGATCTGCATTATCATTTTAGCAAGATTTTCATCTCTCTCTTCATCTCTTTTCCGCTACTCAACCACTATCGCACTAGAGCTAATGTCATGTGTAGATACATTTATCTCTCTCATGTGCCAGGACCTATTTATTTTTGTCATTCTATTTAAAAGGTCTTTAGCCAACCCATATATTTGATCCATAATAGACCCTCCGACTAAATTGTTTGCAACGTATTTGTTGATGGAGTCGAGAGCTCGGTAAAAACTCTGGAGAAGCACTCCATTAGGGAGGCTATGGTTGGGACAAAGAGAAACCTTCTTTTTAAACTGTAGCCATGCTTCATGTAATGGCTTTCCCATCAAAGAAAGGTTAGAAAATTAGCGAATTCAATGTTTCCATATCCCTCCGGGAAGGAAATCATATATTGAATAGAGCGTACTCCACCTCTGTAGAGTCTCGTGGGATTGACGTGAGGGGGCAGGGATGGCTATATTTCTGGGAGTGAACTCTGGGCGAATATGAAGCGCATGGATATAAGTTTTGCCTGATCTTGCCTGAAGTTTGTGATGTCATCCCTCAGCTGCAAAATTTTCTATGGCAGGAAGAAATGATCCAAAAAGGCTTTGATTAATTCTTTCTGAGATGTAATACAACTAGGAGGCAGTTCCTCCAACCACATTGTCGCTTCTCCCGTTAGGAAAAATGGGAAGAGCCTTAGCCTAATAAGACACTTGACTTATGTTTGTGATGTTGAACGGATGGCATATCTCCAAGAAATTTCTCAAGTGACGATTTGCGTCCTCACATGGTTTTTCCCCAAATAGTCCTTTCATTTGCAGCAAATGTAGCATTGTACTTGTGACGTGGAACACGACATTCCTTACCGTAGGCGGTAGGTGAATGGCTCCCGCCACTTCGGGCATCACCAGGTTATCTTCCTCATGATCCATATTAGCCTCCACTAAGCTATCCACTGCTTGTGAATGATGACTCATATGACTTTGTCCTAACAAGAACATCAAACTTTATGTCACTACTTCTGATGCAAGACTACTTCAAATTAACAATCAACACAAGAGTATCAAGCGCTAGTCCCCAGCAACGGAGTCATTTTTAATAATATCCAAAATGTTCTCTTAATACAAAGAGCATAAATGGTCATTGTATCAAAAAAAAATATCCCAATGGATATCGGGGTTGAATCCCACAGGGACTAGCAAATGATATGCACGAGTGTCGATTGAGAAATTGAATTTAGTTTGCACCACTTGAGAATAACATGGAAATAAACATGTAAAGTGAGATTGAAATTTACAATAGAATATAACTTCTAATTTGAATAACTACGCTAGAAAAATTACCAAGGTTGTTGACAAGAATGTGAAAGACTAGAGGTGTGGTGTAGATGATATGCTAACTAAATAGGGTCATGCTAGGTCATCTCTTAAGTTCAATTTGTGTAAATAATCTCGAGAAAGTGGGCATTTAATGCTTTTCAGACTCATAAATACCTCTTGCTAGAGTTCTTTCAAACCCCTCGACACCATTAACTCAACCCGATCAGATTAAGACTAATAGCTGCACTAATTTCTAGCTATTAGCTACTAATTAGGAGTGAGAATGTAATTTTGGCTATTTCGAGCTCATCCATGTCCACCATTATATTCTCTCCTAATACTCAATTCTTCTTTCACAAGAAAAAAAACAAGTAATAAGAATTAGACCCACATCAACAATAATGGATCTTCAATTATAGATTGGAGAGAATTTAACAGATATACACTAATTAAACAATATTGAGATGACTCTAGCAATACCTACTCTAATTAAGCATTCATCACCGCACATCTCTAGTTAATGATTTAGCTACTCATAGTTAAGAAATTCAAAAGAACATTTAACAATAAACTCATTAAATTCAATAATAGGAGTAGAAAAATCAAATGCAACTAGAAGTCTTCAACAATGGTAGTACCTTGTTATAGAGGAAGAAGAAGAAAAAAATAAAACAATTCTATTCAAATCCCACCAATCAAATTCTTACTTTCTTCTTTGCCAAGAGAATGTTTTAAAAGATAAAAATTAAGGTCTGATGAGTACATAATACTTCTCTCTAGAATATATCCAAAAGTGGGGTATCCACCTATCCCTTTTTCCATGCTAGATATTTTTACCCTTGATTCATTATTCTAGCACTTGTGGGAGTACCGGTGGTTCGCTGGTTACATTCCGTGAACCGCTGGCTCTAATTAATTTCACCTCCAGTGAGTTCCAGTGGCCTTAGGTGATTTGTTCTGTGTTTTGCAGGTATCCACCAGCGTGCTGCCGATTCATTTCTATTCGATCCAGAATTTTTAGGTGTCATTTGATGAAAGGTCCAGTGAGTCTCCAGTTGAAGTCCGCGTTCACCGATTTCTATCATTCCTAGAGGCAGCATTCTTTAGCTCTTGGCTGGCGTTTCGTCGGTCTTCTCCGGTGAAGCGTCGGTTTTTACCTGATTTCCTTCTTTTTGCTCCCTTTCTTGTTCTTTTCTCCAAATTAGATATCTGCACACAAAAAGGCAAAAAGGGCATAAAATACATCTAAAAGAGTTGAAAAATAGATTAAAGTTCATGCTTAAGAGCCTAATAAGTTGGTAAATTACCAACTCATCAATGTGTGACTAAGATAGTGGATAATACAAAAGGAAATTCAATGATATGATGGTGAATGAGAGGCGTAGGGTCAAAGGTAAGAAATTCATATGAACAGGTTAATACGATCAAATTTCGAATAAGGATTGAATGCACGAGGGGCTCATGCTCGAGGTGAGCATTCGGGCGAGCAGAATGAGTGAGTACACAGATAGGTATGTCTAAAAGACCATGCGCTGGGTGTACGAATTGAGTACACAGGCAGGTATGATGAATTTTTCATATGGTTGGGTATACAGTACATGAATTTCTAGTCCCTTGTAGGTCATGACTTAAAGGGCAAGCATAAAACCCTCTGGCATGTGTGTACAGTGTTATAACGGAGGCGTGTTCCCGGCATATCACCGATGGTATGATTGAGAGACAGAGATTTTCCGGGTATAGTTTAACATACATATGACTGCAGATACAGAAAGGTACATGTATACAAGTTGATACAGAACATACCGACATGATTTGGGTTTGAGGTGAGGGACATGTTTGGATAATATATATGGCTATGTGGTCCAGGTATGATACTTCATCGCATTTGTGGTATGAAGACAGGTACGTGTGTGCACTTTAATATTTGAAAAGTTGATTCCTTGGCAGATGTTGATGATTTCTTGTGTGTTCTTGAATCTGCTAATCTGTATTTGTGAATTGTATGTTGTTTTAAATATTTTGGTAGGTTACATAAGATGGTATGATGGGTTTAAACAAAGATAGTGAGTTATCAGGATTAAAGAGTAGATTTGCTTATCTAATGTACCTCACTAGTAATTGTTGGAAATTCCGTGCCTAATTAAGTAAGTAAGAAATGATAATGGAAGGAATTAGTAGAATATAGGGAAGTGTTAAAGGAGGTAAATGTGTTACAAAATTATATGGCTGAATAGAACATAACTGGACTAAAAGAATTGACTACTGGCTGATTAGTATAGCACTGCCGCAGACACATTGTTGCTGCAGCTGGACAGCTATAGCGGGCGGAGCCTATGGTACAGAGGAAAACGAAGGGATACGAATTGAATGATTTAATAATGAATAGGTTTGTAAAGTAATTTCATAAACTTTGGTGGGGCCTAAGAATGAGAATGTAGTAGTTACACCTAGTGTGATGTTATTGGAGTGAAGTAATCATTAAATTTAGTGACATTGATTGCATATTGATTATTATGCTGTTGTGTTAACTAACCTTAGTTGGCCGATGATGCCTACCGGTATGTGTGGTATACTGATACTACCTTGCTGCATCTTTTTGGTGTAGGTTATGGAAGGTTTTAAGTTTCTTGTTTGGCATTGTCATAACACGAATTCACACCCTAGTCGTAACACGGGACAAGGAACCCCGAGAGGCTCTAAGTCAACCCATTGCATTATCATAGCATACATATAACACGAGAACGACTAACAACAGAAATAAGCGGAAGCTAATAACATTAATCTAATATAATCCATAACGACAATTTAATAACACTTAGATACAACGCTTAATCTATCAGATAAGTCAGAAAGCCTTCTACTAAACTGATGAGTTGCTGGGACAAGCCCCCAGCTAACTCCTAAAGTCAGAAAACTGAAACATAGTAAAATATGAACATAATCACGTCCTCGGAGGATGAGGACTAACCAATAGCTGCTGAGTAGGGACAAAGCGTATCTAACCACGAGGTCGAGTCTGGAAACTTGAATCTATATCACGAAACGATATAGCACAAAAGGCATGCGATCAGTACTTGGAATGTACTAAGCCTACGGGATAACATAAACAATTAAATAAACAAATATCCAATAAATATTTAATCAAATACATCCACAAAACTGCTTCAACAAGCTATTCACATACTCTATGATTCACATACACAGATATATACATGAAGCTTCTTTTTGAATCTCATTTATATAACATCTTAGAACTCATGCATAAGGGTAAAATTCTGAGCATATAATAAGTGCCAAATCTGAAATTAGTAGCACATACTGTACTAAATCATTACTGATAACTGAGACTGATCAACATCTTACTAAGACATTATAATAAAAAAGTTGGGTCATGCAAGACCGAATCATACTGATATCATCATTAAGGGAGTCTCTCTCTATTATGGAGGATCCCGACTGTATTAGGGAGTCACTGTCTACAATGGAGGATCCCGGCTGATGCTTGGGAGTCACTCTCTACTTTGAGGGTCCCGAATAATGCTAGGAAGTCACTCTCTACTATTGAGGATCCCGACAGATGCAAGGGAGTCACTCTCTACTATTGAGGATATCGACTGATGCTAGGGAGTCACTCTACTATGGATGATCCCGGCTACTTCTAGGATCTGAGAGGTAATGGTATGACATTATATAGATATCTAGTATCTACTATTATGGCTAATCAGAAACATGAACATACTCTGCTTTCTTCATACATCATTCATTTCGGAAGGATTGAGGCTACATCCTACTAACAACAAGCCCAACATTTGGAAATTATCATTCTCATGCTTTATCATCACCATTCATACCATCATGGAGCCATACTAGAATTTCTTCATAGGTATAACATTAATGAGCATCTTTAGTTCCACATCATGCATAATACTTTCTCATCATTAAATTCCATCTTCATATTAATCAGCATGTATCATAGAGACATTCATGACCCATACATTCAATCACACTTTAACAGGCATACATTGAGTCATATGATCAATACTTACAGGAAGCTATGTGCTTACTCATATTTCAGCATGTACAACAAAATCATATGGGAAGTGTGCATCTTTGTTTCATATGTCCCATTTAACGATTTATTCCAATTCATGAGAAGAATGCATTAGATAAGCCATTATCATAAATTTACTTCTTACCCAATTAATTCCATCAAGACATAAGGACATGCATATTTTACTTTCGATTATTCAAGCCATGAACTCTAATTTATTCTCATCACATCTATCCTTGACATATTCAAATTCTCATGGGTAATCATATAATCATCACATATTAGACATGGATGCGAGGGAATTGTGATAATTTAATGAAATTGACAAAAACTTTATTTAAAACTCTAATTATTCATGAAGAATATTTCATAACTCCACACTTTTCATCACCCAACACATAATTCAAGATAACCCAATCATTTTACGTCGTACTTATCTCATAGTCACCACGGATCTTGAAATTTAAAGAGTTGTAGGAGGATTCACCAACAATTTGAAACACTAGGTCATGCATCTTCTAGAATAGTAGAAATTGGGCATTTTAAGTGAAAACATTTTGGGGCACAAGGACTGAAGAGTATCCTTGTTGAAAAACCTGCATACCTGGTAGAAGAACCCTGCTCAAAATCTTCCTTGAAGCTTGATGAATACCTTGGTGAAGTTCTTGAATCTTGAGAGGAGGGGAAGAAGAAGAGATTGAGAGATATCTTGAGAGAATGAGGGTTTAGGCTTGTAGAAACCCTTAAAAACGTCCCAAAAAATACACCAAATGACGTAGTTTAAAAGTTAAAAACATAGGAGTTTACAAAAATGTCCCTGTAGAAAACTAGAAATTTCCCCAAATCTGGAGTAACGACTCACGTAACGAGTCGTCGCCCCATCCAATGACTCGTCATCTTGCCCGTTAAGAACACTAGAAAACTGACACAATTTTGTCATTATTCAAACCACGACAAACGTAACGAGTAGTTACTCCACCCAACAACTAAATAGACCCATTTGTCAAGTGCACTGGAAGACTACTTCACAACTTCAACTCTTCCCATCTAACTACGAACATGACGAGTCGTTCCCACACTTAACGACTCATCACATCCTTTCATCAACAACACTGACTTCACACTTGATTCATTTCCCAACGACCAACCTAACAAATCATTGCTAGGCAAGACGACTCGTCAGGTCGTTCGTGGACACTAGGCTTGCCATCCCATCGTTACAGTTCATCATGGGTCAAACCACGACCCATTAGGTCTCCTAATGATTCATTCCCTAACTCATTCTGGGCAAATTGCTGCTGACTTTTCTGTCGAGCTTGTTCTAACTTCGGGGTCTGATCTCTTGGACTTTCGGGGTGTTACTTAGAAGATAGAGATGAAACTGATATTCAAACACCAATCAATCACATCTAAACATCAACAGAGCATCTAACTCAAGACAAACCCTATGCTCCAAATCTGAATATCCACATCTAACATGCATACAATGGAACAAGGGAAACCGAAGAACATGAGACCAACATAGAACTAAACAGAACACTTGAAAGAAAATCCTTTCCCCTTTTTATATGGCACATAACTGATACGGGCTGATCCCTCATTCTCAAATCGCGTCTTGATACTAAGCTAACATTCATGATATCAAATTTAACTGAGGGTAGGGAATTCATGAGCATGAGTTATTCCCGACATCTAAAACTGAGCACATACAAGAGATAATTCGACTCTACTGAGTTAATAAACAACTTATAAAGACTGAGTTCGAGATGACCATATCGGAACACATAAATTAACACACATAACTGATTCATAACATGAAAATGAGCATAAAGAAGTTATATAGCAAGACTGGCATCACTATCTGAAGCGGTTACTTCTAAACCTCGAGGAATCTGCACATAGGAATGGACATCACATTAACTTCAACTGAATCATAAGGTACATTATATGAACCTTGAAGGGATCGATATACTACACTGCTAAGGCTAAAACTTATTTATAAGCACCCTTAAGGTCTGACTTACTACGCATACTCACTATCTCCCCCTTAGCTTGTAGTCATCATTCTCAGACTCCTGAATCTTCCTTAAGGTTAGGCCAATTTACAAACTCCTAGCCTTTCTTCCACCGCTACCTTCACTACAAGCCTCACTAACAGCTATTCACATTACCCATCGACAATCAATTCTTGCAATCACAACAAGGCTTGTTATTCAATACTGGGCTGACATGATATAAGGGATAATACAAAACTTACAACATACCTGTGGCCACTACTGGCGACTTGCCTTTATCTAGGTGTGTTGTGCTGGCATGGGAGTGGTTTTGACGACGCCCGCCATCTAGGCTATATGTTGCATCCTACTGAAATGGACAAGCTGCATGGCTATTGAAGAACCAGCCGAGGACCTACTCTCACCTCGCTTTGTTTCTACCCAATGCCGGTGCTTATGGCCTGACTGGCCACACCATAAACAAACATCCGACCCAGCAAACACTCTCCTAAGTAGTGCTTCCCACAGCTGGCACACATGGGATATGTGATCCCCCTTACTCTAGGTCGATATGGGGCACTGACTGTTGAAAATGCTGGGGCTGCCGAGCTTTGCTGAGAAAATGGGCGGTGTCCACTACTCATCCTTGGCGAAGAGAACTCTAAATTTCCTCTCCTAGAAATCTTGGCCTCTCTCTCCTTTTCCTTTACTTGATCCGCCTCCATTTGTTGCGCAAATATCACCAAACGTGAGAAGTCTATATCCCTGTGCAACATGGAAGTCATGCACTCTTTAATCAAGGAGTCTGACACTCCATTCACGAACCTGCTCACTCGGGTTCTCTGGTCTGCTACCATCTACAAGACATACTTGGTTAGCCGGGTAAATTCCAGCGCATACTCTTGTACTGTCAGGTCATTTTGTTTCAGGTTGATGAATTCTGCTGCCTTAGCCTCTCTTAACTCTCTAGGGAAAAACCTATCCAGGAACGCGGTTTTAAATTCATCCCAACTAACGGGGCCTGCTCCAATCCCTTGATTGTCCCTCCACTGACAAAACCAAATGTAAGCAACTCATTTTAGCTGGTAGGAGGCTAAGTCCGCGCTTTCAATTCCCATCACCCCCATGATGTGGGTGATCTTATGAATCTCTTCCAAGAACTCATACGGGCCTCTTCTACCTTTGACCCCCAAAACTCAGGTGGATTCATTCGGAGAAAATATCTCACCCTTGTCACCGCTATATTTCCATTCTAGGAAATACGGGCCATTGCTTGTTGATTAATCTGGGGAGTTACGGCCTGTGCAAGCATATTAAGAGTTGCCCGAAACTTGGAATGGGTAACATGGTCATCCCTCAGGTTTGCCGGTACGGGTGGTGCATGCTAGTGATCATTACCATTTATCCTTCACTTTGCTCGTCTAGGAGGCATTATCTGGGAGCGCGTAAAGCACAATTCAGAGGGAGGAACTATTTAGAGCTTCATACTCTACGCATGATAAGAATCATGAAGAAAGGGAACAGTCCTGGAACGTCTTGTAGCCTCCTCGTCATAAGTGTGACGCACTTCATACCCATGAAGAAGACTCTACTTAACACGACTTTTAGACACACTAGGACACTCTAAACCTGTCCTCTGATACCAAGTTTGTCACGACCCGAGTTCACACCCTAGCCAAAACACGGGACAAGGAACACCGAGAGGCTCCAAGAAGACCCATGACATTATGATAGCATACACTTAACATGAGAACGACTAACAACATAAATAAGCGGAAGCTAATAACATGAATCTTATATAATCCATAACGACAATTTAATAACACTTAGATAAAATGTTGAATCAGTCTAGATAAGTCTTAAAACCTTCTACTAAACTGATGAGTTGCTGGGACAAGCCCCCAACTAACTCCTAAAGTTGGAAAACTGAAACACAGTAAAATATGAACATAATCACGTCCTCGGAAGATGAGGACTCACCAATAGCTGCTGAATAGGGACAAAGCGTATCTAACCACGAGGCAGAGTTTGGAAATCTGAATCTATATCATGAAATGATATGTCACAAAAGGCGTGCGATCAGTACTTGGAATGTACTAAGCATACATGATAACATAAATAATTAAATAAACAAATATTTGATAAATATTTAATCAAATACATCCACATAACTACTTCAACATGATATTCACATACTTTGTGATTCACATACACAGATATATACATGTAGCTTCTTTATGAATCTCATTTGTATAACATCTTAGAACTCATGCATAAGGGTCAAATTATGAACATATAATAAGTGCCAAATTTGAATTAGTAGCACATACTGTACTGAATCATTACTGATAACTAAGACTGATCATCATCTTATTAAACCATTATAATATGAAAGCTGGGTCATGTAAGACTGAATCATACTCATATCATCATTAACGGAGTTTCTCTCTACTATGGAGGATCCCGACTTTACTAGGCAGTCACCGTCTACTATGGAGGATCCTGACTGATGGTAGGGAGTCACTATCTACTACGGAGGGTCACGACTGATGCTACAGGGTCACTCTCTACTATTGAGGATCTCGACTGATGCTAGGGAGTCACTCCCTACTATGGTGGATTCCCGCTACTGCTAGGATCTGCGAGGTACTGGTCTGATGTTATATAGATATCTGGTCTCTACTACTGCAGCTAATAAGAAACATAAACATTCTCTACTTTCTTCATACATCATTCATTTCGGAAGGATCGAGGCTACATCCTACTTACAACAAGTCCAACATTTGGAAATTATCATTCTCATGCTTTATCATCACAATTCATATCATCATGAAGCCATACTAGAATTTTTTAATAGGTCTAACATTAATGAGCATCTTTAGTTCAAGATCATGCATACTACTTTCTCATCGTTAAATTCCAGCTTCATATTAATCAACATGTATCATAGAGACATTCATGACCCATACATTCAGCTCATACTTTAACAGGCATACACTGAGTCATATATTCTAGATTTATAGGAATCTATGTTCTTACTCATATTTCAGCATGTACAACAAAATCATATGGGAAGTGTGCATCTTTCTTTCATGTGACCCATTTCATGATTTATTCCAATTCATGAGAAGAATGCATTAGATAACCTATTATCATAAATTTACTTCTTACCCAATTAATTCCATCAAGACATAGGGACATGCATATATTAATTTCAATTATTCAAGTCCATGAACTCTAATTTAATCTCATCACATCTATCATTGACATTTTCAAATTCTCATGGGTAATCATATAATCGTCACATATTGAACATGGATGCAAGGGATTTGTGATAATTGAATGACAATGACAAAAACCTTATTTAAAACTCTAACCATTCATGAAGAATATTTCATAACTCCACACTTTTCATCACGCAACACATAATTCAAGATAACCCAATCATTTTACGTCGTACTTATCTCATAGTCACAATGGATCTTGAAATTTAAAGAGTTGTAGGATGATTCTCCATCAATTTAAATCCTAAGTGATACATCTTCTAGAATAGTACAAATTGGGCATATTGAATGAAAACATTTTGGGGAACAAGGATGGAAGAGTATCCTTGTTGAAAAACCAGCATACCTGGTAGAAGAACCCTGCTCTAAATCTTCCTTGAAGCTTGATGAACACCTTGGTGAAGTTCTTGAATCTTAAGAGGAGGGGAAGAAGAAGAGCTTGAGAGATATCTTGAGAGAATGAGGGTTTAGGTTTGTAGAAACCCTTAAAAACGTCCCAAACAATACACAAAGCGACGTAGTTTAAAAGTTAAAAGCATATGAGTTTATAAAAATGTGCCTGATGAAAACTGGAAATTTCCCCGAATCTGGGGTCACGACTCATGTAACAAGTCGTCGCCCCATCCAGTGACTCGTCATCTCACTCGTTAAGCACACTGGAAAATTCACACAGTTTTATCATTCTTCAAACCACGACCAACGTAACGAGTCGTTACTCCACCGAATGACTCGTTAGACCCATTTGTCAAGTGCAATAGAAGAATACTTCACAACTTCAACTCTTCCCATCTAACGACGGACATGACGAGTCGTTCCCACACTTAGCGACTCTTCACATCTTTCCATCAACTACACTGACTTCACACTTGATTCATTACCCAATAACCAACCTAACGAATCATTTCTATGCAAGAAGACTCGTCAGGTCGTCCTTGGCCACTAGAATTTCCATCCCCTTGTTAAAGTTCGTCACGGGTCTAACCACGACCCGTTAGGTCTCCTAACGAGTCATTCCCTGACTCGTTCTGAGGCAAATTTCGACTTACTTTTCTGCTGAGCTTTCTCTAACTCTGGGGTCTGATGTCTAGGACTTCCGGGGTGTTATAGGCATGGAGTACTCAACACCAGTTTTCATTTTCTTCTTTTCAGATAAAACTGGGTCTTTTTATCTTTTCATGTATTCAATTAGAGCTTTTGTTCCTGTCTAGACTAGATCTAGAGAGAGTCATATTCTTTTTGGGTGAATATTGTGTTTTTGTTTTTCTTTTATATTTTCTTTGATTAATGAGTAGAAAGGGAAATTTCCCTTTTATATATTAATTGTAATGTTTGGTAAGGGTATCGAGTAGAATCGATGTAAGTACCCGCAAGACCTGTCCATTTGTTTTGTGACAGGTATGGGATATGAGGCCACACATATTGTGTTGAAGTGTCTAGAGTGATAAATATGTTAGGGATAAGCACGAGAGGTTCACATGTTTGATACTCTGATGTATTCAAATCCAATGAAGTTCTACAGTTGTGACTAGTATGACTTGAGAAATCTGAAGAAAGAAAACATCAGATATAGATCCTTGGTGCGAATTTGATGATTTTGTGGATTTCAACCTTTGAGTTTAGGAAAAATAACACAAGGTAGAACATTCATGAGTTAAATATGGAATAGGTTAGCACAAACTTATAAAGGACTGAGTAGTGATTTTTTGAATAGTTAGGGTCAGTTTGGGTAACTATTGACAAAATGGGGGTAATCGTCTATTCGACATTGGGTTACATTGTTCATGTTATGCCAGGTATCTTACGAATGGATTATCGGAAGACTTATAGTTATGCAGGTTTATTGAAGATTTCAGGTGGAATCGATACTACCTTGTTGATGGAAACTACACGGATAGTTACAAGGAGTTACATAGATAGTTGATGGTGTATTGGGAATATATGAATAGATATGGGAAGCTTTTTGGGAGATCAATCAATTTCTATACATTTGTCGTGCGAACAGAATTTATCGAATAGTGGGTAAAGCATACCATTTGAACTTTTGTATGCAAGTAAATATCAATTTCTAACTTAGTTTCTTCAGCTTGACGAAACAAAACAATTAGTGCGTAATCGGCCTTGTATAAGACCAATTAAATACTTACAATTGGATCAGAATAGGCAAAGATCTTTTATGACAGAAGATAATCAAGATTCAGATATATGGTGTGTGATAATGTATTTTCTAAGGGTTCTTGGTACTAATAACGGCTCTGGAGGATGTGAAAGGATGATTAGATGGATCAAAGTATTTTACTCGTATAGAGTTGGTAATGGATTTCGACATAGTAATTAGATTATGGTCACTATGGTGCATGTTGATAAATCAATTACATTCAGAATTATGATTATTATTTCAAATTAGGTATTGTATGCAGATATAGTTCAAATATATGAAAATAAGTTGTTTTGAGAAATTTGGGTTTCGAAATATGGAGATATAGTATTATGGGCAAAAACAAAAGAATTTTTGAGGGTTAGGGTGAATAAGCAGAACTACATATGCAAATTTTTCTTGAGAGCTCATGCATAAGGCCTACCTTGAGTATTTACAAAACCTTGAAAGTCTAAGTTCTTTTTCTTTCCCGTTCGAGGATGAACGACTGTTTAAGTGGTGGATGATATAATGACCCACATGATCATTTTGAAATTTTTCACCCATTTCCATTGTGTGAAACTTTTTGTAGCTTCATTGTGTTTCTTATGACTTACGGGGATGGGTGCCATGATTTCTGAGGTGATTGAATAAAGATTGGATGGAATTTTCAGTTTTGAAGGTTTAAAGTTTGAGAGGTTTGACTAAAGTCAATATTTTAGATTAATAATTTTGGATTCGGATTTTGAAAGCTCTATTAGTTTCGAATGTGATTTATCAGTTAGTTGAATGGTTTGCATGACTCCCGAGATGTTTGGGAGTGATTTGAGCCTTTGGTTGAATTTTTGAGTTTTAAGAAAGTTAAGTTTGTAGTTAGTTAACTTTCGGACAAAGCGACCTCATAACGGTGATTTGATGATTCCAATAGGTCTTAAATATATTTTATGTTTGATTTTCATATTTGGTTTGTGCTCGTGAGGTTCCGGATAAGTTTCGAACACTAGGGATACATTCTTGTAGAATTTAAAGTTAAGAGTTACCTCAATCAATAGTTTAGTAAATGATCTTGGATTAAGGATTTAAAAGTTCCATCAGGTTTGTAAGATTACATTGAATTTAATTTCGATGAGTTTTTGGTGGATTTGAATGTTTTATGTATTTTAGCATGGTTTAAGAATAAAATGTGAAAACTCAGAGGTCTGATTTAAGTTCTAGATATAAAAAATTATTCTGGAACTTTTAAAATTGTTAGCATGAATTATAGGAGTGATCTGAAAAGTTTGGTGCTATTTTGATAAATCAAGATCTGATTTTTACTGCAAAAGATGAAATAATTCTTAAATGAGTAAAAATAATATCTGAAGGGAAAATGAGCACTAAATGGATATTTGATTGAATGAGTAGGTCCGTATCATTATTTAGAAATTATAGAAAAACAATCATCACATTTCGAGTTTACATGATGAAGTTATGACCATTTTAGTGAAAATAAATATTGCTGGTGGAAAGAGAAGTTCAAGTCTTGTGCAAACATTTAGTTGGGCTTTTAGTGACAAAATTGGACTTTAAGTGACAAAATTCGCACCCTTTATATAGTTGGGTAGAATTAAAATTTCAAGTCCGATTTCATTACTATTATTGTGATTCTTGGAGTTAGGAGACCCAATTTTGGGTTATTTTTCATGCATCACATTCATATTTTTCGTCAGGTAAAATTCTAACCTTAAAATCATTTTTGCCCACTAAATAATTAATTATTTTACACTTTAATCCATGAAATTAGATAAAAATTTGAGGTTTTAAGCCTAGAGTTTTTAGTGTAAGAATTCTTTATTTGGGGATTGAATAACGATCCGTTTTAGCATAAGTTCAATTTGTTAGCATAATCAAAAAGAAAATTTCAAATTCGGCTCGGAGCTCAGTGTAACACCTCGAAACTTTCCTCGACCAAACTTAGACCTTGCAAGAAAAATCTAGAAGAAACCATAAAAGTTTCCTTTGAACAATCGAGACAATGAGTCGTGGTCAGCTCCAACGACCCGTTGTCTCAGTCGTGGTCAGCCGTGGCTTGGTCCTTCGGGAACCAACGGGATATGGAACGACCCGTTGTGAGAAACAATGAGTTGTTCTATCACTCGTTGGTCCCCAGCTTAGAACCCCCTTTCCAAGAACCCACAACTCAAACAATGAGTCATCATGTGATACAACGACTCATGGTGTGAGTCGTTAGTTGGTATTCCCAAAAACCTCCTTCAATGACAACTAGTGAAAACAAAAACCAGTTGTATCACACAAAAAGTCATTGTGACCACTCTTGATGCCATGTATAGGAACCTTAAGAACCTTTCCAATAGAGGTGACGACTTGATACAACGACCCATTGGGTCTACCAATGAGTCGTTGTGTTGTCCTTTGTTAGGCTTCCCAATTTTCTCATCCAGTGGCCATAGGAGGAACCCACAACCCGTTGGTTCATCCAACGAGTCATAGTCCCTCTCATTGCTGATGTGCCGTGATTTTACGGCACTTTCGACGCTTAAAACCAAGAAATTATGCACATTCCAAGTATGTTTATATGGGTATAAGGTATTTTGTGATTAATGTGCAGGAAAATAGGTCTAGAAGTGATTTTAGTTGAATTAATGCTGAAAACAACTGAAAGGTGACTGCTAGGCACTTAACGAGTCATCAGTAGGAGGCCCGACCCATCAATTGAGGCGTTGGAAAAAAGATGGAGTTTTGAAAAGGTGAAATAGTGCACTTGACGATTTGGAGGAACGGCTCATTACACTTGGTAACAAGCCATGAGGTCAACTGTTAGGTATTGAAGAGAAATATCCAACTAAGTATCCAGTGAAGATGACGAGAGACATCACGAGTTGTCACCCGAAGGAACGACTCATTGGCAGGCCATCAGAACTATCCATGAGGTGCACTAGAATTTCTGGGGAAGTAGACCACGAGAGACCTAAAGACTCATGCTAAGGCACGAAGAGTCGTTTGGTGACCCATTGCCAGGCCTGGGTAAGTTGCTGCGGACGATTGATTGAAAGCAAAGAACAACTTGTTAGAAGGCCTAACGATCCGTCACATGGCCCGTTGCCACTACCGACTTGGTTTCGAGATTTATTTAGGAAAAGGATTTCTTTGTATTATAAATACCCAGTTTTAGGTTTATTCTAGATAGAGGGCTGAGAATGTTTAGAAGCCGATTTTTGGAAGAATCTTGAGCGATATTCTTGAGAAAGTTTTCAAGATACGGAAGCTACATTGGAATTTTTATTCACTCTACTTGGTTTTTATTCTACAATACTTTGTAAGTTGAAATTATGATTTCTTCTATATTTTGTGATTGCAATAGCACAAACATGAGTAGCTAAACCCATAAACTAGGTTTGTGGGAACCAAGATGAATTAACACACATAGGTAAGAATACTTAGTGGTTCTTGAACAGAGTTTTATGCATGTATTGTTTTTCCATTTGTTTTGATTGATTCTTGATAGTTACAAATGTTAGACTTTGCCTTATACTTACTTACCGAATCAAGGAGGTAATGAATGGGAAAAGGGATTAACAACAGATATTTGAGGCTACCAACCCTCATTTAATAGCTTGAACTTGTCCAAGGAATAACTAATCCGATATTAAGGGTAAGGGTCAACTAAAGAACATCCGTATACAGACCAAGTTGTGTGGTGAAAATCACCTAGATAGGGGACCAACCATTTAGGTGAACCTAACTTACCAATATTTCATGTTAAACACCGGAAAACATCACAAATGTATAATCCTTGTGGTTAGGAAATCTTTGGGGACACAATCCTAGTCTAGTCATAAATTGAATACAAACCCAATTTGATACAAGAATTCATTAGTTTCACTTTTGTTATTATTCCATATTTTTCCCCCTTCTGAAATAAGTCAATCAATAGTGATAGTTATTCGCATTAACCTAAGTTCTTACCATATTCTCTGTGCGATCGACCTCAACCTTTTTGGGTTCTATATTTGACAATCAATAGTTTATATCTCAATTATGAGGTGTAATTTGGGAGACATAAGTTGCCAGTTCCAGTGAGCCCAGAACCCAGGCCTCAGGACCAACGACTGGTCCCAACGAATCGTGGTCTCAACCAACGACTCGTTGAGTGACCCGTTGGTCCCAGTTGACAGTATTTGGAGATTTCCCCCAGGGATATTTTTGTAATTTCTCACCTTTTTTATCCCTTAACTATGTCATTTTGGGTTATTTTTAGGAAATTTATAGGGGTAATCGATGATTACTTCACCCCTCTCATTCTCTCAGAAAATCAGTTCGTAAATATTTCTCTCAAAAAAATTAGAGCAGAAGCTAGGGAAGTCAATTTCTTCTCAGAATCTCAAGGGATTTTCTTCACCAGGTATGTGGGAATTCAACAAGGGAATTATTCTTCTCTTGTGTCCCAAAAACCCTTCCCTAATCCTCTATTAGTTATAGCCCTGTGGGTTCGTATTTTATAAAGATTTCAGACAAAATTCTATAAATTTCATGTGGAACATTATCCATATTATTAGTTGCTGTGTGTTTCCTAATTTTTTTTAGAAATCAGGTGGAAACTAGCTTCTTGTGAAATGATTTAGCCCTAGCTTTTGAATGTAGTATTTTAAGGTCTAGCATAATTGAGTAGTTAATCATGTTGCTTGACTCTACCAGTGTTGGGACTCCTATATTGTTAAAATTAGTTGAAATCTCAGTCCATTGCATGCTAGTCCAGTTTTAGTCAGAATGTTAGCATGTTAAGTATTATTTACAAATGTCAGCTAATCAGTTTGACTACAGTCTTTTGTGAAGGTGTCAGTAGTGCCTCTAAGTTATCATTTATTAGACTTAGATATTAGTTATCAAATTTTAGTTTATTATTTAGACAGTTAGGGCGCTTCCAGATAAGCAGATCTGGCCAGTCTTAGAACACTAGTTATAGAATCCGGTCTGATAAGACTCTCGGGGAACTTCCAGCTAGGTATCTCCTGACTTAATATTGCACCCTAGTTTGGAGTTATCAGCTTAGTAGTCAGTCTAGGACTATCCAGTGGGAGTAGGACTTAGCACCGAGCGGACTGAAGTTCTAGCGCACCCAGGTTGCCAGAACTACGTTGCCACCGTAGGTTACTTTATTGGCCCTATGGCCCCAGACTTATGATCACCCAGTTCATGCCTTTATACCTGGAAAGGTATATTGGGTCCTACCGATGGGGTATATACATCGGACTCTACGTCTAGCTTACATAGTTATATGTCAGTTATAGCCTTTCCCACTAGTTAGCATAGTTTCAGTTTAGTTCAGCTCAAACCAGATTCAGTTTAGTACAGTTAGCTCAGCTCAGTAACTCAAATTTTTGGAATGTTTATGACCACCAATCGGGGTCATTATTGACCATCGTAGTTATATTACAGTTGTTCAATTTTCAGTACTTCAGTTGGTCATTACATGTCATTATAGTTTGGTTATTTGTTCTTTATGTTATATTTTCTCCTACTTACTTAGTACATTCAAAGTACTGATGCATACCTTCTATGCTATATCATATTATGATACATGCGCAAGTTCTCAGCCTCAACCCTATTAGTAGATCTTCTTCAGGTTATATCAGAAGTACCAGTGGTGAGTCCTCATCTTTCGAGGAGACGATGTTTACTTTTTTAGTTATCTTCATTCAGCTAGACTTTAGAGTTAGCTGGGGGCTTGTCCCAACCACTAATCATATGTAGACGGCTTTCAGGCATAGATTTAGACTTTCAATTTTTCTTTCAGATGTATAAACTTTTATTATTTAGTTCTTTTTAAATGGTTTTATTATTTAAGCTTTTACTATGATTACCCAAATTACCAGTGTTATTATAGACCATGGTTTGGCTTGAGGTTACTTGTGATTCCAAGTATCGTGTCTCGTCCAGGGTATAGACTCGGTTATGACAAACTTGATATCAGAGCACTAGGTTTAGAGTATCCTAGGATGTCTTAAAGGTGCGTTGAGTAGAGTCCTTTTCATGGGTGTGAAGCGCGCCACACATAGGATGGGGAGGCTACGAGACGTTATTAGGAAAACTCCCTTTTGTTCATACTGTTTGTCGTGCATTGAAGTTAAATTCCAAAAATGTTCTCCTAACTCGTGCTCTATTTCATTTCAGTGAAACCATGTCTCCCAGATGTAGAAATAGAAGAAGGGCCGGCAACGCTAACCGACCTACCCCACCAGCTCCAATAGGCCCTCAGGACGACCAAGTGTCCTCACCAGAGTTTAGAGCAGCACTCCAGCTACTGGCACAGATAGTCACAAACCAGGTGACCCAACAGGTGGTTCCAGTTAACTAAAATGGGTCTGCAGGGCTGGCCGAGTTCGAAACATCACCAGAATGAAACCTCTAGCCTTTCATAGATCTAAAGTGGGAGAGAACCCACTGGAGTTCATGGATGAGATACAAAAGATCACTCAGATTATGGGTGTTAGATCCATTAAGAGTGTTGACCTAGCTTCCTACTAGTTCAAAGGGGTAGCCCAGATCTGGTACAATTAGTGGAATGAAAGGAGACCAGCAGAAGCGGAACTGATGGAGTGGGAGGAGTTCACAATAGCCTTCCTAGACAGATTCTTCCCCCGAGAGTTAAGGGAGGCTAAGGTGGCACAATTCTTGAATTTGAAATAGGGTAATTTGACGGTGGAAGAATATGCACTGGAGTTCACACGGTTGTCAAGATAAGCTCCGGAGATGGTAGCAGAACCAAGAACTCGCATGCTTAAGTTCGTCAAAGTATCAAAGTTGGTCCTCAAAAATTCCAGGACTGCAATGCTTATCAAAGATATTAACCTCTCTAGCCTCACTATTCATGCCCAACAGATTGAGGCAAAAAAGCTGAAGGACATGGAGCGGGAGAATAAATGGGCTAGGACTAGCCAATAAGATTATGGACACTAGAGGTCTGGCGGTAGTAGCCTCCCACAAAAGCAGCAGCAGCAGCAGTAGAGGGCTCCAACACCCACTTCAGCCAGTGCTCTTGTTTTACCGTACTGCAAGAATCGGAAGGGTGGAGCATCTGGCTCACAATCCCAGAGTCACAAAACTAGAAACCACTTCCCATCTTGCCCTAAGTATGGCAAGAACCATCCAGGGGAATGCCTCTAGGGTCGATTAGGTTGGTTTGGGTGTGGACAGCTAGGTCATCAGCTCAGAGAATGCCTGTCAGTAGGACAGGGGATGTCACTCTCCGAGCCTACACCCTGGACGTAACACAGTACTTGAAGTCACAAGTGACCCCAAGTCAACCCCTGGTCTATAATATACTGGTACTCTGAGTAAAACATGCATAGCGGAAATTTGAAATAATAAAATAAAGGCATTTTATCATAATTAGAAAAAACTAAACATAGCGATTTAAAATATCTAAGGATCTGAAATCAAGTTTTTTGTCTAAAAGCCATCTAACTGAGGAGTTGCTGGGACAAGTAACTAAAAATGATAAAGAAAACTGAAATGAATGAAATAACACCCTCGGAATATAAGGACTCACACTGCTGCTGCTAATAGAGAGTTTCGAAGGAATCATCTAACGGTGCTGGGTCTGAGAACGTGCAGTTGTATTATGAAACGATACAGCATAAAAGTATGCGTCAGTACTTTGAATGTATTGAGTAAGTGAGAGAAGAATAATGATAAATATATAGATTACTAAACTGAAAAGAAATGCATTGACCATTGATAACTAAATTGAACAATCTGTAGTAAACTGAGATAGTCAAGATGACCCTGTCTGGTTGTCAAAGACATGCCCTAAGTCTGAAAGTTCTGAGTCTGCGATACTATACTAAACTGAGCTGAGCTGCTAGGGCTGAAACCGAACTGAGCTGAGCTGCTTATTCTGAAACTGGATTGGATTGACTAGTGGGAGATTCTATAACCAACATAGCTCACGTGGAGTCCGGTGTATACACCCCTCCGATAGTACCCAATATACCTTGCCAGGGTATAAAGGCATGAACTAGGTGATCACAAAAGTCTAGGGCTAATTAAGCCGATAACTTGTAATTGTAACCTACGTTGGCAACGTAGTTTTGGGAACTAGGTACGTTGGAACCCCGGTCTACTTGGTGCTACGTCCTACTCCCACTGTAAACCTATACTGAACTACTAGGCTGATAACATAAAATTGGGGTCCAAGACTAGTTAGGGACATATAACTGAAAGTGCCCTGAGTGTCTTATTGGACTAGATTCTGAAACTGGGTTCTAGATTGGCAGATGTGCTTATTTGGAAGCGTCATAACCGTCTAAGAACAAACTATAAACTGAACTGGGGTCCTGGGGCTGGTCAGAGCTATAAATGTATATCAATGAAATGTCATGACCACCTAATGGACCAATAAATTATAATATGCATTTGATTTTGATAATTGAGAGGCACCAATGACACCTCGAGAAATTCTATAGTCAAACTGATCAGCTGACATTATTCTGGTTAACCCAAAGGTTTGCTAAGATCTGGCTGAGGCTAGACCGAAAATTCTGAGTAACACAGACTATATAGACTTTCTGACTGAATTTGACTAACATACATGTAACTGAGTTTCTAACACGTATAATTATTATAGGAGCCCCTAACTCTGAAAGATGCAAGCAATTCTGAAGAATTCAATACTTAAATAGGATTCTAATTTTTGGCTTTTCAAGAGCTAGGGATAGATTTATAATTCACTGGTTCAAACATCATTTTAGTTACAAACTGGTGGAAAATAGCTACAATTAACATAGGATAGGATTCCACATGAGTTAATCAAAGAACGATAACAATCTCTTCAAGAGAGAGAGAGAGTTTTGGGGGATGCAAGGGGAGAACAATCTCCTTGCTGAATTCCCACACACCTGTAGAAGAAACCCTAGTGAAAATACCTGAGAAAAACTAAGAAGAATATCAAACCCTTACTCCTGCTCTATGCTTTCAGAGAAGTTCTTACGTTTTGTTCTTGAAGGAGTTGAGAGGAATTAATGGAAAGGGTCGTTCTACCCCTTTAATTCCGTTCTATATGAATGCAAAACGACGTGGTTTCAATTTTAAAAAGCTAGAAAAATAATTAAATACCCCTGGCAGAAAGAACTGAAAACTGCCCTACCCTGAACAACGGATCTCAGGACGGGTCGTTGGTTCAAACAACCGCCCGTTGAAAGCTGCCGTTGGTTCTGGTTTCTGAAGCTGACTTCACTGGAAACACCACGGGAGGATACAAGGGTCTGTTGGAACAAAGAATGGTCCTTTGACACCTTTCGTTAGAATAGGTAGGAAAACTAGCCATGGAGACAATGAGTCATCACAACGACTCATTGGAAGAACCATCGGGTCGTTGTATCCACTCGTGGTCCACACTGTTGGGGTCTAGAACTGGAAGACGGGTGGTAACAACAACTCATTGGTAGTAACCATGGGCCGTTTTTCCCTCTTTTTGTCACAGGGAAAGGTCCGGTAATCCACTGAACTCGAGATTCTATGGACGACAGGATGGCTCATTGTTAGGTTCAATGGGTCATCCTATGTCTCATTGTTTCCCACTTGAAGAAACCTGCTGCAACCTATGACCCTCTACAATGGTCCGTTGGTTCCACCAATGATCTGTTGTGTGGTTCGTCTGAGACAGGAAAATTTTATGGTTTTTCCTATGATTTTTCATGCAACGTCTGAATTTAGTCTAGGAAAGTTTCGGGGTGTTACAATATCTCCTCCTTGGGATCATTCGTCCTCGAATGAAGACCAAAACTAGGAAAAGATCTGCAATTTATAAAAATTAAGAATATGAACTGATTTCTGAAGGAGTAACTGACTCCAAACTGACTTAACCGTACTAACAGAGCTGATGCAACTAGGATGCACATTGGAAATATAAATAGAGTTGATGAGTATGGAACTGAGTAGAGTACTGAGAAGGGATTTAGTACCTGATTCCAGAACTAAAATAGGAGAGAACAAGTGAGAGAATCTGGCCATCATGTCTACTTTTGCTTCCCATGTGGCTCCCTCAACTAGCTGATTCCTCCACAAAACAGTCACCAAAGCGATTTCTTTATTTCTTATCTTACAAACCTGACAGCCAAGGATCTGAACTGGAATTTCTTCGTAAGAGAAACTACCATTTATTTCCACACTGTCCAATGGCACCACTGAAGTTGGATCACCAACACACTTTTTCAGTAGCGACACATGGAAGACTGAGTGCACGACTTCTAACTCTGAAGGTAAATCCAACTCATAAGCTACCTTACCAATCCGCCTCAGAATCCTGTAGGGTCCCACATATCATGGACTGAGCTTTCCCTTCTTTCCAAATCTCATCACCCTTTTCATGGGTGATATTGTCAAATAAACCCAGTCATCAACTACAAACTCTAATTCTCTTCTCCTCACATCGGTATATGATTTCTGACGACTCTGAGCCGCTTTCAATCTTTCTCGGATGAGTTGAACTTTTTGCCTTGCCTCGTGAACTTAGTCTGGCCCTATTAGAGTAGCTTCACAAACCTCAAACCACCGTATGGGAGATCTGGACCTCCTACCATATAATGCCTCAGATGGGGCCATCGAATTGCTAGAGTGGCAGCTGTTGTTGTATACGAACTTGATGAGAGGTAAGTGGTCATCCCAACTACCCTTGAAATCGATCATGCAAGCCCTCAACATATATTTTAGGGTTTGAATTGTCCGCTTAGCTTATCCATCGGTATACGGGTGAAAGGTTGTGTTGTGCTAGACCTAGGTACCTAGTCCCTTCTGAAAAGACTTCCAGAAGTGAGAAGTTAATTGGTTACCTCTGTTTGAGTTAATGGATAATGGTACCCCATGAAGTCTAACCAATTCCAAGATATAAAGCCTAGCATAGTCTTCAGCTGAATTTGTGGTTTTGACTAGGAGGAAATATGCTGACTTAGTCATCCGGTCTACTATCATCCGAGATAGACCCATAATGGAATCCATGTTTACTTCCCACTTCCATGTGGGTATACTGATATCCCAAGTCATACCTCCTAGTCTCTGGTGTTCCACCTTAACTTGCTGGCAGTTCGGGCAATAAATATCCCACAGATCGAGGTACATTTTTGTAGCACCAGGGTGAATTGAGTATCTCGAGCTGTGTGCCTCAGCCAGTATCTTCTGTCTCAACTCACCAACATCCGGTACACACAGCCTTCCCTGGTAACGGAGCACACTATCTCCCCCTTTGGAGAAAGCCTCAAACTCCTTTCTAAGAACTGCTTCTTTAAGTTTAAGTAGGATTGGATCTTCAACGTGTTTGGACTTAACATGAATACCAAGGATGAATCCGACCAATTTTGCATTACCATCCCACTTTCGGATGAATCCACCAGCTGCACCCCTAACTGTGCTAGCCTGTGAATATCCTTCGCCAACTCTTTTTTTGCCTTATTCTACATGTGCCACACTACCCATAGACACTATGCTTAGGGCAGCAGCCACCACATTGGTTTTTCCCTGGTGATATAGCACACTCATGTCGTAGTCTTTTAGTAGTTCCAACCACCTTCTCTGATGAAGATTTAGGTCATTCTGACTGAACACATACTGAAGACTTTTGTGATCCGTAAATAAACTACGTGAGCTCCATATAAGTAATGCCTCCATATTTGTAGCGCAAACACCACCGCTTCCAACTCCAAGTTATGTGTTGGATAATTCTTCTCATGAACTTTGAGCTGTCTGGAGGTGTAGGCTATCACTTTGCCCCGCTACATCAAAATGCAACCGAGTCCAACCCTAGAAGCATCATAATAAACAACCAATCCATCTGTTCCTTCTGTCAAGGTTAGAACTGGAGCAGTAGTGAGTTGAGTCTTTAACTCCTGAAAACTCTTCTCACACTCGTCCGACCACTGAAACTTAACCTTCTTCTATGTTAACTTAGTTAGAGGAGATGTTATAGCGGAGAAACCTTCCACTAACTGTTGGTAATAACTCGCTAAGCCTGGGAAACTCCTGATTTCAGTAGGAGAGGTATGTCTGGGATAGTCCTTCACTACTGCTATCTTATGAGGGTCTACTTGTATTCCTTCACCCGAGACCAAATGACCTAAGAATGTCACGGACTTTAACCAAAATTTTCACATGCTGAACTTGGCGAATAACTGGCGGTCCCTGAGTGTCTGTAATGCTAATCTTAGGTGATTGACATTCTCTTCCTTATTTCTGGAGTATACTAGAATGTTGTTGATAAATACAATGACGAACATGTCCAAATACTGCTTGAAGACTTTGTTCATTAATTCCATAAAGGCTGTTGGGGTGTTTGTTAATCTGAAGGACATCACCACAAACTCATAGTGACCATACCGAGTTCTAAAATTTGTTTTCGGTATGTCACACTCTCTGACTCTTAGCTGATGGTACCCTGAGCTGACATCGATATTGGAGAAACAACTAGCTCCCAAAAGTTGGTCAAACAGTTCATCAATCCTGGGTAGGGGATACTTGTTCTTGACTGTGACCTTGTTCAACTGACTGTAATCTATGCACATTTTGAGGGTACCATCTTTCTTATGCATGAATAGCACTGGAGCACCCCAGGGAGAGTTGTTGAGTCTAATAAAACCCTTGTCAAGAGGATCCTTTAACTGCTCCTTCAACTCCTTAAGATCAACTGGAGACATTATATAAGGAGGTATGGAGATGGGCTAAGTATCCGGGAGGAGATCTATTTGGAAGTCTATTTCCCATTCAGGGGGAACTCTGGGAAGATCCTCAGGAAAAACACCTAGGAACTTGCTGACCATAGGGACTAAATGGATAGTCGGGGTCGCAGAGTTGGAATCCTTGACCCGAACTAGGTGATATATACATCCCTTGGAGTTGAGTTTTTGGGCCTTAAGGTAGGAAATAAACCTACCCTTAGGCGATGAACTGCTGCACATCCATTCTAACACTGGTTTATTTGAAAACTGGAACTTGAAAACTCTAGTTCTGTAATCAACTGAGACATAGAAGGAGTGTAGCCAATTCATGCCGAGAATAAGGTCAAAGGCAACCATGTGTAACTCTACAAGATCAGCTGGAATGACTTTATTCAGGACTGAGACTAGATAGTTTCTATACACCCTACTAGCTCTAACTAACTCACCAACTAGGGTGGAAAATGAGAATAGTTCTGAGAGGACCTCTGGACTTATGTTGAACTGGACTTCTATATAGGGAGTCATGAATGAAAGAGTGGCTCCTGGTTCTAGGAGGGCATACACGTCTAGATGGAAGAGACGTAACATACCAGTAACTACATCAGGTGAGTTTTCCTAATCCTGACTGGAAGATAGAGCATAGAAATGATTCTGGCACTGAACGCCATCTGTACTTGATGTGTTGGCCTACTGAGTTGGTCAGCCTGCTGAGGCTGATGATGTGGTGGATTGTGATCTCCCTAGCCCTACTGACGGCCACTCCCTAAGCCTGTGTCTAAGTTGTCCACACCCAAAACAACCCTCTTTGCCTTGAAGGCATTAACCCAGGTGATTCTTTCCGCACTTGGGGAAAGCTGGATACCTGTTCCCGGCACTGTAACTCTGAGATTGAGAACCAGATGCTCCACCCCTATGGTCTTGATGGGACTGAAAGGTAGGGGCGCTAGCTGAACTAGGTGTTGGGGCCCTCTACTGTTGCTGTGGGCAGCTACCACTGCCAGACCTCTGATGGCCATAATCTGACTGGCCAGTCCTTTCCCGTTCATTCTTTCGCTCCATATCCTTAAGCTTTTCGGCCTCAATCTGCTGGGCATAGAAAATCAGACTATAGAGATCCATGTCTCTAATCAGTATTGCTATTCCACACTCCTTAAGAACCAGGATTGTCACTATGTTAATGAATTTCAACATATGAGACCTTTGCTCGGCTACCATCTCAGGAGCATACTTTGATATCCTAGTAAACTCCAGAGCGTACTCCTCCATTGTTCTATTTCCTTGCCTCAAGTTCATAAACTCCACTATCTTTGCTTCCCTGAGCTCTTAAGGGAAAAATCTATCCATAAAGACTGTCTTGAACTCCTCCCATTCCACCGGTCCTGGTCCCACTGGTCGCCTTCCTTCCATTGCTCATACCAGACTTGGGCTACCCCCTTAAGCTGGTAGGCAGCCAGGTTGGCACTCTCGGAGGAGCCGACACCCATAATATGGGTAATCTTCCTAATTTCATCCATAAACTATTGGGGGTCCTCCCCAACTTTGGATCCCTAAAATGATGGAGGGTTAATTCGGTTGTCATCCCGCACCCTCGGAACTGCTGCAGACCCATTGGTGTTCATTGGCACCACCAGCAGATTCACCTAGTTGGTGACTGGTTGGGCCAGCATTAGATGGTTGCCCTAAATTTAGCGGTAGATATGGAATCATCTTGAGGAGCTGTTGGGGCTGGTGGGGTAGGTATGTCATCGTTACCCGCCCTTCTTCCGTTACCGCATCTAGGAGGTAGGGTTCACCAAAATGAAACAGAGCACGAGTTAGAAGAGCATTTGTGGAATTAAACGTTAAAACACGATAAGGAGTATGAAGAAAAGGGAGTTTTTCTAATAACATCTTGTAGCCTCCTCGTCATAAGTGTGGCGCACTTCACACCCATGAAAAGGACTTTACTCGATACGGCTTTCAAACTTTTCGAGGATACTCTAAACCTAGGACTCTGATACCAAGCTTGTCACTTCCCGAGCCTACACCCTAGGCATAACATGATACTTGAAGTCACAAGTGACCCCAACTCAACACCTAATCTATAAAACACTGGTATTTTGAGTAAATCTTGCACAACAGAATTTTTAAATAATAACATAAAGGCATTTTATCATAATAATAAAAAACTGAATATAGCGATCTAAAATATTTGAGGATTTGAAATCAAGTCTGTGTCTGAAAGCCATCTAACTGAGGAGTTGCTGGGACAAACCCCCAGCTAACTTTAAGTCTAACTGAAAATGATAAAGAAAATAGAAATGAATGAAATAACGCCCTCAAAATATGAGGACTCACACTGCTGCTGCTAATAGAGAGTTCTCAACGAATAGGCTAACGACTCTGGGTATGAAAACCTGCGGTTGTATCATGAAATGATACAACATAAAAGTATGTGTCAGTACTTTGAATGTACTGAGTAATTGAGAGAAGCATAATGATAAATATATAGATGGTTGAACTTAAAAGACATGCAATGACCAACTGATAACTAAACTGAAAAATCTGCAGTAAACTGAGCTGGTCAAGATGACTCTGTCTGGTGGTCAAAGACATGCCCTGAGTCTGAAAGTTCTGAGTCTAAGATACTATACTAAATTGTGCTGCTTATTTTGAAACTGGACTAGATTGACTAGTGGGAGAGTCTATAACAGACATATAACCATGTAAGCTAGACGTGGAGTCCGTTGTATACACCCTACCAGTAGGACCCAATATTCCTTGCCAGGGTATAAAGACATGAACTAGGTGATCACAAAAGTCTAGGGCCAAATAAGCCGATAATCTTTAACTGTAACCTATGTTGGCAATATAGTTCTGGGAACCTGGGATTGCTAGAACCCTGATTCGCTCGGTGCTAAGTCCTACTCCCACTGGAAACCTATAATGAACTACTAGGCTGATAGCTCGAAACTGGGGTACAAGACTAGTCAGGGACATATAACTGAAAGTGCCCTGAGAGTCTTATCGGACCATATTCTGAAATTTGGTTCTAGAATGGTCAGAGTTGCTTATTTGGAAGCGTCGTAACCATCTAAGAACAAACTGTAAAGTGAACTTAGGTCCTGGGGCTGGTCAGATCTATAAAGGCATATAAATGAAATGTCATGACGCCTAATGGACAAATAAACTATAAACTGAGTCTGATTTTGATAATTGAGAGGCACCACTGACACCTCGAGAAATTCTATAGTCAAACTGATCAGCTGACATTATTGTAGTTAACCTGAAGGTTTGCTAAGATCTAGCTGAGGCTAGGCTAAAAATTCTGAGTAACACAGAGTATATAGAATTTCTGACTGAGTCTGACTAACATACATGTAACTGAGTTTGTAACACATACCATTATTATATGAGTCCCTAACTCTGAAAGATGCAAGCAATTCTCAAGAGTTCAATACTTAAACAGGATTCTAATTTCTGACTTTCTAAGAGCTAGGGCTATATTTTTAATTCACTGGAACAAGAGTCATTTTAGTTACAAACTAGTGTAAAATAACTACAATTAACATAGGATAGGATTCCACATGAATTAATCAAAGAACGATAACAATATCTTCAATTCACAAACTTAGAGCTAGAATTGAAAGTGGAGAGAGAGAGAGAGTTTTGGGGGACACAAGGGGTGAAAAATATCCTTGCTAAATTCCCACATACCTGTAGAAGAAACCCTAGTTAAAATCCCTGAGAAAAACTGAGAAGAATATCAAACCCTTGCTATTGCTCTATGCTTTTAGAGAAGTTCTTATGTTATGTTCTTGAGGGAGTTGAGAGCAATGAATGGAAAGGGTAGTTCTAACCCTTTAATTCCTTACTATAAAAACCCAAACAAACGTGGTTTCAAGTTTAAAAAGTTTGGAAAATACTAAAGTATCGCTAAAAGAAGGAACTAAAAACTGCCCAACCCTGAACAACAGATCTTAGGGCGAGTCGTTGGTTGAAACAACGGCACATTGAAAGTTGTCATTGGTTCTAGTTTCTAAAGATTACTTCACTAGAAAGACCTACGGGAGGATACAACAATTCATTGGATCAAAGAACAGGCCGTTGACACCTTTCGTTAGAACAAGTAGGAAAACTGGGCATGGAGACAATGAGTCATCATGTTGACTCGTTGGAAGAACCAATGGGTCATTGTATCCACTCATGGCCCACACTGCTGGGGTCTAGAACTAGACGATGGGTGGTAACAATGGCTCGTTGGTAGTAACCACGGGTCGTTGTTCTCTCTCGTTGTCATAGGGAAAGGTCTAGTAATTCTCTGAACTCGGGATTTAAAAGACGATAGGATGGCTCTTTGTTAGGTTATACGGGTTGTCCTATGTGTTGTAGTTTCCCACTTGCTGCAACCTATGACCCTTTACAATGGTCCGTTGGTTCCACCAATGGTCTGTTGTGTGGTTCGTCTGAGACAGAAAATTTTTTTTGGTTTTTCCGATGGTGTTTCATTCAACGTCTGAATTTGGTCTAGGAATGTTTCAGGGTGTTACAGGGGAGATCACAGTCTACCACTTCTGTAGCTCCGATAGGCCGACCAGCTCAACAGGCCAACACTTCAGGTATTGATGGCGGTCAGCGCCAAAAACATTTTTATGCTTTTTCCTCTTGTCAGGATCAGGAGAGCGCACCTGATGTGGTCACAGGTGTATTATGTCTCTTCCATCTATATGTGTATTCCCTACTAGACCCAGGAGCCACACTATCATTCATGACTCCCTATATAGCTGTCCAGTTTCAAATCAGTCTAGAAATCCTCTCAGAACCATTCTTAGTCTCTATCCCAGTTTGTGAGTCAATTAGAGCCAGTTAGGTGTACAGAAATTGCCCAGTCTCAATCTTTAATAAGGTCATTCCAGCTGATCTCGTAGAGTTAGACACGGTTGATTTCTATCTCATTCTCTGCATGGATTGGATACATTTCGGTTATGCCTCAGTCGACTACAAATCTAAAGTTGTTAGATTTTAGTTCTGTAATGAGCCAAGTTTAGAGAGGATGGCTAGTAGTTCAGCGCCTAAAGGTCAGTTTATTTCCTACCTTAAGGCAAGAAAGCTTATTTCAAAAGGGTGCATTTATTATCTAGTTCGAGTCAAAGATTCTAGCTTTGAGACCCCAACTATCTAGTCAGTTCCAGTTGTCAGTGAGTTCCCTGACATGTTTCCCGAAGATCTCCCCGGCGACCCTCCTGAGGGGGAAATAGACTTTGGCATAGACCTTCTTCCAGAAACTCAGCCCATCTCTATCCCTCCTTACAGAATGGCTCCGACTGAGCTTAAGGAGTTGAAGGAGCAGCTAAAAGTCCTCCTCGATAAAGGTTTCATCAAGTCCAACATCTCTCCATGGGGTGCTCTAGTATTATTCATGCGAAAGAAAGACGCTACTCTCAGAATGTGTATCAATTGCCATCAGTTGAATAATGTCCTAGTTAAGAACAGGTATCCCCTACCCAGAATTGACGGCTTGTTCGATCAGCTTTAGGGAGCCAATTATTTCGCCACGGTAGGTCTCAGGTCGGGGTATCATCAACTATGAGTTAGAGAGTGTGACATACTGAAAACAACCTTCAGAACTTGGTATGGCCACTACAAATTCATGGTTATGTCCTTCGGACTCACTAATGCCCTAGCAACTTTCATGGACCTAATGAATAGGGTTTTAACGTTGTATCTAGATATGTTCGTTATTGTATTCATTGATGACTTTCTGGTATACTCCAGAAATGAGGAAGAACATGCTAACCATTTGAGAATAGTGCTACAGATCCTCAGAGACTGCCTGTTGTTTTCTAAGTTCAACATACATGAATTCTAGTTAAAGTTTGTGGCTTTCCTTGGTCATGCGATCTCGGGTGAGGCTATTCAAGTAGATCCTTAAAAGATAGCAATGGTGAAAGACTGGCCAAGACCTACTTCCCTAATCGAAATCAAAAGTTTCTTGGGTTTAGTTGGTTATTACCAACGTTTTGTGGAAGGACTCTCCTCTATTGCATCACCTCTGACTAGGTTGACTAAAAAAAAGGTGAAGTTTCAGTGGTCAGATGCATGTGAGAAGAGCTTTCAGGAGTTGAAGACTCGACTCTCTACCGCTCCAGTTTAAACCTTACAGCAAGGAACAAATGAGTTTGTAGTGTATTGTAACTCTTCAGAGTTGGACTCAGTTGCGTATTGATGTAGCGGAGTAAGGTGATACCTTACGCCTCCAGACAGCTCAAGGTTCATGGAAAGAACTATCTGGCTCATGACCTGGAGTTGGCAGTAGTGGTGTTTGCGTTGAAAATATGGAGGCACTACCTTTACTAGGTTCATGTTGATGTTTCACCAATCACAAGAGCCTTCACTATGTGTTTAGTCAGAAAGATTTAAATCTTCGTCAGAGAAGGTGGTTGGAGTTATTGAAGGTTTACGACATGAGTGTGCTATACCATTGGGGCAAAGCCAATATGGTGGCTGATTCCCTAAGAAGGATGTTTATGGGGAGCATGGCTCATGTTGAAGAGAGCAGAAAAGAACTGGAAAATGATATTCACAGGTTAGTTTGGTTGGGAGTGCAGTTGGTTGATTCAGCTGAGGGCAGAGTAGTAGTGCTGAGTGGATCAGATTCCTCATTAGTCATTGAAGTTAAGTCAAGGCAGGATGAATATCCCATACTGCTTAAGCTAAAGGACACAGTGCTCAGAAAAGAAGTGGAGGGTTTCTCCAAAAGGGGAGATGGTGTACTCCGTTACCAGAGTAGACTATGTGTACCGAATGTGGGTGAATTGAGATAGCAGATACTGGCTGAAACACACAGTTCGAGATATTCTATCCACCTCGGTGCCACTAAGATGTACTATGATCTACGGGATATTTACTGGTGGAACGACATGAAAAGAGACATAGCAGAATTTGTGGGTAAATGCCCGAACTGTCAGCAAGTTAAGGTGGAACATTAGAGTCCTAGGGGTATGACTTACGATATCAGCATAGCCACATGGAAGTGGTAAGAAGTGAATATGGACTTTATTACAGGTCTTCCCCGTACTCGTTGGCAGCGTGACCCAATCTGGGTGATAGTAGATCGGATGACCAAGTCAGCATATTTCCTCCTAGTTAAAACTACAAACTCAGCTGAGCATTATGCTAGGCTATATATTCGGGAGTTGCTCAGAATGCATGGGGTGCCCTTTTCCATTATTTCAAATAGAGTTACCCAGTTCACCTTGCATTTCTGGAAGTCATTTCAGAAAGGACTTGGTACCCAGGTCAAGCTCGCATAAATTTTCACCCGCAGACAGATGGAGAAGATGAGCAAACTAACCAGACCCTAGAAGATTTGTTGAGAGCGTGTGTGATCGATTTCAAGGGCAGTTGGGTTGATCACCTAGCTCTTATCGAGTTTGCGTACAACAATAGCTACCATTAAAGTATCTAGATGGCCTCGTTTGATGCATTATATGGTAGGAGGTGTAGGTATCCTATAGGGTGGTTTGAGGTTGCTGAAGCTACCCTGATAGGGCGAGACTCGATTCATGAAGCAGTGCAGAAGGTGCAACTTATTAGGGAGAGGCTGAAAACAGCGCAAAGCCAACAAAAAACTTATGCTAATGTGAGGAGAAGAGAGTTAGAATTTTTAGTAGATGATTGGGTTTATCTAAAAATTTACCCATGAAGAGGGTGATGAGGTTTGGTAAGAAAGGGAAACTTAGTCCAAGATATATGGAACCCTATAGAATTTCGGGGCGAATTGGAAGTATGGCTATGAGTTAGAATTACCTCCAGAGTTAGCATCTGTGCAGCCAATCTTCCATGTGTCACTATTGAAGAAGTGTATCAGTGATCCAACTTCAGTTGTGCCACTAGATAGTGTGGGGTGAAAGATAATCTATCTTACATAGAGGTCCCAGTTCAGATCCTTAACCGTTAGGTTCGTAAGCTGAGAAACAAGGATGTCACTTCGGTGAAAGTCTTATGGAGGAACCAGCGAGTTGAGGGTGCCACATGGGAGGCAGAAGCATACATGATGGCCAGATACCCTCAATTACTCCCTTCCAGTTCAGTTCCAACATCAGGTACAAAATTCCTCATAAATATTCTATTCAGTTATGTACTCATCAACTCTATTCAAATTTTCAACGTGCATTCTAGTTGCACCAACTCTATTAGCATGGTTAAGTCAGTTCGGAGTTATTTACTCCTTCAGAAATTAGTTCATAACCTTAGTCTAGGAATTGCAGCTCTTTTCTCAATTTTCTAGCAGTTTTAGCCTTCATTCATGGATGAATGATCCCAAGGGGGTAATATTATAACAACTCGAAACTTCCCTAGACCAAACTCAGACCTTGCAAGAAAAATCCAAAAGAAACTGGAAAATTTTCCTTAAAACAACAGAGACAACGACTCGTGGTCAGCTCCAACGACCCGTTATCTCTGTCGTGGACAACCTACCTTGTTCCTTCGGGAACCAATGGGACATGGAACGACCCGTTGTGAGAAATAATGAGTCTAATTATCAATCTTTAGTCCCCAAATAAGAACTCCTTTTCCAGGAACCCACGACTCAACCAATGAGTTATCGTGTGATTCAATGACTCATGGTGTGAGTCGTTAGTTGGTATTCCCAGAAACCTCCTTCAGTGACAACGAGTGGCAGCAACGACCCGTTGTATCACACAACGAGTCATTGTGACCACCAATGGTGCCAAGTTCAGGGACCATAGGAACCTTTCCAGTAGAGGTGAAAACACGACATAACGACCCATTTGGTCTACCAATGAGTAGTTGTGTTGCCCGTTGTCATGCTTCCCAATTTTCACATCTAGTGTCCACGGGAAGAACCAATGACCCATTGGTTCATTCAATGAGTCATGCAACCTCTTGTTGCCAATTTCAGTAATCCTAGAACCCAGGCCTCAGGACCAACGACTGGTCCCAATAAGTCGTGGACTCAACCAACAACTCGCTGACTGACCTGTTGGTCCCTATCGACAGTTTTTCAAGATTTTTCCCTAGGGATATTTTTGTAATTTTCCACCTTTTCAATCCCTACACTGCATTTCTTTGGGTTATTTTCAGGTAATTTAGAGGGAATCGATGATTACTTCACCCCTCTCATCCCCTCAGAAAATCAGTTCATAAAAATTTCTCTCAGAAAAACTCAGAGTAGAAGCTACGGTAGTCAATTTCTTCTAAGACTCTCAAGGGATTTTCTTTACCAGGTATGTGTGAATTCAACAAGGGAATTGTTCTTCCCTTGTGTCCCTAAAACCCTTCGCTAATCTTCTATCAGTTATAGCCTTGTGGTTTCGTAACGTATAAAGTTTTCAGAAAAAATCTATAAATTTCATGTGGAGCATTATCCATGTTATTAGTTGTTATGTTTTTCCTAAATTCTTAGAAACTAGCTTCTTGTGAAATGATTTAGCCCAAGCTTTTGAATGTTGTATTTTAGGGTCTAGCATAATTGAGTAGTTAATCATTTTCCTTGACTCTACCAGTGTTGGGACTTCCATATTGTTAAAATTAGTTGAAATCTCATTCAATTGCATGCTAGTCCAGTTTTAGTCAGAATGTTAGCATGTTCAGTATTATTTACAAATGTCGGCTGATCAGTTTGACTACGGTCTTTTCTTAAGGTGTCAGTACTGCCTCTAAGTTATTATTTATTAGAATTAGATATTAGTTATCAGATTTTAGTTTATTCTTTAGACAGTTAGGGCGCTTCCAGATAAGCAACTCTAGCCAGTCATAGAACACTAGTTACAGAATCCGGTCTAATAACACTCTCAGGGTACTTCCAGCTAGGTATCTCCTAACTTAATCTTGCACCCTAGTTTGGAGCTATCGGCTTAGTAGTCAGACTAGGACTATCCAGTGGGCGTAGGACTTAGCACCGAGCGGACTGGGGTTCCAGCGCACTGAGGTTCCCAGAACTACGTCGCCACCATAGGTTACTTTGTTGGCCCTATGTCCCCAGACTTGTGATCACCCAGTTCATGCCTTTATACTCTGGAAAGGTAGATTGGGTCCTACCGATGGGGTGTATACATCGGACTCCACGTCTAGCTTATGTAGTTATATGTCAATTATAGCCTCTCCCACTAGTTAGCATAGTTTCAGTTTAATTCAGCTCAAACCAGATTCAGTTTACTCAGTTAAATTCAGTTCAGTACAGTTAGCTCAGCTCAGTAACTCAAATTTTGGGCATGTTTATGACCACCAATCGGGGTAATTATTGACCATCTTAGTTATATTATAGTTGTTTAGTTTTCAGTATTTCAGTTGGTGATTACATGTATTATAGTTTGGTTGTTTGCTCTTTATATTATATCTTCTCCCACTCACATAGTACATTCAGAGCAAAAGCTACGGCAGTCAATTTCTTCTCAGACTCTCAAGGGATTTTCTTCACCAGGTATGTGGGAATTCAACAAGGGAATTATTCTTCTCTTGTATCCCAAAAACCCTTCCCTAATCTTCTATTAGTTATAGCCCTGCGGATTCGTATTTTATAATGATTTCAGACAAAATTCTATAAATTTCATGTGGAACATTATTCATCTTATTAGTTGCTATGTGTTTCCTAAATATTTAGAAATCAGGTGGAAACTAGATTCTTCTGAAATGATTTAGCCCTAGCTTTTGAATGCAGTATTTTAGGGTCAAGCATAATTGAGTAGTTAATCTTGTTGCTTGACTCTACCAGTGTTGGGACTCCCATATTGTTAAAATTAGTTGAAATCTCAGTCAATTCCATGTTAGTCCAGTTTCAGTCAGAATGTTTGCATGTTCAATATTATTCAGAAATATCAACTGATCAGTTTGAGTATAGCCTTTTCCTGAGGTGTTAGTGGTGCCTCCCAGTTATCAGTTATTAGACTCAAATATTAGTTATCAGATTTTAGTTTGTTCTTTAGATGGTTACGATGCTTCCAGATAAGCAGCTCTGGCCAGTCTTAGAACACTAGTTATAGAATCCAGTCCAATAAGACTCTTAGGGTACTTCCAGATAGGTATCTCCTGACTTAGTCTTGGACCCCAGTTTCGAGTTATCAGCTTAGTAGTCAATCTAGGACTATCAAGTGGGTGTAGGACTTAGCACGGAGGGGATCGGGGTTTCAACGCACCCAGGTTCCCAAAACTATGTTGCCACCATAGGTTACTTTATTGCCCCTATGGCCCCAGACATGTGGTCACCCAGTTTATGACTTTTTACAATGACAAGGTATATTGGGTCCTACCAATGGGGTATATACATCGGACTCCACATCTAGATCACGTGGTTATATGTCGGTTATAACCTCTCCCACTAGTCCGCACAGTTTCAGTTTAGCTCAGCTCAGACCAGTTTCAGTTTACTTAGTTCAGTTAAGTTCACTACAATTAGCTCTGCTCAGTGACTCATATTTAGTGCATGTTTATGACCACTATCGGGATCATTATTGACTATCTCAGTTATATTACAATTGTTCCATTTTCAGTACTTCAATTGGTCCTTACATGTCATTACAGTTCAGTTATTTGTTCTTGGTGTTATATTTTCTCCCACTTGCTCAGTACGTTCAAAGTGCTGACGCATACCTACTATGTTGTTTCGTATTTTGATAGAGGCATAGGTTCTCAGCCTCATCACGGTTAGTAGATCTTCTTCAGGTGATATCAGCAGTTCTAGTGGTGAGTCCTCATCTTTCAAGGACGATGTTTACTTTTTAGTTATCTTCATTCATCTTGACTTTAGAGTCATGTTGGGGCTTATCCTAGCAACTCATCATATGTAGACAACTTTCAGACATAGTTTCAGACTTTCACTTTTGATGTATAAACTTTTATTATTTAATTTTTCTTAAATGGTTTTATTATTTAAGTTTCTACTATGATTACTCATATTACCAGTGTTATGATAGACCATGGGTTGGCTTGGGGGTACTTGTGACTCCAAGTACCGTGTCTCGTCCAGGGTATAGACTCGGGTCGTAACATCCGGGGTGACTTTTTGACCTGATTTTTCAAGACTAAAATAGATATAGCAATATGGATGTATTTGAATAGATTTTGATCGTTTGGAAGTCATGTACCATGGTTTAACAGCACTTTCAACACTTAAAACTTAGAAAAAAAGCTAGAACTTGGGTGTGTTTATACAAATATGAGGTTCTTTTACTGTATTTGCAGGGAAATCAGTTCCAGGAGTTAGATTGTCAAAAAGGAGTGCAGAAGAAGCATAAAGTGGTGTCTTATGGGTCACAACACAAATTGTACCATCTGGGTACGAGTAGTAGCTAGTGTTAGCAGATATTAGGAAAATCGACAAGTGCAGAACTTGGAGTATGACCAGATACCATGAGTCATGACAAAATTGTGTAATCCATACTAATGATTCACGGTGAAAAGTATAGAACTAGAATCTTGGCATCCTCATGGTATGAGTGGAATGCATGAATCGTAACAGCCTAGTATGAGCTATAACAAGTGCTCATAGGATGATTACCAGATCTATTGCATTGCTGAAATTCACGTCATAACTGGTTGATAGGAATTGTGGTGACCTATCATGAGTCATACTGAGCATTCATACCTGAGAGATCTAGAAGAGGCATGAAAGGATTTTACTAATTGTATAAATATTTTCTTTTAGTTTTTATAAGGGATCTGATAATCTACATATATTAGTGTATTTTTGGAGTTTTTCAGCACAACGGGGAGAACAAAAAAATACACAAAACCTTTAACTAGTTTTCTTCCTTGTATTCGTGACATTGAAGATTTATTCTGCAATTGATTCATGGAGTTTTATTCCTTCACTATTTTAAGTTTCTAATGATGAATTCCTCTATGTATTCTTATTTTAATCTTACAACTATGATTGGCTAGACTCCCACAACTAGGATTGTGGTAACCATGGTGAAATAATAAATTAGGGTTAACATAAGGTTATTTTAAACTGATACTTACACTTGTATTGTTCTTCCCTTCATGATAATTGTTTCTTAATGGCACTTAACGTTAGGACTAGAACGTATTCTCTACTTGCTTAAACCAAGAGAAGTAGAGATTAGAAAAATGGAAAGACAAAAAAAAGACTTGAAGTTATCAACTTTCATTTAATAAGTTGAACTGCGGTCGCAGGAAAGTTAATTTGAAATCATTGATAAAGGTTAGTCGGAGACACTCATGAGACCTAATCTGGTAGTTGAGTATAGTCATCTAATAGAGGTGAATCAGCCATTTAGATGAATGTATTTTATTGATTCTATAGGCTAAGTATTGAAATATATCGTAAGTGTAATAATCCGACATAGTTATAAATCCATGGGAAACACTTCTCTAGTTAATTGCATATCTTTGACAAAAACATTATTTCACAATATTGTCACTTATTTATTTCTATTAAAATCCTCTTTGGAAATAATTGAACTAAAAGCGAAAATAATAGCATTAGTCAAAATCTTGACCATATTCCTCGTGGGATCAACCCTAAACCTGGTTGGATTCTTTATTTGACAACTACCGTGTTATACTTCTTTTGAGGTGTAACATGAGTGTTATAAAAAATGGTTCCATTGCCGATGAATATGACTTAGGATTAGATTAATTGCTTTCATTTAACTTTTATTCTTCATTTCCTCATTTATGTTCATTTTTTGTTTTTTCTTTATTCAGGTTACTACCAGGAAAAGGATAAAGCACTTGGTATAGTGGAACTTCCATAGTGTTAGAGTGGCCTCTATGGTCAGCTCTATGGATAACTAGATATTGTCAGTACCCCTAGAGGAAAGGCTTGGTGTGTGACACTAAAAACTGTAATTATGAACTTCGAGGAGGATGATGTCCAAGGGTGCGAGGAGATGGTAAATGCACTGAAAAATCACGTAACTGCTCTTGCAAAACCTTCAGTCGAACTCCCACTAGTTTTAGAGCTTAGGCTCTGCTTCCACATCTGAGATATGCATTTCTGAGGGAGAACAACACTTTGCCAGTTATTATTGCTACAGACCTTGTAAAGTGGCAAGTTGAGGCCCTGATATCAATTCTGAGAAGATTCAAGAAGGCAATTGGTTGGACCATTACTGACATCGTCGGGATTCACCAGACATATGCACCCATAAAATTCAACTTAAACCAGACTACGTACCAAGTATAGAGCATCAGCGAAGACTGAATTCACCTGTGCAAAAGGTGGTGAAGAAAGAGATTATTAAATGGCTGGACACTACGTTGTCTACCCCATTGCTGATAGTAAGTAGGTGAATCCGATACGATGTATACCAAAGAAAGGTGGAATCACTGTGGTTCTAACTGAGAAAAATGAGCTAGTCCAGGTGAGGCCAATCACAGGCTGGCACATTTGCATGGACTACTAGAAACTCAACTATTGAACACAGAAGGATCATTTCTTGTTGTCCTTCATGGACCAGATGCTTGACCGATTGGCAGGAAGAGGATGGTACTGATTTCTCGACGGTTATTTGGGGTACAATCAGTCTCCATAGCCTTGGAGGACTAAGAGAAAATCACCTTTACTTGCCCTTATGAGACTTTTTCCTTCAGCAGAATGCCGTGCAAATTATGTAATGCACCTACCACATTTTAGTGTTGTACGATGTCCATCTTCTTAGACATGGTAGAGGACACCATTAGAGTATTCAATGGATGATTTCTCTGTCGTGGGTGATTCCTTTGAAGATTGCCTTGAGAACTTAAGCAATGTGCTCTATAGGTATGAAGAGACCAACTTGGTGCTTAACTAGGAAAAGTGTCATTTCATGGTTAAAGAGAGGATTGTGCTAGGCCACATGATTTCGAAAAAAAGGCATAGAGGTGGACAAAGTAAAGATCGATGTTATAGCTGGATTTCCACCATCAAAGACTTCTCAAAGATCACAAAAATCTTGTGCAAATTACTTGAGAAGGAGGTTAAATTTAATTTTGACGATGCATGCTTGCAAGTTTTTTAATGCATAAAAGAGAGGCTTACCTCAGCCCGCATCATTGTCACACCAGATTTGTCTCTTCCATCTGAGGTGATGTGTGATGCTAGTGGTGTTGCCCTAGGTGCTATCTTCGGCCAATGGAGAGAAAAAATATTTCATTCCATTTATTATGCCAACAAGATACTGAATGCTGTTTAGAAGCACTATACGGTGATTGAACAAGAGTTGCTAGTAGTGGTTTTTGTATTCATAAAGTTTCAGGCATACTTGCTTTGAACTAAGTTAGTTGTCTATATTGACCATGAAGCTCTGCAATATTTGATGTAAAAGAAGTATACCAGACCAAGGCTAATTAGATGGGTATTACTCCTACAAGAGTTTGAGTTCGAGGTGAAGGATCGAAAAGGGACTAAAAATTAGGTGGCCGACCATTTATCTAGATTAGAAGCAGAGGCAAGGTCAAGGATGAAGTTGACATTGATGATACTTTTCTAGATGAGCAGGTGTTGGTTGCACAACAAGATCTGGTCCCATGGTTTTATGATTATGCGAATTATTTTATGAGTGACACGATTCCTGCAGATTTGACCTCCCATCAGAGGAAGAAGTGTTACACCCCGTAAGTTCTTGACATGTAGATGGACTATTCGCATGTTGGTTAAGAGTTTCAGAATGCCATACATGCGAGAAAAGGGCCCGGGGAGAGACCGGACAAGCGCCAAGTCAGCGCGTTGCAAGGCAAATGCGACTTATAAATCACATTCGACGAATGCGACTTAAAGGTCCCAAATATAAAAGGGCCTCCCACTTCGGTTTTAATAATTTACCTCCATTTAATTTCCAGAAACGAATAGAAAATAGAGGGCATGAGAGGATTCAACAAAATTTCATCCATTTACGCTATTAAACGCAGTCCAAACTCGAATTAATCTTGGGTAGTGAAGTATTAAGCTGCCGGGAGCATTCCTGCGGAGTTAGTTTTGTGAAATTTGGCCGGCGAATCGTTTCCCTACCAAGCTAAGGTAAGTGGAATTGCTCTAAATTAGTGTCAATATACTCCTATCCCTAAAGTGAGTATTTCTCCCTTCTGGACTTCCGAGAAATAGCGAGTTTTTGGATGTTTTTCGATAAGTTAAAGTTTGGGCTATATATATATTCAAAGTAGTATTTTCTTCCAGAATATTGATGAATTTAGTTATAATTTCTATGAATGTGAATACAGTTGGATGAAATAGCTGAATATTAGCCGAGTTATGCCAGTTAGCCGGAAAGCCGACAATTGAGGTATGTAAAGATAGTTTCTTCGGCAAGTTAGTAATTCTAGCTTAGTAAAATAGAGTAAATTCTAGAAGAGAATTCCAGGAGTCGGGTATTGAGATTAGCATGAATTCAGTAAGTCTGTTGTGTGTTGTTATGCCATGTTCAGAATAAAAGTCAATAAATAAGTGCCAGATGGCGAGATATTATTCTAGACCCAGTATAGCCCAGTATCAGATTTAGTACTTTTCAATACAAGATTCAGAGCAGAGAACCAGAGTATAAATATTAGTATTACCAGGATTAGTATGTTTTTGTACGAATTTCAGTACGGAACGTTAAAGTATGTTGTTATCATTGTCAACTTCAGTTTATCTGCTATTTGTGATTATTGTTGTTTGTAGAGACTTGATTGTTGCATGTGGGCACCCTTAGAGCTTCCTTGCCGCCCTAGGGTTTATAGCTATGTCGAATCACCCGCCAGAGGTTGAGGATACGTCACTCCAAGGAGTGGCATGCCGTTCGCAGTAGGACGAAGATTGGATGCAGCATTCCCCATAGCAGGCTGATCAGCATTATAGAATACCCTGTCGAGCGCTTACGCCTAGGGCACAGATTACAGATTACAGATACAGATCTTAGATTACAGTTACAGGAGTCCTCCGGCCTCATATACAGTTATAGTCAGGGGCCTAGAGAGCCAAAGATGCATACCCAGGGGGTCGGCGGGGTGCTCGTAGTTATTAGGTGAGCAGAGTGAATTTATTTTTTGATGGTTTGACCCGGGTAAGGGTATATGGATTGCGTGATGATTGACACCTTCCAGCTTATCGGGGCTGGTATAGGTTCTTGTATGCTATATATATATATATATACATATGTGTTACTTATTAAGTTGATAAATAGCAGGATGCCACATCAACAGGTATGATTCTTATCTTCTTTCCAGTACAGTGAAGCTCGGTAAAGATTCTTCTATTCTAGACAGTTTTAGTTATCCTCTGTCATTTCAGTAACTACCAGTTTAGTATTTATCTTCAGTTATGTTTAGTTTGCTTTGCATACTCGATACCAGTGGTACTGACGCCCGTTTGGGGCCGCTGCATTACTTGCCTGTAGGTACTCATAGACGAGGAGCCGATCCCTCGTAATTCCAATCAGCACACAGAGTCATCAGCTCCTGTCATTCGGAGCTAGACAGCTAGAGGTTTATTACTTTCCTTTTTTTGTACAGTATGGGTTGGCTGGGGCCCTGTCCCAACCATCTTATTAGTATTCTTAGAGGCTTGTAGATTGTATATTCCCTGTGGTTAGTTGTACCGATCATGTGAGGCCGTGTGTATGTTTTAGTTTGTTTGTTATGGCCGTGTGGGGACTTATTCAGTTGGTAGTGCTGACCATGTTGGTCATATAGCAGTTTAGCACTTTTTTTCTTGATTCAAAAATAACTAGATAGCATGGTGGCCTTGTCGGCCCGTATAGGTTCCCTATTGATTCAGTTGTTCTGGGTAGCTGTTGTTTCTTACAGGTGGATATAGGCCTAGTCAGCCGGAGGCTGTATTTACAGTCGTTATATAGCCTGTCATTTTCCTGAATCTAGAGTTAGAGCCAGCCTGGCACCAGAGGTGCTTAGGCTCAGCTAGTCCAGCAGTCCAGGTCTTAGTAGGGCACCAGATGCCAGTCATGCCTCCCAATGTGGGGCATGACAGACTTGGTATCAGAGCTAGGTTGTATCCTAGGGAGTCTGCAAGCCATGCTAAGTAGAGTCTTGTCTATGGATGTGTTGTGCACCACATACTATAGGCAGGAGGCTGCAAGGCATGATAGGATGGTTAGTCTTTCTTCCTATTATGTCGTGCTATAGAGCGGTACAGTATAGGGTTGAGTCGCTAAAACTTATCATACTCTTTGGTTACAGATACAAAGTCAGATCAGCGACACCCTTTCACAGGTAGAAGATTGGATATAGCAGCAGGAGGAGGTATCAGGGACCTCACAATGTGATACATCTGTCGGTACCATCCCCAGTATATTTCTTTAACTTACAGAGTAGGAAGTTAGAAGCATAGGGTATATACGAGTTGATTTATTTGTTAGATATATAAGATCTGATTAAGATGATAGATAATATTAGATTATCGGATAGATTTGAGAAAGAGAGGGAAATGCAGGATTCCAACCGCCATCCTTTCACATGTGGTACAGTTCCATATTTCTGTTTCGTTGCAGTAAGAAAAGGCTATTCCTACCTCTTAGTTTTGATTCCAGTATAGCAAAGGGCATAAGGATTGAGGCAGTGTTGCCCAAAGTAAGCAGTAAGTGAAGATGGATTGGTTGATTCCAGAAAGTGTTAGAAAGCGTAAAGAGCCCCTATGATTATGTAAGTTGTGCAGACCCTCACGGTAACAAGTCAGAAGAGCGAGTAAGACTACTAGCTTACCCCAAGTGGGTGTAAAAGACTTGTCAGTAATGAAACTCCCAGTAATAATTAAGGTCGACTCGGAAAACGGCTAAGTCTGCCATGACACGCTAACAACGTCAGGATATACCTGCAAGATAATAGTTATGATTTCAGTTGTGATATCGAAGGTAGGAAGGTCATATGAATCAGATGGGTCCGAATGCAAGCCAGAAGAAGTATAGGCTAAGACTTGACCAGTGACCTTATTGACAATGTAAGGCAGGTACCTTGAACCCCAAAGCTCAGCTTAAGCAAGATAAGGGGGAAAATCATGAATACCATTTTGAGGGGAAATTAGAATCACCTCCAGATTGATAGAACGTCGTGTATTAAGGACTATGCCTAAAACTGAAAGTTAAGAGATAGTAAGATTGTAGTAAAACTGAAAGTTAAGAGACAGTAAGATTGTAGTTTAGAATGTTGCGGTACATTCACCTAAGGAGAAGGTAAGAGGGTGCCGACCTAGAAACTTTAATGTAGTGTGGCCTAGAGAAAAAGTTCAACAGACAGTCACGGCTCCTTAATATAATTCCAAGTAAGACCACAAGGTTCGGATGTTTACCCTACATTATAATAGTGGCGGAATTTCAAATAGAAGATCATAGCTAAAGTGCATGTGTTTGTTGCTTCCGGAATGGGAAAAAAATGCAATGAAATGGTACGAAGGATAGGAGATATCATTAGACTGTAGAAGCAGTATATCATGTGCAGTATGAAATTCAGTAAAACATGTCAGAGATTATGTATTACTACAAGAATTCAGTATGTATTGTACGTAGTTGTTGATATATATATATATATATATATATATATATACAGATATCAGATATGCTGTGAGTAGCTGCCAATAGGGGGTACAGTCACACAGATTCTGGTTAGCTGCTAGGAAGTATATACAGATTGTACTGCAGGACCCCTCGCCAAAAAAAAGAGAGAAGGGGCAGGTTAAGTGTGATTCACGTATGAAGCCATAGAAACTTTCTCAGGTTTCAATTTATTGAGTTAATGGACTTATATGATTGTTGCTAGATCTAGACTTCAGAAGCTCACAAGAGTTAGTAACCCGAATCAGGTGGATGACGATGTGGGCGCAGTTAGATGGTCTAATGATTAGCTGGCGCCTGTATTAGCAGGGAAGCATCCCTAAAGACCAGTAACGTTATCGCCTGTGCCAGAACCAGAAATAGAGACTGACTAAGCATATTCTAGAGGTTAGCAACACTACAATTCTCCAGTATGTTAAGTGGTCGTACATCATTTTTCCAGCCTTGTAGGTGAGAGTCAGCCTTGGTCGACCTAGCACTTATCATGTAGAACACCCCGCAAGCCCGCCAGCTGTCCCAGTCAGACAAAACCGTGAGTACCCCAAGGAAGGGTCCACATCAGTAGTCAGTGACGGACTAGTACCTCAGTCGATTCTCATAAGATATTCAGATACAGAGTCCTAGGAGAAGGTCATTCTTTACGGAATTGCTCATAAGACTGAGAATTTCCCAAAACAACAGTATAGATCCGAGTTAATACGAACAAGGCATAAGGAATCAGTAGTACTCTTCTAGCATAGTGTTTACTAAGACAAGGAAATTGGTAGGTTCTCTATGAAGATCCAGCGACTGATCGCCTGAGAGTAAGTCCGATTAATCCTAGCTCTACAGTTGTTCAATTAGAAGAACAGAGTACTTAGCTTCCCACAACTCCGTTTATGCATGAGCTATAGATGTCCAAGTAGGACATTTAGAGCATTGTTAGACTACTTCAGTATTCGGGTCATTCAGCCCAGCTATTCAGCTATTCACAGTTATTCAGCCAGATTATTAGAGATCATGATCACTATCAGGATCCTCTGATCAAATACATGCACATGGTGTGTAGACAGTCATATAGAAATCCCATCAACGAGTAGCATTAGCATGCGTCCCAGAAGGTCAGATAAGCTCTAGCTATATACAGAGATTACTTGTCAATTTCTCCGGTATGACAAATCAGTATGATCGTCAATTACATGCCAATTTCTCTAAAGGTGAATCTGGCTGAATTTAGTAGTCTTTTTGGTCACATTTTGTTAGAGGTTGGTATACAGATAGATACATAGAAAATAGAAGCAGTGAAAACATGGACCAGACCTACCACTCTGACCAAGGCATGCAGTTTCCTAGGGTTAGCTAGGTACTCTAGAAGGTGTGTGGAAGGATTGTCCCCTTTTGCAGCACCTCTGACTAAAATGACATAGGAAACATCAAAGTTCCAGTAGAATGAGGCATACGAGTAGAGTTTTCAGGTAACCGAGGATGGAGTGTTGAGATATAAAGATCACCTTTGCGTTCTAGACGTTGCAAGACTTCGCCAGTAGATTATGGGCAAGGTACACTATGCTTGTCATTACCTCTATCTAGGTTCGACTAAATTGTACCATGATATGAAAGAAATCTACTGGTAGCCAGGACTGAAGAAGGGAATAGCAGAATTCGTAGCTTAGTGTCCTAACTACCAGCAAGTAAAAGTTGAACACCAGAAACCAGGAGAATTAACTCAAGACATAGTTGTGCCTTTTTGGAAGTGGGAAGCAGTAAATATGGATTTTGTAGCAGGATTACCCGTACCAGGCATAGGAATGACTCGATTTGGGTAATTGTTGACAGATTGACAATATCGGCCCATTTTCTGCTAGTAAGGGCTACTTTCTCTGCCGAAGATTATGCAGAGTTGTATATCAAAGAAATAGTCAGACTGCACGATGTTCCAGTATCCATTATCTTCGACAGAGGGGCGCAATTTATAGCTAGATTCTGGAAATCATTTCAGAGAGGCCTGGGAACACAAATTAATCTGAGCACAGCATTCCACCCTCAGACAGATAGGCAAGCAGAACGTACTATTCAGACGCTAGAAGATATGTTACGGGTGTGTGTGTTAGACTTTGGAGGTAGCTGGGATGAACACCTACCGCTTATTGAGTTTGCATATAATAATAGTTACCACTCAGCTATCTAGATGGCGCATTATGAGGCTTTGTATGGGCAAAAATGCAGATCGCCAATTGGCTGGTTTGAAGCAGGAGAGTCAGCACTGATTGGGCCAGGTATTATTCATCAGTCAGATGAAAAGGTAAAGCTTATCAGAGAACGCCTACTGACTGCTCAGAGCCGCCAGAAATCATATGTTGATGTGCGGCGTAAAAACCTGGAATTTAATGTGAATGACTGGGTATTTTTGAAAGTTTCTCCTATAAAAGGGGTGATGAGATTCGGCAACAAAGGTAAGCTTAGCCCGAGATTTGTTGGGCCTTATCAGATTCGTCGAAGAATAGGCCAAGTAGCATAAGAGTTGAACTTATCTACAGAATTAGAGTCTGTTGATCCAGTTTTCCACGTCTCTATGCTGAGGAAGTATATAGGTGACCCCTCCAAAGTTGTTCCAGTTCAGGATGTCGAGGTTACGGAAGAGCTAGCTTATGAAGAGCTTCCGGTAGCCATACTAGACAGGAAGATTCCCAGGTTGAAACTAAAGATATCGCTTCTGTCAAAGTATTATGGCGTAATAGGAACCGAGAAGAGATGAATTGGGAAGTATAGGAAGATATGAAAGTCAGATATCCTCAACTGTTCCAGACTTAATCAGCTAAAGGTACGTTAGTGTTGTTTTCTTATGAATTGCCTTATATTATGTAAATAAATGAAATAGCTGGCTTATGTAATGAATACTAGTATTGTTTGGAGTACCTGTATTGGACTTTTCTGCATTTCAGGATTTTTGAGATAGTCCATATTACAGGGGAAACACTGCCAAAATTTTTCTAAACTAAGTCAAATAAGTTGAAATTTTTGCAAGTAGAAGTTTACATTCGAGGACGAATGTTCTTAAGGGGGGAGGATTGTACACCCCGTAAATTCATGACATGTAGATGGCCTATTCGCATGTTGGTTAAGAGTTTTAGAATGCCATACGTGCGAGAAAAGGGCTCGGGGAGAGACCGGACAAGCGCCAAGTCGACGCGTCGCAAGGCAAATGGGACTTATAAATCGCATTCGACGAATGCGACTTAAAGGTCCAAAGTATAAAAAGGCCTCCCACTTTGGTTTTAATCATTTACCTCCATTTAATTTCCAGAAACGAATATAAAACAGAGGGAACGAGAGGATTCAATAAAATTTCATCCGTTTACGCTATTAAACGCGGTCCAAACTCGAATTAAGCTTGGGTAGTGAAGTGTTAAGCTGCCGGGAGCATTCCTACGAAGTTAGTTTCGTGAAATTTGGCCTGTGAATCGTCGCCCTACCGAGCTAAGGTAAGTGGAATTTCTCCAAATTAGTGTCAATATACTCCTATCCCTAAAGTGAGTATTTCTCCCTTCTGGACTTCCGAGAAATAGCGAGTTTTCGGCTGTTTTTTGATAAGTTAAAGTTTGGGCTATATATATATTCAAAGTAGTATTTTCTTCCATAATATTAATAAATTTAGTTCTAATTGCTATGAATGTGAATACAGTTGGAAGAAATAGTTGAATATTGGCCGAGTTACACCAGTTAGCCGGAAAGCCGACAACTGAGGTATGTAAAGCAAGTTTCTTCAACATGTTAGTAATTCTAGCTTAGTAAAATAGAGTAAATTCTATAAGAGAATTCCAGGAGTCAAGTTTCAGATTAGCAAGAATTAAGTAAGTCTGTTGCGTGTTGTTATGCCATGTTCAAAATAAAAGTCAGTAAATAAGTGCCAGATGGTGAGATATTATTCTAGACCCAGTATAGCCCAGTATCAGATTTAGTACTTTTCAATACAAGATTAATAGCAGAGAAGCAGAGTATATATATTAGTATTATCAGGATCAGTATGTTTTGGTACGAATTTCAGTACAGAACGTTAAAGTATGTTCTTATCATTCTCAGCTTTAGTTTATATGCTATTTGTGATTATTGTTGTTTGTAGAGACTTGATTGTTGTATGTGGGCACCCTTAGAGCTTCCTTGCCGCCCAAGGGTTAATAGCTGTATCGACTCTCCCGCCACAGGGTGAGGATACATCACTCCAAGGAGTGGCATGCCATCCGCAGTAGGATGATGATGGGATACAGCATTCCCCATAGCAGGCTGATCAGCATTATAGAATACCCTATTGAGCGCTTGCGCCCAGGGCACAGATTAGAGATTACAGATACAGATCTCAGATCACAGTTACAGGAGTCCTCCGGACTCAGATATAGTTATAGTTAGGGGCCCAGAGAGCCCAAGCTACATACCTAGGGGGCCGGCGGGGTGCTCATAGTTATTAGGTGAGCGGAGTGAATTTATTTTTGGATAGTTTGACCCGGGTAGGGGTATATAGATTGCGTGATGATTGGCACCTTCCGGCTTATGGGGCTGGTATAGGTTCTTGTATGCTATATATATATGTTACTTATTAAGTTGATAAATAGCAGGACTCTGCATCAACAGGTATGATTCTTATCTTCTTTCCAGTACAGTAAAGCTCGGTACAGATTCTGCTATTCCAGACAGTTTTAGTTATCCTCTGTCATTTCAGTAACTACCAGTATGCTATTTATCTTCAGTTATGTTTAGTTTTCTTTGCATACTCGGTACCAGTGGTACTGACGCCCGTTTGGGGGCGCTGCATTACTTGCCTGCAGGTACTCATAGACGAGGAGCCGATCCCTCGTAATTATAGCCAGCATACAGAGTCATCAGCTCCTGTCATCCAGAGCTAGACAGCTAGAGGTTTATTACTTTTCTCTTTTTTGTACAGTATGGGTAGGCTGGGGCCTTGTCCCGACCATCTTATCAGTATTCTTAGAGGCTTGCAGATTGTATATTCCCTGTGGTTAGCTGTACCGATCGTGTGAGGCCGTGTGTATGTTTTAGTTTGTTTGTGATGGCCGTGTGGGGCCTTATTCAGTTGGTAGTGGTGATCTTGTTGGTCACGTAGCAGTTTAGCACTTGTTTTCTTGATTCAGAAATAACTAGACAGCATGGTGGCCTTGTTGGCCCGCATAGGTTCCCTATTGATTCAGTTGTTCTGGGTAGATGTTGTTTCTTACAGGTGGCTATAGGCCTAGTCGGCCGGAGGCTGTATTTACAGCCGTTATATAGCCCGTCGTTTTCTTGATTCCAGAGTTAGAGCCAGCCTAGCACCAGAGGTGCTTAGGCTCAGCTAGTCCAGCAGTCCAGGCCTTAGTAGGGCACCAGGTGCCAGTCATGCCTCCCAAGACGGGGCGTGACAAGAAGTTCCTATCCGATGTAAGAAGATTGTATTAGGACGAGCCATACTTGTTTCGTATCTGTGCAAATAAGCTCATTTGCAGATGTGTCCTAGAATTTGAAATGTTCAGTATACTGGAGGCCTGCCACTCATCCCCAGTTTGTGGTCATAATAGCGATATCCAGATTGTGCACAAAATTTTACAATATGGGTATTATTGGCCCACAATCCATTTGGATGCTTATGATGTTGCCAAAACCTGTGACCAATGCCAAAGACAAGAGGTTTCCAACAGGGAGCTTAAGACTAAACTGGCTAAAACAGTGAACACCATCTAAACGGACTAGTCTATAAGCTGGATACTGCACTCGGGGCATACCAGACGACATTTAAAACTCCCATTGGTACCTCTTCATATCAGCTGGTGTTTGGCAAGTTCTTCCATCTCCTAGTAGAGCTTGAGCACAAAGCATTATGGGCACTCAAGAAATTGAATCTAGATTGGAGTGAAGCTTCTAAATTAAGGTGGGAGTAGTTGAATAAGTTAGATGAGTTCCGACACCGCGCCTATGAAAGTGCAGCCATATAGAATAAAAGGATGAAGATGAACCACAACCAGAAGATTGAGAAGAGAGAATTCAATGCCGGTGATCTGGTCTTACTTTTTAATTCTAGACTTCGTTTGCATCCAGGTAAGTTGAAGTCTAGAAGGATGGGGCCATGTAGGGTGGTGTAGGCATTCCTATATGGAGCCATTGAACTAAAAAAATCAAGATGGAAAGAGGTTCAAAGAGAACAGCCAGAGGGTGAAGCAGTATCTAGGCACCACCGATGAGGTAAAAATGATTGAGTTGGTGTATCTTGATGAAGACTAAATAGTCAAGATGCCCATGTCATGCCGCAGCGTTAGATCAGGCACTGTATGGGAAGTAACCCATGAGGTAGTTGGTGAAGTCTGAGTAGCCTACTGAGGATGATAGGAATGTGTAGAGTTCCATAGGTATGTCCCTTCCGTGTTTCTATTTTGATTCTTTGGGGCCAAAGCATAATTCTTTTGTGCGGGTGGTAGTGCACCTATTTTTGTTTTACCCAAGAGTTTTTGTTTTCATGTTTATTTTCCCTTGGGCATGCTATCTAGTAGAACCGACATGTTTAGGATATATGTTTTGTTTAATTAGAAGTATTCTAGGAGTAGTAGCAGCCAATAAAATGCATATACGTTTGATTTTTGTAGCTTTTGAAAAATCACCCTTTTTAAATTTTTGTGATTAATTGTGGGTCTTTATTACAAAGAATGACCAATGTGGATCTTTTTATGGAATTAGGAATATAATCATGAGTAACTGTAGTGTAGCTGTGCATGAACCTTATAGTTAGTAGTATGATATAACCCTGTGCTATGTGAGAGTGCGGTTCATACTTAGTTCAGTACTGTGTATGTGATCTAGAACTTGCCTGGTTAGTCTTAGGTTTGAGAGCAATTGGTTAGAAATGGATCATAGGCTGTTTTCTTGATTTAGAATACTTTTAGCCTAAATTATCCCACCAAATGAAATAAGTATCCCTTGACCACAGTTTGAGCCTGAATTTGACCATTTTCTTTGATTGGCCCATTCACCGTTCCACTTGTTTATGATGAACCTGCTTTGGTCCTGATCCCTCTTGGACATTGTAAACCTTAACTCAGGCAAAATTCCTAAGTTGAGGATGGCTATTGTACGGGTGCATAGACTGTGTTGGGGAGGTAAAGAAAAAAGTTGATTAGTAGAAAAATGGGTGTGCTAAGAAAAAGAAGAAAAAGAAAAATAAAAACATATTGAAAGTCAAATAAAAAGAGAAAAGAGAGAAAGAGTAAAGTAAAAAATAAACCATACCCATAAGTTGAAAGCAGAATAAAAGGGAAAGGGGAAAAGAAGAGAAAAGGTAGAAGTGGAGCTAGAATCTATAAAATGCCAAGGAGGGAGACTCACTTTTTTCATATTATCCAAATCCATCCCCAAGCCTACATTACAAGCTTAATATATTCCTATAGTGATCCTAACCTGACTATTTAAAGAACCAAAGTAGAGAAAATAAGGAAAGCATATGGTATCATATGTGCAGTGTTTGAACTTCTTTATGAGAGTGAATACTTCGCTATTAACCCAGTTTTTATATGCATATTATTGCGAATGTTTAGGACTTCATTTGTTGTGAGGTTACATTGGTTGTATTATACTCTGCTAGTTGTTTGTATAAATGGCATTATTTTCTGCTTATTTGTCTATTGATAATTTTATGCCATCTCTAGATCCCTTTGTATTATGATTTATAGTTGCATGTGTACACAACATTCTTGGTTTTGAGTGTTCGAAAAAGAGGGTCGGCATTTGACAATGCTCATGTGTGCAAATGGTTAGCATTGTTGGCTTTTAGTCTTCTAGTTTATTTTATAGTTAAGCATCATATGTGTAGTAGTATTTTATTTTTCTAAGAACATGCAAAAGTTCTAAGTTGAGGGTGTTGAGGTGTCATGGTTTTACGACACTTTCAATTCTTAGAACATAGAAAAGATGCTAGAACTTGGGTATGTTTATACAGATATGAGGTTCTTTTACTGTATTTGAATGAAAATCAGTTTCGAGAGTTAGATTGTGGAAAAAGAGTGCAAAAAAAGCAGAAAGTGGTATCACATGAGTCACAACACGAATCGTACCATCTGGGTATGACCGGTAGCTAGTGTCTGTAGTAGAGATTCAGAAAATGCACATGTGCAGAACTTAGTGTACAACCAGATACCATGAGTCGTGATAGGATTGTACGATCTTTACTGATGGTTCGTGATGAGAAGCAGAGAACTTGCAACTTGGCATACTCAAGGTATATGTGGAATGCACGAATCATAACAGCCTAGTACGAGCCTTAACAAGTGCTCGTAGGATGATTAAAGAGATGTTGCATTGTTGAAGTTCAAGTCATGATTGGTTGCTACAACTCATAGTGACTATCATTGGTTGTACTAAGCATTCATACCTGAGAGATCTAGAAGAGGCACAGTGTGGTACAATTACTGACCATGACTCATAGTAGCCTGCTACTACTCATAGGTCATCCAGGCGCTGCAATCCCTGTTAATTTAGGAAAGGATTTCATTAATTGTATAAATATTTTCCTTTTAATTTTTATTAGGTATCTGATACTCAAATTATTAGCATTTTTTTGGAGTTTCCCAACATGACAGGGAGAACGGAAAATACAAAAAGCATTGAACTAGTTTTCTTCATTGTATTCGTGACTTTAAAGATTTATTATGCAATTGATTCTTGGAGTTTTATTCCTTCACTATTATAAGTTTCTAGTGATGAATTCCTCTATGTATTTTGATTTTAATCTTACAACTTTGAGTAGTTAGACTCTCACAACTAGGGCTGTGAGAACCATGGTGAAATAACAAATTAAGGTTAACACAAAGTAATTCTAAACTAATACTGACGTTTGTATTTTTCTTCCCTCATGATAATTGTTTCTTATTGGCGCAAAACATCAGGACTATCCCATATTCTCTACTTTCTTAAACATAGAAAAGTAAACATTAGGAAAAGGAAAAGACAACAAAGACTTGAAATTATGAACTTTCATTTAATAACTTGAGCTGGGAATGCTGGAAAGTTAGTTTGAAATCATTGAAAAAGGTTAGTCAGGCACACTCATTAGACCTAATCCGGTGATTGAGTATAGTCATCTAATAGTGGAAAATCAGCCATTTAGATAAACATATTTTATCTATTCTACAGGCTAAGTATTGAAATAGATCACAAGTATAATAATCCAACATAGTTATGGGTCCATGAGGAACGTTTCTCTAGTTAATTTCATATCTTTGTGATGTTGGGCATATTCGTATGCCAATTTTCCATACTTCTATCCATGTTTTACCTTGTTTTAACTTCATTATCCTTATGAAATGCATAAATTCATGATGATGCAAGTTAAATGAGCTAACAATTATTTTTAGATGATTTTACAGTGTAATCAATGGAAAAGGACTTAAAATGGCACAAGGTGTGAAGAAAGAAGAATTAAAGAAAAGTTGTCCTGGTGAGATAGCTGGTGCAACATGCCATTGCCCAAACTTTAGAAGAATTTGGATCAACACCTTGGCGAGTAGAGTGGTGCAGCATGCTAGAGAGGTTCCGGACTTGAAAAGATTTTCTAACACATTGGCGCATTGAATGGTGTGACGCACCAGGTCCTAGAATATGTAGAATTTGACTAACACCTTGGCGAGATGGCTAGTGCAGCGCGCCAGAGACAAAACATTAGATGAAATTCAAGCCAAGTTTGGTGCATGGAATGGTGTGGCCGCTAGGCACTGTCTGGGGTGAATTTTCATGTCTAAAAGCTGAACTTCTCAAGGTAAAAAGAGTCACTTGATACCTTTCTTATAAATATAACATCTACTGTATTTGTTAGAATCTTGGATCATTTTGTACGTAGTATTTGGGGGAAGAGACAGAAGTTTATTTTCTTCTAGGTTTTCTTCTTTAATTTATGGTTTTGCTAATTTGAATGATGATTGTTTTAGTTTTCCACTTGAGCATGAATGGATAAACTCTTGTTCTTGGGTTTTGGCCGTACCTGATGGTTGAATTTTGAATATTCTTTTATGATAGATTTTAATTCTTCATTCAAGATTGTTTATGCTTATTTGTTTTAATTTCTTATTTGTTAGCCTGATCACCTTGCGAATATTATCTGTTGGGTCTTGGTTGAACTCGGGAGAGGGAAGTAAGAGGGTTAAAAGAAAGCATAGAATAGGTTTCAATAATCTTGTACAAATTACTTTAAGAGTTGATTTCATCGGGATAGAGATATACCCTTCAAGCCTATTCAGTTGAATACAAGTATCTCCAACCATCCTCTCATGTTTCTCCTGCAACTATAGGGATATATGTGTTAGGATTCATGAGACAGTTATTGGATATTCGGGAGAATAGCAAGAAATGGAATCATAACATGCAACAAGCAATCTTAGAAGAGTTTAGTCTAGTGTATTCGAGTCCTAAAAACACAACCTGAAAACAAATGTGCCAAGAACCTAGATTCTCATCATTGGTTGAATTACAAACACTTGTGAAAACGATTTTTCTTCAATAGTTTAATTTACATTTCAAAGTAGTAAAATAATCTCCAAATCCATTTCCGCAATTTACCTGTGTTTATTTGAATAGTGAAATAAAATGTTAAGCTTAAGCAATTAATCTAAAATGTCTTTGAGGGATCGATATCGGGACTTGACCGTCCTATATTACTTGATGACCAAGTGAGCTTGCGCGTGTGTGGCGACATCAAGTTTTTGGTGCCATTGCCTGGGACTTGAAGATTGATTAATTGTTTGTAGGTTAGGATTTTTATTCTGCTATAGTTTATTTGTGGTTGTTGAGATTATCAGGTGGTGTTTGCTTAATGTATCCCAGCTACTAGAAGTCAGGGACCACCCTTGGCTCAATTTGATCTAGAAATTGAAAGAATGTTTCGCAGGTTAGCTATGGCATAAAACCATTAGCAAGCATAAAACAACAACCAGGATAGGATTCCAGTGCTTAATGTTTCTCGGCCAAACTTGGAGAACACTTCTAAAGTGATCATCAAGCCGACTATCACTAGAAATTTTGAGTTGAAGGAGGAAACCGTGTGGTTGGTTCAAAATACTTGTCAATATAAGGGCAAGCCACACGAGGATCCCCACTAGACATTTGATAAGGTTTATGAAGCTCAGTGAGAAATTTCACTATCAAAATGTGTCAGATTAATACATGAAACTCACTTTGTTTCAGCTCTCATTAACTGGTGGAGCTAAGGAGTGCTTTAGAATGAGCTAGCGGGATCCATCACTACTTGGGAGGTTCTTTCCGACAAGTTTATAAATAGGTTTTTCTCATCGAGGAAAATGAACGATTGAGAGGAAAGATCTCAAGATTTGTGTATAGAGATAGTAAGACCCTAGCTCTGCATTGGGAAAGATAGAAGGGATACTTAAGAGATTTCTCGCACCATATGCAGATGATGGAGATTATTGACCATTACTTCATAGAGGGGCTGAAGCCAACGTCTAAGATTCTGTTGGATGCTACAACACAGGGGAAAATTCTGTCCAAAAGCTATGAAGAGATAAAGGCTCTATTGAATCTCATGTCAGCTAGGAGCCAAGACTATCAGGATTCGGACAAAGGCTTTATAACATCCAAGGTCCAAGGGAAGCTTGAGGTTGATGGTGTAGCAACAATCAGGGCAGAGATTAGTTAGTTGGTGAATGAGATCAGCAAGCTAGTGACCACACCAGCTGCAAGTCAAGTTCATCAGGTTTAGCAAGTTCAAACTCCATTGCCATCATGTGAGGCGTGTGGAAAGGTCATGCATACTCAGGTTGTCCACTAAACCCGAAGTCAATTTATTTTGTGGGTCAACAATGTCATGGTAGAGGTTTTGCAGGAAATGGTTACAATAGGAGTACAGGAATGCAACAAATCCTTAATGGGGAGGAAATCAAAACTTTTAGATACCCCCAAACAACTTTCAGACACCTCAGGGCCAGCAGCATGGGTTGTTCTTTAGAGGAGACTATGAAGCAGTAGATTATTTAGAAGACTCAGGTGGTTAATGAGATGCAGAAGTCCATCCACGAGTTTGAAAGGCAAATGGAGCAATTGGCCCTTCAGCAGACTAATAGACCGTAAGAGGCACTTCCAAGAAATACTAAGAAGAACCCTAAGGAGAATCTCAGCGTAGTCTCATTGCATAGTGGAAAAGTGATGGGTGAAGTGATACCCAGAGATAAAAAAAATAGAGGCAGAGTTGGTTGTGAAGTATAAGTGTGAGGTTGGTGAATCAAGTAACTCACATCAGAAAGTGGTAAAAGCTAGACTACCTCCTCCTTTCCCAGAGAGATTCAAAAAACGGAAGGAGAACACATCCTGTAAGAAGTTTCTTAATTTGTTGAAGTAGATACATATGAATCTGTCATTGGTAGAGCTATTTCAAGAGGTTCCGAAATACACTAGGTATCTGAAGGATATCGTGGCAAATAAGAGAAGGCTCACTGAGTTTGAGACTGTAGCTCTTATGGAGGAGTCCATATCCTAGGTGCAAAACAAGATTCCAAAGAAGCTGAAAGATCTTGGGAGCTTCACTATTCCAGTGGTCATTAGAAGTAGAGAAGTTGGTTCAGCACTATGTGATCTAGGTGCAAGCATTAATTTGTGCCTGCATAGCTATTTAGAATTTTGGGATTAGGTGAACCATGCCCCACCACAGTGATATTGCAGTTAGCCAACATGTCTCTTGCTTATCCTGATGGTAATATTGAAGATGTGTAGATCAAAGTGGGACCATTCATCTTGCTAGTGTACTTCATAATCTTGGACTACGAAGCGGATGCACCAGTTTTTCTCATTTAGGGAAGAGGTTTCTTAGTCACTGGAGATGCAGTTATAAAGTTGAAGTCGGGCAAGATCCCAATGATTGTGAATGGCTAAGAGGCAGCCTTTGATGTGTTCAGGCAGCTAGGTTGCCACCTCACTATGAGGACTTTAAAATGAGCAAAAGTGTGCAACCTGGAGGATCTAAGCATGCAGTTGAACAATAGGTGTTTCAAGTTAATTCTACAATTAGTCAGGGTTCGAATCATCTCACTCGAGTGAAGGAGTGAGAAGTCTTGCCTCATGCCGTGATGTTAAATAAAGCATTGCATGGGAGAAACCCCGTGAATGTCATTCCACGACTATAACTAATGCGCTTGATGGGAGGCAACTCATATTCTAACATTTTTCTATTTTGTAGAGAGGAACAGGGATTTTTAGGTGGAGCAGCGGGGAAAGGGAGCTGGAAAAATTCTTTGTATGGGGTGAGATACTTGGCATGGGGCCTCAGGTGTTGAACTTTAGAAGAAAAAAATTTAGGTTGGTGCTATAGGTGGCGCACCGCGACACACCCAACTCACCAAGTACTTTTTTTTAAATGTGTGGCGAGATGGGTGGCGTGTCGTGCCAGGTGCTTGCTAAGAAAAAAATTTTTTGTCCATAGGTCCAATATTACCCAAGGACCCTAAAATTAATAAAACACCCATGAACCATACCTTATTTTAAATCCCCGTTCATCATCTCTCTCTCTAAAATGTCTAAAGGAAAAAGAGACAAAAATTTTCTCTCTCTTCTCTCTCTTGGTCGTAACTTTCCCTTCCCCTCTACCCCATTGTTGTCTTCTCCATAAAGCTTGGTGAAGCTAGCTTCCTTAACGCAAGTAAGTAATTTTCTTCTCTCCTTTGGTATTTAAGGTTATAAGCATGATCCCATTACCTTTATTCCCCAAGTTGATAAAATACAAAATCACCATTATTGGGCCTGTGATTTGTACAATGACACTTGTGAAACGTAGGAGCAAACACACGACACACTGGAAGGAAGTTAAAGTGAAACCACAGGCTACAGGTTCGCACCCTTGAAAGGCAGGTGCAAATGGAGTAGGTACTCGAACAAAGCTACCCCAACTTGCAAAGCAATTGCGGCTAACAGATGGGCACCTGCAAAACATAGGTGCCTTGCAAGTGACCACAATGCTGACAAGGGAAAAATTGTCCAACTGAGACACAAGTATACCTTAGAAGCTTCCCAGGTAAAAAGTGAAAAGTTGTTCCAAAGGGAATGCGTAGAATTTACCCAAATTGTACCACAACATATCACATCTTAACATTGAATTGTGGAGAGAAGTAGTGAAAGAAAGAGTAGAGTACATTATTCTTCTTCTTCTTCACTATTTTGAGCTAAGTAAACCATTGTTGCAGATTCAAAAGCTTGAATTTACTATTCATGATGATTACTATTAATGATTTATCTATGAGTGTCATTGATCTATTTTCATTTATGAGTGGCTAATTTTGTAGCTAGAGGTGTGTGCTTTATGAGTGTTTAATTTAATATGGTATTGATAAATTATTCTTAACTTTAATATAAATGCATGGATCTATTGTTTCCTCTAAATTTCAATTGCAATTTAGTGGTTGTAAACACCATTTTGGTTTACTTATCTTGCTTGAGCTTGAGAAACAAGAGTGAGATATGGGTGAGGAAACAATAATGGGTATTTGTAGTATGGATGTGTGGGTTGAGATAGAGATAGTCAAAAACCACATGCTTACTCCATTAACGGATTAACGCTATAGATAACTTGACCTTTTCTCAAGCTTGGTGTGGCTGATTTTGATTGGGACCTTGGGGTTTGAGAAAACTCAAGGCAAAAACATCTTGGTGGTTGAAAAATAAAAGGATGTGCTTTGATCCATGCTATCCATGCTAGAATTGAAGTTAAGGCAATTGAATCAATCCTAGTTTTATTAAAACTTCATCTATTGCACATCCCTAGTCCTTTCCTCTTGCTTGCAACAACCCTTTGTTCAATTTAGCTTTATAAATTTATATTCAATATTGTTTTCCCCCAAATCCTTATTTTATTTATGTTGAAAATAATGCATTCGAATTTGAGTTAGTTCACAACTTTTGATTTATAAATCTTGATTTCCTATGGAATTTAACCCCAACACTCATCGAGTATTTTATTTTTAACAACAATCTCTGCCACCTCCCTTAATCGAGAAGATATATTAAGCATTATCAAAAATATATCGTCATTGCCGAAGTATTGAGTGTTATTGCCATTAGTTGTTTAGTAGTTCAACTTTATTTTTTTCTGCATCTTGTGTTGTTTTAAGTTGTGGTTGTGTTTTTTCTATTTATTTATGTGTGTGAAAATGAGCCATGCTAGGAGTGCAGGTAGAGTGGATGGTTTAATGGAGGGAGAGGATGACCCTGTGATTAATGATGTAGCTGATGTCATTCACCTATCAACCATGGTCGGGAATGCGGTCTTTCATGTCAGAAGCACCATGTTGTACTTGTTGCAAATGAAGGGGATGTTTAGGCGGCAATCTAGTAAGGATGATAATCGGCACCTCCAGAACTTTATTGAAATATTCCAACCGTTCAACATTATCAAGATCAGTCGGGAATCCATCTATTTGAGATTATTTCCTTTCTCTTTGATGGGAGAGGCCATAGTTTGGTTGGAGGAGTTGCCTCCTAGGTCCATTACATAGTGGAATGAGCTAACTGAAGCATTCATTGATAGATTCTTTCCACCTTCCCGGATGCTCCTATTGAGGGATGAGATTACAAATTTTAAGCAACTTTTAGGAGAGCCATTTCATGAAGTGTGGCTTCGATTATAGAAGAAGGTCGCCATTTTCCCCAACTATGATCTTCCCGATGGGTTGTTGCTCCAAAGTTTCTTTAGGCCTCTTGACTTTATCAATAAATCAATGGCCAACAATCTTGTAGGGGTTCAATCATGCAACAAACATTTGGCATGGATAAAACACTTCTTGATAGGATAAACAAAACAAATACAGCTTCGCTCATAACGAACACTGAGGTATCCGCAAGTGGTGCATCTTCTAGCCATATAGCAGCCAAGTTGAGGAGGCGCGATGAAGAGAGATATGAAACTTTAACTAAGATCATAACCCAAGTGGAGTTGATGGCTAAACACATGTTAGGATCTGAAACCAAAGGCGTCAACGCTGTTGGGACCCAAGGACATAACCCATATGAGGAAGATGTCTCACAACCTAGATATGACGAGGAGTTAAAGTTCATCATAAGCTAGATGATGGGTTCTCATCAAATATATCAAGGTCCCAATCAAGTCCCTTGGCATCCTCGTAATGGGAATCAAGGTTGGAGAGATCGAGAAAATCAAGGATGGTATGATAGAGATAACAAATGGATGAATCGAGCGCTCGAACGAGATAGGGATAGATACCATAGAAGTGAAAACCCATATATTCCCTCTCCTAAAGCTGATGTGGCCCCGAACAGCCTAATGTAAGTGATGCGGATAATTCCAAGATTGTGGAGATGCTTTCGAGAGTATTGAAGAAAGTGGAGTCCACCGATAGTGGTGTTAAAGAGTTGAAAGGGGAAGTGTCTAACTTTTCCCAAATTATGGGTTCTCATTCAACCTAAATCTAGCATTTGAAAGCCCAAATGAATCACCTTTCCACCCAAATAAACTCGAGAATGAAAGGAACCCTTCCTAGTAACACGATGCCAAACCTAAAGAAAGATAATCATTGCATGGCTATCATCACAAGATGTGGGAAGGTTGTTACTAATATGAGCGATAAGACAAAAATGGTGGTTGATTCCAAAACAAATGAATATAAATTGAATGAGGAGGTTCCAAGAGCACCTATTTGTCTTGATAATGAAGTGATGTTAGAGGAAGAAGGAGTTGATGCTGCTCCCCAAACTGAGAATGTTGATGAAGAGGGCGAGGAGGCCCCCAACGCTAAAGGCCAAGTTGCTCAAGTACCATCTCCTTACCCTCAATGGTTAGCAAAGAATAAAGAGGACAATCAATTTATAAAGTTCATTAACATGTTCAGCAAGTTGTCCACCAACATCCCGCTTGTTGATGCCTTGCTCCAAATACCCGAATTTGCAAAGTTCATGAGGTAGCTTTTGAAAAAGAAAAGAGTAGTTGATGTAGGCACAGTAAAGGTGTCACATCATTCAAATGTTGTGATGGCATGTAACCTTGCTCCAAAAAAGGAGGACCCCGGAGCATTCACTATTCCATGCACAATTGGGGTTTATATGTTAAACAAATCTCTTTACGATCTAGGGGTGAGCATAAACTTGAGACCTCTCATGATCTTGAAGAAGTTAGGTTTGGAGAGTCCCAAGACTACAAAAATGAAGTTGCTAATGGTGGATCATTCTATAAAATGCTCGGTGGGAATTCTTGTAGATGCGTTGGTCAAGGTTGACAAATTTGTCCTTTCGGCTGACTTTGTTGTATTGGATTACGATGTTGATATTGAGGTACCCATTATCTTGGGGTGACCACTCTTGGCCACAGGGCAAGCTTTAGTTTATGTGGATCTTGGAGAGCTAAAGTTTTGAATTGGTGGTGATCAAGTAACATTCAATGTATGTCAACCAACGGAACCACCTAATAAATGCATGGTGATAGCGGTGATGAATGAAAAGATGAGTAAGGAGTTGTTCTTATGAAGGAGAAAAAACCTCCAGATGAATGATGAAGTTGTGATGAGAAATCGTCATGTCGCGACATTAAATAAAGCATTTCTTGGGAGGCAACCCAAGTGTCTTTTGATTTATTTTTACTTCACAACTTTGTTGTCTTTGGTGTATAGGTTAATTGGATTGAAAACAAGTGGAAGGAAATAAGGGACGAGCACCTACATGGGACCTGTGAAATGCAAGTACCAAATCACAGAGTGTAGGTCAAGCGTAGGTGTGGTCCAGAATGCTTAGCAAAGTGTCGAGGACTTACGGCTCACCTGCAAAATATAGGTACAGATCCGTGAGACACAGGTGTGTTGTAGGTTTGAGGCAGTGTACATGGGAAGAAATATGAAAAATTAAAGGGGCCTATTGTTCGCGTCTGCTTTGGGGTATTTAAATACATGCAAGTGCACGTGGTCGAACAAGTAGTGAAGTGGCTTAAGTAAGCCAAGTATCGATCCCACAGGGACTGGGATAAGGTAACAAACTACTTAAGTGTTACTATACTTACTCTAAAAATGAAGACAACAGTGCAAAGAATAGTTTGAAATTTTGATTTCTAATTGTATGCTAAGTCTAAAACGAATATCTAATGTGAGTCTAAACTGTGAATGTGAGCATGCTGAGGCTAAATGAACATGTATAGAAACTAATTATCGATACAATTTTTGGTTAATCTTTCCTCCGGTTGCTAGTCAAGAATTATTGCCAATGAATTAAAACTCTCGTATTTAACCCAACTTAAGAATCATGAACCGTCCACCTACATTTCTGTGATTAAACGAAATTCATGTTCTAGCCATACAAAACCAATTCCTTAATTGATTAGTGCGACTTTCAGGTATATTTCTATCCTAAAGGTAAATCAATTCCCAATTTTCCCAAACTAAGAAAAGATCATATCCTATTGATTCACAACTTTCCAATTTCTTGCTCTCTCGAGTGAAATCGGACTTTTTAGATATACATTAACATTGGCCACACATTAATGCAGTAAGAACAAGAATCAATAGAACAACCATGGAAGAAAAGATGAAAAACCCAATTGATCAATAACTACATTTTAAAACAATTGTTCTTAACCTCAGCAAGAAGAGGAATTAGCCACTCATTTGTGGATTAAACATCGTTAAATGAGTGTTAAACATACAAGCAATTGAATTAAAGAAGAAGGAGATAGAGAAAAACCCTGATAATTTCGTCCCCTCTACTGCCTGTAACCCACGTTCTTGCTCCACCAAGTCAGAATAATTAAAAATGAACCTAAGTGTTCTATTTATAATAGTGGGATTTTTTCCAGAATAACAAGCAACGTGTCACGGATTGCATCGGGGAGCACTGCCTCCGTGACACGCCACTAACGCGGACCCTTACTGGAAATTGATTGTCCAGGTAATAAGGCCCAACGTGGCACGGCGTGCAACGCGGGGCTAGGCCAACGTGCCACGGCCCCAACGCACACCTTCACTGGAATTTGGCAAAAAATTTCTATCCAGGCAGAAGGCATCCGCGATGGCAGCATGACACGGCTCCATCGCGGAGCCCCTTTAATTTGTGCCTTCAAATGCTCTTTCCCTTTCTAACATCCGAGTCCAACCCCAATCTCTCCCAACAAGCATTTTAGCTTCCCAAAATTATATTTCACCTGAAAAGCAATGCTAATCATGTTGGTTAGTATAAATTCACATTTTATTATCAATCACATGAGAATGTATAAACATTGATAGATAAACAAGGCTAAAATGACACCTTTGCGTATCACTTGGGCATATAAATTTGCCCAAGATCACTTACCCCACACTTAAATCCTTGTTCGTCCCCGAACAACAATATTACACCTCATGCACTTTACACCCCATCCTGGCTACTTTGGTTCGACAATTTAGGCTACGGTCATACCGATTATTTAATATAGCAAATCATCAAGAAAACACGCATGGTCCTATCAATGCAATGACCTTCAACACATCAAGACCTCCTAGACTTAAGAATCGACTCTCGATATTGGCAAACTCATGCAAATCAGCTGATCAAGATATCCGACACGAAATTTAATCTCTCATCAAGCATGTTCCCTCACAACACAAGAGAATTTTCCCTTTTTTAATCACATGAACTCAAACGATTACATGAAGGGGCATATAGAAAGAATTTCACTCTCTCTCCTAAAAGAATTCACATGTATCATGCCACGAACCATAGGCTTGCCTTTAGTGTATTACGCCACTAATATAAGGAAGTGTGATGTAAGATCATGTAGGACTTTAACGGGTTGTAATGTAAGCTATGGAACTAGTAAATATTGGGCTAGCCAATAATAGCCACTAGCATCCTTACGCATTTTTTCAATACATCCCATCAAACTCATGGGCATTGTTTCTTCCTTCATCCCCCCATTCTCGAAGTCTGTCTTTATTTTGACCCATCTCATTAAGCACACTTGACTCAATAACAAAGATTATTCATACACCTTCATTATATTTTATTTATAACAAGTGCACCTTCAACCGTTTCGTTCCTTTCATCACTCTGCTTTTCTTTTCTTTTCACCATTCTCAATCTTTGGCACTTTGGGAACATTATTTTCTCTTCTTAAGCGCTTAAGAGTTTTGGATCAAATTTACGGCTAATGAGAAGAAGGGGTTAAGCTCGGTTTACACATTTTTGACAAAAGAAAAAGAATTATAGGCTAAAGGCTCAACGGGCTAACTAGGGTGTACAATCAAGGTTTGTACGATAATGAAAAAGATAAACTTTCGGTTGAAAACAAAGAAATGCCTACATCCTTTCCTACAATACACGTCCTTCATTTCATTTCGTACACACACCAAGCAAGTTCAAGACATTTCATAATAGCATGGAATAAACAAAACCTCACCCCACACTTATTGCATATGCTCATTTGAAGACGTATTCACAGACTCTTCAATCAGCTAATTACAAGAATTCAAACATTAAGCCTCAATCACAATGAATCGGCTCTATGGCCTAGGTATCTCAACATATTTACAAAGTTGCATGCTTTCATATGAATCACCTTTGCATTTCAAATATCATGTACAACATGCAACCAGAATTCCGCAACCATAAAGTAACTATAGGTTTTGGGATGCAACCCACAAAAGAAAACAACTGAAAAATAAATGAGAAAAAAAATCTACTCCTAACGACTACATTTCCCTTCAGACGGTCGTCATCCATCCATCATAGGGAACGGTCACTAACTAAGACTTCGGTTCAATGGGACCATTCTTGGTAAAAGAACCGAAAATAAACGCCGAGAAACCCAAGAATTGAAAAAAAAATTTAAAAATATCGATCATTTCGATAAAACAAAAATATGTACAAAATCAGCTAGCAACATTCAGCAGCACACAACAGCTTCACATTAATTACAATCCAGAAAAGAAACATCACAATCATAAGGTCACAAAATTTTTCCACAGGCACGATAACAGAACAGAAACATAAACAACAACACAACCAGCACCTAACTACTCCCACCCTATACTTATATCGACACTGTCCCCAGTGTTCACAAAAATTAACATAGCACAAAAAGTGGGTGGCGGAACTCCCTGATCAATCAAAATACTCCACTTCTTCATCAGGTGCTGCTGCCTCATCTCCCATGTCTGAATCACCCCCATCGTCATCATCGGACTCCACATCGGAGTCCTCACGACGTGTCTCCTCATCTATGGGGACATCATCATCCGTAGGCTCTACAAAAGCTGGCCCCACTCGGCATAGAGCCCTGGCATTTTCGCCAAAAGGGTAGTCTAGCTCGAGCTGCCACAGCTCCTCTTCTGTTGTCGGCCTACCGCCTATTCATAGCTAGAGCATCTGCATCCTGTACATGCGAGCCATGTACTGATCATCCCGAGCACGTCGCTCTGCTAGTGTAAGAACTGGCCCGTGGGTGGTGTCGGGTGCCTCAGTTTTAGTGACATCTAAGGCCCGTCGCTCCATCTGCGGGATGTAGTCAAGGGCCTCTTCCTCAATATCCAGGCCCCTCAGGAACGTGGTGAGTAGTCCACCAAATCCGTATCTGTGCCCTTGATGCAAATGGGCTCTCTTCATGGCTGAGATAATCACCGCCCCCACATTGATCTCCAACCCTTTCATCAGGGCGTACACCAAGCATATACGATCCCGGGTTACATCCGTCATATGCACCCTCGGGATTAGGCAATAACAAACAATCTTCAGCCATATCCTGGCTTCCCTGTTCATCTGTGAGTAAGGCAAGGTCTGATGGTAGCCCCTCTCCTTATGTCTGCTCCACCGAGCTGTTGATCGGGTTCCACACAAAGTTCATCTGATGTCCGCATATGGTGGAGTGATATTCAGCTGTCGAAGCACATGGGCGTCTGTGTCCCGCGCCCCTAGGATAGCATTGAGGTGGTGGGGCTCAAAAGTGACTATTTTCCCCCTTATTTTGATGGTGTGACTTTTGAAAGTCGGGTTCCAGTTGGAGTAGAACTCCCAAATCAAGTGCAAGTTGCATTCCTTGGGCTTTTCAAAGATGAAGTTCAGCCCAGCTGCCTCGATCCTATGGACAATCCTGGGGAACTCCTGTGCCAACGGTTCCCTTGGTATGTGTTCCTCGGGGAAGTACTTGCTCTCTGTGTGCTTCGCGAACCATTTCTTCCCCTCCTCTATCACCCACCTGGTTCCGTATTGACGGCGTTGGCCGCGTGGAACCGCCGGTGCTGCTGGGACTGCTGTGCCTAGTCTGATTCTTTTTCTTCCGGCGCCAGATGTTGATGTGCCTTTTCCCTTGTCTTGCCTGCTTGCCATTGTTCCTGTCAAACCAAACAGACAAGTTTAATGTTAAGCCAATTAGAATTAGCTTCGACTAAGGTTGGGTTAAGCTAGGCTACCCCACACTTAGTCCTTAGCAAAAATTACAAGATTATGACAAGATCGTACTTATTTACACAAACAAACAACAAAACATAACAAATATGCTTAGTGCCTTTGGAGAATTCGACGGTATATATTCCATGTACTACTCAGACTTCGTACAGCTAACCACAATCCTTACCTATTGATAACATTTTATCCCATAGCACTTAGCAAAGAGAACAAAAGAAAATTTTAACTACATGATCCTATACAATTCACCCATTTCTTGCAATTTCCAATATTTCCTTAACCCGAGAATCCGTCGGTCTTTTAGCATAGTAACAGTTAGCACAATCGACTCATCTCACCCAACATGTACAATCCAGCAAGAATTTCAATAGTTCAACTCAATTTTTCCATTTCAAACTCAAAGTCAAGCCCTAGCTATGATTTTATCAAAAATTCAATTAAGCTATGTAATTATCGAGTTCAAGCAATCACCCCGATACTCCAAACATCAATCAACAATAATTCAATTGAATTTAAGCTTAATTTCTACTTAGGGCATGTTTTGCTCATATCACATGTTCAACATCGATAAAATTCGACAAGAATTGAGATAGAGTTGAAGAACATACCTTGAATTCGAAGAAATGACGAAAACTTGATGAAATTATCGGCCTAAGTCTGCGTCACGTTGAGGGGGGAGGGGTTTTTGGGGTGTTGGTCGCGGAGGGTATGAAAAATAAGGAAAAATGAGGGGGAATCGGGGTTAAAAAGTGAGAATTTCGCGCGGGTCACCCGGCGACCCGGTGTGACCCGTCGCGATATACACCTCAACGTGTCACGGAGGGTAACGCGGAGCATGCCCTCCGTGACACGGAGCCATCGCGTAGGTGTTCTGGAATTTGTAAAAATTCCAGAATTACCTTCAACGTGTCACGGAGGGTAACGCGGAGGCCCTCCTCCGTGACACGGAGCCATCGCCCTAGCTCACTGTTTTGCCACATTTTATTATTTTTCATACCTCAAATTTTCCTTTGCGATTCCTCGCATGTTTACCCTCCGTTTAACCTGAAATTCATCTTATGACAAGAAATTGGTTAGAATTATACGATTCACTAAAAATACAAATAAAAATAAAAAATAAAAATTTTGTTATTAATAAAAAAAAAAATTCTGTTTTTCTTTCTTTCTTTTTTTTTACGAAATCTATTCACATTTTACAAAGAAAAATTTCACGGGTTGCCTCCCGTGCAGCGCCTGGTTTACCGTCGCGGCTCGACGTCATTCAGCTCAGTCATCTTCTAGGGTGACGGACGTTTTCTCTCGACCACCATCCTCACCCCAGTAGTGCTTACATCTCTGCCCATTGACTAAGAACGTGGCACTCCAATCTTCTTGCCACAACTCTACTGCCTCGTGTGGGGTCATTCTCACCACTTCAAATGGCCCCGACCATTTGGACCTCAGCTTTCCTGGAAACAACTTCAATCTTGAATTGAAGAGCAATACTTTCTGCCCTGGCTCAAAAATGCGATGCACCACATGCTTGTCATGCCAGTGGAACTCTTCAAGTTCACTGAGTTGCATTAGTCTCTTCTTGCTCGCTAGCTCTAAGTCTATATTCAATTTTCTCACGGCCCAGAAAGCTCAGTGCTCTAGCTCCACCGGCAGATGACACGCTTTACCATAGACCAATTGATATGGTGAGGTTCCAATTGGTGTCTTGTAAGCAGTTCTGTACGCCCACAACACATCATCAAGTTTGCTTGACCAATCATTCCGTTGTGTATTTACCGTTTTCTGGAGAATCTGCTTCACTTCTCTATTCGACACCTCCACTTGCCCACTAGTTTGGGGGTGATATGCTGTTGCCACCTTGTGGCGCACCCCATACTTGGCTAGTAGTTTCTTGAAACTTGCATTGACAAAATGAGCCCCTCCATCACTGATAATGGCTCGGGGTGTCCCGAGCCTGGTGAGAATGTGTTTTTTCAAAAATTTTGTTACCACCTTGTTGTCATTCGTGGGGCAAGCTATTGCTTCCACGCATTTTGATACATAATCTACGGCCACCAAGATGTAACGATTACAAAATGACGGTGGGAACGGGCCCATGAAATCAATTCCCCATACATCAAAGGTCTCTACTTCCAGTATATTCTGCAGCATCATCTCTTGTCTTCTACCAATTATTCCTGTACGCTGACATCTATCACACATTTTGATATATGCCATAGAGTCTCTGAACAGTGTAGGCCAAAAGAACCCTGACTGTAGAACCTTGTGTGTTGTCCGCTCGCCTCCATGGTGACCCCCATATAACGAAGAGTGACAGCTCCTCAACACCTCTGCAGTCTGACTCTCCAGGATGCATCTTCTCATCACCTGATCCGGTCCCTGCTTAAATAAGTATGATTCATCCCAAACAAAGTACCGACAATCATGCCTCAATTTCCTTCTCTGTTGGACTGTTGCCTCAGGTGGGTAGACTCCACTCACTCGCAAGTTGACTATGTCTGTGTACCAGGGAACTTCAGCTTCCCCTACTGCCAAGAGATGCTCATCCGGGAACTCCTCATTGATGTTATCACCTTCCATCACATGCAACCGGCTCTCCAATCGCGATAAGTGATCTGCCACCTGATTTTCGCTCCCCTTTCTGTGCTTGATCTCAAGGTCGAACTCTTGCAACAACAAGATCCATCTGATCATCCTGGGCTTAGCATCCTTCTTGTTAAATAGGTACCGAATCACTGTATGGTCGGTGTACACTACTTTTGAACCCACAAAATAGGACCTGAATTTGTCAAATGCAAACACCAATGCTAGCATTTCCTTCTTTGTGACTGTATAATTGCTTTGGGTCGTATTCAGCGTTTTACTTGCATAATGAATATAATGAAAGATTCTATTTTTCCTTTGCCCCAATACAGCTCCCACAGCCACATCACTCGCATCACACATCAACTCAAATGGTTGTCCCCAATCCGGAGAAGTAAGGATAGGTGCTTCTATCAATTTCTGCTTCAACTCCTCGAATGCTTTAACACACTCATCATCCAACTCAAACTTTACCTCTTTTTCTAACAATCTGCATAATGGTCTAGAAATTTTGGAAAAGTTTCTGATGAACTGTCTGTAGAATCCTGCATGCCCAAGAAAACTGCGAACACCTTTCACCGACACAGGTGGTGGCAACTTCTCAATAACCTCGATCTTAGCACGATCGACTTCCAACCCCTTGCAAGACACTTTTTGGCCAAGGACAATACCCTCCTTAACTAAGAAGTGGCATTTCTCCCAGTTTAGTACAAGGTTGGATTCCTCGTAGCGAGCCAGCACCTTGTCAAGATTCTGCAAACAAGTAGCAAACGAATTACCGAAAATAGAAAAATCATCCATAAATACCTCAACAAAATCCTCCACCATGTCGTGGAAAATAGCCATCATGCATCTCTGGAATGTGGTGGGTGTATTGCATAACCCAAATGGCATCCTCCTAAAAACATATGTCCCATAAGGACAGGTAAAAGTAGTCTTCTCTTGGTCCTCCAGAGCTATGGTAATTTGGTTATAACTAGAGTACCCATCAAGGAAACAATAATATCCTGTCTAGCCAACCTATCTAATATTTGATCAATGAACGGGAAAGGATAATGATCTTTCCTTGTGGCTTCATTAAGCTTTCTATAGTCCATGCAAATCCGCCAGCCTGTGACGGTTCATGTAGGAATCGACTCATTTTTCTCATTGGTGACCATGGTCATCCCTCCTTTCTTTGGAACGCACTGAACGGGGCTGACCCATTCATTATCTGAAATCGGGTAGACCACCCCTGCATCAAGCCACTTAATTATTTCTTTCCTAACCACATCCTTCATTGCTGGATTTAGCCTTTGTGGCGGCTGAACGGTTGGTTTTGCTCCTTTCTCAATGAAAATCTTGTGTGTGCAAAAAGCTGGATTAATACCATGAATATTTGACATTTGCCAACCCATTGCTTTCTTTCTTTTTCTGATGACACCCAATGCTTCCTTCTCCTGTGCCTTCGTCAATTCTGCGGAGATGATGACTGGTAACGTCTCATCTTCCCCCAAAAAGACATATTTTAAATGGGGAGGCAATTCTTTCAATTCCATCTTTGGTGCCTCCTCAATGGATGGTTTCGGCAACGGTTATAGGGACCTCATCAAGGATTAAAATTCCCGTCTCCTCGAATGCCTTTGTGACTCATTCAACATTTGGACCACCTCATAAGCGTCTCTATCTCCAAAATGATCAGAGTGCATCAACACTCTTTCCAGTGGGTCTTGAGATTCAACAATCTGACGAATTTCTTCTTGTCCAACCACACTGATTGCTAAAAGCTCCTCATGTATGGCCGACAACTTCATGGCTTTAAACACATCAAATACCTCAATCTTGTCGTGTGCTCGCATCGTTAGCTGCCATGTATCTATATCAATCAGCGCTTTCCCGGTCGCCAAGAAAGGACTGATCACAGGCAAAGATAGCATGCCCGAGATACGCTTTACACCTTAATTTAGTCTTGTTTATCTAAGTTATTTTATACATTTTCATGCAATTTTATATAAATGTGAATATATACTAACCAACATGATTAGTCCTTGTTTTTGAAGGTTAATAATGCATTTGAGGAACTAATTCATGATTTGGTGAAGTGGAGGAATGGAATCAAGAGCAAAATGTGAAAGTCAACAAGAAAACATGCAATAACTGGCACCCTGCGCGATAGGGGCCGTGGCACGCTGCCAACGCGGCAACACTTGGCCAAAAATTGCATTTTTTGGCACATTCCAGTGAGGGTACGCGTTACCAACGTGTCACGGAGGTCAAGTAGGGCGTTCAGCTCCGTGACACGTTGCTGTTCCACCACAGGCCAAATTTTGCAATTTTTCAGCATAGTATAAATTGAACCCTTAGCTCCTAAAATCATTTGGTCACGATTTTATTCTGGAAAACTACCTAGGAGTGAAGGGAGAAGTGGGAGAACTCATCTAGGGTTTATCAAATTCCCTTCTCATCTACCAAATTCATGTAAGTATGTTAGTTTAGTAGTAGTTAGTGTAGTTTTACGAACATGAATGGCAAGAACCCTTCCTCTAGGGTTGAAGCCATGAATTATGATTGTGATTTTATGAAATTGTTTTGGAATTAAGTTATTGATTGTTTTTTTCGTCTTGCATTCTGGATTGTTGGTTGTTTTTATGATTGATCACCATGAAAGCATATTTGTTAGCTTGAGTAATAGCTTGAGAAAGCATTACCTAGGTCAGGACATGAGAATGTGAGGAGCACGTTTGTATCTCGGGAGAGATTTTTGTGTCAGGATAGAAATATACCTAACATCGTGCTTGGTTCAGACACGGGGGTTATGAAAGACCAACTTGGGATGTCACATCACCACTCGAAGAAGTAGTTGTGAGGCTAAGTTGAGTTAAATGGTTAGACGCACGAAAGTCCCTAATCGTTTCCCCGTAAACCACAACATAATTGATTGCCCGCGACTAGAAATTAAAGTCCTCGCTCACAATGATGCAGTGAGGCTAGATTGCCGTGTTTAGAGGCTCGAAACACCAAAAACATGCAATTCTAATTATGTGAAATAACAATTGATAGTTCCATGCTTAACCCATTGCCAATCGTAGTATCGCATGATTAATTGGTTTTAACTCTATGTTGCTCCTAGAGTAATTTCAGAATACTTCGTTGACCCAAACTTAGACTTAATTAATCTCGATCAAAAATGTCTATAACCAACACTTGAGGAATTTAAGATCACACTAGAAATGGATAATTAGAGGAATGGGTCCAGTCCCTGTGGGTTCGACAATCCGGTTCTTAAAAAGAGCCACTATATTACTTGCACGACCCGTACACTTGCGGACGCGCGAATCGGGCACGTCAAGTTTTTGGCGCCGTTGCCGGGGACTAGGCGAGATTTTGATAATTTATCTATTTTTGTGTGATATTTGAATTTCCTAAAGTGTTGAAAAACTTGCTCTTAGTCTGTTTATTTGCAGGTGACAGGTTGTCCTGCCGAGCTGGCTAGAAATAGAGGGCTTGTGGAACCGGTTCTTGAACCTGAACGTCAAATCCATTTGCGAAGGAGAGTAGCTCTAGAGTAAAAGCTGAAGAGACTTCAAGAAAAGGTACAACAACAACCACCCGCGGGACAAGTACAATTGTCATCAGAAGCAATGGCAGCAAGACCAGTTCGCGAAGTGGCAATCCCACTAGCGACGAATGTGACCTCTAGCATCCGAAAACCGGAACCTGGAGGGCACTTTGAGCTTAAACAGAACATGGTGCAGCTGTTACATTCTAGTGGTCAATTCACTAGGATGGCACATGAGGACCCGCAACAGTACTTACAGAGCTTTTTAGAGATTAGTGACACGTTTGTCCCCACCGGCGTGTCCACAGATTATGTCCGAATGACCCTCTTCCCATTTTTACAGTTGGGAGAGGAGAAAAAGTGGCTGAAGGCTGAGCCACCGAACTCCATAACTTCATGGAATGACTTGGCTAAGAAGTTCCTTATCAGATTCTTCCCTTCAGGCAAAACTGCAAGGTTGAGAAGTGAAATACTCAGTTTCAAGCAGAGGCCTGATGAGAACTTATATATAGCTTGGGAAAGATTCAAGTCATTGTTGAGAGATTTCCCCCATCACCAGCAATCAAATAAAGTGCTGGTCCATACCTTTGTAGAAAGTCTAGACCCACACACAAAAATATTACTAGACTCTGCATCGGGTGGGCAAGCCTTGGATAAGACTTATGATGAGTTGTACACCTTGTTGAATAGAATTGCACAAGGAAATCCAGAGTGGCACAGTGAGTCATCGAGAGGGGCAGGAAAGAGATCGGGGTTGATAGAAGTAGATGGTTTGAATGCCTTGGCAGCACAGTTAGCTTCGTTCCAGCATCAAATGATGACTCAGTTCAATAAACTAAGTATGAACCAACGCCAGGGCCAGGTTAATGCAGTTCAGCAAGCTCCGAGTTGGTGTGAAATTTGTGGTAATAATGGGCACCATGCAGAATCTTGTGGAGCTAATCCGGAGTCAGTCAATTTTGTTAGTAATGTGCAGCGCAACAATCAGAATTTTGAAACCAGTTAAAACAGAAATTGGCAGGGCCACCCGAATTTTTCTTGGGGTGGAAACCAAAAGCAGAATTATATGCTACCTCAACAACAACAGTATCAGCAGAATAGGCAGAATTATGGGAAATTGAGTAGCAGCATTGACGAAACACTGCAAAAACTTATGGAGACCCAGAATCAGTTAGCAGAAAATCAGGTGAGGATGGCAATAGACTTAATGAATCAGCAAGTAGCCACCCGCAATCTTGAAAAACAAGTGGGTTAGATAGCAGCTGCTTAAAACATGAGATCACAAGGGGGATTACCTAGCGACACAGATCCTAACCCCCGGCAGATCAATGCCATCAGTTTGAGAAGTGGTAAGAAATTAGCTGATGCAGTGCCAAAAGAGATGAGAAAGGGGTTGCAGCCGGAGTTGGTTAGACCAGAACCATCCATCAACATGGGAGATAATCAGAGTGCTGGCCAAAAAATGCGGAACTTTCATTGCAGCCAGCACAAAGACCACCACCACCATTCCCTCAGAAATTCAGAAAGAGCAAGGAAGAGGAATGCTTCAAAAAGTTCTTCGAGAGCTTCAAAGAACTTCACATAAATTTGCCTCTTATTGATGTCTTGCAGGGAATGCCTAAGTATGCTAAATACTTGAAGGATGTGATGGCGAACAAAGTGATATTGGTGGATGTCCAGACTGTAGCACTGACTGAGGAGTGCAGTCACAGGGTATTGAGCAAAATGCCGAAGAAGCTCAAAGACCCAGGGAGTTTTACCCTCCCCATACAAATTGGTAAAGCTGAGGTGCTACGAGCTTTGTGTGACTTAGGGGCAGCAGTCAACCTAATGCCCCTATCCTTATTCAACACCCTGGGGTTAGGAAAACCGAGGCCAACAAGGTTGATGCTGCAGCTGGTTGACAAGTCGCGAGTGACACCTGATGGAATAATAGAGGACCTTCTCATAAAGTAGGTAAGTTCATTATACCTGCTGATTTTATTGTCTTGGATTTTTAGGTTGATGACCAGGTACCCTTGATCTTGGGACAGCCATTCTTGGCCACTGGAGGAGCGGTGATTGATTTGAAAGCAGGGACCCTGAAAATGAGGGTTGAGGATTAAGAAGAAATCTTTCGCATTTACAAAGAAATGAACCCATCTGCACACTATAGAAACCTTTGTCAGGTTAGTGTGTTGGCAGAGGATAAGTGTGGGGTGGAGGATTCCACAGGTGCAGGGCCAAAGGCAATTACAAGTGTTCAGCCCGAGTCTGATAAAGGGCTTCAAATAGAGAAGAAGTTGGAGAAAGAGAGGAACAGAGTGGAGGCTGTTTCCTCTAAACAACAAAAGAAAAGGAGATGGTTCTCGAAAGAGAACCCAGGTATGAGGATGTCCTGAAAAGGATAGTCCACGTCGGGCCACGACGTAAAATAAGGCGCTACTTGGGAGGCAACCCAAGGGTACCACAGGTACCATTTTAATTTCTTGCATTTGTGTTGATTTTATTTATTTTGCATCTTGTGTTGTTTTTGGTGGAAAGTTAAGCACAGATGGAGGGGAAGTCTGAGTACCCGTGGAGGAGGAAGCTAAAAAACATGGACGATAAAAAGTGTGGGGTCGACACACACTTGTGCATAGTTGAAGAAAATCATGCTATTAGCTAGGCCTAAAGGCCTCAGGGAGTATTTCTCACCCTTTTTAAATTTTAATTTGATGCTATGAGGACATAGCATTATTTAAGTGTGGGGTGAGGGAAATTTCAAAAAAAAATTTATGCTTAACAAGTTTGTGGTGAATGTAATGCTTATGCTTGAGAAATTTGAAAAATTTGAAAAATTTGAAAATTTTTGTGAAGTAAGCATGACTTCATCAGCCGTTGGTTTTTCTTTTCGGTTCTTTTCCGACGGGGGGGGGGGGGGGTATTTGAACCGAAGAATAAATTTGTTTTATTTCCTTTGTTTGTAGATAGTGTTTTAGTCATAGTTAGGGACTGTTTCCGACGATGGATGGATGACGACCTTCTTGAGGAAAAATTAGTCGGTAGGTGATTGGTTTTTGAAACTATAACTAAGTGGTGCTTGATGTTCTTGTTATGTGCTATACGTGATTGTAAGATGCAAGTATGTTCAGTGTGAAGCATGCAGGTGTATAACTTTGTGTGAGACGCTTAGGCTCTTGAATTTGACTCAATATGATTGAAGCTTAATTCTGAATTCTTGTGATTAGCTGAGTAAGAGTCTGATGAATGTGTCTTGAATTGAGCATGTGCCATGAGTGTAAGGTTTTTGAGTATTCCGTGCTATTGTGGATTGTCTAGAACTTGCCTGGTGTGTTTATAAAATGAAATGAAGGATGTGAATTGTAGGAGATGATTTAGGCATTTCTTTGAATGAACCAAATTTTTATCCCTCATTTTACCTACCTTGAAAAAATAATCCTAGTTAGCCCCATTGAGCCTTGAGCCTATTCTTTGACAGCTGCAACATAAGCTTAATCCTTTTTCTTTCATTAGCCTTGAACTTGATCCAAAACTCCTAAGCGCTTGAGTGAAAAAATCCGAAGGAGTAAAGGAGTGAGAAGAATGAAAAGAAAGGAAAAGTAGCAAGTTGTAGAAGTGAGAAAAGGACAAAGGTGCACTTGTGTGAAAATGGTTGATTATTAGTAAGGAGCAAGAAAACAAATTAATGAAAAATTATTTATAGAACTCCTTACTAATAAGTTAAAAGTGCCTAAAGAAATGGGGGAACATAAGAGGAACAAGAAAGATGAAAGGAGAAAAAGGTAAAGTAAGGGAAGGGAAGTTCGTAAGAAGGGCGTAATGTATTAAAAGCGTTTAGGAAAGATAGTCACTATTACTGGCCATAATAGTACCTACCTGTCCCTTAGCCTACATTACAACCCATTAAGTCCTACTTGATCTTACATTCACACATCCTTAAATTAGTGGAATAAAACACTAAGGGCAAGCTTATGGGTCATTGCATGATGCATGTGAATTCTTTGTGAGAGTGAGCGCAATTCTATGCATGTACCCACACATGTTGTGATTTAAAAATTGTTTTTGCGTGTGATTGGGTAACTCTCTTTCTGTGAGGGGCACATGTTGAATGAAGGATATAATTCATGTGGAATTTCTTAATTAGTTGATTTGCACGAGTTTGCTAAGATTGAGAGTCGATTCTTGAGGTTAAGAAGTTTTAACATGGTTGTACTTCATTTCAATGATCAAAATTGTGCATGCTCTATTTGTAGCTTGTTATCTTACGTAATCATGATAGCCGTAGCGTGAATAATCTTGCAAAATTAGTTATGTGGGAGTCTTCTTATGCATGATATGTAAAATGCTGTTCGAGGACGAACAAGGCTTTAAGTGTGGGGTTGTGATCACGGGCAAAGATAGCATGCCCGAGATACGCTTTACACCTTAATTTAGTCTTGTTTATCTAAGTTATTTTATACATTTTCATGCAATTTTATATAAATGTGAATATATACTAACCAACATGATTAGTCCTTGTTTTTGAAGGTTAATAATGCATTTAAGGAACTAATTCATGATTTGGTGAAGTGGAGGAATGGAATCAAGAGCAAAATGTGAAAGTCAACAAGAAAACATGCAATAACTGGCACCCTGCGCGATAGGGGCCGTGGCACGCTGCCAACGCGGCAACACATGGCCAAAAATTGCATTTTTTGGCACATTCTAGTGAGGGTACGCGTTACCAACATGTCACGGAGGTCAAGTAGGGCGTTCAGCTCCGTGACACGTTGTTGTTCCACCACAGGCCAAATTTTGCAATTTTTCAGCATAGTATAAATTGAACCCTTAGCTCCTAAAATCATTTGGTCACAATTTTATTCTGGAAAACTACCTAGGAGTGAAGGGAGAAGTGGGAGAACTCATCTAGGGTTTATCAAATTCCCTTCTCATCTACCAAATTCATGTAAGTATGTTAGTTTAGTAGTAGTGAGTGTAGTTTTACGAACATGAATGACAAGAACCCTTCCTCTAGGGTTGAAGCCATGAATTATGATTGTGATTTTATGAAATTGTTTTGGAATTAAGTTATTGATTGTTTTTTTCGTCTTGCATTCTGGATTGTTGGTTGTTTTTATGATTGATCACCATGAAAGCATATTTGTTAGCTTGAGTAATAGCTTGAGAAAGCATTACCTAGGTCAGGACATGAGAATGTGAGGAGCACGTTTGTATCTCGGGAGAGATTTTTGTGTCAGGGTAGAAATATACCTAACATCGTGCTTGGTTCAGACACGGGGGTTATGAAAGACCAACTTGGGATGTCACATCACCACTCGAAGAAGTAGTTGTGAGGCTAAGTTGAGTTAAATGGTTAGACGCACGAAAGTCCCTAATCGTTTCCCCGTAAACCACAACATAATTGATTGCCCGCGACTAGAAATTAAACTCCTCGCTCACAATGATGCAGTGAGGTTAGATTGCCGTGTTTAGAGGTTCGAAAGACCATAAACATGCAATTCTAAATATGTGAAATAACAATTGATAGTTCCATGCTTAACCCATTGCAAATCATAGTATCGCATGATTAATTGGTTTTAACTCTATGTTGCTCCTAGAGTAATTTCAGAATACTTCGTTGACCCAAACTTAGACTTAATTAATCTCGATCGAAAATGTCTATAACCAACACTTGAGGTATTTAAGATCACACTAGAAATGGATAGTTAGAGGAATGGGTCCAGTCCCTGTGGGTTCGACAATCCGGTTCTTAAAAAGAGCCACTATATTACTTGCACGACCTGTACACTTGCGGACGCGCGAATCGGGCACGTCAAGTTTTTGGCGCCGTTGCCGGGGACTAGGCGAGATTTTGATAATTTATCTATTTTTGTGTGATATTTGAATTTCCTAAAGTGTTGAAAAACTTGGTCTTAGTCTGTTTATTTGCAGGTGACAGGTTGTCCTGCCGAGCTGGCTAGAAATAGAGGGCTTGTGGAACCGGTTCTTGAACCTGAACGTCAAATCCATTTGCGAAGGAGAGTAGCTCTAGAGTAAAAGCTGAAGAGACTTCAAGAAAAGGTACAACAACAACCACCCGCGGGACAAGTACAATTGTCATCAGAAGCAATGGCAGAAAGACCAGTTCGCGAAGTGGCAATCCCACTAGCGACGAATGTGACCTCTAGCATCCGGAAACCGGAACCTGGAGGGCACTTTGAGCTTAAACAGAACATGGTGCAGCTGTTACATTCTAGTGGTCAATTCACTGGGATGGCACATGAGGACCCGCAACAGCACTTACAGAGCTTTTTAGAGATTACTGACACGTTTGTCCCCACCGGCGTGTCCACAGATTACGTCTGAATTACCCTCTTCCCATTTTCACTGTTGGGAGAGGTGAAAAAGTGGCTGAAGGTTGAGCCACCGAACTCCATAACTTCATGGAATGACTTGGCTAAGAAGTTCCTTATCAGATTCTTCCCTTCAGGCAAAACTGCAAGGTTGAGAAGTGAAATACTCAGTTTCAAGCAGAGGCCTGATGAGAACTTATATATAGCTTGGGAAAGATTCAAGTCATTGTTGAGAGATTGCCTCCATCACCAGTAATCAAATGAAGTGCTGACCCATACCTTTGTAGAAAGTCTAGACCCACACACAAAAATATTACTAGACTCTGCATCGGGTGGGCAAGCCTTGGATAAGACTTATGATGAGTTGTACACCTTGTTGAATAGAATTGCACAAGGAAATCCAGAGTGGCACAGTGAGTCATCGAGAGGGGCAGGAAAGAGATCGGGGTTGATAGAAGTAGATGGTTTGAATGCCTTGGCAGCACAGTTAGCTTCGTTCCAGCATCAAATGATGACTCAGTTCAATAAACTAAGTATGAACCAACGCCAGGGCCAGGTTAATGCAGTTCAGCAAGCTCCGAGTTGGTGTGAAATTTGTGGTAATAATGGGCACCATGCAGAATCTTGTGGAGCCAATCCGGAGTCAGTCAATTTTGTTAGTAATGTGCAGCGCAACAATCAGAATTTTGAAACCAGTTAAAACAAAAATTGGCAGGGCCACCCGAATTTTTCTTGGGGTGGAAACCAAAAGCAGAATTATATGCTACCTCAACAACAACAGTATCAGCAGAATAGGCAGAATGATGGGAAATTGAGTAGCAGCATTGAGCAAACACTGCAGAAACTTATGGAGACCCAGAATCAGTTAGCAGAAAATCAGGCGAGGATGGCAACAGACTTAATGAATCAGCAAGTAGCCACCCGCAATCTTGAAAAACAAGTGGGTCAGATAGCAGCTGCTCAAAACATGAGATCACAAAGGGGATTATCTAGCGACACAGATCCTAACCCCCGGCAGATCAATGCCATCAGTTTGAGAAGCGGTAAGAAATTAGCTGATGCAGTGCCAAAAAAGATGAGAAAGGGGTTGCAGCCGGAGTTGGTTAGACCAGAACCATCCATCAACATGGGAGATAATCAGAGTGCTGGCCAAAAAAATGCGGAAATTTCATTGCAGCCAGCACAAAGACCACCACCACCATTCCCTCAGAAATTCAGAAAGAGCAAGGAAGAGGAATGCTTCAAAAAGTTCTTCGAGAGCTTCAAAGAACTTCACATAAATTTGCCTCTTATTGATGTCTTGCAGGGAATGCCTAAGTATGATAAATACTTGAAGGATGTGATGGCGAACAAGGTGAGATTGGTGGATGTCCAGACTGTAGCACTGACTGAGGAGTGCAGTCACAGGGTATTGAGCAAAATGCCGAAGAAGCTCAAAGACCCAGGGAGTTTTACCCTCCCCATACAAATTGGTAAAGCTGAGGTGCTACGAGCTTTGTGTGACTTAGGGGCAGCAGTCAACCTAATGCCCCTATCCTTATTCAACACCCTGGGGTTAGGAAAATCGAGGCCGACAAGGTTGATGCTGCAGCTGGCTGACAAGTCGCGAGTGACACCTGATGGAATAATAGAGGACCTTCTCATCAAAGTAGGTAAGTTCATTATACCTGCTAATTTTATTGTCTTGGATTTTCAGGTTGATGACCAGGTACCCCTGATCTTGGGATGGCCATTCTTGGCCACTGGAGGAGCGGTGATTGATTTGAAAGCAGGGACCCTGAAAATGAGGGTTGAGGATGAAGAAGAAATCTTCCGCGTTTACCAAGAAATGAACCCATCTGCACACTATAGAAACCTTTGTCAGGTTAGTGTGTTGGCAGAGGATAAGTGTGGGGTGGAGGATTCCACAGGTGCAGGGCCAAAGGCAATTACAAGTGTTCAGCCCGAGTCTGATAAAGGGCTTCAAATTGAGAAGAAGTTGGAGAAAGAGAGGAACAGAGTGGAGGCTGTTTCCTCTAAACAGCAAAAGAAAAGGAGATGGTTCTCGAAAGAGAACCCGGGTATGAGGATGTCCTGAAAAAGATAGTCCACGTCGGGCCACGACGTAAAATAAGGCGCTACTTGGGAGGCAACCCAAGGGTACCACAGGTACCATTTTAATTTCTTGCATTTGTGTTGATTTTATTTATTTTTCATCTTGTGTTGTTTTTGGTGGAAAGTTAAGCACAGATGGAGGGGAAGTCTGAGTACCCGTGGAGGAGGAAGCTAAAAAGCATGGACGATAAAAAGTGTGGGGTCGACACACACTTGTGCAAAGTTGAAGAAAATCATGCTATTAGCTAGGCCAAAAGGCCTCAGGGAGTATTTCTCACCCTTTTTAAATTTTAATTTGATGCTATGAGGACATAGCATTATTTAAGTGTGGGGTGAGGGAAATTTCAAAAAAAATTTTGTGCTTAACAAGTTTGTGGTGAATGTAATGCTAATGCTTGAGAAATTTTGAAAAATTTGAAAATATTTGTGAAGTAAGCATGACTTCATCACCCGTTGGTTTTTCTTTTCGGTTCTTTTCCGACGGGGGGGTCTTTGAATCGAAGAATAATTTTTTTTTTATTTCCTTTGTTTGTAGATAGTGTTTTAGTCATAGTTAGGGACTGTTTCCGATGATGGATGGATGACGACCGTCTTGAGGAAAAATTAGTCGGTAGGTGATTGGTTTTTGAAACCATAACTAAGTGGTGCTTGATGTTCTTGTTATGTGCTATACGTGATTGTAAGATGCAAGTATGTTCAGTGTAAAGCATGCAGGTGTATAACTTTGTGTGAGACGCTTAGGCTCTTGAATTTGACTCAATATGATTGAAGCTTAATTCTGAATTCTTGTGATTAGCTGAGTAAGAGTCTGATGAATGTGTCTTGAATTGATCATGTGCCATGAGTGTAAGGTTTTTGAGTATTCCGTGCTATTGTGGATTGTCTAGAACTTGCCTGGTATGTTTATAAAATGAAATGAAGGATGTGAATTGTAGGAGATGATTTAGGCATCTGTGTCGCTCGGAAGTCCTCCTCTAGGCCTGGTGTTTTGGGCTCCAACAAATTGCCCAAATTGATATTCAAGTGCCTTAGTAGCTAACTGGTTGTTCTTCACCTCGGATGCCAATTTCACATAGTCAGCCTGCAATTGAGCTTGGTTACTATCATTGTCTTAAACATCTCCTCAATGCTGGGTGATGGTGGGGGAGGAGGTGCATTGTCGTTTCTATATTGTGCTTGATAGTTCTGCTGCCCTCCTTGATTCCTCTGCACCCCCTGACTCGAACTTTGCCCTTGATGATTATTTCTACCCCAAGAGAAATTCGGGTGATTCCTCCAGTTGGAACTGTAGTTGTTGCCATACTGTTGATGGTTGTTCCTCTGTCCATTTCCCACAAAGTTCACCGAGTCAGGATTTGCTACACAACACTCAGCTGAGTGCTCACTACTCCCGCATAATTCACACCAAATCTGTTGCACTACATTCACTGGGGCTTGAGTCTGGTTCATTGTCATGTTACTAGAGTGGGTGTTGAGTTGATTCTGTAAAGCAGCTCTCTGTGCAGCAATAGCTGTAAAACCATCCACTTCTAGAACTCCTGCTGCTTTGCTTGTTCCTCCTCTTGACGAATCAGCATTCCACTCCGGATTTCCCTGCGAAATACGATTTAACAAGGTATACAACTCCTCATAAGTTTTCTCCAATGCTTGTCCCCTAGCTGCTGAGTCTAGCAAGATTTTTGTGTGGGTTTCCAAGCCCTCTATAAAAGTGTGCACCAGCACATCATTGGATTGATGATGATGTGGACAATCCCGCAACATGGACTTGAATCTCTCCCAAGCCTGATATAGATTCTCTCCCTCTCTCTGTTTAAAACATAGAACTTGACTTCTAAGTCTTGCTGTTTTACCGGATGGAAAAAATCGTATCAAGAATTTCCTTGCAAGATCATCCCACGTAGTAATAGAAATAGGTGGCTCAGCTTTCAACCACCTCTTGGCTTCTCCCAATAGTGAAAATGGGAACAATGTAAGCCTGACATAATCTGATGACACTCCAGCGGGGATGTAAGTGTCACTTATCTCCAAAAAATTTTGGAGATGCTGCTGTGGATCCTCATGAGGGAGACCTGTGAACTGCCCGCTGGTGTGCAGCAATTGCACCATGTTTTGTTTGATCTCGAACCTCCCTCCTGGCTCAGGTTTGCGGATGCTAGATGTGACATTGTTAGCATGTGGGATTGCCACCTTGCGAACCGGCCTGGCTGCCATTTCCTCGGGCACTAACATTTCCCTTACTACTGGTGGATTCTGTTGTTGCTCCATGATTGTTCGTCTAAGCAACTGCAGCTTTTTCTATAGAGCTTCTCTCCGTTGACGATAAAATTGTCTTTCAGGCTCTAAATATGAGTCCACCAGCTCCTTGTCTCTTGCCAGTGTTCAACAGAGATTATATCTTCGAAATACAAGCTAAGACCAAGTTGTCAACACTAAGAAAAAAAAAATAGTAAATTTACACTTAAGAAAAATTCACCAATTGCGAGTCCCGGGCAACGACGCCAAAAACTTGTTCGCGTCTGCTTTGGGGTATTTAACTACACGCAAGTGCACGTGGTCGAACAAGTAGTAAAGTGGCTTAAGTAAGCCAAGTATCGATCCCACAGGGACTGGGATAAGGTAACAAACTACTTACGTGTTACTATACTTACTCTAAAAATGAAGACAACAGTGCAAAGAAGAGTTTGATATTTTGATTTCTAATTGTATGCTAAGTCTAAAACGAATATCTAATGTGAGTCTGAACTTTGAATGTGAGCATGCTGAGGCTAAATGAACATGTATAGAAACTAATTATCGATACAATTTTTGGTTAATCTTTCCTCCGGTTGCTAGTCAAGAATTATTGTCAATGGATTAAAACTCTCGTATTTAACCCAACTGAAGAATCATGAACCGTCCACCTACATTTCTATGATTAAACGAAATTCATGTTCTAGCCATACAAAACCGATTCCTTAATTGACTAATACGACTTTTAGGTATATTTCTATCCTTAAGGTAAATCAATTCTCAATTTTCCCAAACTAAGAAAAGATCATATCCTATTGATTCACAACTTTCCAATTTCTTGCTCTCTCGAGTGAAACCGTACTTTTTAGATATACATTAACATTGGCCACACATTAATGCAGTAAGAACAAGAATCAATAGAACAACCATGGAAGAAATGATGAAAAACCCAATTGATCAATAACTACATTTCAATACAATTGTTCTTAACCTCAACAAGAAGAGGAATTAGCCACTCATTTGTGGATTAAACATCGTTAAATGAGTGTTAAGCATACAAGCAATTGAATTAAAGAAGAAGGAGATAGAGAAAAACCCTGATAATTTCATCCCCTCAACTGCCTATAACCCACGTTCTTGCTCCACCAAGTCAAAATAATTAAAAATGAACCTAAGTGTTCTATTTATACTAGTGGGATTTTTTCCCGGAATAACAGGCAACGTGTCACGGAGTGCATTGCGGAGCACTGCCTCCGTGACACGCCACTGACGTGGACCCTTAATGGAAATTGATTGTCCAGGTAATAAGGCCCAACGTGGCACGACGTGCAACACGGGGCTAGGCCAACGTGCCACGGCCCCAATGCGCACCTTCACTAGAATTTGGCAAAAATTCCCTATCCAGGCAGAAGGCATCCGCGATGGCAGCATGACACGGCTCCATCGTGGAGCCCCTTTAATTTGTGCCTTCAAATGCTTTTTCCCTTGCTAACATCCGAGTCCATCCCCAATCTCTCCCAACACGCATTTTAGCTTTCCAAAATTATATTTCACCTGCAAAACAACGCTAATCATGTTGGTTAGTATAAATTCACATTTTATTATCAATCACATGAGAATGTATAAACATTGATAGATAAATAAGGCTAAAATGACACCTTTGTGTATCACTTGGGCATATAAATTTGCCCAAGATCACCTGCATCTCACCTATAAATTGTAGGTGCAAATCTGTGAGACATAGGTGTGCCGCAAAATCCAAGCAGTGCACTGGGCAAATTGAGGGCTACCTGCACTTGAACTGCGGCTCACAGCTTTAAACCTGCAGCCGCAGGTCTGGCGTACGCACAGGTATGACTTGCATTTTAAAATGTTGACTAACCCTTTCACAAACTTAACCCAGATCCTACCCATGCCTTTTCAACTTCTTCCCCACTTTTCAAAACCCCATTTCTGCACCAATTTTCCATTTTCATAACTCCTCAACCAACATTTCAACTTCCCATACTCCACCATTAAACCTACCATCAACTCCACCAATCCCTTCACCTTCTCCACTCCTATAAAACCCACCACTTTTTCCATTTTCTACCATCACTCACTATCTCACTCACCAAACAAAAGCACCAAGAGTTGGGTCATCCATCGCTGAGCAAGAGCTTTAAAGTTTTAATATTATTCATCCTCTCACTTTATTTAGTATGTCTCTTGATTTTCATCTTTATTTCTTGGAAGCTTAAAGAAATGTGTTGATAGAGAAGCATGATAGTTCCCTTGACCCATATTTTTCTCCATTTCCCCAAGATATGCTTCTCCATAATTATGTGAACTTGACTTTTGTGGAGGTTGTGGGTAAGCTCAAAATTGTGCAATTAAAAGGGTAAGGAGCTTTGTTTCTAATGCTATATTTACTAGGTTAACTCTTATGCTTTGAAATTTTAGTTGGGGGTTAAATCTGAGTAACCCATTTGCTTGAAATGTATGATTTTTCTCGATGATAAATAGGGTGATGTCTTTCTCAAGGGAAAATTTTCATTTCTTCTTATATGCTTGATAACATAGATGAAAATGTGATAACGTGGGAGAAAATTATGAAATGTTGAACTTGCTTGTCGATTGTAGTTGGTTTGTTCACTTGAAGTTTCCTGATCGTAGACGGGGTAACGTCCTTCTTAAGGAAAGTTTTCAAGTGGACATAATGGTCTTGATTTTGGTTAGTATTATTGGTAGATCTTTTAGGGAAGTCTGAGTACTCGTTAGATGTTGATTTCGTACATACTTATGACAAATGGTGAAATGAAAAAAAAAAGGAGGATTGGGCACTGTGGAGCAACTGCAGGTCACAGATTCCAACTTGTGAAACGTAGGTATTGAGCTGGGCTTCAAGTTCAGTGTGCACCTCCTGAGTTACACCTACAATGACCACGGATCACCATTTGTGAATTGCAGGTGTAATGCAGGTGCTGGGTCATTTTTGCAATACTTTTACTCTTCACCTGCACTCATCTGCGGGCTGTAGGTCCTAATCGACAAAATACAGGTCTTGTGCAGGTGCTACCAATGGTTTGAAATTGCTATTTCGTTTTGTTGATATCCAATCTCCTTCCATTCCTTTCAGAAGCCTAGTATAGTTGTCTTTTATTTTCCGTAATGAAAAAAGTACCAAAAAAGATTTGGTTTGGTTGTGATACTCATATGATCTTGCAAGAACATGACTTCATCTAGGCAACAAGAAAAGAGAAAGGCAAGACAAAGGCAGCTCCAGCCTCTGTTAACAGCAAAGATGCCATCCAATTTTGTATGGATGTCATGGAGGCATATTATATCATCTATCAAGACTGGCCGATGACCCTAGAGAAGTGTAACGCAGGTGCTGGGTCATTTTTGCAAGACTTCTGCTTCGCACCTGCACTCATCTGTAGGCTGTAGGTCCTAATCGACAAAATACAAGTATTGTGCAGGTGCTACCAGTGGTTTGAAATTGCTATTTCGTTTTGTTGATATCCAATCTCCTTCCATTCCTTTCAGAAGCCTAGTATAGTTGTCTTTTATTTTCCATAATGAAAAAATTACAAAAAAAAAATTGGTTTGGTTGTGATACTCATATGATCTTGCAGGAACATGACTTCATCTAGGCAACAAGAAAAGAGAAAGGCAAGACAAAGGCAGCTCCAGCCTCTATTAACAGCAGAGATGCCATCCAATTTTGTATGGATGGCATGGAGGCATATTATATCATCTATCAGGACTGGCCAATGACCCCAGAGAAGTATTTCAACTTAGAGGCGCTGAGGCAAGACTTCCCCAACATCAACAAGTAGATTTCCAAGTGGCAGTTGCACCTATTCTTGGATGCTCTACCTAGTTACTACCCCAACCTGCTAGTATATTTCTATGCCTTTTTATCAAGCGAGGAAGGACTCAATGAAACACATCGAGAAAGTGGATGAGTTCCCAAATCTTCCATCAGTTAGAGTTCGGGGAATAGAGGGGGACATCACCCCTGATGCAATCAACTCTATTTATTGGAATGAGGAAATTGAACCAGGCACTGAGTTCACATAAAATATAGCAACCAAAGCTATTAAACATCCATGGGTGGCTCTGTCACGACCCAAACATAGACCCGGATCGTACAAATAGGACAAGGGACCCTGACAGACCCCAAGTCCACCCATGGCATAAGCGTACAACTAACTCATTCGATAAACTAAAGAAAGCATAAATATAAACTCAGCGGAAGTCTCATACAATAGCACATCAGAGTAATATCCAAAGCTACACATACACAAGTCTGAAAGCCTCTAATCTGGACAAGTTGATGGGACAAGTCCCCAACTAACTCAATAATACTAAAACTTGAAATACATAAAGGAAAATGATAGTCTAGTCCTCGAAGGATGAGGATTTCACCAATTCGAGCAGATGCTAACTTTGAAAAGCTATCTAAGAATGGGGCTGAACCTAAGAACCAGGTCTTGCATCATGAAACAATGCAGCATAGAAAGTATGCGGTCATTACATGGAATGTACCGAGTATGCAAGATAAGTAAAACCGCTTTAGTAAAGTAAATCCTTTAAAACATTTCATGCATATCATACGCTTTCAACATGAGAGGAAGGGCATACATGCATTCTTTCTGAAATGATAGTCTCATCATAACATGACCATGCATCGCTTTATAACATCATAACTGATTCAAATGACTCAAAGATGAACATAACATTTATATAGAATAGCTAAACAATGAGTCAAACCTTGCTTTTTAGAACATTCATGCGTAAAGTAATCATCAAAAGTAATGAATATGCAAATCTGAATGATATAGACTGTGGGAAACTCGTCACTTAACCGGCATACCACTATAGAGCTTACATGGTCCCAACTATCACACTCAAGTGGGTAGAGCCATCCATAACCTTGCCAGGGCGATGGACGATACCATGATATCGATATCAAGCTTAAGGGCTAATCGGGCCAGGAATAGCTCACAAGGGAGGTCCCAATAATGTAATAGTATCAACCTACATTGGTGTGTAGTTCTGGGGAATAGGGTAATCGACCCTTAACCTGCTCAGTGCTAGACTCTTCTCTCTAAAGAAAACATGCAATGTTCTACATCGTATATAACGAAGCTCTACATCATCTATTGATGAAGCTCAACATCTTCAATTGACGAAGCTCAATAAGAAATCATGCATAACTCAACATTGTATGAAATGAAGCTCAACATTATCTATCAACAAAGCTCATTATGAAATCATTCATAGACTCAACATCATATTAGAATGAAGCTCAACAATTTCCTTTGACAAAGCTCAATAATAACATACATCTCAATTATGAGTTCATGTATATGAGAATATTTATTTTGAAACATACCACAAGCTTAATCATAGGTGGGAGCATCTACTCCAAATCATGTGGTAAGCTATATGTAGAAATATTTAACTCAACTTACCACAATCTAGAATTTATGAAAAATTGGGAATGTTCACTTAAAACAATGTGGTAAGCTTATGTCAGGAAAATAATCACTTTAAATCAACATGTGGGCATTGCCCAAAGCATTATCATACTTCGATCTACTCAATTCATTTTCAAAACAACTTCATAATCATGGGTAGCTTTAGAAACATGCTTTTCATCATCAAATCTCATCATCATCATATATTCAACATCATTCTCCTCTTTCATGAACTTCTCATCCATGGGCATTCAATTTCATAATTCAAAAATCACAATTTGGATTGAAAACAATTTAAAATCAGCCCAAGCTTCACAATTCATCAATATAAATATAATTTAATCATACCCATGTATAAAGATTGAAGAATTATGCAATTGGGTAGAAACCCCATACTTGATCATAGGCAATTCATCATGTTTTGATAAAAATTGGGCATGGGGGTGGAAGGAACCACCCACTCATAGCCTTACATACCTGGAAATGGTGAATTCTTACACCCTATAATTGCCCAAGCTAAGATTCCAATGGAAACCTTAAGATTTTTCCTTGAATCCTCTCTTCAAACCTTCAAACTTGCATGCATGGGAAGAATGACTTAGAATAGGTTTTCCCCTGCTTAAAACCCACTAAAACGAGCCTTAAACAACGTAGTATAGGTCTTAGAAACTCATGAAATTTTGAGAAGGTCCTTAATAATTCGCAAAAAATAACTGCCAGGATGGGCAACGACTCGTCGAGTCGCTCATCAAGTACACTAGATAATAACTCTGTTAGGGCTCGTAATGGAGGACATGAGGACTCGTTCCTCAAGAGCACGACTTGTTGTAACCTTCCATCATATACACTACCTCATTCCCAGACAAAGTTCAACTTGCTTGCTCAAGACTCACCTCACGAGTCATTGGGACTGACCACGACTCGTGGGGTCCCCTTCGTTAGGTACACTGGTCAATCCTCCCATTTATTCCTCGACTTCACCCCACGGCTAACCTGATGACTCGTGGTGGCTTACCACGATTCGTTACCACGCCCGTGGGGACCTCAAATCTATAGCTCATCCAGGCCTTCCCACGAGCCACCTGACGACTCGTGGGATCTCCTCACGAGTTGTCTAACGACTCATCCTGCAACTGAAGCCTCATTCCAAATTTTCCCCGTTTGACTCCTGGGTCTGATCCTTGGGTTCCCGAGGTATTACAATATCTCCTCCTTGGGAAAATTCATCCTCGAATGTTAGAAACAAGAAGAAAATAGAAACACGAAATTTTTATATGCAAATATTGATTATTTAAATTGAAAACTGACGAAATGACTACCTCCAAAAGAACTACACAGCTGAACTGAATTCAGACAACACATACATTTATCATAGCATAATTCAAACTTACGCACACGGACTAAACATGGAAACTGATTAGAGAATTAGGGCAAAAACTAATACCTCAAACTGAAATTGAGCAGGTAGGGAATAGGTGAGGGTATTTAGACATTATAGCAGCTTCAGCTTCCCACATAGCTCCCTCAACATGCTGGTTTCGCCACAACACCTTCACCGAAGCTACTTCTTTGTTCCTCAGCCTCCGAACCTGACTATCCAAGATTGCAACTAGAATTTCCTCATAATTGAGGCTATCTCCCACACCAACTCTTTCCACTGGGACAACTAAAGATGGATCACCCAAGAACCTTTTCAAGAGCGATACATGAAAGATGACAGAACTGAAGATAATTCCGATGGAAAGTCCAACTCATACGCTACCTTACCAACTCTTCTCATAACCCGGTAGGGACCAATATAGTGGGGATTGAGTTTTCCTTTCTTTTAGAACGCATGACTCCCTTCGTGGGAGATACCTTAAAAAATACCCAATGGCCCGCCTCAAACTCCAAATCCTTCTTCTCACATCTGCATATGACCTTTGACGACTTTGAGCATCTTTCAGCCTGTCCCTTATCAACTGAACCTTCACCATAGCCTCATGAACCGAGTCTGACCCTATCATAGCCTCAAACCATCCGATGGGCGATATACACCTCCGCCTATGAAGATCCTTGAATGGTGCCACTTGAATATTGGAGTGATACTTGTTATTGTAAGCAAACTCGATCAAGGGCAAGTGATCATCCCAACTACCTTTAAATTCCATCACACAGGCTCTCATCATCTCCTCAAGAGTTTGAATTGTCTGCTCCGCCTGATTATCTGTTTGTGGATGAAATGTTGTGCTGCGTTTAACTTGAGTCCCAAGCCCTTTTTGGAAAAACCGCCAAAAATGAGAGGTAAACTGAGTACCTCGATTTGAGATAATAGACAAGGGCACTCCATGAAGTCAAACCAATCCTGAATATACAATTTGGCATATCATCGCTGAATCTATGGTTTTGACAGGTAGAAAGTGTGCAGCCTTGGTCAACCTGTCGACCACCACCCAAACGAAATCATAGTGTTGGCGAGTACGAGGTAGGCTTGTAATGAAATCTATATTAATTTCTTTCTACTTCCAAGTCGGAATGCTGATATCTTGAAGTACGCCTCCTTGCCTTTGATTCTCAACTTTCACTTGCTAATAGTTTGGGTACTTAGCTATGAATTTTGCAATACCCTTCTTCATGCCTTGCCACCAATATATTTCCCACAAATCAGGATACATCTTGGTGGAAACTGGATGGATAGAGTATCTGCATCCATGTGCCTCATGCAATATCTGGTTCCTCAAATCATCAACATCTGGAACACATAGACGACCCTATTACTGCAACACCCTATCTCCCCCTTGGAGAAATCCTCCACCTTTTGACTCCGAACAACCTCCTTCAGCTTTACCAACATCGGATCCTCATCTTTCTTAGCTTTCACATCCTCTACCAAGGACGATTCTGATCTGTTTTGTACAACAACTCCGCCATCGATAGATTCAACCAATCTAACTCCCAACCTCGTAAGTCGATGGACATATCTCACCAACTCCTTTGTTCCCTCATCCACATAGGACACACTCTCCATAGAGAGCCTACTAAGTGCATACTCTACTACTTTATCCTTTCCCGAGTGGTAAAGGACACTCATATCGTAGTCCTTTAGTAACTCCAATCACCTCTTTTGCCAAAGATTGAGATCCTTCTGCGTGAGCTTATATTGCAAGCTCTTGTGATCTGTAAATACATCCACATGGACCCCATACAAGTAATTCCGTCATATCATCAATGCAAACACCACCACGGCCAACTCAAGATCATGGGTCGAGTAGTTCTTTTCATGAACCTTCAACTGTCTCGAGGCATATGCTATCACTTTCCGATGCTGCATCAACACACACCCGAGTCCAACTCGCGAAGCATCATAATACACCACAAAACCATCAGTACCCTTAGGTAGGGTCAACACTGGTGCTGAAGTGAGTCGGGTCTTCAACTCTTGGAAGTTTTTTCCACAAGACTCCGACCATTGGAACTTTACCTTTTTCTAAGTCAATCTGGTCAATGGGGCTGCAACTGATGAAAATCCCTCAATGAATCTCCAATAATAACCTGCTAAGCCCAAAAAGCTCCTAATATCTGATGGGTTCACCGGTCTGGGCCAATTCTTTACTGCCTCGATCTTTTGAGAATCAATTTTTATACCCTCGCTTGACACCACATGGCCTAGAAACTGCCACCGAGTCTTACCAAAAGTCGCATTTGTTGAACTTTTCATATAACTGCTGGTCCTTGAGAGTATGAAGCACTACTCTCAAGTGAGTGACATGCTCCTCCTCGCTTTGAGAGTATACGAGGATGTCATCGATGAGCACAATCACGAACATGTCCAAATATGCCTTGAACACCTTTTTCATTAGATCCATAAAAGCTGCAGGGGCATTGATTAGTCCAAAAGATATAAAAAAAATTCATAATGACCATACCGAGTCTTGAAAGTAATTGCTGAGATGTCACTCTCCCGAACCCTGAGTTGGTGATACTCGGATCTAAGATCAATCTTGGAGAAACACTTGGCACCCTGAAACTGGTCAAACAAATCATCGATCCTGGGTAAAGGATGCCTGTTCTTAATGGTAACCTTATTCAATTATCGATAATCAATACACATGCAAAGGGAACTGTCCTTCTTTCGAACAAATAACATTGGTGCACCCCATGGAGACTTACTTGGCCTAATAAAGCCCCTATCTAACAGGTCCTTCAACTGATCCTTCAACTATTTTAGCTCAGCTAGAGCCATTTTGTAAGGCGGAATAATATAGGCTGCGTGTCAGAAGAAGATATATCCCAAAATTAATCCCCGCTTGGGAGGGATACCTGGCAAATCATCAGGAAAGACCTCTGGATATCACGTACTATTGGCACGGACTGGATAGTTGGTGTTTCGGACTCCACGTCCTTAACCCTAACTATATGGTACATGAAACCCTTAAAAGTCATATTTCTGTCCTTAAGGTAGGAAATAAATCGACCTACAGGCGCAACTAAACTACCCTTCCACTCTAATACTGGCTCACCTAGAAATCTGAGCTCTACTAACTGGGTCCTATAATTAACTAACGCATAAAATGGAAATAGCCAATCCATGCCGTGAATAACATCAAAACCGGTCATGGCTAACTCTATCAAATATGCTAAGGTGAGCTTAAGAAGAATTGAGACCGGGCAATCTCTATATAGCCGTCTAGCTATAACTGAGTCACCTACTAATACTGGCTCACCTAGAAATCTGAGCTCTACTAACTGGGTCCTATAATTAACTAACGCATAAAATGGAAATAGCCAATCCATGCCATGAATAACATCAAAATCGGTCATGGCTAACTCTATCAAATCTGCTGAGGTGAGCTTAAGAAGAATTGAGACCGGACAATCTCTATATAGCCGTCTAGTTATAACTGAGTCACCTACTAGAGTAGAAACTAAGAAAGGCTCTAATAAGACATCAGGACTGACTCTGAAGCTATTGGTTGTATATGGTGTCAAAAAAGATAAGGTAGCCCCCGGATCTAGCAAAGCATACACATCAACATGAAAAACTCTCAACATACCGGTGACTACATCTGGTGAGGCCTCCTGCTCTTGGCAAGTGGCTAAGGCATAGGATCTATTCCGACGCTGCCTGCCAGCTGTACTAGTAGATACCCCCTGATATACTACGCGTGGGGGAGGGGCTGCTGAATTAAAAGATAGGCCTTAACCCCCAAACTGATCCTATCTCGTAGAGAGATAATCTCTAAGCATATGTCCAGGCTGCCCACATCCAAAACAAGCTCCTGACCCTGCCAAAAACTGGCCTGTGTGTCCTCGGCGGCACCTACAACAAGCTGGAATGCTAGAATCTGGGGGTCTGCTTCTATGAGCCCTCGAGCCTGATGCTTGCCCCTTATGATCATATCTGGGCCTAGATTTCACACTCAGCACTGAAGATGTTGGGGCTGATGATATCTGGTGGGTCTGTTGTCGGTGTTAACCACTGGACCTCTACTGAGAGAATCTGTGGTCCTCAGTCCTAGCCCTCTTGGCCTCCCACTCCCTAGAATGTGCCGCCTCCATCTGTTGGGCGTACAACACTATGCAGGGAAAGTCCATGTCCTAATGGAGCATAGCTGTCCTGCAGTCCTTGTCCAAATATCCTATTCTACCATGCACAAATTTGCTCACTCGCGCCAGCTGGTTGGCCACTAACTCCGGTGCATACTTAGATAGGAGGGTGAACTCAAGGGCGTACTCCTGAACAATCATCCTTCCTTTCTTTAAATTCAAGAACTCGGCTTCTTTAAACTCCCTCATTTCTCGATGGAAGAACCAATCTAGGAATGCAACCTGAAACTCCTCCCATGTGATCGAACCAGCTCCTACAACCCTGTTGTCCTTCAACTGGCGAAACCAAATATGCGCTACCCCCTTCAACTGGTAGGAGGACAACTCTGTGCACTAAACACTACTCACCCCTTAACCTGGGTGATCTTGACAATGTCATTAATGAAATCATACGGGTCCTCATCTACCTTGGACACCAGAAACTCTGGCGGGTTCATCCTCAAGAAGTACCTGAATCGAGCTGCCGCAGCATTGCCATTTTATGGAGCATGCGCAATGGCCTACTGATTGACCTGAGCGGTCAAGACCTATGCAAGCATCTGATGGCTGCTCGAAACTCAACATGAGCGGCAGGCTCCGGTGCATGAGGCTCCTGAATTGGTGGGGCAGACTGATGCCCATGATTGTTCCAATTCTTATGGACTTCACCACCCCTATTCCTCCTTCTGTTCATCCTTCAAGGTGCCATGAATCTGCAACCGCGGATAGCACAAATTAGAAGGACAGAAAGGTTTTTCATCGCACGACATAGATCATGAAAGAAGGGAACATTTCCTAAAACGTCTGGTAGCCTCTCCGTCATAAGTGTGGCACGCTTCACACCCATGAAAAAGACTCTATCTAATGCGACTTTTAGACTCCCTAGTACATTTCAAACCTATGGCTCTGAAACCAACTTTGTCACGACCCAAGCGCAAACCCAAATTGTAGACACGGGACAAAGGACCCCGAGAGACCCTAAGTCGGCCCATGACATAAGCATACAACTAACTCATTCAATAAATTGAAGAAAGCATAATTATAAACTCAGCAGAATTCTCATACAACGACACATAAGAATAATATCCGAAGCTACACATACATAGTCTGAAAGCCTCTAATTTGGACGAGTTGATGGGACAAGTCCCCAACTAACTCAACAACACTGAAGCTGGAAATACATAAAGGAAAATGATAGTCTAGTCCTCAAAGGATGATGACTCACCCGCTCTAGGGCATAGGGTAATCGACCCTTCACCCGCTCGGTGCTAGATTCTTCTCCAAAAAAACATGCAATGCTCTATATTGTATATAACGAAGCTCAACATCATCTATTGACGAAGCTCAACATCGTCTATTGATGAAGCTCAATAAGAACTCATGCATAACTTAACATTGTATGAAATGAAGCTCAACATTGTCTATTGACAAAGCTCATAAATGAAATCATGCATGGACTCGACATCATATGAAAATGAAGCTCAACATTGTCCTTTGACAAAGCTCAATAATGACATACATCTCGATTATGAATTCATGCATATGAGAAGCTTTATTTTGAAATATAACACAAGCTCAATCATAGGTGGGAGCATCTACTCCAAATAATGTGGTAAGCTATATGTAGAAATATTTAACTAAACATACCACAAGCTTTAACTGGTTATAAGGATAGGGCCATGTACTGGTCGTCATGAGCATGAGGCCATGTACTGGTCGTCATGAGCATGTCGCTCGCCAAGCGTCAGCACTGGCCCATGTGTGGTGTCGGGGGCCTTAGTTTTGGTCACGTCAAGGCCCGCCGCTCCAACTGCGGGATGTAATCCAAAGCCTCCTCCTCGATGTCGAGGCCTCTGAGAAAGGTGGTGAGTAGTCCACCGGTGGTGTAATCGGGCTCTCTTCATGGCGGATATGATGACCGCCCCAACATTAATCTCCAACCCTTTCATCAAGGCATACACCAGGCAAACACGGTCCCCGGTCATATCAGTCATGTGTACCCCCGGTATTAGGCACGAGCAGACTATCTTCAGCCAGATTCGGGCTTCCCTGTTCATCTGAGAATATGGCAGAGTCTGGTGGTAACCCCTTTCTTTATGTCTGCTCCATCTGGCTGTGGATCTAGCCCCACACAATGTGCGTCTGATATCGGCATATGGTGGGGTGATGTTCAGCTGGCGGAGAACGTGGGCGTCTGTGTCCCGCACTCCGATGATGGCATTTAGCTGCTGGGGTTCCAGAGTGACTATCTGCCCTCTGATCTTGACTGTGTGGCTTCTGATTGTCGGGTTCCAATTAGCATAGAACTCCCGGACTAGATGTAGATTGCACTCCTTGGGCTCCTGAAATATGAAGCTGAGCCCAGCTGCCTCGATCCTTTGAACTATGCGGGGGAATTCCTGTGCTAATGGTTCCCGTGCAATATGCTCCTCGGGGAAGTATTTGTTTTCTTTATGCTTGGCATACCACTTCTTCCCTTCATCAGTTACCCATCTAGTTCCATATTGGCGGCGCTGGCCGCTTGGAACTGCTGGTGCAGCTGGGACTGCTGTGCCCAGTCTAAGTATTTTCCTCCCGGTGCCTGAAGTTGATGCACCCTTACCTTTATCTTGCCTACTTGCCATTTTACCTGTCAACACAAATAAACTAGCGCAATGTCAAGCTAAATGAATATTAACTTCGGCTAAGGTCGGGTTAAGCTAAGTTTACCCCACACTTAGTCCTTAGCTACATTTACGATACTACGGCAAGAATCACTTTATTTACACCAAAAACAAACAACTATACAATTCATGCTTAGTGCGTTCGCAAAGAAAAATTCGACGGTATAACTTCAGCGTACTACTCAGACTTCATACAGCTAATCCCAATCACTACCATCTTTAGCAATTCAACCATCGCACTTAGCAAAGAAAAACAACGAAACAAAAACAACAACAACAATTCTATATTCATGAACCTATACAACCAACCCAATTTGAACAATTGTCAACATTTTCCCAAAAACCCGAGAATTCGTCGTCTATCAACATTCAAACACTTTTTACAACGACTTATCTCCTTCAATATGTACAACCCGGCATATATTTCACAAATTTAACAAGTTACCAATTTCGATTCCAACAACCAAGCCCTAGAATTGAATTTCGCAATTAAATTCGAATAATTCATGCAATCGACAAGTTCAAACGCTCATTACAACATTCCGAACATTTATCAATCAAGGAATAACTCAAATTTATGCTAAATTTCGACTTAGGGTGATTTAGTTCACCTCCCATGCTTAAATTCGAATGAAATCGACAAAAACTTGAGAGATAATCGGAAAACATACTTCGTAGTTGAAGAACCGAAGAAAACTTGATAATTTCTTGCTTTAGACCGTGGCACGTTGATGGGAGAGGGATTTTGGGATGTTTGGTCACGGAGGAAAGTGAGAATGAGGGGAAAAAAGGGAGAAATCGGGGTTTAAAAAGTAGAAAAACACACGGGTCACCCGGCAACCCGGTGTGACCCGTCACAATTTACACGACAACGTGTCACGGAGTGTATCCCGGTGCACTGCCTCCGTGACACGGAGCCATCACGATAGCCTTCTGGAAATTTTGAAATTTTTGGATTACACCTCAACGTGTCACGGAGGGTAACGCGGAGGTCCTCCTCCGTGACACGGAGCTATCGCCCCAGCTCACTGTCTTCTACATTTTATTCATTTTTTCATACCTCGCCTTTTCCTTCACGATTCTGTGCACATTTTCTTCCATTGACCTGAAAATCATCTCACTAAATAAAATTGGTTAGAATAATAGGTTTCCCCTAACTAAAAATAAAAAAATACTAACTAAAAACGAAAAAAAAAAATTGACTAATTCAAGAAAAAGAAGAAGAAAAATCTTTTACACTTTACAAAATGAAAGAAAAACAAATTTTCACGGGTTGCCTCCCGTGCAGCGCCTGGTTTACCGTCGCGGCACGACGTACCAAGTTTCACCGCTTTTTCCTCCACCTTGAGGATATGAATCTCACCCCTAATTTCTTCTCTAATTTCCTCTTATGCTCCAGGGGTGGTGGTGAAAAATTGTAAGGACCAAGCAGTAGATGTTGCCGTTTGCACTTATTGGTCCTTAAGTAAGCGAAGTCATTTTGTCTCTCTGAGTTTGCAAATTTCAAAATATACGGGGCTTGGTCCTCCTCTAGACATTTCTCTATAAGCTTGGAAGACTCTATTTCTATGTTTTCAACCAAACTTAATGTCGAAAAATGCTTCGAGTGTGGTCCAATAAACCTCAACTCTGAAAATGCATTGTGCTTGACCTCCTTACTTGTATACACCTTCTCAGCATCGACATCTATCTCTCCATTAATGTCAAATGGGTGATACTCTATCTCTTCTTCCATGAATGGACTTTCCATAAGTGTGAGCCCATCACGGGGACACTCAAGAGATTCTAATTGTTGGGCTTCATCCAAAAATTCACCCTTGTCTTCCTCTTGTAGTTCCTCTTGAATATCGGCTAAAACTGTCACCTGCAATTTATCACAAGCTTCAGCCTCAGCAATCATCTCCGTGAATTTGACGCTCATCCTTTCTAGAGCCTCTGCATTCTCTTCTTGCTGAATTCTCAATACTGCCATCGCCTCCTTCATTGCTTCTGATTGCTCCAGGAGTTGTTTCAGCATGTCTTCTATTCGAGCTTGGCGTCCCAAGTCCTCATTTTCAGCATGCTTATATTCAGCAAAAACAACAGAAGGATCATAGTAGGGGCTTGGGGGAGGGGAATATGCATTCGGACAGCCATCCCAATGGCCATCTTGACCACCACATATATTGCACGTGTTACAGTGTTGCCACGAGTGGTGTCCTCCGCAATTCAGACAAGATTCGCTAAAATATGAGAATCCACCATTTATACCATTTGTATTCCACGATGTCATGTCAATAAGGGTATCTGAAAAAGAAAAAAATAAAATGAAAAAGAATTAAAACAAACACTAAGACTAAGTTGTCAGCACTTAAGACAAATTCACCAATTGCCAAGTCCCCGGCAACGGCGCCAAAAACTTGTTCGGTCTGCGTAGTATGGGTATTATAAAACCAACACGCAAGTGCACGTGGTCGAACAAGTAGTAAGTGGCTTTAGTAAGCCAAGTATCGATCCCATAGAGACTTGGGATAAGTGCAATCTGCTCACGTATACTATATTTTTACTTCTAAATATGCTGACAACTAAATAACCAAAAATTGAATAATTTGTTTTATAAATTTTATACTAAACTACAAACAATTATCTACTTTGAATTTGGACTATGGATAAAAGCATGTCGAGGTTAAAGAACATGTAATGAAACTGATTATCATCATAAATTGGTTAATCTTTTGTTCCAGTTTCTAGCCAAGAACAATTGCCAAGAGATTAAAACTCTCGTATTTAATCTCACTTAAGAATCATGAACCATCCGTCTACATTTATGTGATCAAATGCAATTCATGTTCTAGCCATACAATTCCGGTTCCTAAATTGACTAATACGACTTTCAAGTATATTTCTATCAGGAAAGCACATCAAAACTCAATTTTTCCCAAATCAAGTAAAGAACAATATCCTATTAATTCACAACTTTCCAATTTCGTGCTCTCTCGAGTGAAATAGGACTTTTTAGATGTACATTAATGTAGGCCACACACCAATGCAGTAAGAATAAGAATTAATAGAACAACATGGAAGAAAAAGATGAAAAACCATATAATCAATAATCAAAATTCATCACAAGTGTTCATAACCTCAGCAAGGAAGGGAATTAGCCACTCATTTGTGGATTAATCATCCTAAAACAAGTGTTAATCATAGAAACAACTGAATTAGAGAAGAAAGAAAAAGAGAAAAAACCCTGAACTTTTTGTCCCTCAACTGCCTGTAACCCACGTCCTTGCTCCACCAAGTCTGAATTATGAAAAATAAGCCTAAGTGTTCTATTTATACTAATGGGAATTTTTCCCGGAATAACAAGCAACGTGTCACGGAGTGCATCGCGGAGCACTGCCTCCTTGACACGGCGTGGACGCGGACCCTTACTGGAAATTTGGGGTCCGGGTATATAGCAGCAACGTGGCACGGCGTGCAACGCGGAGGCTTGCCACCGTGCCACGGAGCTGTCACGAGGCTCCACTGGAATTTGACTATTATTTCACCCTCCAGGCAGAATGCCTCCGTGATGGCAACGTGACACGGCTCCATCGCGGAGCCCCTTTATATTGTGCAGTCCAATGCCTTTTCTGTGCTCGAATCCAAGTCCAACTCCGATATTGTTCCAACATGCATTTTAGCTCCTCAAAATCACATTTTACCTACAAAACAATGCTAATCATGTTGGTTAGTATAAATTCACATTTTATTACCAATTACATGAAAATGTATACACATTGCACGATAAACAAGGCGAAAATGATACGTTTGAGTATCACTTGGGCATATAAATCTGCCCAAGATCAGCAGTCATCCCAGGTGGTTTGACGAATGGTACTACCAATTTGGAGGAAATAAATAACTCAATAATACCAAGGGGAACACCTTTAGATGTCACTCTTTAATAATTATTTCTTTGTGTAGTATTTTCTGGTTATCTTCTCTAATTTTCTTTTATCTTAGTCCTTTAAATCACTTTAGCTATAACATATAATGAATGTTTCAAAATATATATTTAGCTTTGGCTCAAAATCCCTTTAAACTTTGCTTACGAGCCTTGGCTAAAAACATTGCCAAAAACTTTACTTAGAAGTCTTGACACCAAAACATCTCTTTAAACTATATTGTGAGCCTTAGATCAAAATTATCTCATGACTTTCAAATATAAGACTTTACTTAAGCTTTTGAAAATCATGCTAAAAATTATATCTTTAAGCTAAAATCTCATCATGCATACTCTCTTGAAAATATATTCAATCTTTATATAAATAATATATTTACTAAAAAAATCATGCTTTCAAAACAATGCTCTTAAAATCATGCTTTCATGCAACTAGTGTTTAAGAGATAAAAGAAATGAACCAACATCAACAATTAAGAACCAAGAATCAACAATCAAGAATCAAGAGAATATGATCAACAATCAATAGACTAGGATTACAAAAAAGAGGCATCAATAAAGAACTCAATATGAAGAATTCAATAATGAAAATCCAATATATATAAATAAAGAAGAAGACAATTCGAGAATTAGATAAAAACTCTAGCTTTAATCTCAAAGAATTCTTGCATACATATAGTGTCACAACCCGAGATGAGACCTAGAACCATGAATGGCTCCAAGCTAACCCATGGTACGTACATAGCATGATAAGAGCCTCACTAAGCAGAAATTAAACATAAGCATGGATAAGCGGAAGTCTATTAACATGAGGTGTAACTAAAAGAAACAATGTCACAACGTTGTGTCACAAAGGTGAACATTTCTACACTCTACTAACTGTTGAGCTGTCGGGACAAGACCCTAGCTAACTCTAAGTCTGAATCTTAAACAAGGAATACATAATAAACTAATAGATGTCCTTGGATGATGAGGACTCAAGGCTGGTATGAGAAAGAGCAAGCTAATGGTGAGACTGAGATAGATCACCCGAACCTATATCATGAGACGATATAGCATAGAGTATACGGTCAGTACTTTGAATTTATTGAGTATGTAAGGTAAGTAAAATATGCTAGTCAAAATGGTAGTCTAAGATTATAAGTATAAATCAAGAGAGTTCATAAGAGTAAGGACAACATACTAAAAGCCAGAAATATGAAGTATAAATATTCATAAGCTATTCATCATAATCTAAATATGATGACCCAAGGTTTAGAAATAGAAATTATATAGCTTGCCATGCTTGAAAACATAAGTGAAAGCTCATAAAATGATCAATGGGTCAAATATGCTATAAAATATAATATTATAAGTCATAAATATAAGCAACTGAAATCATGAGGAATAGTAGGAGATTCTTATAACCGACATACCCCATGTGAGCATACATGGAGCCTGACCTGTAAATCCCTAGTAGGGAGGGTGTTCGTACCTTGCCAAGGTAGAATAGTGCAAAAGGCGTGATATCACTCATTGATAGCCCATACAAGCATGGGAGACGCTCTCGTGGAAGACCTCATCATGGCTACATTGGCATGTAGTTCTGAGACTTGGGTGCACTGGAACCCCAATCTACTCGGTGCTAAATACTACTCCCAAAAAAGATATAGTTCTCATATCATAATCATGACACATACTTGAAGTACATGGGCTAGTTGAAATCATGAAATTCATAAACATGCTTGAGATACGTGAACTAGCAATAAAATAGGCCCGTGTGTCGGCTATGATCATAAACCTGATATTCATAAAACCCATGCATACTTGCGGAAATCATCATACTCTAAAATTCATAAATTCATGAAGGGTTCTTGTGAAAATCATGCATTATGGTCGTAAAATATAATTTACTTCATCATACTTGAAATCATGAAATCATAATCTTAATTTCATAAATCATGCATAATAGGGCATAATCTTCATAAACATGAAATCATGAATTAATAATTAAATTGAGGTTTAAATATGCCCTAATAGTCATGAAACATCAATTAAAACATGACGGTATCATACCCATAGAGAAAACATGAAACATTTCATGAAAATTGGGTAATAACCCAAGAATTTAATTGACATGCTTGGAGACTTGAAATCATAGAATTTGAGGAGAAACTGGACATGAGGATGGAAGAATTTCCCCCATTCATAACCCTATATACTCAGGTAAATTGATTTCTAAGCTTGATTTGAACACCCAAGAAGATTGAGGAAGAAATAGATAAGGAACCCTAGCTTGATCTTGGAAGAGGATTTGATCTACTAATGAGAGTGTTAGTAGTAGAATGAGGGCTTAGGATGAATAAAACCCGTAATACACTCTATAGGAGGCTTAAAACAACATAGTTTAGGAGTTAGGAACTTAGGAATTATGAAAATACCCTTGATGGTCCAACAGAAAATTGCACACTGCCAGACCCAACAACCAACACAACGATCCATCGGGTCAAGTAACGGGTCGTTGTCTTACCCATTTCCAATGAAGCCACAACCCATTCTGTGATTTTTTTCATAACTAGACAAGACACTTAACCGGCCGTTAGGGGACTTGATGACCCATTCCTCAATCTGTTCAGTACACTAAAAATCAATATTTTTTCCACCATTGCACACGTAACAGTTGAGTAAACGAATCATGGGGACACTTAACGACTCGTCTTCCTGTCTGTCAGGTCTCTTGGAACTAACATCATGGACCACTCTTGCACACCTATTGAGTCATCTAATGACCTGTCAAGTCACATGACGAGTTACTGGATGAGTCATTCTGTGACCTAGTGCAAATTTTCTTATTTTTTCACTTCAACCCTCAGATTTGATCTTAGAGACTTTTTGGGTGTTACATTATTTCCCCCTTAGGAACATTCGTCCTCAAATATAGATCAAGTATACTAGAAGGCTGGGGAAAGAACTGCAATCTCAAAACTGAACAACTATAGCTGAAAACTGATGGAGTGACTGATTCCGGACTGATTTACATGACTGAGTTGAATTCACAAAACATACATGCATGTTATAACATGAAAAAAACTTAGAGACGTGATCTTGACATGAAACTAAATGGAGTACTAAGGAGAAAACTCGTACCTCATGTTGGAACTGAGTTGGAAGAGAAAAGATACGGGTATCTATCCATCATATTTTCTTCGGCTTCCCCTGTAGCTCCCTCAACAAGCTGATTTCTCCACAAAACCATCACTAAAGATACATTTTTGTTTCTCAACGTCTGAACCTGATGATCAAGGATCTTTACCAGAACCTCCTTATAGGTAAGGTTATCCTTTACATCAATTCTCTTCACTGGAACAACTAAGGCTAGTCGCCAATACACTTCTTCAATAGAATACATGGAAAACTAGATGCACCGAAGCAAACTCTGTTGGTAGCTCCAACTTATATGCCACCTGATGTGCTGTGAATTTACAACACTTTCAATGCTTAACACTGGGAAAATAGCATGGACTTAGGTGTGTTTATATGGATATGAGGTACTTTTACTTTGTTTTAAGAGAAAATAGATGTGGAGCTGAATTGTGCAAAAGATGGAGAAAATACAGAATTGTGGCTTAGTACGGATCTCGATATGAGCCGTACAGAGGATTGTGGGAAAGGTCCAGGAGAAAATTGTGAAGCAAAGACACGACTCATGGTAGAGTCGTACCATCCTGGTACGATCCATATGATGGCAGTCGTGGAAATTTCTAGGAGAAATTGCACAGGCCAAGTATCCTGGTATGGGTGGCAATCACAAATCGTGAGATCTACTTAAGAACTATACCAAGGAACCATGGAAAATACCAGAGAAACAGAAGATTGGCAGAACTCAAGGTACAAGAAGGAGTCACGGATCGTGGAATGACCGTACGAGTCATACCATGCCATCCGTGGAAGTTAACAGAAGATGCCAGCAATTGCAAGATCAAGCCACGATAATATTGTACGACTCGTAGGTTCTTAGTATGAGTCGTACCAGAAGTCAACATTTAGCTAAATTCAGCAGAAGCCAGCCAATGTATGAGTCAAAGTGGGATTCATACAATCTTGTTACGGGTCGTAGGTAAAGGTGGCGACATTTTTGATAGTTTCTCTATTTACATAGGAGAAGGTTTCAATTATTTGTATAGATACTCGTTATGTTATTTTCAGTAAAAAGAAGTGATTAGACACATCTAGAGACGTAATTAGAGAGACAAGTTATTGTGAATTATAATTCAAGTCTTGGAGATTTCTTCTTTTGAATTTCTTCTTTGTTCTTGGATTATTCAATATCAATTTTTGCAATATTCAAAGTAGGTTTTCTTTCAATCATCATTGTAAGTATACAATTATGTGTTTGTCTATGAATGCTAACAACAATCTTACAATCATGAGAAGCTAAAACCTCCACTAGGGTTGTGGGAACCATGGTGGATTAACAGACTAAGGTTACACAAAGTGATTTGAAACCAATGCTAAACACTTGTATTGTATTCTTTGATCTTTAATGTTTCTTAGCGAAGCGCGATGTTAAGAGCCTCCAATAGGTGATCTAAACCTTCACCCATAAGAGCCTCAAACGGAGCCATCTGAATGTTGTTGTGATAACTATTATTATAGGCAAACTCAATGAGAGGCAAGTGATCATTCCAACTATCCTTCAAATAAATCACACATGCTCTCAACATATCCTCAAGAGTTTTAATGGCCCACTCAGCTTGACCATCTGTCTACAGGTGAAAAGCTATGCTAAGCTTTACCTGTGTACCAAGGCCCCTCTGAAATGACCTCCAAAACTAAGAGCTAAATTGAGTACCTCTATTCGAGATGATGGACAAAGGAACTCTATGAAACAAACTAACTCCCAAATGTACAATCTAGCATAATCCTCGGCTGAATCAACAATTTTGACCGATAGGAAATGGGCTGATTTTGTCAACCTGACCACAATCACCCATATAGAGTCACACTGTTAGCGTGTACGAGGCAAGACTATAATGAAGTCCATATTGATATTTTCCCGCTTTCACATAAGAATGCTAATATCCTAAATCATACCTCCAAGTCATTGATGCTTAACCTTCACTATTTGACAATTCGGACACTTAGCCACAAACTCCGCTATGTCCTTCTTCATGCAATTCCACTAGTAGACTTCCCATAGATCACAGTACATCTTGGTGGCACTTGGATAGATAAAGTACTGAGAGCCACGAGCCTCGCTCAACATCCTCTCTCTCAAGTTGTCTACAGCTAAAACATAGAATCGTCCTTGATATCGGAGTACACCATCTCCCCCTTAGGAGAAAACCTCCACTTTCTGATTTTGGACTGCTTCCTTCAACTTCACTAGGATAGGATCCTCATCTTTTCCTTGACTTGACTTCCGTCAAAAATGAAGATTCCAACCCATTCTGAACAATAACACCACTATCCGTCAAATCTGTAAGGTGAACCCCTAAACGAGCAAGCCTACGGACATCCTTCACCAACTCCCTTATCCCATTCTCAACATGAGACACTCTCCATTGACAGCCTACTAAGGGCATTTTCCGTTACATTGGCCTTGCCTGGATGGTATAGGGCACTCATGTCATAGTCCTTGATGAGCTCTAGCCATCTCCTTAACCAAAAATTCAGGTCCTTTTAAGTGAACACATACTGAAGGCTCTTGTGGTCTGTCAACACATCCATATGCACCCCATATAAATAGTTCCTCCAAATCTTCAAATCAAACACCATATTTCCAACTCTAGGTCATGCATCGGATAGTTCTTCTCATGAGTCTTAAGCTGTCTAGAGGCATATGCAATGACCTTACCATGCTGCATCGACACACAACCAAGACCAACCCTAGAGGCATCACAATACACAACAAAGCTATCTGTATCCTATGATAGGTCAATACTAGGGTTGAAGTTTCTCGAGTCTTTAACTCCTCAAAACTCCTCTTACAAGCATCTGACCACTGAAAGTTGCAGGAGTATTTGTTAGTTTAAAAGACATACCTACAAACTCATAGTGATCACACCGAGTCCTGAAGGTTGTTTTTCGAAATGTCACTATCCCTAACTCTGAGCTGGTGGTAGCTAGATCTAAGGTCTATCTTTGAAAAGCACTTAACACCCTGAAGATGGTCAAATAGGTCATCAATCCTAGGGACGGGATACTTATTCTTGATTGTGACCTCGTTCAACTATCGATAATCAATTCACATCTTAAGGGAACCATCTTTCTTCCGAAAAAAGAGAAAAAGAGCATGATGTGTTGTGATTTTACAACACTTTAGACGCTCAAAACTAAGAAAATAGCATGGACTTAGATATGTTTATATGGATATAAGGCATTTTTTCTTTAGTTACAGGACAAATAGGTGTTGGAGCAAGAATGTGCAAAAGATAGCTTAAAAGTGCAGAAAATAGGCTTAAGTCACAATTCTCTGTACGAGCCGTAGGATGGTCCTACGAGCTGTACTGTAGATCATGAGAAGTTTCAGAAGGCTAAGTATGAAGAGTGCATCCTACGACTCATAGTTTGAGTTGTACAATACTTGTACGAGCCGTACTGTAGAAGTCACGAAAATATTTAGAAGATTTGCACAAGAGGCTGACTCCTGATACAGATAGACAGTACGAGTCGTGGAATCAAGGTATGAGTCATACCATAACACTCGTGAAGAACTTTAGAAAAATTGAAAAGTCTCAGAGTCAGACCACGGAAGCACAGTACAACTCGTAGGAAGCATGTATGAGTCATACCAAGGTCCAACACTTAGCCAAATTTCAACCAGTCAATGACATACGGGAAACAGGTACAACCCGTACATACCCACTACGAGTCGTAGGATTGGTCGTGACACAGGCGGCAATAGTTATGGAAATTCCCACTGTTAGCCTCGGAAAAGGATTTTTATGTCTGTATAAATACATTTTATGTTTTATTTTCATAAAAAAAGGAGACAATTGTTAGTTAACATTAGAGGACGTGAGAATTAAGGGATAGAAGATAGAATTGAGTTGATTATCTTGTGATCAACCTTTTCTTTATTTTCTCTTGATATTCATACTTTGTTCTTGAGGATTTTGTTGATTTATTCACAGATGTTTTTCTCTCATCCATAATTGTAAGTATTGATTTATGTATTTAAATTATGAATGCAAATCACAATCTTGAAACTATGAGAGGCTAAAACCTCCATAGCTAGGGTTGTGGGAACCTGGTGGATTAACAAACTAAGGTTACATAAAAGTGATTCAAAACCAATGCAAACACTTGAATTGTATTCTGTTCATGCTTAAATGTTTCTTAACAGTGTACAACGTTAGGACTTGTCTGAATTCTTTACTTGCTTGAGCCTAGAGAGGTAAATATTAGGAAAAGAGAATTACAACAAAGCCTTGATCTTGATGATCATTGTATTAACTTGAGTTGTGGTCGCAAGATAGTTAAATTTGGGACATATTGATAATGGTTAGTTTGCAATCGCTCATGAGACCTGACCCGGTGATTGAGTATAGTCATTCAATAGAGACGAACCAGTCATTTGGATAAACCTAAGTTATTAGTTCTATAAGTACAACTTCGGTGATGATCACGTTTTTATATCCAAAGCAGGTATGAAGCCATGGGGAACACAAACCCTAGTTATCTTTCATCCTTGATTTCAACCAAAGATTTAACAGTTGTTTTTAATTATTGTTTTCTTTAGAACCCCCAATTTGGAGTAACTACCCAACAAGTTCACTTATTGGATTTAGTCTGGTTCTTCCATATTCCCTGTGGGTTCGACCCCAACCTCTTTATTAGGTTCTTTATTGAAAACGTCCGTTCCATACTTCGTTAGGAGGTATGCTTTGAGCATTATCAGAGCACGCTATGTGGATTTACTAGGCCTGATGAAACCCTTATCTAGGAGATCCTTCAATTATTCTTCCTACTCCTTTAGCTCGGATGGGGCCATTCTATAAGAAGGAATAGATATGGGCTACGTATCAGGGAGAAGGTCAATACCAAAGTCGATCTCTTGCTCAGGAGGGACTCTTAGTACATCATCTTGGAATACCTCCAGATATTAACATACAATAGGAACTGAATAAAGAGTCAGGATCTCAGGTGTAGAATCCTTAACATGAACTAGAAGATACAAACAACCCTTAGAGATCATTTTCCTGGCCTTGAGGTGGGAAACAAAGCGACCTACAAGAGCAGCTGAAGTACCCTTCCACTCTAGGACTACCTCACTATGAAATCAAAACTTTATTATATGGGTTCTACAATCAACAGAAGAATAACAAGAATGTAACCAATCCATGCCAAATATAACATCGAAGTCAGTCATATCTAACTCCACTAGGTCCGTTGAGCTAACTTGCTAAAGAATCTTGACAAGAATATTTATGTACACTCATCGAGCTAAAATTGAGTCACCGATGGGAGTAGACCGTGAAGGGTTCTGACAAATTTTTAGGACAAACTCCTAAATTAACAGCAACATAAAGAGTCATGAGAGACAACATAGCCTCTGGGTATAACAATACATACACATCAAAATGGAGTACTAGTAACATACCAGTGACAACATTAGGAGAGACCTCCTGCTCCTAATGAGATAATGGAGCATAGAACCTATTCTGGTGTTGCTTGCCCACTACAGTAGAAGAGGCATGCTCGCTCTCTGCTGCTCGGTATATATTATACACCGACACGCAAGTGTACGTGGTCAAACAAGTAATAAAGTGGCTAAGTAGCCAAGTATCGATCCAAGGAGGCTGCTCTAGATATGCAAAACTGCCTAGTTTACTATATCTCTATTCTATTTCTAACTATGTTAACAACAATCCAACCAAGATTTGAGTGAGTTTTGTTTCTAAACTAATTATCTACTAAAATTAATAACTACTATTTACGTTGAGTTTAGACAATGGATATGCACATGCCAAGGTTAAGAACGAGTAATGAACTTGATAATCATGATAATTTGGTCATCTTCTTCTTCATATTGCTAGCCAAGAACGTTTGCCTAGAAATTAAAACTTCCGTATTTAATTTCACTTTAGATTCATAAACCATTCGTCTACATTTCTGTGATCAAATGCAATTTATGACCTAACACTACAATTACGGTTCCTACATTGACTAATACGGCTTTCAAGTATATTTCTATCAAGAAAGCACATCAAAACCCAATTTTCCCAAATCAAGTTAAGAACAATACCCTATTAATTCACAACTTTCCAATTTCATGCTCTCTCGAGTGAAATTGGACTTTTTAGATATACATTAATGGTGGCCAATCAAGAATGTAATAAGCACAAGAATTAATAGAACAACATGCAAGAAGAAGAAGAAACCATATCAATTATTACCAACATTCATTACACAAGTTCAAAACCTCAGCAAGAAAGGAATTAGCCACTCATTCTTGGATTAATCATCCTAGAATGAGTGTGAATCATGCATACAATTGAAGGAAAGAAGAAGGGAAGAGAAGAAAACTCTTATCTTTTCTATTCTTCAACTGCCACAAAACCACGTTCCTGCTCCCACTTCTGAACTCAGGCTGAAAAAACTAAAACTAAAAAACTCTCCTTTAAAAATAACCTAAGTGTGCTATTTATACTAGTGGGAAATTTTTCCCGGAATAACAAGCAACGTGTCACGGAGGCCAACACGGAGCACTGCCTCCGTGACACGGCATGGACACGGACCCTCTCTGGAAATTGCATGGTCCGGATAATTAGCCTCAACGTGGCACGGAGGCCATCGCGGAGGCCTGTCTCCGTGCCACGGAGCTGTCGCGAGGCCTCACTGGAATCTGCCAATTAATTTCCTCTCCAGGCAGTGTGCTACCGCGATGGCAGCGTGGCACGGCACCATCGCGGAGCCAGTGTAAAATATGCCATCCGAGGTCTTTTCCACGCTCGCATCCAAGTCCAACTCCGACATAGTTCCAACACGCATTTTAGCTCTTAAAAATCACATTATCCTGCAAAACAAATGCTAATCATGTTGGTTAGTATAAATTCGCATTTTATTACCAAATACATGATATTATATACACATTGCACAACAAACAAGGTAAAAATGATACGTTTGAGTATCACTTGGGCATATAAATCTGCCCAAGATCAAGGCACCCTGTTGAGATGGGCGGGGTGCTAGAGCTGCTGAACTAGTGGCTGGGGTGCATATCTTACCATCGCCCAGTCTGGTTGAAGAGTAATCCCTGAGTCTGTGTCTGGGTTTGCCACACCAAAAACAAGCATCTGGACCAACTAAGCATCGCCTAGGATGGTTTTTGTTGCACCTCGCACATGCTGGAAAAGTGTGCTCCCCTACTGTGCTCCCCTAACATCTAGAGCCTGATTCTCTACCCCTCTGTCACGTCTGGGTATGGATGGAACATTGACTGATGATGGAGCTGGAGCTGAAGACCTCTAGTGGGACTAAGGGCAAGGTCCGCCACCGGACCTCTATTGGAAGTTCCTATAGCTCCCTGTCCTGACCCTCTTGGCCTCTCTCTCCTTCTCCTTCATGTTCTCTACCTCCATCTACTAGGAATATATTATCAACACAGAGATATCGATGTCATTGATTAGCATGGTGGTCCTACACTCCTTAAACAAGGAGTTCGACACTTTATTCACGAACCTGCTCATACAAGCCCTCGGATCAACAACCATCTCCGTTGCATACCTAGACAACCGGGTAAACTCCAAGGCATACTCTTGGACAATCATGTTTTTCTACTTCAGATTGATGAACTAAGCCTCCTTTGCCTCTCTCAACTCTCAAGGAATGAATATGTCCAAGAATGCAGTAACCAACTCATCCAACCGCTGGGAACCGCACCTATTCCCGTGCTCTACTTCCACTGATAGAACCATATGTGAGAAACCCCCTTCAGCTGATAGGAGGCTAAGTCCACACTCTCCTCTCCAGTCACCCCCATAATCTGGGTGAACTTCTAGACCTCCTCTATAAACCCATGTAGGTCCTCATCTACCTTCGACCCAAGAAACTCAGGTGGGTTCATCCTAAGGAAGTCTCTCACTCTCACCGATACGGCATTCCCATATAAGGGAACATGAGCCACTATCTACTAGTTCACCTAAGCAGTCATGTCCTGTGCTAACATCTGAAACGCTGCTCTAAGCCCAACATGAGTAACCTGCTCGAGTAAGGGATCCGCTAGGGCTGACTAACGCCCATCTCTATTTCCATTTCTTCTACCATTGACTTAATGTGAATGCATATTTCTGCAAACTCATATAGCATGAGTTAGAGGAATAGATAGAGATACTTCATCGCACTACATAGATTATGAAATAAGGAAAATTTCCTAAAACGTCTCGTAACCTCTTCCCCATAAATGTGGCGTACTTCACACCCATGGAAAAGACTCTATTTAATACGTCTTTCAGACACCTTAGGACACACCTAATCCTTTGCTCTGATATCAAATTTGTTACGACTCGAGCTGAGACCCCGGACCGAGACATGGGACCTAGAACTAAAAATAGCTCTAAGCTAACCCATGGTACATACATAGCATGATAAGAGCCTCACTAAGTGGAAATTAAACATAAGCATGGATAAACGAAAGTCCATATAACATAAGGCGTAAGTAAAAGCAATGATTTGATAACATTGTGTCACACAGCCGAACATACTAACTCTATATCTGAAAGCCTCTACTAACTAATGAGATGCTGGGACAAGCCCTCATCTAACTCCAAGTCTAAAACTAAAACAAGGCATACAAAATAAATAGATAGATGTCCAAGTATGATAAGGACTCACTAAGACTGGGGAAAATTGGTTGATCTAAGCAGGAGCAAGCTAATGGAGAGACTGAGATAGATCACCCGAACCTATATCATGGGATGATATAGCATAGAGTATGTGGTTATTATTTTGGATATACTGAGTATGTAAGTGAAGTAAAACATGTTATTTAAAATGATAGTTTGAAATCATGAGCATAAATCAAGAAAGTTCATGAGAGTAAGGAAGCATGCTAAAATCAATAAATCCGAAGTATACATATTCATAAGCTATTTATTGTAATCTGAACATAATGACCTAAGGTTTTGAAATAGAAATCATATAGCTTGCCATGCTTGAAAACATAAGTGAAGGCTCATAAACTAATCAATGGGTCAAATATGTTATAAACTATAATATCATAAGTCATGAATATGAGTAATTGAAATCATGAGGAATCGTGGGATATTCTTATAACAGACATACCCCACAAGAGCATACATGGATCCCGACCCGTAAATCTCTAATTAGGAGGATGTTTGTACCTTGACAAGGGTAGAATAGTGAAAAAGGCATGATATTACTCATGAATGGACCATACGATCATGGGAGACACTCTCGTGGAGGATCTAATCATTACTACGTTAGCACGTAGTTCTAAGACTTGGGTGCACTGGAATCCTGGTCTACTCGGTGTTAAATAATACTCTCAAAATATATATAGTTCTCATATAATAATAATGAAACATATTTGAAGTACATGGTATAGTTGAAATCATGAGATTCATAAACATGCGTTAGATACGTGAACTAGCCACAAAATAGGCCTGTGAGTCGGCCAAGATCATAAACTTGATATTCATGAAAGCCATGCATAGTTGAAGATATCATCATACTCTAAAATGCATAAATTCATGAAGGGTGTTCTTGTGAAAATCATGCATTATGATCATAAAATATAGTTTACTTCATCATACTTAAAATCATGAATTCATAAGCTTAATATTTTAAATCATGCATAATAGGGCATAATCTTCATAAACTTGAAATCATGAATTAATAATTAAATTCAGGTTTATATATATGCCCTAATACTCATGAAACATCAATTAAAACATGAAGGTATCATAACCATAGAGAAAACATGGAACATTTCATGAAAATTGGGTAGTAACCCTAGAGTTCAAATGACATGCTTAGAGACTTGAAATCATAGAACTTAAGGAGAAATTGGGCATGAGGGTGGAAGAATTTTCCCCATTAATAACCCTACATCCTTTGGTATATTGATTTCTAAGCTTTCCTTGAACACCCAAAAAGATTGGGGAAGAAATTGATGAGGAACCCTAGCTTGATCCTAGAAGAGGATTTGATCTAGTAATCAGAGTGTTAGGAGTAGAATGAGGGCTTAGGATGAATAAAACCCTCAATATACTCTTTAGGAGGCTTAAAATGATGTAGGTTAGAATTTAGAAACTTATAAATTATGAAAACACCCTTAATGATCCGACAAATAATTGCACACTGCCAGACCCAATGACTAACACAATGATCTATTGGGTCAAGTAACAGTCATTGCCTGACCCGTTGAAACTGAAGCCACAACTCATTCTCTAATTCTTTTTCCTAACTCAGTGAGTGACTTAATGGGTCTTCAGTGGACTTGATGACTCATTCCTCAATTCATTCAGTACACTAGAAATCAACATTTTCTCCATCGCTGCACACTTAACGGTTGACTAAACAAATCGTCGAGACACTTAACGACTCGTCCTCCCATCCATCAAGTATCCTGGAACTAACATCTTGGCCCACTCTTGCATACCTAACTATTCATGTAACGACCCATCAGGTCACTAGACGACTCGTTCTGTGACTTACTGTAGATTTTCCTATGTTCTTCGCTTTAACCCTCGACTCTGATATTTGGGACTTTTGGGGTGTTACATGTAGGGAATAAGGATGAATATGAATCCTTACTTAGGTTATCCTTACATATCTTGAAAAATATAACCTTAGACTCAATCTTGAAGAATCCTAATTTGGAGAAGAAGACTTCCTAGCTTCTTGAAAAACTTGAGAGGCTTGATTCTCAAATTCTAATTTGAATGGTGCGGAATGAGTGTTTAGGCTGTAGGAGTAATTATATAATACCTTTAGGAATCCCAAAACATTTGGGTTTAGGCAATTAAACCATGGAAATTTCCTAAAATAACCATAAGATCATTTTTGGTAACTTCACACATGATTGAATTTGACTCATCCAGTGACGACACATCACTTGATAGTGCTTCACTAAAATGCTCATAAATTTTTACTCTAAACTTTGATTGACCCAAGTTCAAATGATTTGAAAAGAAGACTCAAAGGAATTCAATTCTATGGGTTGATCCACTGAAAAAATAATTTATACATTAGGAGTTATGATCATTTGAAGCTAACCCTTGTAAGAACTTATACAAAAACTCAATCGATAAGAAGGATCTCAACTCAACTTTGTGCTAGAGGTTCCTTATGATATTAATTTTTATCTAATTCACTTGTCACACTTATGAATTGATCTTAAGACTTAGTTTCCATAAAATTCATCAGGTTTGGGTCAATCACATAGCTAGAATAGTTTCAAACTTAGCCCTAAAATCTGAGGTGTTACATTTGGTCAAGTTGATTATCGAGGTTGTTGATATATGGGGTTAATAGCATGACTATGGTCTTTAGAGCCTCTAATCATCTAGAAAAATTGACCTCACAACTACATCATTGAGTGGTGATTTGATAACCCAATTTTAGCTCATTTAAATATGTTATCTTATTTCATAACCAGGTGAGGCACATTAGATATATTTCTGTTCTAAATGCGAATCGAGTCTGAAGAAAAGATCTAACTCCTTACATTCTTCATTCTATTCTAGTGTACGTTCTTTTGGGTTTGCACAAGATTTAAAGAGTTATTCTAATGGTGATCAATCATTAAAATAGTAATGTCACGACCCGAATATAGGCCCGATCTAAACATGGGACAACCAACTCCGAGAGGCTCCAAGTCGACCCATGGCATGATCATATAATAACATTAACAAAACAATAACTAACAGAGTCATAATTAAGTGGAAGATAACTGATACATAAGACACAATCTAATAAAACTCTGATACATCAACTGAATCTGTTTACACAAGTCTGAAAGTCTCTACTACACCGATGAGTTTCTGGGAAAAGGCCTAAGATAATTCCTAAAGTCTTAAAGCTGAAGAATAAATGAAAATAGGAAACATAGATAGCGTCCTCAAGAGCTGAGGACTCACCACAAGCAGTTGAGATGGGAATGGAGCATATATAACCATGCGGTTGAGTCAGGAAACCTGAATCTATATCATGAAATAACATAGCACATAAAGGATGCAGTTAGTACTTGGAATGTACTAAGTATGTGGGAAGCGTAAATAAACTAAACATGCACGTATATAAGAGGGAAGTAAACTAATTGCATCACAGAATATAAAACTAAGATGAAATACAATGACCCAGTCTGGGATAAATACATGTACTGACATTAACCCGTTATTTGAAAATATTTACTGAAGTATAATCAAACTGATGCATAGGGGTCATGTGTTGTACATACACTGAGAACTGAAGTTGTAACTGCTATCATACACTTTACTGATCTTCTACTTATAATTGAGACTGAGTTCTTCTAAAAAACTAATTTAAACTAAAATCTGAGTCTACGAAGAGTTGAATTGAACTGATATCATGGACTAAGCTAAGGGAGACATTCTCTGCTATGGAGTCCCTGACTGACTAAGGAAAACATTCTCAGCTATGGAAAGTCCCTGACTGACTAAGGGAAACATTCTCTGCTAATGAGAATCCTTGAATAAGCTAAGGGAGACATTCTCCACTACTGAGAATACCTTATTAATCTATGAGAGATATTCTCTGCTACTGAGAATCCCTGATTGAGCTAAGGGAGACATTCCCTGCTAATGAGAATTCCTGAATGAGCTAAGAGGAACATTCTTACTAGCTGAAAGGAAACATTCTTGGCTATGGAGAGTCCTAATAAACTAGAACTTGGAGTTCACTGGTCTGACGTCATTCGTCTAGTCTAAGTCACTTCAGCTAATCAGAGACATGAGCATTCAACTATTTACATCATACAGACTATTATACTGAAATCATTTAGGGTCGATTAAGGCTACTTTCTACCAATAACAAGCTTAAAAGTATAAAGGATCATACTCATGCTTTATCATCATAATTCATATCATCATAGTCCCAAATCATCATTTAAATAATACATTCAACTTTCGTTAAGCATTGATAGGATCAGGTCATACTTTAAACATTTCCTCAACATTTAAATCTCGAATTCACATTATATAGCATATAGTCAAGATTCATGAAGGCTCCATAGATTCAAATCATACCCAAAACATTTAAATCGAAATTGTCATGTCCCACCTTGGGAGGCATGACTGGCACCTGGTGCCCTAATACCTGGTGCCCCATGGTGAATCTACTATACTATTCTCCCCTCTGTTGTTGTGAACCTGCTGACCGTGAACTCCCGTCAGCTCCTGACCGTCCTGGACGACCAGATCCACTCCCCAAATGCTATTGTAGGTGTAGGGGTTTGGGCGGTCTATCTGAGAGTCGTGGCCTGGGTCTATCCTAGGACTCCACCTGCATGTCACTAGGTCTGGATCAACGGTGCTGCTCCTAATTTTCCCTTCTTATCTCCCATTGCTGCTGCTTGATCCCTTCAATATGCTTAGCAAAAGCTTTAACATGGGCAATATCCACGTCATCTCACAGAGTGGTCATAATACAAGTCTCCACATATTCTCGAGTTCCTATAATAAACTGATGCACCCTAGCCGTCATAGTATCTACCAAAGCTGGTGCATATCAGACCAAGGAGTCAAACCTCATAGCGTACTTCCGAAAACTCATTGTCCCGTAATCTAGATGTAGAAACTAGTCAACCCAGGCCTGTCGAATTTCTCGTGGTAGGTAGTGATCCAGAAAAGCCTCTGAGAAGCTGGGCCAAGTCAGAGGGGAAACATCTCTCCCTCGGGACCTCTCCCAACTCTCATACCATAGAACTACCATTTCCCGTAGCTGGAATACCGCTAACTCAACCGACTCTGCGGGTGTAGCATGCATCACCTTGAAAATCCACTACATCTGATCCAAGAAATCCTGAGGGTCCTCCCCCCAATCCGTCCCTGTGAACTGCGAGTGAGTCAATGCGAGAAACTCTTGGACCCTCAAACTACCAGGAGGACTCTGCGACTTTGGTGCCACAGGCTGATGCTGTGCAACCATCATCTAGCTAGCATAACAGCACTCCTAACCTCCTAATCCGATGGTACAGGTATAGAGACTGTTGGAGGCGATGCCGTCACATTTGCCGCTCCGAGCGGCTCCCGGCGTTGTGGGGAGTGCTGGGGAGACCGAAATGAAGTCTCCCTATTGCCTTCAGATTATGCTGACTTTGATTGAGGCACCCTGCTAGTGTCTTCCCCTGCTGCAACATCCAATCTCCTTCTAGTCGTGGTGTGTCACGGGTCTGCCATTTCTCTATGGATAAAATAATATAGTCACATTAGGGACTCAACCCTATACTGTATAGCTCTATAGCACGAATGGATAAGAAGAAAGAGTAACCATCCTATCATGCCTCGCAGCCTCCTGCCTATAGAATGTGGTGCACAACACATCCATAGACAAGACTATACTTTGCACGGCTTACAGACTCCCTGGGATACGACCTGCTCTGATATCAAGTTTTTCACGCCCGACCTTGGTAGGCATTATTGGCACCTGGTGCCCTACTAGGATTTGATCTGACATAACAAGGACTGTGCACTCTTGGTGTAGGCTTACTTTCCAAATCAAGAAAACAATGAGCTATATCTCAGCTGTAAATACAACCTCCGGACGACAAGGCCTTATAGCCACCTGTAAAGAAAAAATGCTGACCAGTGATAGGCAATAACAGGAAATCCTATGCGGGCCGACAAGACCACCATGATATATAGTTGTGACTGTAAAGTAAATCAAGTGCTAAGCTAAACTATGGCCGATAAGGCTGCTAATCTGTCAGCTAAATAAGGCCCCACATGGCCAACACATAGACTAAAACAAATATAGGCCCCACACGGCCAACAACAGCTAACCTCATGGAAATGGAAACAATCTGCAAGCCTCTAGGAGTAATATGATGATCGGGACTGGGACCCTACCTACCCATGAACTTTACAATCAAAAAGAAGTAAACCTTCATCTACAAGCTCGAGAAGAAAGGAGATAACTGCTCTGGTGATGTTGGCTGGAAGCTACGAGGGACCTTCTTCTCGTCTATCCTCACCTTCAGGCAAGTAATGTAGTGCCCCGGAAAGGGCATCTGTATAATATGTACTGAATAGGTAAGGTGATCACGGGCAAAAATAGCATGCCCGAGATACGCTTTATAACTTAAATTAGTCTTGTTTATCTAAGTTATCATATACATTTTCATGTAATTTTATATGAAGTGAAGATATGTGCTAACCAACATGATTAGCCTTTGTTTTGTAGGTTTTTATGATTTTTGAGTAACTAATCCATGAGTTGGTGAAGTAGATGCTTGAAAACGGAATTAACACGCAAACGTCGGCAAAGAGGAGGCACAAAACAGCCCACCTCCACGTTGGCAGCGTGCCCCGGCAGGCAGGCCGATCACAACAGCCCACCTGCGCGTTGGCAACGTGCCACGGCAGGTTGGCTGCGCGACCAAGAGATGCCACCGCGCTGCCCAAGCAGCGTGACACGCTTCCAACGCAGCAGGGTGCTGCCGGGGCCAAGTCGGGTGATTTCTAGAGACCCTCCGCGTCCGTAGCGTGTCACGGAGGCAGTGCTCCGCGATGCACTCCGTGACACGTTGCTTGTTTTTCTGGGAAAGAGTCCTACTACTATAAATAGCACACTTAGGTTTATTTTTCATAAGGGAGACTTGGTGGAGCAAGGACGTGGGTTACAGGCAGTTGAGGGACGAAAAGTTCAGGGTTTTTTCTCTCCTTCTTTCTTCTCTAATTCAATTGTGTGTATGATTAACACTTGTTTTAGGATGATTAATCCCCAAATGAGTGGCTAATTCCCTTCCTTACTGAGGTTATGAACACTTGTGATGAATTTTGATTATTGAATTATATGGTTTTTCATCTTTTTCTTCCATGTTGTTCTTTTAATTCTTGTTTCTACTGCATTGGTGTGTGGCCGACATTAATGTATATCTAAAAAGTCCGATTTCACTCGAGAGAGCACGAAATTGGAAAGTTGTGAATTAATAGGATATTGTTCTTTACTTGATTTGGGAAAATTGAGTTTTGATGTGCTTTCCTGATAGAAATATACTTGAAAGCCGTATTAGTCAATTTAGGAACCGGAATTGTATTGATAGGTCATGAATTGCATTTGATCACAGAAATGTAGACGGATGGTTTATGATTCTTAAGTGAGATTAAATACGAGAGTTTTAATCTCTTGGCTAATGTTCTTGGCTAGCAACTGGAAGAAAAGATTAACCAATGTATGATTATAATTAGTTTCATTACATGTTCTTAACCTCGGCATGCTCAAATCCATAGTTTAAATTCAAAGTAGATATTTGTTAGTAGTTATAGTATAAAATTTATAAATCAAATTATTCACTTTTTGGTTACGTTGTTGTCAGCATATTGAGAAGTGAGATATAATATAGTATACTTAAGCAAATTTCACTTATCCAGAGTCTCCGTGGATCGATACTTGGCTTACTAAAGCCACTTACTACTTGTTTGACCACGTGCACTTGCGTGTCGGTTTTTAACCCCTACAAACGCACCGAACATAAGGTGATATTTGTAAATGACAAAAATAAAGAGATAGAACTAAAAATAACTAAGATGAAGGGGGTGGAGATCATACCTAAGTAATAGAACTTCTTATTATCTAATTCATTAATAATTAAAGCAATCAAAAACCTTACCTAGACCCTATAAGCTGGGAGGTACAATCAGCACAAAATAACCCACCTGGGGCCCCCATAATCCTTGGTGAGTACACTTTAGTCTATACACCCTTATCAAGGTCGCACTAGGTCATCTAATAGCTATAGCTGTCCTACCGGTCCCCTGAGTCTGCAACTGAGCCCGCTCGGCCCCTGACTGTAGTTGTGTCTGAGTCTGGAGGACTCCTGATATCTGCACCCCAGGCACCAGGCTCAACGGGGGTATATAGAGCCAACCACGGCATATGAAGACCTGGGGCCCCATCTTCGTCCCTGACGGATGGCATACCGCTCCGTAGAGCGACGTCATCTCGCCCCTGGCAGGCGTCGACATAGCTCATAACCCTGGGGTCGGTCATGAAGGCTATACAGGCATAATCTATCCCAAAATAACATGAAATACTTGGCTCAGCTAACAACAACGACTGACATGCTTCTGGTACTTTTACTGGGATTCAAACTGAGTTATCACACTAAAGAAACTAACTTGCCAAAAGAAACTTCCTCAACATACCTCGTTCGCCGATTACTGATTAACTGGCGAGTTTCAGCTCGTGTTCAACTGCTCTTCTCAACTGCAATCATATTATTGGAAGAATGAGACTAATTTCGGTACTAAATTTGATAAAAACAATAAATTTATATAGAAACATTAATCTATATTTCAACTTGATGAAACGCGGTCGAACACTCATAATTTCTTGAGAATCCAGAAGGAACAAATGCTTACTTTAAGCCTGTCATCGTATTGACACTAGTTTGGAGTAATTCCAACAACTTTAGCTCAGTGGGGTTACTATTCGTCAGACAAATTTCGCGAAACTAACTCCATAGTAATGCTCCCTGTAGCCTTATTCTTCGATGCCCGAAGTTAATTTGAATTTTGGCGGCATTTCATAGTGTAATCGGATCAATTTTACTTGTTTTCTTCGTTGTTTCTCAAGTCTAGCCGTATGTAATTGGAAATATAACTTAAAATCAAAGGGAGGTGCTTATATATACTTGAGTCGATGGATAGGGGTCTGTGGCACGGACCCTGTCGCACCAATTTGGGGTCGTGTTACGGAGCCCATTGCAGAGGGCATGGTTCGTACCACGCTGTGCCTTTGGGCAACTGGCCTGACCTTCTCCCGCACGGTCCCGACTCCGCGCTCATTCAACCCTTCCCCTGTCCCCTTCCTCGCATGTATAGCACTCTAAAACTCTTAACTAACATACGAGTAGGCCTTCTAAACATCAGAAACTTATGGGGTGTAACATCCTCCCTCCTTAGAAACATTCATCCTCGAATGTTTTACTTCAGCTTATGGATACCTCAACTTTTGCAACTACTTATTCTGGAAAAATTTCAGCAGAGTTTCCCCTGTAATATGGACTATCTGAAAATCCTGAAACGTAGAAAGGTCCAATACAAGCACTTCACATAACACTATAGCAATTGCTTCTCAACAACATTGTATCATGCTAAGCAATATATAACACAAATCATAGAACAGTGATTGAATCAATAACTTATTTTAACTGCATAGTCTGGACTAGGCCTTGAACAAATGATTATATCTAGATTTCATTTCGTCCTCACCTTCCTAAGTCATATCTTCTTTATTTTTGTTTCTCCAGAATACTTTAACAGAGGCAAGATCTTTAGTCCTTAACCTACAAACCTGTCAATCTAATATAGCTACTAGAATCTCTTCATAGGCTAATTCCTTAGTAACTTGGACATCCTCAACTGGAACGACTTGGGAAGGATCCCCTATACACTTCTGTAACATCAATGCATGAAAAACTGGATGAACGGATTATAATTCTGAAGGCAAATCTAGCTCATATGCCACATAGCCTATTCTCCACGGTATTTGATACGACCCAATAAACCTTGGTCTGAGATTACCCTTTTTGCCAAACCTTATTACGCCCTTCATTGGCGAGACTTTTAGAAACACCCAGTCATTTACATTAAACTCCAAGTTTCTACGTCGTATATCAGCAAAGATTTCTAGCGGCTCTGAGCTATCAGCAGACGTTCTCTGATAAGCTTTACTTTCTCTTACGACTGATGAATTATATCTGGCCCAATTAACCCTGTTTCTCCAATCTCAAAGAAACCAACTGGGGACCTGTATTTCTGCCCATATAAAGCCTCATAAGGTACCATCTGGATTGTCAAGTGATAACTGTTATTGTAAGCAAATTCAACAAGCAGTAAGTGTTCATCCCAGCTACCTCCAAAATCCAGCACACACGCCTATAACATATCCTCGAGCTTTTGAATTGTATGTTCTGCTTTCCTTTTTTTCTGAGGGTGGAATACCGTACTCAAATTAACCTGGGTTCCCAAACCTCTCTGGAAAGACTGCCAGAACCTAGCTGTGAATTGTGCTTCTCTGTCAGAAATGATAGATACTGGAACACCATGTAATCTGACTACCTCCCTGATATAAAGCTCGGCAAAATCCTCAACTGAGAAAGTGGTCCTGACTGGCAAAAGTGAGATGGTTTCATCAACCTGTCAACAATCACCCAGATAAAATCAAATTTGCGTCTGGTACGGGGTAATCCTATCACGAAATCCTTGTTTACTGCCTCCTATTTCCACATGGGTACCGCTATTTCCTGTGTCAGTCCGCCGGGTATCTGATGATCTGCTTTCACCTGCTGGCAATTAGGACATCGAGCTACAAATTCTGCTATCTCCTTTTTCATTCCCGACCACCTGTAATTCTCTTTTATATCATGATACATCTTTGTTGAACCCGGATGAAGAGAGTAATGGGAATAATGCACCTCACCCATAATTTACTGGCGAAGTCCTGCCGCATCTGGAGCACAAAGGCGATCCCTATATCTCAAAACACCCTCTTCAGTTACTTGGAAATATGTTACTTCCCCTTTTTGAACCTTATCTCTGAGCTGAACTAGGTTAGGGTCTTTGTACTGCTGTTCTTTCATTTCCACAACTAATGACGATACTTTCGTATTTTGAATTGCTGTTCCACTATCTCCTGAATCGATTATACGGCCAACTAAACTGGCTAACTGATGCAATTCTCAGGTCAATTACCATTTTCCTAGTCTCAGGTGTACTAAACTTCCCATAGATTTACGACTGAGGGCATCGGCTACAACATTGGCTTTCCCTGGATTGTACAAAATATTTACATCATAGTTTTTCAACATCTCTAACCAGCGACTCTGCCATAAATTCAACTCTTTCTGTGTGAAAATGTACTATAGACTCTTGTGATATCTACATGAACGCCATATAGATAGTGCCTCCATAATTTCAAGGCATGAATCACTGCGGCCAACTCCAGACCATAGGTGGGGTAGTTTTTCTAGTGTTTCCTCAACTGTCTGGAAGCGTAAGCAATTACTTTACCATGTTGCATCAGAACACATCCTAACCCGACGCCTGAAGCATAGCAGTTGCATAACCCTCTGATCCCTCTAGCAAGGCTAATACTGGTGTTGAGGTCAGTCTATTTTTCAACTCCTGCAAGCTCTGTTCACATGCTTCAGTCCAGTGAAATTTAGTTCCTTTCTGAGTTAACTTGGTCAAAGGCGCTTCTAAGGTGGAGAATCCTTCCACGAACCTTCTGTAATACCCAGCTAACCCCAGGATACTGTGTACCTCGGTCATAGTGGTAGGCCTAGGCCATGTTTTTTACTGCTTCAATTTTCTGTGAATCTACCTATATACCAGCATCTGACACAATGTGGCCCAGGAAGGACACTGAATTCATCAAAAATTCATATTTAGAAAACTTTGCATACAGCTGGAGATTCCTAAGAGTTTGGAGCACTATTCATAGGTGATCCCGGTAATCTTCCTTTCAGCGGGAATATACCAGAATATCATCAATAAATACTATCACAAACAGGTCTAGATACGGCCTGAAAAGTCCATGAACACAGCTGGAGCATTCGTCAGCCTAAAGGACATGTCTAGGAATTAAAAATGGCCATACCTGGTTCTAAAAGTGGTTTATGGAATATCCCTCTCACAAACCCGAACCTGATGGTACCCTGACCTTAAGTCAATTTTTGAGAAATATTTTGCCCCTTGAAACTGGTCAAACAAGTCTTCTATTTTGAGAAGCGCTACTTGTTCTTGATAGTGACTTTATTCAACTTTCGATAATCTATACACATGCGGAGGGAGCCATCCTTCTTTCTCACAAACAGAACTGGTGCTCCCCACAGTGAAGTACTCGAGCTGATGAAGCCCTTATCTAACAGATCTTTCAACTGTTCCTTCAACTCTATGAGCGCAATAGGAGCCATTCAGTATGGAGGAATAGATATGGGCTAAGTACCGGTAATGGATCAATTGCAAAATTGATCTCCCGTCCTAGGGAACAATAGGAAGTTCATCGGAAATACATCTAGAAATTCAATAACTACTGGAACGGACTAAAGAGTCAGAGATTCTGCTTGGGTATCCTAAACCCTGACAATATGATAAATACATCCTTTCACTATTAATTTTCTCCAACAAATATAGGAAATAAACCTATGTTTTGGCGTAGCTGCACTACCTTTCCACTCTCGTATAACCTCCCCTGGAAAGTGGAATTGGACAGTTTTGGTCCAACATTCAACATTGGCATGGCATGTGATCTTGGGCAGATTTATATGCCCAAGTGACACTCAAACGTATCATTTTTACCTTGTTTGTTGTGCAATGTGTATATAATATCATGTAATTAGTAATAAAATGCGAATTTATATTAACCAACATGATTAGCATTTGTTTTGCAGGTAAATGTGATTTTTAGGAGCTAAAATGCATGTTGGAACTATGTCGGAGTTGGACTTGGATGCGAGCATGGAAAAGACCTTGGAATGCTCATTTTATAAGGGCTCCGCGATGGAGCCGTGCCACGCTACCATCGTGGTAGCACACTGCCTGAACATGAATTAAAATGGCAAATTCCAGTGTGCCTTCGCGTCAGCTCCGTGGCACGGAGAGAGGCCTCCGCGTTGGCCTCCGTGCCACGTTGAGGTTAATTTACAGGACCCTGAAATTCCAGTGAAGGTCCGCGTCCACGCCGTGTCATGGAGGCAGTGCTCCGCGTTGGCCTCCGTGACACGTTGCTTGTTATTCCGGGAAAAATTTCCCACTAGTATAAATAGCACACTTAGGTTTATTTTAATTAGTTTGGAGTTTTTAGACTGAGTTCAGAAGTGGAGAGCAAGGTCGTGGGTTAGTAGCAGTTGAGGAACGAAAAAGCTAAGGGATTTCTTCTCTTCTTTTCTTCTTTCTATCAATTGTACGTATGATTTACACTCATTTTAGGATGATCAATCCACAAATGAGTGGCTAATTCTCTTCCTTGCTGAGGTTTTGAACATGTGTAATGAATTTTGATTGTAAATGATATGGTTTTCTTCTTCTTCTTTAATGTTGTTCTATTAATTCTTGTTCTTACTGCATTAGTGCTTGGCCAACATTAATGTACATCTAATAAGTCCAATTTCACTCGAAAGAGCAAGAAATTGGAAAGTTGTGAATTAATAGGGTATTGTTCTTAACTTGATTTGGGAAAATTGGGTTTTGATGTGCTTTCCTGATAGAAATATACTTGAAAGCCGTATTAGTCAATTTAGGAACCGGAATTGTAGTGTTAGGTCATAAATTGCATTTGATCACAGAAATGTAGACGGATGGTTTATGATTCTAAAGTGAAATTAAATACGAGAGTTTTAATTTCTAGGCTAATGTTCTTGGCTAGCAACATGAAGAAGAGATTAACCAAATTATCATGATTATCAAGTTCATTACTTGTTCTTAACCTTGGCATGTTCATATCCATTGTCTAAATTCACAAGTAAATAGTTGTTATTAATTGTAGTATATATAGTTTAGAAACAAAAACTCAAGTAATTATTGGTTACATTGTTGTTAGCATAATTAGGAGTGAAATAGGAATATAGTAAACTAGGCAATTTTACGTATCTTGAGCCTCCTTGGATCGATACTTGGCTACTTAGCCACTTTATTACTTGTTTGACCACGTGCACTTGCGTGTCGGTTTATAATATATAATACCAACCTGAGCAGCAGACCGCGAACAAGTTTTTGGCGCCGTTGTCGGGGAGGCTAGGCGATTTGTGAAATTGTGTTTAGTGTAAATTTATTGTATTTTTATTTTTATTTTCTTAAGTGTTAACAACTTGGTCTTAGCCTGTATTTTGCAGATTTTGTTTCTGTGAACACTGGCAAGGGACAAAGAGCTGGTGGAATCTTACTTAGAGCCTGAACGTGAATTTCATAGTCAACGTAGAGAAGCTCTACGAAAGAAGCTGCAGTTGCTTAAACAGTCTATGATGGAGCAACAAAATCCACCAGTTGTGCGGGAAGTGTTAGTGCCCGATGAAGCAGCAGCAAGGCCGGTTCGCGAGGTGGCAATCCCACACGCTAATAATGTACATTCTAGCATCCGCAAACCAGAGCCTGGAGGGAGGTTTGAATTAAAGAAGAATATGGTGCAACTTTTGCACACAAGCGGGCAATTTACCGGTCTCCCTCATGAAGATCCACAACAACATCTCCAAAACTTTTTGGAGATAAGTGACACTTATAGACCCGCTGGAGTGTCACCTGATTATGTTCGGGTCACCTTATTTCCATTTTCCTTACTTGGTGAAGCCAAGAGGTGGTTAAAAGCTGAACCACCCAATTCTATATCAACGTGGGATGATCTTGCACGGAAGTTTTTGATCAGATTTTTCCCTTCTGGTAAAACAGCCAGACTTAGAAGTCAAATTCTAAGTTTTAAACAGAGGGAAGGAGAAAATCTCTATCAAGCCTGGGAAAGATTTAAATCCATGTTGCGGGACTGTCCTCATCATCATCAGTCCAATGAGGTGTTGGTACACACATTTATTGAGGGTTTGGAACCCCACACTAAAATTCTGTTAGATTCAGCAGCTGGAGGGCAAGCGCTGGAAAAGACCTATGAGGAGCTGTACACTTTGCTCAACCGAATTTCACAAGGCAATCCAGAATGGAATGCAGATTCTTCAAGAGGTGGAGCAAGGAAAGCAACGGGAGTGCTTGAAGTGGATGGATTCACAGCTATCGCTGCACAGATAGCTGCTTTGCAAAATCAGTTAAACACTCACTTTAGCAATATCAATTTGAACCAGCCTTCAGCTTCAGTCAATGCAGTTCAACAGATGTGGTGTGAAGTGTGTGGTAGTAGTGAGCATTCAGTTGAATGCTGTGGTGCAAATCCTGATTCTGTTAATTTTGTGAGCAATGCACAGAGAAATCAGCAGCAGTTTGGTAGTGGCTACAACTCAAATTGGAGGAACCATCTGAATTTTTCGTGGGGTAGCAACAATCAACAAGGCCAATGTTCAGGGCAGGGTATGCACAGAAACCAAGGAGGGCAACAAAATTATCAAGCTCAGTTAAGAAATCACAATGCCCCTCCTCCACCACCATCACTGACTATTGAGGAGATGTTCAAAACCATGATCGCTAATCAGGCACAATTGCAGGATGACTATGTCAAATTGGCAGCCGAAGTGAAGAATAATCAGTTGGCGACCAAGGCTCTTGAATATCAGTTTGGGCAATTTGTTAGTGCCCAAAATACTAGACCCAGAGAAGGACTACCTAGCGACACGGATCCTAATCCGAAGTAGGTAAATGTAGTGACCACGAGGAGTGGTTTACAATTAAAGGAGGTGGAACCGGAAAGACCGCCTCAAAAGTTAGGAGTAGCAGATGTTGACGGAGAGCAAATCTCAGATAAGGGGAAGACTAAAGAAGCTGAACCAGAAAGGCCTCCACCCCCGTTCCCTCAACGACTTAAGAAACACAAGGAGGAGGCGTGTTTCCAGAAATTCATGGAGGTACTTAAACAGGTACATGTTAACTTACCTCTTGTTGATGTCTTGTAGGGAGTGCCAAAATATGCGAAATATATTAAAGACATCGTGGCTAACAAAAGTCGTTTGACTAAGTATGCCACGGTAGCTTTAACGGAGGAATGCACTTCCCATATTCAGAATAGGTTGCCCACAAAATTGAAAGACCCTGGAAGTTTTACTATCCAGCTTACGATTGGGCAAAGTATCTGAGCTCGTGGATTATGCGACTTGGGGGATAGCATAAATCTGATGCCATCTTCGGTATTCAGAAAGTTAGGTCTAGGGAGTCCTAGACCTACAACGGTAATCTTGCAGCTAGCAGACAGGTCTTTAGCTATGCCAGATGGCATTGTTGAGGATGTGTTAGTGCAAGTAGGCTCCCTTATTTTTCCGGTCGATTTCATTGTTCTGGACTTTGAACCAGATGCTGAAGTCCCATTTATTTTGGGACGACCCTTTTTGGTAACCGGAAAAGCATTAATTGATGTAGTTGCGGGTAAACTCACGATTCGAGCACATGACAAGGTCGAAGTGTTCGATGTGTATAAGGTACCTAAGCTCCCGACTGTGTATAAGGAACTCTCGGTGATCAACGTGATTGATCATGGGAATGCTAATGGAATGAGTGATTCCCGAGAGTTACTAGGAAGGCCACCAGATAATGTTGAGAACTACTGGGGGGATGACCATGATCGGGACAAATCGTCCATCTCCCTAGTAGACAAGTGAGCGTAAAGGACATCGAGCCGCGACGGTAAACCAGGCGCTGCACGGGAGGCAACCCGTGAGAAAAATATTTTATTTTTTCCTTTTTGCACAGTGTAGTTAACTTTTATCTTTATTTTTGTTTTTATTTTCTATTTCCAAGTTTTATTTTTCTTTTCCTTTTCTTGATTAGGTTTAGATTTTCATTTTAGTTAATATGTTTTATTTTTAGTTAGGGAAATCTATTAATTTAACCAATTTTTGTTTAGTGAGGTGATTTTAAGGTATAACGGAGGAAATATACATGGAATCGAGAAAATGAGGCAAGGTATGAAAAATCAAATTAATTGAAGAAACAGTGCACTGGCGCGTTGGCGCCGTGTCACGGAGGTAAGGCTCCGCGTTACCCTCCGTGACACGTTGAAGGCAAAATCCGAATTTTTCAAAAATGCAGTAAGCCAACGCGTTGGCTCCGTGTCACGGAGGAGGGGCTCCGCGTTACCCTCCGTGACACGTTGCCCCTTATTCAGTGCCGGGTCACACCGGGTTGCCAGGTGGCCCGCATGTTTTCTTTAAATAAACCCCCGATTTCGCCCCATTTTTCCCCATTTCCCTCTTCCCTCCGCGACCAAACACCCATCTCCCCCTCCCCAAACACCGTGCCACGTTCCTAGGCAAGGAAAAACATCAATTTTCTTCGGTTCTTCAATTCAAAGGTATGTTTTCATCGTCTATCTCAATTTTTTGGCGATTTTTGTCAAATTTGGGCATGTGAGGTGAGATATATCACCCTAGGTAGAAATTAAACATGAATGTTGGATTATTTGTGATTGATACATGTTTGGATTGCTGTACTTAGTGTTTGAACTTATCGATTGCGTAAATAATTCGAAATTGATCATAGAATTGTATTCTAGGGCTCGGGTTGTTGAATTTGACTTGGGCGACTTGATAAGTCAGCAAATTAGATGTCGGGGTGTGTTTATTATTTGAGAGAAGTCGTGGTGAATATTGTGTAAATGTTAAAAGACGACGAATTCTCGAATTTTTGTGGGAAAATGCATAAAATGTGTGAATTGGTTAGATTGTTCGGATTCGTTTGTATATAGAATGTTTTTATTGTTGTTTTTCTTTTGTTGTTGTTTTTTGTTGCTTGTGCGATGTGTGAATTGTTAGCAATAGTAGGATTGGGATTAGCTGTATGAAGTCTGAGTAGTACGCTAACCGTTATGCTGTCGAAATTTTGTTGTGAACGCACTAAGCATGAAGTTATGATGTTGTCTGTGGTGTACTTAGAGTTATCTTTGCCGTAATTTTGTAGAAGTAGCTAAGGCCTAAGTGTGGGGTAAATGTTGCGTAACCCGACCTTAGCCGAAGTTAACAAGTTTTTAGCTTAACGTTGTGCTTGTTTGTGTAAATTGACAGGTACAATGGCTAGCAGACAAGATAAAGGCAAGGGTTCTTCTACCTCAGGCACAGGTAGGAAAAGGATGAGACTGGGCACCGCAGTCCCAGCTGCACCCACTGTTCCGCGCGGCCAACGCCGCCAATACGGAAGAAGATGGGTCACCGATGAAGGGAAGAAGTGGTACGCGAAACATAAAGAAAACAAGTACTTCCCCGAGGAACATATTGCACGGGAACCACTCGCACAGGAGTTCCCTCGCATCGTACAGAGAATCAAGGCAGCTGGGCTCAGCTTTATCTTTCAGGAGCCCAAGGAGTGCAACCTTCACTTGGTCCGGGAATTTTATGCAAATTGGAACCCGACCATTAGAAGCCACACAGTGAAAATCAGAGGGCAGATTGTCACTCTGGAACCCCAGCAGCTGAATGCCATCGTTGGAGCGCGGGACACAGACGCCCATGTTCTCTGCCAGCTAAACATCACCCCACCGTACGCCGAGATCAGACGTACGTTGTGTGGGGCTCGATCCACGGCCCGATGGAGTAGACATAAGGAGAGGGGTTACCACCAGACTCTGCCTTATTCGCAGATGAACAGGGAGGCCAGAATATGGCTGAAAATTGTATGTTCATGTTTGATCCCGGGAGTTCATATGACAGATGTGACCCGGGACCGTGTCTGCTTGGTGTATGCCCTTATGAAAGGGCTTGAGATTAATGTGGGGGCGGTAATAATATCCACCATGAAGAGAGCCAGACTGCACCAGGGCCACAGATATGGGTTTGGCGGACTCATCACCACCTTCCTCCGAGGCCTCGACATTGAGGAAGAAGCCTTGGATTATATTCCGCAGTTGGAGCGGAGGGCCCTCGACGTGACAAAGACTAAGGCCCCCGACACTACACACGGACCGGTGCTGACTTTGGGCGAGCGACATGCTCGTGACGATCAGTACATGGCCCGTATGTTTGGCATGCAGATGCTGCAGCTACAGATAGGTGGGAGACTAGCCACCGAGGAAGAATTATGGCAGCTGGAGCTGGACTACCCCTTTGGCGAGAACGCCAGAGCCTTATGTCGGGTAGGGCCAGCCTTCGTGGAGCCGACAGAGGACGATGTCCCTACTGATGAGGAGACACGTCGTGAGGACTCCGATGTGGAGTCCGATGACGACGATGGAGCTGATTCAGATATGGGCGACGAGGCCGCAGCACCGGATGAAGAAGTCAAATATTTCGACTGAGCAGGGAGTTCCACCACCCAAAATTTTGTGCTTTGTATTTTTGTGAACACTGGGGACAGTGTTCGATTTATGTGTGGGGTAGGGAGTAGCTAGGTGCTGGGGACATAGGCTCTAAATTGCTGTATGTTTTTTCCTTGGTTTGTATGTATGTTTGTGCTTTCCCTGTGGCGAACTGATTAGTGATGTATGTGTATATACTTGTGTGTGGTTAATGATGTGTGTTTTTGAAAGTTATGGTTGCTAGTGTAAAAATTTTGTAAATTTTGTAAATATTTTTACAACTATCGACATGATCGATATTTTTCAAAATTTGCGCGAAAATATTTTGCACTTGTAAATATTTTCTTTCTATCGAAATGATCGATGTGTTGCAAAATTTTTTGATTTTTATTTTTTTGGGTTTCTCAGAGTTTGTTTTCGGTTCTTTTACCGAGAATAGTCCCATTGAACCGATGTCATAGTTAGTGATCGTTCCCTATGATGGATGGATGACGACCGTCTTAAGGGAAATGTAGTCAGTAGGAGTAGGATTTTTATTTGTTTTTAATTTTTTTTTCTTTAGTGGATTGCATCAATGAACTGTAGTTGCTTATGGTTGCTAAAATTTCGTTGCGTGTTGTAACTGATGTTCAAAATGTGAAAGTGATTCGTTTGAAAGCATGCAATTCTATAAATATGTTGAGTTACCTAGGCTATAGAATTTGGTTCAGTATGATTGAGGCTTAATCTTGAATTCATGTAATTGACTAATTAAAGAGTCTGTGAATGCATCTTGATTCGAGCATGTGCATGAAGTGTGAAGTGAGGTTTTGCTATTCCATGTCATTGTGAATTGTCTAAAACTTGCCTGGTGTGTATACAAAACGAAATGAAGGAGGTGCAGTGTTGGAAAGGATGTAGGCATTTCTTTGTTTTAACTGATAGTTTCCATTTTTTTTTCTTGTCAAATTCTACCTTTTTATATGTTGTATACCCTAGTCAGCCCGTTGAGCCTTTAGCCGATTTCTTTCTTTTGTCCAAAAGTGTATAAACTAAGATTTATTCCTTCTTTTCATTAGCCTTCAAGTCTATAAGAAGCTCTTAAGCGCTTACAAAAAAAAAGAAAATGTTTCCCAAAGTGTTAAAGAGTGAAAAGAGAAAGAATAGCAAGGTGAGGAAAGAAAAGCTGATGTTGAAGAGGCACTTGTTGTAATTAAATGATAGTGAGGGTACATGAAAACCCTTTGTTTTGTGTCAAGTGTGTTTGATGAAATGGGCTGTATGAAAGTAAACCAGCATGAATGGGAGAAAAAAAAAGAGAGGAACAATGTCCACGAGTCGATGGGAATGAGTTGAAAAGGCGCTTAAGGATGCTAGCGACTATTATTGGCTAATCCAATATATATATACTAGATCCATAGCCCCGTTACAACCCATTAAAGTCCTACGTGATCCTATATTGCATTTCTTTATATTAGTGGAGTAATACACTAAGGGCAAGCTTATGGGTCATGACATGAGGCATGTGAATTCTTTTGGAGAGAGAGTGAAATTAATTTTTATATGCCCCTACTTGCATGTTTGTGTGCTGCATGAACATAAAGGGGAAGTTTCTCTCGAGTTGTGAGGGCACATGCTTGATGAAAGATTGATTTTCGTGTCGGATTTCTTGATTAGCTGATTTGCATGAGTTTGCCGATATCAAGAATCAATTCTTAAAGTCTAGGAAGCCTTGATGTATTAAAGGTCATTGTATGGTACGACCAAGCATGTTTTCTTGATGATTTGCAAAAATTGAATAATCGGTATGACCGTAGCGTAAATTGTTGCACCATAGTGACGAAGGTTGGGATGTAATTTGCATGATTTGTGTATATGTTGTTCGAGGACGAACAAGGATTTAAGTGTGGGGTAAGTGATCTTGGGCAGATTTATATGCCCAAGTGATACTCAAACATATCATTTTTACCTTGTTTGTTGTGCAATGTGTATATAATATCATGTAATTAGTAATAAAATGTGAATTTATACTAACCAACATGATTAGCATTTGTTTTGCAGGTAAATGTGATTTTTAGGAGCTAAAATGCATGTTGGAACTATGTCGGAGTTGGACTTGGATGCGAGCATGGAAAAGACCTTGGAATGCACATTTTATAAGGGCTCCGCGATGGAGCCGTGCCACGCTACCATCGCGGTAGCACACTGCCTGAACATGAATTAAAATGGCAAATTCCAGTGTGCCTTCGCGTCAGCTCCGTGGCACGGAGAGAGGCCTCCGCGTTGGCCTCCGTGCCACGTTGAGGTTAATTTACCGGACCCTGAAATTCCAGTGAAGGTCCGCGTCCACGCTGTGTCTCGGAGGCAGTGCTCCGCGTTGGCCTCCGTGACACGTTGCTTGTTATTCCGGGAAATATTTCCCACTAGTATAAATAGCACACTTAGGTTTATTTTAATTAGTTTGGAGTTTTTAGACTGAGTTCAGAAGTGGAGAGCAAGGTCGTGGGTTAGTAGCAGTTGAGGAACGAAAAAGCTAAGGGATTTCTTGTCTTCTTTTCTTCTTTCTATCAATTGTACGTATGATTTACAATCATTTTAGGATGATCAATCCACAAATGAGTGGCTAATTCTCTTCCTTGCTGAGGTTTTGAACATGTGTAATGAATTTTGCTTGTAAATGATATGGTTTTCTTCTTCTTCTTTAATGTTGTTCTATTAATTCTTGTTCTTACTGCATTAGTGCTTGGCCAACATTAATGTACATCTAAAAAGTCTAATTTCACTCGAAAGAGCAAGAAATTGGAAAGTTGTGAATTAATAGGGTATTGTTCTTAACTTGATTTGGGAAAATTGGGTTTTGATGTGCTTTCCTGATAGAAATATACTTGAAAGCCGTATTAGTCAATTTAGGAATCGGAATTGTAGTGTTAGGTCATAAATTGCATTTGATCACAGAAATGTAGACGGATGGTTTATGATTCTAAAGTGAAATTAAATACGAGAGTTTTAATTTCTAGGCTAATGTTCTTGGCTAGCAACATGAAGAAGAGATTAACCAAATTATCATGATTATCAAGTTCATTACTTGTTCTTAACCTTGGCATGTTCATATACATTGTCTAAATTCACAAGTAAATAGTTGTTATTAATTGTAGTATATATAGTTTAGAAACAAAAACTCAAGTAATTATTGGTTACATTGTTGTTAGCATAATTAGGAGTGAAATAGGAATATAGTAAACTAGGCAATTTTACGTATCTTGAGCCTCCTTGGATCGATACTTGGCTACTTAGACACTTTATTACTTGTTTGACCACGTGCACTTGCGTGTCGGTTTATAATATATAATACCAACCTGAGCAGCAGACCACGAACAGCATGGAGCCAGCCAATCCATACCCATAATTGCATCAAAATCAATCATTTCTAGTTCAATCAAATCTGCTAATGTCTGACGACCAGCAACTTCTACTGTGCACCGTCGATAGACCCTCTTAGCTATGACGGAATCACCAATGGGTGTAGTCACTGAAAAAGGTCGCTGAAGCGATTCTGGCGTAATATCAAACTTTCGAGCCAGTCATGGGGTAACATAAGACAAGGTGGATCCGGGATCTATCAGTACATAAAAAAATGAGAGAAAATGTCCAGCATACCTGTCACCACATTCGGCGACAACTCTGACTCCTGTCATCCCAGTAAGGCATAAATACGATCTGGATCGGTACCTAAGCTAGATGCCCCTGATCTTCCATGGCCTCTACCGGTTGGAGCTGAGGGCCTAAGCCTTGCTAGAGACGCTGGGGCACGTACCCTACTAAAGATCTATCCTATCAGTCCCGATCACTCTGATCACTGGATAGACAATCCCTCATCTGATTACACTCCTGTCCATAAGTATAACATATTGTAGAACAATACCTGCATGCCCCGAAGTGACCTTGACTGTAAACAGGGCAAAGAAGCACAGTGAATCTACTTTGCTCCGCTCCCCTATGTTGCTGTGAACCTGTTGATTGTGAACTCCCGCTGGGTCCTGACTGCCCCCGATGACCAGATCCACTCCCTTGCTGCTGTTGTGGGGGTGGGGATCTGGGCAGTCTACCTGCGAGCCGTGGCTTGGGACCACCTTGGGACTCCGTCTACATGTCACTAGGTCTGGCTCGGTGGCGTTGCTCCTGATTTTCCATTCTTATCACCCGTTGCTGCTGCTTGATCACTTCAATATTCTGAGCAAAAGCCTAAACGTGGGAAATATCCATGTCCTCTAGCAGAGTGGCCATAATACAAGTCTCCACATATTTTGGATTCAGCCCCATAATAAACTGATGCAACCTAGTCGGCATGGTATCTACAAAAGTGGGTGCATATCGGGCCAAGGATTCAAACCTCACAATGTACTCCCGAACACTCATCGGCCCCTACTCTAGATGTAGAAACTGGTAAACCCAGGCCTGTGAAATTTCCCGTGGTAGGTAGTGATCTAGAAAAGCCTCTTAGAAGCTGGGCCAAATCAGAGGGGAAACATCCCTCCTTCGGGACCTCTCCCAACTCTCATACCACAGTACTGCAATGTCCTGTAGCCAGAATACCGCTAGCTCAACCAACTCTGTAGGTGTAGCATGAATCACCCAGAAAATCTGTTGCACCTGATCCAAGAAATCCTGAGGGTCCTCTTCCCGATCTGTCCCTATGAACTAGGGGGGACTCAACGCAAGAAACTCTCGGACCCTAGAATTAGTAGGCCCTCCTGAGGACTCTACGACTGTGGGTGCCACAAGATGAACCTATGCAGCCATCATCTGAGCTAGCATAACAACAAAACTCCTAACCTCCTAATTCGATGGTACCAGTATAGAGACTACTGGAGGCGATGCTGTCATATATGCCGCTCCCGGCGTGGTGGAGAGTGTTGGGGAGACCGAAATGAGGTCTCTCTATCTCCCTCAGATCAGGCTGACCCTGACTGAGGCACCCAGCTAATGCCTTCCCCTGTTGCAACATCCAATCTCCTAACAGTCGTGGTGTGTCGCGGGTCTGCCATTTCTCTGTAGATAAAAGAATATGCTGAGCTTAGGAACTCAACCCTATACTGTACATCTCTATAGCACGACTGGATTAGAAGAAAGAGTAACCAACCTATCATGCCTCGTAGCCTCCTGCTTATAGAATGTGGTGCACAACACATCCATAGTTAAGACTCTACTTAGCACGGCTTGCAGACTCCCTGGGATACGAACTGCTCTGATACCAAGTTTGTCACGCCCCACCTTGGGAGGCATGACTGGCACCTCGTGCCCTACTAGGATCTGATCTGACTTAACTAGGCCTGTGCACTCCTGGTGTAGGATTACTTTCCAAATCAAGAACACAACGGGCTATATCTCGGCTGTAAAGACAGCCTCCGGCCAACAAGACCTTATAGCCACCTGTAAAGAAAAATAGCTAACCAAAGACAAACAATTACAGGGAATCCTATCCGGGCTGACAAGACCACCATGATATCTAGTTGTGACTGTAAAGTAAATCCAATGCTTAGCTAAACTATGGCCGACAAGGCCGCTAATATGTCAGCTAAATAAGGCCCCACATGGCCAACATGTAGACTAGAACTCATATAGGCCCCACAAGGCCAACAACATCTAACCACATGGAAATGGAAATAATTTGCAAGCCTCTAGGAGTAATATGATGATCGGGACAAGGCCCCGACCTACAAATGAACTTTACAATCAAAACGAAGTAAAACTTCTATCTACAAGCTCCGGAAGAAAGTACCTAACTGCTCTGGTGATGCTGGCTGGAACTACGAGGGACCGACTTCTTGTTTATCCGCACCTGCAGGCAAGTAATACAGCACCCCAGAGAGGGCATTAGTACAATAAGTACTAAATTAGTAAGGCAATAACTGTAAATGACCAAAATAAAGAGATAGAACTGAAAATAACTGAGATGAAGGGGATGGAGATCATACCTGAGTAATAGAACTTCTTATGATCTAATTCATTAATAACTAAAGAAAACAAAAAACCTTAACGTGCCCCCATAATCCGGGAGGTACAATCAGACCAGAATAACTCACCTGGGGCCCCTATAAGCCCTGGTGAGTACACTTCAGTCTATATACCCCTATCAAGGTCACACTGGGTCAACTAATAGCAATAGCTATCCTACCGGTCCCCTGAGTCTGCAACTGAGCCTGCTCGACCCCTGACTATAGCTGCATCTGAGTTTACTGGACTCCTAATATCTGCACTCTGAGCAACAGGCTCGACGGGGGTGTATAGAGCCAACCACGGCATATGAGGACCTGGTGCCCCATCTTCGTCCCTGACGGACGGCATACTGCTCCGTAGAGTGACGTCATCTCGCCCCTGGCAGGCGTCGACATAGCTAATAACCCTGGGGTCGATCATGAAGGCTATACAGGCATTATCCATCCCAAACTAACATGAAATACTAGGCTCAATTAACAACAATGACTAATAATAATAGACACGCTTCTGGTACTTTTACTGGGATTCAAACTGAGTTATCATGCTAAAGAAACTAACTTGCCGAAGAAAACTTCTTTAACATACCTCGTTCACCGATTACTAATTAACTGTCAAGTTTCAGCTCGTATTCGACTACTCTTCTCAACTGCAATCATATTATTGGAAGAATGAGGATAATTTCGGTATTAAATTCGATAAAAACAATAACTTTATATAGAAATATTAATCCATATTTCAACTTGATGGAACACGCTCGAACACTCGTAATTTCTCGAGAATCTAGATGGAAGAAATGCTTATATTAAGCTTGTGATCGTATTGACACTAGTTTGGAGCAATTCTGTCATGCCCCACCTTAGGAGGCATGACTGGCACCTGGTGCCCTAATAGGACCTGAACTACTGAGCTGACTGAGCCTAAGCACCTCTAGTGCAGGGCTGCCTCTAGCTCTGGAATCAAGAAAACAACGGGCTATATAGCGGTTGTAAATACAGCCCCCGGCCGACAAGGCCTATAGCCCTTGTGAAATTAAACAGCTAACCAGAGACAAACAACCATAGAGAGTTCTATGCGGGCCGACAAGGCCACCAATCAACAGCTAAACAAGGCCCCACACTACCAACAAACGTAGTCTAAAACACATATGGGCCCCACATGACCGATATCATCTAACCACAGGGAAGTAACACAATCTGCAAGCCTCTAGGAGTAATAAGATGGTCGGGACAGGGCCCTGACCTACCCATACTGTACAAACAAAAGGAATAAACCTCTATCACACTAGCCCTGGAAGAAGGGAGCTGACGGTTCTGTAGGGCTGATTGGAACTACGAGGGACCTGTTCCTCCTCTATCTGTACTTGCAGGCAAGTAATGCAGCGCCCCGGGAAGGGCGTCAGTACAACATGTACCGAATATGTAAGGCAATTGATAAGCTGAATTGAACTAGAAGTAAATAAAAAGAAGAGCCAAAAGATTAACCTGTACGTTTTCCAATTCATAATCTGCATCTAACTGACACTACATATACATAAGCTAAGACTGCATACTTACACATTTATACACTACAGCTAGCAGAAAAGAATTCATACAAGAACCCCACCTTGCTCCCATAAGCCGGGAGGTACAATCAGCACATAATAACTCGTTCAGGCCCCCATAAGTCCTGGCGAGCACATCTCAATCTATATACCCCTACTCAGGCGTCTACAACTCTACTGGTACTTTAGCCAACCTACCGGTTGCCTGGGTCTACTACTGGGCCTGGTTGGCCCCTGAATTGTAGTTGTGTCTGAGTTCGGAGGACTCCTGATATCTACACCCCGGGCGTAAGCGCTTGGCGGGGATGTGTATAAGGCCAACCACGGCATATGAGGATCTGGATCCCCATCTTCGTCCCTTGCGGACAGCATGCCGCTCCGTAGAGTGACATATCCTCGCCCCTGGTGGGCTGTGACACAGCTATTAACCCTTGGGCGGTCATGGAAGGCTTCTAACTGAGGGAAACCCCAACCCAGGTGCTATACTGACACATCAATCTATCTATATTAAGAGAGTGTATCTGGCCTTTTAGGCCTAACGCTAACGCTACTCGTTTCTAGGATCATCTGTATAGTTGTCTGTAGGCACGCCATGCGCCCGTATTTGATCAGAGGATCCTGATAGTGATCATGATCTCTAATAGTCTGGGCTGAATAGAGCGAGGTCTGAAGTGGCCTAACAATACTCTGAATGTCCTACTCGTACATCTATAACTCATGAATAACTGTGGGGTTGTGGATAGCTAACTACTTTATTCTTCTAATTAAACAACTATAGTGCTGGGCTTGGTCGAACTTGCTTCTACGCGATCGGCACCCTGGTTCTCCATAGGTAGCTTACCTATCTCCTTAACTTGTGGTTAACACTGTATTAGCAGAGTACTACTGCCTCCTTAGGCCTTGTCTGCATCCACTCAGATCTATATTATTGTTATGGGAAATTCTCAATCTTATAGGCAATTCTATATAGGCTGGCCCTCTCTTGGTACTGTGTACCTGAATACCTTACAAGAACCGTCTAGGGTGCTGTCCCATCGCTGACTACTTATGTGGACCCCTCCTTTGGTACTCATGGGTTTATCTGACTCAGACGATTGGGCTGGCTTGCTGGGCGTCCTACATGATAATTGTTAAGTCCACTAAGACTGACAATCACTGATAAGGCTAGAGGGATGGCAGACGATTACTCAATACACTGGCGAACCCTGGTGTCGCTAACTCTAGAATATACCTATTCAGTCTCCATTTTTGGTTTTGGAACGTGCGATAACGTCAATGACCTCTAGGGATGCTTTCCTGCCAATACAGGCGCCAACTGGTTGTTGACCACCTAACTGCGCCCATACTGTTTAACCAACTAATTCAGGCCACTAACTCTATGAGCTTCTGAAGTCTAGGCCTGGCAACAGACATATAAGTCTACCATCACAATAAACCAATAACTAAAAGAGTTTCCATAGCGCTCACAATGCGAATCACATTTAACCTACTCCCTTTTAGCGAGGGGTCCTGCAGTACGATTTGTATATGTTTTCAAGCAGCTAACGAGAATTTATGTAACTATAATCCCTATTAGCAACTACTCGCAACATATCTGATATTTATATATGTATATCAAAACAGCTAATTACAACATATCAAATTCCAATCTAATGGTAGCAACCGTTTGCAGCATCTGAGATCGTTATTTCTATTCAAGAACATAAGTCGTAACACTATACAACAAGGATACTTGCCAAGAGTGAAGGCTTACATACCTCATTTACCGTTTTCTAACTAACTGATGAGAATCAGCTCGTATTCAATTGCCCTTCTCAACTGTAATCATATTAATGGAGGAATAAGTCCAACTTCGTTACCAAATTTGAAGAAAAAGATAACTTTATATATATATAGTAACTATATTTCAACCTATCGAAAGATGATTGAAATCTCATAATTTCTCGAGAATGTAGAAGGGAGAAATACTTACTTTAGGCACGTGATCGTATTGACACTAGTTTGAAACAATTCCATCAACTTAGGCTCGGTGGGACGATGTTTTTCCGGGCATATTTTATGAAAATAACTTTGCAGCGATGCTCTCTACAGCCTTATACTTCAATACCCAAAGTTAACTTAGATTTGGACGGCATTTAGCGGCGTTTAGCGGCGTAATCGGATGATTTTCCAATGTTTCCCTTCGGTCTCCCTCTGTTCTGGCCATGATTTATGAGTAGTGAAATAATATTTAAGTGTGAGGCCTTATATACTTGAGGAAGCAGACAAGGCAACGTGGCACTCTGCCCATCGCACTGATTCTGCTCTGTGCCATGTTGGCTAACTCGGAGGAGCTGTTCCGTGCCACTTTGCCCCTCTGGGCAGCTTGGTTCGGCCTCCTCCCGTGAAATTCTGGTTTTGCACTCGTTCGACCTTTCCCCAGGACGTTTCCTCGTACATATGGCACTCTAAAACTCTTAACCAACATACATATAGGCCGACTAAACATTAGAAACTTACGAAGTGTAACATCTTCCCCCCCTTAAGAACATTCGTCCTCGAATGTTAACTTCTGCTTGCAAGAACCTTAACCTTGCAATTACTTATTCTGGAAAATTTTTTGACAGAGTCTCCCCTGTAACATGGACTATCTAAAAACCTTGAAACGCAGAAAAGTCCAATACAGGTACTCCACACCATACTATGGCATTCATTCCAAAATAGACTGAAAGCAATTATCTCACATATACATGTATATAATGCAACTTATGAAACAACAACAACAACATACTTCTAGCTGCACAATCTGACTAAGTTTGAAATAACTGAGGATATCTCGTTTTCATATCATCTTCTACCTCCCAGGTCATCTCCTCTCGGTTCTTATACCGCCATAATTCTTTAACGGAAGCAACATCTTTAGTTCTTAGTCTGTGGATCTTCCGATCTATTATGGCTAATGGAGCTTCTTCATAAGCTAGCTCCTCAGTGATTTGGACATCTTTGACTGCTTTACTTTTTCCTTCTGCCCATTTTAACATGTCCAGGTTTACTCTATCTGCCTAAAGTTATCATCCCAAAGGCTTCCACTTCCATTTATAGTGGGCCTAGAGAGTCTGAGTTGTATATTCTACTTAGCCACCAGTTGGGGTACGAGGAAGTGTGCTCACGTTAACATATGTCACCGTCTATTCTAACATCCTTTCCTAAAATGTAGTCGTAGATTGCGCCCCTCTATCGGAGTTTATCAAACATTGAGGCTCCACGCACTCCATCAACTTCTGGGGTATTTAGCCTAACATAAGTCTTAATGGTGACATAAATTCATCTGGAGAGGCACGAATTGACCTCATTGGTCTTATTATATGACTCAAATAAGGTCAGGCTACACCTGGTGTGAGATAACCCTGTGACTGTATTCATATTAATTACTCTCCACTCCCTTGCAGACACGACCATCTCTTATATTGGATAATTCGGTTCCTGCTATTTCACCTTTTCTGGCCTGTCACTGGGGCTCTGCTTCTATGATTTAATGATATCTCCTGTGCTCTCATACCATCTCATTGCATTTTCGTTTAATTCTTGGAGAAACCTTAGCTATGATCTGTTATTTGAAGTTCCGCCACCCTTGGAACGTGAGGTCAACACCCGGACCTTGTGACCTTGCTTGTTGTTATATTGAAGGTCCGTAACTCTCCGTTGGGCCTTGTTTCCAAGCTGCACTAGATTAGAGTCTCTCTGTTGGCACTCTCTTACCTTCCTCTTAGGCAGGCGTACCGCAATATTCTAGGCTACAACCTTACTGTCTCTTAACTATTAGCCCGAGGCTTAGTCCTCCATATGTGATGTTCTATCAACCTAGAGGTGATTCTAATTTCCCCCAAAGTCTGATATTCTTGCTTTTCCCCTTACCTTCCTTAGACTGAGCTTTGGGCTTCATGGTACCTGCCTTACACTGTCAATAAGGTTACCGGCCAGCTCTCGGCCTATACTTCCTCTGGCTTGCAGTTGGACCCTTTTTATTCATATGACCTCTCTGTCTTTCGATATCACAAACTAATATCATAACCATTATCTTGCAGGCATATCCTGTCATCATTAGCATGCTTCGACGGATTCAGCCTTTTTCTGACTTGAACTTGACTATTACTGGGAGTTTATCACCAATGGAATTCTTACACACACTTAGAGTAAGCTGATAGTCTTACCCCCTCTTCTGACTTATTACTGTGAGGGTCTGGACAACTTACATAAACGTTGGGGCTCCCTACTCTTTCCTAACACTTTCTGGAGTCAACAAATCCAATCTTCGCATACTATTTACTTCGGGCAACATCGCCTCAATTCATACGCCCTTTACTATACTGGAAACAAAAGTAAGAGGTAGGAATAGCCTTTTCTTACCGCAATGAAATGGGAATATGGGACTGTACAACATTCAAAAGGATGGAGGTGGGAATCCTGCATTTCCCTCTCTTTCTCACATCCATCAGGTAATCTAATATTAATTGTCTTCTTGACTAGATCTTGTACATCTAATAGATAAGTTGACTCGTATATACGCTATACTCCTGACATCCTACTCTGAGGTTATAAAAATGAACTGAGGACAGTGCTGGTAGATGTATCACAGTATGAGGTTCCTGCTACCTCGGGAGAGTATTGGGGAGATCAAGGACGTCCACTCCCGTCCTTAGGCTGTCTATCTCCCAACTATGGTGTCATAATGATACCTCCTCGTGCCACTGTAGTTAGCTTGCAATTGACTGGTGTTTGTCTTATATTAAATATTACCCTAGACAGACATAACAAGGAAAACTTAGGGACTCAACCCTATACAACTTTGCTCTATAGCACGATCTAAGTAGAAGGAGGGGTAACCATACTATCATGCCTCGTAGCCTCTTGCTTATAGAATGTGGTGCACAACAAATTTATAAAAAAGACTCTACATAGCACATCTTGCAGACTCCCTGGGATACGAACTGCTCTGATACCAAGTTTGTCACGCCCCTCCTTGGGAGGCATGACTGGCACCTAGTGCCATACTAGGACCTGAACTGCTGAGCTGACTGAGCCTAAGCACCTCTGGTGCAAGGCTGACTCTAGCTCTGGAATCAAGAAAACAATGGGCTATATAGCGGTTGTAAATACAACCCCGGCCGACAAGGCCTATAGCCCCTGTGAAAGTAAACAGCTAACCATAGACAAACAATCATAGGAAGTTCTATGCGGGCCGACAAGGTTGCAAATCAATAGCTAAACAGGGCCCCACACGACCAACACACATCATATAAAACAAAGGGGAGTAACACAATCTACAAGCCTCTAGAAGTAATAAGAAGGTCGGGACAAGGCCCCGACCTACCCATACTGTACAAACAAAAGGAATAAACCTCTATCACACCAGCCCCGAAAGAAGGCAGTTGACGGTTTTGTACGGCTGACTGGAACTATGAGGGACCTACTCCTCGTCTATCTGTACCTGCAGGCAAGTAATGCAGTGCCCCGGGAAGGGCGTCAATACAACATGTACTGAATATGTAAGGCAATAGATAAGCTGAATAGGACTAGAAGTAAATAAAAAGAAGAGCCAAAATAATAACATGTATGCCTGCTGATTTGTAATCTACATATAACTGACACTACATGTACATAAGCTAAGATTGCATACTTACACATTTATACACTACAGCTAGCGGACAAGAATTAACACAAGAACCCCACCTGGCTCCCATAATCCAGGAGGTACAATCAACATGGAATAACTCGTTTAGGCCCCCATAAGTCCTGGCGAGCACATTTCAATCTATATACCTCTATTCAGGTGTCTACAACTTTACTGGTACTTTAGCCAACCTACCGGTCCCATGGGTCTACAACTGGGCCCGCTTGGCCCCTGAACTATAGCTGTGTCTGAGTCCAGAGGACTCGTAATATCTACCCCCCGGACGTAAGCGCTCGGCGGGGGTGTGTATAAGGACAACCACGGCATATGAGGATCTGGATCCCTATATTCGTCCCTTGCGGATGGAATGTCGCTGCTCTGTAGAGCGACATATCCTCGCCCCTGGCGGGCGGCGACACAACTATTAACCCTGGTGTGGTCATGGAAGGCTTCTAACTTAGGGCAACCCCAACCCAGGTGCTATACTGACACATCAATCTATCTTTATAAAGAGAGCGTATCTGTCCTTCTAGGCCTAATGCTAACCCTACTTGTTTCTGGGATAATCTGCATGGCTGTCTGAAGGCACGCCATGCTCCCATATTTAATCAGAGGATCCTAATAATGATCATGATCTCTAATAGTCTGGGATGAATAGAGCGAGGTCTGAAGTAGCCTAACAATACTATGAATGTCTTACTCGGACATCTATAACTCATGAACAATTGTGGGGTTTCGGATAGCTAACTACTTTATTCTTCTAATTAAACAACTATAGGGCTGGGATTGGTCGAACTTGCTTCTACGCGATCGGCACCCTGGTCCTCCATAGGTAGCTTACCGATCTCTTTAACTTGTGGTTAACACTGTACTAGCAGAGTACTACTAACTCCTTAGTCCTTGTCTGAATCCACTCGGATCTATATTACTGTTCAGGGAAATTCTAAATATTATAGGCAATTCTATATAGACTGGCCCTCTCCTAGCACTCTATACCTGAATACCTTACAAGAACCGGCTAGGGTATTGGCCCATCACTTACTACTGATGTGGACCCCTCCTTGGGGTACCCACGGGTTTATCTGACTTGTATGACTGGGTTGGCTTGCTGGGCGTCCTACATGATAACTATTAAGTCGACTAAGACTGACAATACTGAGAAGGCTAGAGGGATCGTGGATGATTACTCAATATACTGGAGAACCTTGATGTCGCTAACTCTAGAATATACCTATTCTATCTCTATTTCTAGTTTTGGAACGTGCGATAACGTCAATGACCTCTAGAGATGCTTTCCTGCCAATACAGGCGCCAACTGGTCATTAGACTGCCTAACTGCGCCCATACTGTTTAACCAACTGATTCAAGCCACTACCTCTTATGAGCTTCTGAAGTCTAGCCCTGGCAACAGACTTATAAGTCTACCATCACAATAAACTAATAACTAAAAGAGTTTCCATAGTGCTCACAATGTGAATCACATTTAACCTGCTCCTTTTTAGCGAGGGGTCCTGCAGTACTGGACTGAATAAGGAGAGATCTGGAGTGGTCTAACATAACTCTGAATGTCCTTCCCGGACAACTATAACTCATAAACAACTGCGGGGTTGCAATGACTAACTACTTAGTTCCTCTCTTTAGGATAACTATAGGGCTGGTGCTGGCCGAACATGCTTTTAAGCGATCGACCCGTAATCCTCCATAGGAAGTTTACTGACATCCTTAGCCTGTGGGCAGTACTACAGGCTGATAGAATGGCAGGTTGTCACTCAGTGCACTAGGCAACTCTAGTTCCACTGATTCTAAAGTATAATTGTTTTATCTATATTTATGGCCCTGGGGTGTGGGGGTATGTCACGAGCTCCCACGCGTGCTTTTCTAGCAACCCAAGTGCCAGACTAGTAGATGTATCACCTAGTGGCACCTATACAATTCGATTCACTACCAAGTAACTTTCAAGAGCTTCTAAGATCTGGACTTGGCAATTCAATATATATTTCTACTAATACAACAAACTGGAGAATAGAAGAGCTTCTAGGACGCTTCTAGCGCATATCACACCTAACATATTCCTTCTCGACGAGAGACACTGTGGTATAATCTATATACACTTTCTAGCTGCTAACTAGAACCTATATAATCATAATCTACTGATAGCAGCTACTCATAGCATGTCTGATCTCTATATAATAGCAACAACTAATTACAACATGTCTAAACACAATCTAGTGGTAGCAGCTATCTATAGTATATGAAATCGTCATTTTTGTTCTGGAACTTAAGTCGTAACACTGTACGACGAGTATACTTGTGGAGGGTTAAGCCTTACATACCTCAACTGTTGTTTATCGGATAACCAATGAGTTTCAACTTAGATTCGTCAGCTTTTTCTTGTTGTAATCATTACACTGGAAGAATGATACAATTAAAGTCAAGGGCCTATATATACTTGGGAGGTTGGTGGCAGGGGAGGAGCGGTGCGGCCGCCTATAGCGCCAAAACATGGGCGCGACGCGCCGCCCATTGTGCTGAGGTAGAGGCACGGCGCGGCACCCAGTGCGCTGGGCCTCCGGTCCCGGCCTCCAGCTTGCTTGATTCCGTGCTCTTCCATTCATCCTCCAAGTCTTTTTCTGTATGTCACACTCTAAAACTCTCGATATACGTACGCATGCGTCTGTCACCCGATACAACTTACGGAGTGTAACATCCTCCCCCCCCCCCCAGAAACATTCGTCCTCGTATGTCCTCTTAAGGTTTAAAAGGCTCAAGTCTTTTTATCCGTTGCCAGGGAAATTTTGACAGAGTCTCCCCTATAATATGGATTATCTGAAGAACCTAAAAGGCAGAAAAGTCCAATACAGGTATCTCACATGGCACTATAACAGCTATTCCACAACAGAATGGTAGTCTTCTGAATTGTATAGATAGCATAACTAATAAAATAATAACTAAACAACTTTATCTAAATTGTATAGTCTTGATGAATTTTGGGATAAATGAGGACATCTGGTTTTCATATCGTCCTCAGCTTCCCAAGTCATTTCCTCTCTATTCTTGTTGTTCAATAGTACTTTAACTGAGGCTACATCTTTAAGTTCTCAATCTTTGAATTTTCTAATCAAGTATGGCAACTGGAACCTCTTTATAGGTTAGTTCCTTAATAACTTGAATGTTCTCAAAAGGCACAACTTGGGATGGGTATCTTATATGTATTCCACAACATTAACATGTAAAAGACTTACTAGACCAATTTTGGTTCTGAAGGCAATTCTAGCCCCTATGCCACTTCACTTGTTCTCAGGAAAATACAATATGGCCAATGAATCTAAGGCTAAACTTGCCTTTTTCTCTAGTTCTCATAGTTCCCTTCATCGGTGAAGCCTTTGGGGAATACGCGGCTACTGCTTTAATCCTTAACTGTCTATGTTGTACGCTAAGGTAAGACTTCCGACGATCTTGGGCTATCGGTACCCATTTCTTGATAAGTTTAACTTCTTCCATCTGTCTTTTATAGTGTACCCTAGTTCACTACCTTTGATTTATCTTCTTCAGGTTATCATATAGAGGACCTACATCTCTACCCGCAACAGATCTCCGGCATTTGAACCGAGTGCTCTGCTTAGCTATTCGTTTAGGGACGAGGAGTCGTATTCAACTTTACATGCCTCACAACTTATTCTAATAGAATTTCTAAAAATTAGTTGTATATTGTGCCTTTCCGTCAGAATTTGCTAAATACTTGGGCGTGATGCAACCGAACTGCTTTTTAAGCATTTAGTTCAGCATAACCTTTAGCTAAAATATAACTCACCTACCGAAATATGAATTGACCTTGTTAGCCTTTCTACACTGATTCAAGTGAGGTCAATTTACACATGGTATGAGGTAACCTTCTAACTGTGATTAAATTGACTATTCTCCATTCCTTTTACAGGCACGATCATCTCCTGGATTGGCCTACTGAGTTTCTGCTGTCCAATCTTCCCTGGTTAGTCATTGAGGCTCTGTGCTATAAATCAATAATGTCTTCCTCCTCTCATGCCATCAGTAGGTCTTACTTACAGCCTGATACATTTTTATTGAACTCTAGGTGAAGGGAATAACATACATAATATACCTTAGCTAGAATCTGCTGACAAAGTTCGGTCACCTTTTGGACACAGAGGCAACCTCTGGGTCTTATGACTTAATCCGTTATTATCTTAAAGGCCAATAACTTCCTACTGGGCATGGTCTCTGGGTTGTACTAAGTTAGAGTCTCTGTTCCATCACTCCTCTACCTCTACAATTAGTGATGATATTGTCATATTCCGAGTTACAATTTCATTATATTTTAACTGTCACCCCGATGCTCATTTTTTGACATTCAGGAGTGGTCCTACGCTCTGTCAATTTACTCTTAGCTTGGGGTGATCTTATTTCCACCAGAGGTAGGTACTCATGCCCTTCCTTTTACTTCCATGGGCTGAGTTTTGGAGTTCGTGCCCTCTGCCCCATATTGTTAAAGACATTACTGACCAAGTCTGTTGACCTGTATCATTTTGACTCATACTCGGGCCAAATTCTCTCGTATAATCTTTTGCCCCTCGACATAACCAACTAGGGTCACAGCCATTATTCTGCAGGTACATTCTATTGCCATATACACACTGCAGCAAAATCGACCTAATTATGACTTGAGCTTTACGGTTGTTAGGGGTTTATCACTTGTAGACTCTCACACGTACTTTGAGTGCTACTAGTAATCTTACCTACTCTCTTGATTTACTACTGTGAAGGTCTAAATAATTTACTTAACTGCTAGGGGTCTCCACCACTTCCTAACACTTCCCGGAGTCTACAAATCCAACCTTCCTTTTCCATTTGCTCTGGGCAACATCGCCTCAAATATTACGCTCTTTGCTACACTGAAAACAAAAATGGGAGGCGGGAATAGCCTTTTCTTGCCACAATGGGACTGAAGTATGGAACTGTACAACATCCAAAGGGTTGGAGGTAAGAATGCCGCAATTCCCTCCCTTTTTTCATACCCTTCAGGTAATCTAATGTTAACTGTCTCCCTTACAAGATCTTGTGTATCTAGTATATAAGTCAACTTATATATACACTATAATCCTGACCGCCTACTCTAAGGTTATAAAAAGAACTGGGGATGGTGCTGGCTTATCTACCATCTTATGAGATTCCTAGTGCCCTGGAAGATACTGAGAAAAGTAAAAGACATTCTCCTTCGTCCTCAAACTTGTTGTCCCACAACTATGGTATCACACTAGTACCCTTTCCTGCTGCTACAGCCAACTGGCGGCTGGCTGGAGTCTGTCTTATATCGAACTTTATCCTAGACAGACATAGCAATGAAAGCTTAGGGACTCAACCTTGTATAACTCGGCTCTACAAAACGATCTCAGAAGAAGAAAGGGTAGCCATACTATTATGCCTCGTAGCCTCCTGCTTATAGAATACGATGCACAACACATTTATAAGAAAGACTCTAGTACACATGTCTTGCAGACTCCCTAGTATACGAACTGCTATGATACCAAGTTTGTCACGCCCCACCTTGGGAGGCATGACGTGCACCTAGTGTCACACTAGATTCCAACTGACCTAGCTAGGCTTATGCACATCTGATGCAAGCCTGCAACTTCACTCAAGAAAACAACGGGCTATATCTCCGCCATAAACACAGCCTTCAGCCGACAAGGCCTTATAGCCACCTGTAAAATAAAACAACTAACCTGCAACAAACCACAACAGCGAATTCTATGCGGGCCGACAATGCCGCCATGATATCTACTTATAATTGAAAAGAAAATCAGGCCCTATACTAGGCCCCACATGGCTAATACATAAAAAGAGATATATATGGGCCCCACACAGCCAACGATACTTACCTATCTGACAATTGTAGCCTGCAAGCCTCTAAAAATACAAATAGTGGTCGGGACAGGGCCCCGTCCTACCCAGATGCTATACAAATGGAAGACTGCATTTGCTACAACCAGGCAACTCCGAATGAATGGAGCTAGCCAACTACAGACTCTGACAAGCTGTTACTAGAGATCCTGAACCCTGTCTGTCTAAACCTGCAGAAAAGTAATGCAGTGCCCAGGGGAGGGCGTCAGTATAATATGTACCAAATATGTTAGGCAATAGATAAGTTGATAAAGATTGAAAGCAAATAGAAAGAAGGGAATACAGATTAACCTGTTCACCTGCTGGTTCGTAATCTGCATCTAACCAATACTACATGTACGTAAGCTAAGACTATATAAATACACATTTATAAACTATAACTATCAGAAAAGAATAGATATAAGAACTTCTCCTAGCCCCCATAATCTGGAAGGTACAATCAACACTGAATAACTCGTTCAGACCCCCATAAGCCCTGGAGAGCACATCTCAATCTATATACCCCTACCCAAGTTTCTATAACTCCACTTTTACTGTAGCCAACCTACTGGTCTCCTGGGTCTACAACTGATCCCGCTCGACCCCTGAACTGTAGTTGTGTCTAAGTTCGGCGAACTCCTAATATCTTCACCCCAGGCACTAGACTCGTCGAGGGTGTGGTGCCAATATGGCATATATATAATGGTACAGCCATGGAATGGACCATATGAGGACCTGGGACCCCATCTTCATCCCGCGCGGACGGCATGCCGCTCTTTCTGGAGCGACGTCATCTGACCCCTGGCGGGCGTCGACAAAGCTAATAACCCTGGGGTGGTCATGGATGGCTCCTAAGTGAGGGCAACCCCAACCAACGTGTTGTACTAACATCTCAATCTAGCCTCTCAAACCTAACGCCACCGCTGTTCGCCCCCTAGGATAATCTATAAAACTGCTAGCAGGCACGCCATGCACCTGTATCCAATCAGAGGATCCTGATAGCGATCATGATTTCTAATAGCCTGGACTGAATAGGGCGATATTTGGAGTGGTCTAACATAACTTTGAATGTCCTTCCCGGACAACTATAACTCATAAACAACTATGGGGTCGAAATTAACTAACTACTTAGTTCCTCTGCTTAGGATAACTATAGGGTTGGTGTTGGCCGAACATTCTTATAGGAAGTTTATATAGGCTTAGTAACTCTTGGCAATCTGTACCTAAGTACCTTATAAAAACTGGCTGAGGCGCTGGCCCGGACTTTAACTGCTGATAAAGTCCTCGTCCTTAGGGTACCCATGGGCCCATTTGACCTGGACGACTGGGCTGGCTTCCTGGCAACTCGTATAATAACTGCTAAGTCAACTAGGGCTGACAGCCTCTGGTAATAGCTAATAGAATGAAAGGTTGTCACTCGGTGCAGTTGGCAACCCTAGTGTCACTGATTTTAAAGTATAATTATTCTATCTATATTTCTGGCCCTGGGGCGTGCGGGTATGTCACGGGCCTCCACGCGTGTTTTTGTTGCAACTCAAGTGCTAGACTAGTAGCCTTATTGCCCAGTCATACCTACACAATTCAACTCACTACCCAATAACTATTCACGAGCTTCTAAGATCTGGACCTAGCAATTGAACATACAATTCTATTAATACAACGAACTGGAGAATAGAAGAGCTTCTAAGATGCTTCTAGTGTGCATCACACCTAACATGTTCCTTATCGATGAGAGACATTGCGGTATAATCTATATACGCTCTCTAGCAGCTAACCAGAACCTATATAATCATAATCTACTGATAGCAGCTAACCATAGCATGTCTGATCTCTATATAATAGCAACAACCAATTACAACATTTCTAAACACAATCCAATGGTAGCAGCTACCTACAGTATATGAAATCGTCATTTCTTTTCTGGAACACATGTCATAACATTGTACAATGAGTATACTTGCCGAGAGTTAAGCCTTCCATACCTCAACTGTTGTTTCCTGGATAACTGACGAGTTTCAATTTGGATTCATCAGCTTTTGCCTGCTGTAACTATTATAATGGAATAAAGAGACGAATATCAATACCAAATTTGTCTTGAAATAATAAATTCATACATAAATATTAACTATATTTCAACTTAACAAAACACAGTTCAAAACTCATAATTTCTCAAAACTCCTGAAGGGAGAAATTCTTAGTTGAAGCCTGTGATCGTATTGAAATTAGTTTGAACAAATTCTGACAACTTTTGCTCAGCAAGGCTACGATTTGCCAGGCGAATTTCACAAAACTAACTCTGTAGTAGTGCTCCTTGCGGCCTTAAAATTCTATACCCAAAGTTAACTTGAATTTGGACGGCATTTGATAAGGTAATCGGACAGAAAACGATCGATTTCCTAGCTTCTTACTCTTTTTGGCTGAAGATATACTTAGAAAATGATTCAATTAAAGTGAAGTGCCTATATATACTTGGGAGGTCGGTGGTAGGGGAGATGCGGCACGTCGCCCATAGCTCCAAAACACGGGCGCTACATGCCGCCTGTTGCGCTAAGGCAGAGGCACAACGCGCCAGTCATAGCGCCAAGCTGCCTAGTGCAGCGCGACGCCCAGTTTCTCTGGGCCTCCGGTCCCGGCCTCCTGTCCTCTCGATTCTGTGCTCTTCGGTTCATCCCCCGAGCCTTTTCCCATATGTGTCACACTTAAAACTCTCAATATACGTATGCATGCGTCCATCACCTGATACAACTTACGGGGTGTGCCACACTCATAGCCTTACATAGCTGGGATTGAAGAATTCTAACTCTTCCTAATTGCCCAGCTGAGATTCCAGTTGCAAACTTTGAGATTTCACCTTGAACCCTCCCTTCACACCACCAAACTTGCATGCATGAGAGTAATGGCTTAAAATAGGTTTTCCCTTGCTAAAACCCACTAAAACAAGCTTAAAATGACATAGTATAGGTCTTAGGAACATCGGAATTAGGAAAAGACCCTTACTAAACTTGAAGGAGAACACTGCCAGGTGACCCTAATGGGTGACCTGACGATTCGTCAGGACGAGCAACGACTCGTCGAGTCGCCCGTCAAGCACACTGGTCTACAGATCTGCTGGGGCTCGTAATGGGGAAGAAAACAAATCGTTCCTCGACACCATGACTCATGGTCATCTTCCGTCAAGTATGCTGCCTTAATTCCTAATAATAATCCACATGCTTGCTCACGACTCTCCTCACGAGTCGTTAGGACTGACCACGACTTGTAGGGTCTCATCCGTTGAGTACACTGGATAAATCCTCCTTTAACATTCCAACTCCTCCCCAAGATTGATTTAATGACTCGTGGTGGCCGACCATGAGTCGTTGATTCACTCGTGGGGAGTTCGATCCCTTGATCACTCCAGGCCTTCCCACAAGTCACTTGACGACTAGTGGTTTCTTCTTATCAGTCGTTCAATGACTCGTTTTGCAACTGCTGCAACATTTTTCAATTTTTCTCCGACTCACTTCCGGGTCCAATTCTTGAATTCTCGGGGTATAACAATATCTCCCTCTTTGGAACATTCTTCCTCGAATGTTGGAAATAAGCGGGAAACAGAAACAAGCAATTATCATACTCCAACACTGATTATTTCAACCGAAATTTCACTATATGACTACCTCCGAAAAGAACCACATAGCTAAACTAAATTCAGGCATCACATACGTTTATCATAACATAATTCTAACTTGCGCACATGAACTGAACATGGAAACTGAGTAGAGAATTAGGGCAAAAACTGATATCTCAAGTTGAAACTGAGCCGGTAGAGAACAAATGTGGGCATCTAGCCATCATATCTGCTTCGACCTCCCACATAGCTCCCTCGACCTGTTAATTCCTCCATAAAACCTTAACTGAAGCTACCTCTTTGTTCCTCAACCTCCAAACTTGTCGATCCAAAAATTTAACCAAAATTTCATCATGATGGCTGTCTTTCACACCAATGTTGTCTATTGGAACCACCAAGGCTGGATCACCCAAGCACTTCTTTAAAAGTGATACATGGAACATGGGATGAACTGAAGCCAATTCTAAAGGCAAGTCCAACTCATACACCACCTAACAAACGCTTCTCACAACTCGGTAGGGGCCAACATAGCAGGGGCTGAGTTTACCCTTCTTTTCGAACTACATGACTCCCTTCATGGGAGATACCTTTAGAAACGCCCAGTCGTCCACATCGAACTCCAAATCTCTTCTCCTTACATCAACATATGATTACTGACGACTCTGAGCGGTTTTTAGCCATTCCCGTATCAACTGAACTTTCACCATATCCTCATGAACCGAATCTGGGAGATCTACACCTTCGCCTGTACAGAGCCTCGAACGGTGCCATTTGGATGCTCGAGTGATAACTGTTATTATAAGAAAAGTCAATTAGGGGAAGATGATCATCCCAACTGCCTTTAAAATCCATAACACATGCCCTCAACAAGTCCTCAAGAGTCTGGATTGTTCGCTCGGCTTGACCATCTGTTTGCGGATGAAAGGCCATGCTGAGCTTGACTTGTGTCCCGAGTCCCTTCTGAAATGACCTCCAAAATTGAGACGTAAATTGGGTACCCCTATATGAAATGATGGACAAAGGCACTCCATGCAGCCGAACTAACTCCCATATGTATAACTTGGCATAATCCTTTACTGAGTCGGTAGCTTTGACCGGTAAAAAATGAGCCGCTAGTCAAACTATCCACGATAACCCAAATGGAGTCATATTGCCTACGAGTTTGGGGTAAGCCTGTAACGAAGTCCGTATTGATCTCTTCCCACTTCCAAGTGGGGATGGTAATATCCTAAAATACGCCTCTGGGTCTTTGATGCTCGACTTTCACTTGCTGGCAGTTTGAACATTTCACTACGAACTCTGCAATATCCTTCTTCATACCATCCCACCAATATATTTCTCGCAAGTCCCGATACATCTTCGTGGCTCCTAGATGAATAGAATATTTGGTACCATGTGCCTCATGTAATATCCGAACTCTCAAATCATCAACATTTTGGACACATAGGCGACCCTGATATAGTAGCAGGGGAGAAAACCTCCACCTTTTGACTCTGCACCGCCTCCTTCAGCTTCCTCAAAATTGGATCTTCATCTTGCTTATAATTGACATCAACCACCAAGGACGATTTTGACCTGTTATGTACAACCACACCACCATCGGTCGAGTCGATTAATCTAAATCTCAGCCTTGGAAGTTGGTGAACATCTTTCACCATCTCCTTCTTCCCCTCATCCACAGAGACACACTCTCCATTGAGAGCCTACTAAGCGCATCCGTAACCACGTTAGCATTGCGCTGGTGGTAAAGGATACTTATATCATAGTCCTTAAGTAACTCCAACCACCTCCTTTTTCGAAGATTTATATCTTTCTACGTGAACACATATTGCAAGCTTTTGTGGTCCGTAAACACATCCACATGGACCCCATACAAGTAATGCCGCCATATCTTCAATACAAACACCACCGCTGCCAACTCAAGATCATGGGTCGGGTAATTCTTCTCATGGACCTTCTGCTTCCTAGAGGCATATGCTATCACCCTTCCACGTTGCATCAACACACACCCAAGTCCAACTCTGGAAGCATTACAATACACCAAGAAACCCTCAGTATCCTCGGGTAGGGTCAACACTGGTGCTAAAGTGAGTTGGGTATTCAACTCTTGGAAGCTTTCTTCACAGGCCTCCGACCATGGAAACTTCACCTTCTTTTGCTTCAACTTAGTCAACGGAACTGCAAGGGACGAGAAACCCTAAACAAACCTCTGGTAGTAGCCTCTAGAAACTTCGAACATCCAAAGGATTCACCGGTCTAGGCTAATTCTTTACCGCCTCAATTTTCTGCGAATCTACTTTTATGCCTTCGCTAGACATCACATGGCCCAGGAATGCCACGGAGCCCAACCAAAACTCACACTTGCTGAACTTTGCATACAATTGGTGATCCTTAAGGGTCTGAAGCACTACTCTTACGTGAGCGACATGCTCCTCCTTGCTCCGAGAGTATATTAAGATGTCATCAATGAACACAATCACAAACATGTCCAAATATGGCTTGAACACTCTGCTCATCAAGTCTATAAAAGCTGCAGGAGCATTCATTAGTCCAAACGAAATAGCTACAAAGTTGTAATGACCATACCGTGTTCTGAACGCCATCTTCGGGATATCACTCTCCCGAACCCTGAGCTGATGATACCCAGATCTGAGATCTATCTTTGAGAAACATTAGCACCCTAAAACTGATCAAACAAATCATCAATCCTAGGTAAGCTCTTCTTGACAGTGACTTTGTTCAACTGTCGATAATCAATGCAAATGAGAAGGGAACCGTCTTTCTTCTGAACAAATAATATTGGTGCGCCCCATGGAGACTGGATCGTTCTAATAAAGCTCTTATCTAGTAAATCCTTTAACTGATCCTTCAACTCTTTTATCTCGGCTGGAGCCATCCTATAGGGAGGAATAGATATAGGTTGTGTATCGGGAAGGAGGTCAATACCGAATTCAATCTCCTGCTTAGGAGGAATACTTGGCAAATCATCAGGAAAGTCCTATGGATACTCACGTACTACTGATACGGACTGGCGGGGTTTTAGACTCCACGTACGTAACCCTAACTAGACAGCACAAACAACCCTTAGAAATCATCTTCCTGGCCTTAAGGTAGGAAATAAATTGACCTACAAGAACAGCTGAATTACCCTTCATTCTAAGATAGGCTCACCCAAAAATCTAAACTCTACTGACCGGGTCCTATAATTAAATGAAGCATAGAATGCAAATAGCCAATCCATGTCGAGAATAATGTCAAAATAGGTCATGGCTAACTCTATCAAGTCTACTAAGGTGACCTTATGAAGAACTGATACCGGGTAATCTCTATACACTCGTCTAGCTATAATTGAGTCACCTACTAGAGTAGAAACTGAGAAGGGCTCTGATAAGACATCGGGACTGACTCCGAAGCTACTGGCTATATATGGTGTCAGAAAAGATAGGGTATCCCTTGAATCTAGCAATGCATATACATCAACATGAAAGACTCTCAACATACCAGTGACCACATTTGGTGAGGCCTCCTGCTCCTAACGAGTGGCTAAGGTACAAAATCTTTATGGTGCTGCCCGCCAACTGTGCTAGTAGATGCCCCCTGATGTACTGAGCGAGGGGGTTGGGCTGCTGAGCTAGAAGCTGGGCCACAGCCCCCAACCTGATCTTGTCTTGCTGCTGGACAATCTCTAAGCATGTGGCCCGGTTGCCCGCACCCAAAACACGCACCTGAACCTGCCAAGCACTAGCATGCATTCCCTAGGCCACATCTGTGACAAGCTGGGAAACCTGAACCTGTGGGCCTGCTGCTCTGACCCCTCGATCCTGATGCTCACCCTCTCTGATTGTGCCTCGGCCGAGATGGCACACCCAAAGCTGATGATACAGGGGATGACGATCTATGATGGGTCTGTTTTCAATACCCACCGCTGGACCTCTTTTGGGAGAATCTACGGTCCTCAGTCCTGGCCCTCTTGTCCTCTCTTTCTCTCAAATGTGCCGCCTCCATTTGTTGGGCATACAACACCATCCGAGGGAAGTCCATATCCTAATGGAGAATAATCCTGCATTTCTTATCCAAGTAACCTTCTATCCCATGCACAAACCTACTCACTCACGCCCTCTGGTCAGCCACTAACTCAGGAGCATACTTCGATAGGCGGGTGAACTCAAGGGAATACTCTAGTACTATCATCCTCCCTTGCTTCTGATTCACAAACTCTGTTGCTTTCAACTCCCTCATCTCTCGAGGGAAGAACCGATCCAGGAATGCAACATCGAACTCTTCCCAAGTGACCAGACCTGCTCCAGCAATCCGCTGTCTTTCCACTGGTGGAACTAAATATGCGCAACCCCCTTCAACTAGTAGGAGGCCAACTCTACGCACTCTACACTACTCACCCCCATAACCTGGGCGATATTGAAAACCTCATCCACAAACTCGTTCGGGTCCTCATCTACCTTGGACCCAAGAAACTCTGCCGAGTTCATCCTCAAGAAGTCCCTGACTCGAGCTGCTGCTGCACTGCCATTCTGCAGAACATGCGCAATGGCCTGTTGATTGAACTGATCGATCAAAGCCTGTGCAAGAGTCTGAATAGCTGCCCGAAACTCAGCGTGGGCGTCTGGCGCTGGTGCTTGAGGCTCCTGAACTGGTGGGACCTTCTGATGCCCACGACCCATGCCATCTCAAGGCCTTCACTATCTCCATCCTCCTTCCACTCATTCTTCGAGGAGCCATGATTTTGCAATCGCGGATAGCACGAATTAGAAGGATAGAAAGGATTTTCATCGCATGACATAGATCATGAAAGAAAGGGAACATATCCTAAAACATCTAGTAGCCTCTTCGTCATAAGTGCAGCGCGATTCACACCCATGAAAACGACTCTACTTAATGCAGCCTTTCAGACTCCTTAGGACACATCAAACCTATGGCTTTAATACCAAGTTTGTCATTATCCGAGCATAGACCTAGATCGTAGACACGGGACAAGGGACCACGAGAGACCCCAAGTCAACCCATGGCATAAGCATTCACTAACTCATTCAAAAAACATGAAGAAATATAATTATAAACTCAGCGGAAGTCTAACTTAACATAACAACGAAATGAACATCTGAAGCTGAATACATGTCTAAGTCAAGCCTCTAATATGGACGAGCTGATGGGACAACGCTCCCAACTAGCTCAACAATACTGAAATTGAAAATACAACCAAGATAACTGAAAGTCTAGTCCTCGAAAGATAAGGACTCACAAACCAAGCAGGTATTGACTCAGATAAGAGACTACGAACGGGGATGGGCCTGAGAATCGGATCCTACATCATAAAATGATGCACCATCAAAAGGTATGCGGTCAGTACATGGAATGTACCGAGTATGCAACGTAAGTAAAACCTCCAGAGCAATATAAATCTTTCAAATAAGTCATACATATATAGTAAGGCTTCAAGGATAAGAAGAAGATCACATGCATCATGATGAAATCATCCTTACTTTATACATGATCATGCAAGGCCTTAGAACATCAAGACTGACTCGAATGACTCAAGCTAAAACGTGACATTTATATTAAAAGCTGAACAATGAGTCAAACCTTGCTTTATGAACAGACATGCATAAGTAATCATCATCAGTAATGAATATGCAAATCTGAATGATATAGACAGTGGAAGACTACGTTGCTTTATGAACACCAAGATAGATCCTACGTTGTCCCGACTATTACACTCAGGTGGGCAGAGCCATCCAAAACCTTGTCAGGGCTAAGGATGCTACCATGATATCGATATCAAGCTCATAGCCCATTAGGGCTGAGGGATAGCTCACAAGGGAGGTCCCAAATATAATGGAATCAACCAGCGTTGGTGCATAGTTCTGGGGAATAGGGTTATCCACCCTTAGCCCGCTCGATGCTAGACTCTTCTCCCAAAATATACAATGCTCTAGATTGTATAAATACGAATCTCAACATCATCTAGTAACAAAGCTCAACATGAAATCATGCATAAACTCAACATCGTATGGGAACGAAGCTCAACATCGTCTATTGACGAAGCTCAATAATCAAATCATGCTTAAACTCAACATCATATGAAATGAAGCTCAATAATAACGTACATCTCAATTATGAATTCATGCATATAAGAAGCTTTACTATGAAACATACCACAAGCTCAAGGAATAGTTGGAAAATTTACTCCAAAGCCATGTGGTAAGCTTACTTTAGAAATATCACCTCATCATCATCAATATAAAGGCCTTGCCCAAAATTATAATGCTTGAACTCATATAATTCATTTGCAAACATTATAATTTGGGAGATTTCACTCCAAAACGAGGTAATAAAGTTAATTCAAGGAAATCATCGTTCATACTCAACATTGGGAACTACCCAAGCTTCAACATGCTTGACTATACTAGATTCATATCAAAACTTCAATTATAGACATGGGTAACTTTAGAACATGCTTTTTATCATGAAAATCTCATCGACATCATACATTCATCAATCACTCCTTTTATGAACTCTTCACCCATGGGCATTTTAGATTCAATTTTTAGAAAAACAAATTTTATAAGAGAAACAAGTTAGAATCCACCCAAGCTTCATAAATCATCAAAATAAATACAATCTAATCATACCCATGAATAGAGATGTAAGAATCATGCAATTGAATGAAACCCCATACTTGATCATTACAAACCAATCACAATTTGATAGGGAATGGGCATGGGTATGGAAAGAAGCACCCACTCATAGCCTTTCATACCTGGGATTGAAGAATTCTAACTCTTCCTAATTACCCAACTGAGATTCCAATTGGAAACCTTGAGATTTCACCTTGAACCCTCCCTTCACACCTTCAAACTTGCATGCATGAGAGTAATGGCTTAGAATAGGTTTTCCCCTACTAAAACCCACTAAAACGAGCTTAAAACGATGTAGTATAGGGGTTAGGAACTTAAGAATTATGAAAAGACCCTTACTAAACTCGTAGGAAAACACTGTCAGGTGACCCTAATGGGTGACCTGACGATTCGTCAGGAAGGGCAATGACTCGTCGAGTCATCTGTCAAGTACACTGGTCAAGAAATCTGCTGGGGCTCATAATGGGGAAGATAACGACTCATGCCTCGAGACCACGACTCGTGGTCACCTTCCGTCAAGTACACTGCCTTAATTCCCAATAACAATCCACATGCTTTCTCACAACTCTCCTCACGAGTCGTTTGGACTAACCACGACTCGTGGGGTCCTATCCATTAAGTATACTAGATAAATCCTCCTTTAACATTCCAACTCCACCCCAAGATTGACATGACGACTAGTGGTGGCCGACCACGAGGCGTTGATACACTAGTGGGGATTTCGATCCTTTAATCACTCCAGGCCTTCCCACGGGTCACTTGACGACTCATGGGGTCTTCTCATGAGTCGTTCAGTGACTCATACTGCAACTACTGCAATATTTTCCAGTTTTTCTCTGATTCACTTCCGGGTCCGATTCTTGAATTCTTGGGGTATAACCTATAGCAATTTCCTATTCTCCTAAGCTTTAAACCACGTCATTTTGGACGTAAAATCAGAATTATTAGAGGGTTGGGATGGTTCCTCCCCTCATTCTCACGTTTATTCTCAGAAAACTTATCGAAAGTTCTCTCAAGAAACTCTCTAGCAGGCTTAGGTTTTTTTCTCATAACAATAGTTCAGGTCTTCTTCTTCAGGGAATTTTCAGCAAGGTATGTGGTAATTCAATAAGGGAATTGTTTTTCCCTTGTGTCCCCGAAAATCCTCCCACAATTTCCCTATCAGTTTAGCACTAAGTTCTTCGAATATGAATAAATTTTCTTGTTGATTTCATTACTTTCAATTGGGATAATATACCTATTTCATATTCTTATGATCTTCATAAGTTCCTAAGTAAATTGTTGTTGTTCTTGCCAAAGTGATTTACAGCCAAAATTCTCGAGTAAAGATTATTGCGTATTAAATTCCGTCTAGTTTGTGAAGCATGTTTTGGACTAAATTTCCTAGTAATTCTTATTATAAATATATGTTGAGTAATTATTCCATTGATCAGAATGATTTTATCCTTGTTGGATGAGATTCCTTTAAATTCCTGAAATTTCGCTATATTATGAAATTCTCGTGTTGTTGGAATGAGATGAGTTCTCTTTTAGCTTCTTAGTAGTTTTGTTCAGATAGAATGTAGAACCTCTTCAGAACTATACATAAAGTGTCAACTAATCAGTTTGACTTCAATCTTTTTCTGAGGTGTAAGTGGTGCCTCCCAGTTATCAGAATCCAGTTTATTAGTCCATTAAGCGGTCATAATATTTTAGCTATATAGCTCTGACCAGCCCCAGGACCCCAGTTCAGTTTATAGTTTGTTCTAAGACAGTTAAGATGCTTCCAGATAAGCAACTCTGACCAGTCTAGAACCTAGTTTCAGAATCTGGTCCGATAAGAATCTCAGGGTACTTTCAGTTATATGTCCCTGACTAGTCCTGGGCCCCAGTTTCGAGCTATCAGCCTAGTAGATCAGTTTAGGTTTTCCAGTTGGAGTAGGACTTAGCACTGAGCAGGCCGAGGTTCCAGCGCACCCAGGTTCCTAGAACTACATTGGCAGTGTAGGTTACAGTATTACTTGGCCTGATTGGCCCCAGATTTTGTGATCACCCATTTCATGCCTTTATACCCCGAAAAGGTATATTGGGTCCTACCGGTAGGGTGTATACATTGGACACCACGTCTAACTCACATGGTTATATGTCAATTAGAGACTCTCCCACTAGTCAATCCAGTTCTGTTCAGAAATAGTAGCTCAAGGTAAAGCCAATGTGGTGGTTGATGCCCTAAGAAGACGGTCTATGGGAAGTGTGGCTCACATTGAACAAGGAAAGAGGGATTTAGCGAAAGAAGTGAACAGACTAGCCCCGTTAGGGATGTAATTGGTGGATTCAGCCAAAGGTGGTGCGGTAATGCAAAGCAGGTCAGATTCATCCTTGGTAGATGAAATCAAGTACAGACAGGACGAGGATCCCATCTTACTTAAGCTTAAGAGGGCAGTCCTCAGAAAAGAAATAGAAGCTTTCTCCCAAGGGGGAGATGGGGTGCTCCGTTACCAGGGGAGGTTATGTGTACCGGATGTCGGTGAGTTGAGACAGTAGATACTAGATTAGGCACATAGCTTGAGATACTCTATTCACCATGGTTCTATAAAAATGTACCATGATCTGTTGGATATTTACTGGTGGAACGACATGAAGAGAGACATTGCTGAATTCGTAGCCAAGTGCCCGAACTGCCAGCAAGCCAAGGTGGAGCATCAAAGACTAGGAGTCATGACTCAAGATATCAGTATACCCACATGGAAGTGGGAAGAAGTAAATATGGACTTCATTATAGGACTACCCCGGACTCGTCGGCAGCATGACTCGATCTGGGTAGTAGTAGAATGGATGACTAAGTCAGCTCACTTCCTCCCAGTTAAAACCACAGACTCAGCCGAGGACTATGGAAGACTTTACATTTGAGAGTTAGTCAGACTCCATAGGGTGCCTTTATCTATTATTTCAGACAGAGGAACTCAGTTCACCTCACACTTCTGGAAATCCTTTCAAAAGGGACTAGGCACTCAAGTCAAGCTCATCCCAGCTTTCCATCCACAGACTGATGGGCAAGCTGAGCGGAATATTCAGACTCTAGAATATATGCTAAGAGTGTGTGCGATCGATTTTAAGGGGAATTGGGATGACCATTTTCCTCTAATCGAGTTTGCATACAACAATAATTACAACTCTAGCATTCAGATGGCCCCATTTGAAGCATAATATGGAAGAAGGTGTTGATCGCCAATAGGGTGGTTCGAGGTTAGTGAAGCTATATTAATAGGTCTAGACTCAGTTCATGAGGCAATGCAGAAAGTTCAGCTCAACCGAAAAAGGTTGAAAATAGCCCAGAGCCGTCCGAAATTTTATGCCAATGTATAGAGGAGAGAGTTGGAGTTTGCAGTTGATGACTGGGTTTACCTAAAAATCTCTCCCATGAAAGGGATGATGAGGTTTGGCAAGAAGGGAAAGCTCAGTCCGAGGTATGTGGGACCTTACAAAATTTTGAGACAAATCGGCAATGTAGCTTATGAGCTAGAATTACCGTCAAAACTAGCAACTATACACCATTTTTCCATGTGTCACTTTTGAAGAAGTGCATCGGAGATCCAACCTCAGTTGTGCCATTGGATAGTGTAGGAATAAAATACAGTCTCTCATATAAGGAAGTACCAGTCCAGATCCTTGACCTTAAAGTTTGTAAGCTAAGGAGCAAGGACATAGCTTCATTCAAGATTTTATGGAGAAATCAGTAGGTTGAAGGAGATACGTGCGAGGCCGAAGTAGATATGATGGCCAAATACCCGCATTTGTTCTCTACCTTCTCTAGCATAACTTGAGATATTAGTTTTTACCCTAGAAATCAATTTAGTTTTCATGACTCAGTTTAGGTGTTCAAGTCTCTTTTGTATTTTTAAATATATGCATGAAAAGAGAATTCAGTTCAATTATGTATTTTGAAACGGAGATAGTCGTTCCATCAGTTTTGGAGTTAAATGAATAGTATATGGAATTTTGATGATTATTTTATGTTTTCCTGTGTGTTTTGTAACACTCGAGGATGAATGTTTCTAAGGGGGAGATATTGTAATGCCCCGGAAACTCAAAGACTATATTCTGGACTTAAATCAGAAAATCCAGAAATCTGCAGAAAATGTCTCAAGATGACCCACCTAACGAGTCATTATGAGACCTAACGACTCATTAGGTCAGTCGTGGGAAGGAGGAATTAGAAATGAGAAGTGAGAAGTTGTGTACTTGACAAATAGTGACCACAACTGTAACGGCTCGTCATGTTCCCCATTATTAGCCCTAGTCAGTTGTTAGGCAGTGCACCTAACGAGTGTCACCACGATCATCATCAGTGACAACAATTCGTTGTGTGACTCATGGTCAAGCCTAGTATAGAACTTCATAAGTGACGCAGTGAGGTCTACGAGTCGAGGTGAGTGACCATGATTCATTAGGTCCCTCATGGTGACCTATAGGGGAATCCGAGGCAGTGTACTCAACGGGTGTATCCACCAGTTGTGGTCAGTCACCACAACTCATTAGGTCACCCGTTAGGGTCACTAGCAGTTTTACCCAGTGATTTTCTAAGGTCTATTTAGTAATTTTCTGTTCTTCTAAGTTTCAAACCACATCGTTTTGGACGTAAGGTCAGACTTATTAGAGGGTTTGGATGGTTCCTCCCCTCATTCTCATGTTCATTCTCAAAAAACTTATCAAAAGTTCTCTCAAGAAACTCTCTAGAAGGCTCAGGTTTTTTTCTCATCACAGTAGTTCAGGTCTTCTTCTTTGGGGAATTTTTAGCCAGGTATGTGGTAATTCGATAAGGGAATTATTTTTCCCTTGTGTCCCCCAAAATCCTCCCATAATTTCCCTATCAGGTTAGCCCTGAGTTCTTCGAATATGAATAAATTTTCATGTTGGTTTCGTTACTTTCAATTGGGATAATATCCATGTTTAATATTCATATGATCTTCATCAGTTCCTAAGTAAATTGTTATTGTTCTTGCTTAAGTGATTTACAACCCAAAATTCTCGAGTAAAGATTATTGCATATTAAATTTCGTCTAGTTTGTGAAGCATGTTTTGGGATAAATTTCCTAGTAATTCTTCTCATAAATATATGTTGAGTAATTATTCCATTAATGAGAATGATTTTAGCCTTGTTGGATGAGATTCCTTTAAATTCATGAAATTTCTCTATATTACAAAATTCCCGTGTATGAGTTGAGTTCTTTTTTAGCTGCTTAGTGATCACAGGCAAAAATATATGTCCGAGATATGCTTTACGACTTAAATTAGTCTTGTTTACCTAAGATTATTGTATACATTTTAATGTAAATTTAGATAAAGTAAAGATATGTGCTAACCAACATGATTAGCCTTTGTTTTGTAGGTTTTGATGACTTTTGAGAAACTAATCCATGAGTTGGTGAAGTGGAGGCTTGGAAACGGAATCAACACGCGAACGTCGGCAAAGAGGAGGCACAAAACAGCCCACCGGCGCGTCGACAAGGTGCCACGGCAGGCAGGCCGCTCACAACAGCCAACCTGCGCGTTGGCAACGTGCCACGGCAGGTGGCCTCCGCAACCAAGGGCTGCCAACGCGCTGCCCAAGCAGCGTGACACGCTGCCAACGCGGCAGGGTGCTGCCCGGGCCAATTTCGGGTGATTTCCAGAGGGCCTCCGCGTCCATAGCGTGTCACGGAGGCCGAGCTCCGCGATGCACTCCGTGACACGTTGCTTGTTATTCTGGGAAAGAGTCCTACTACTATAAATAGCACACTTAGGTTTATTTTTCAAAATTCAGACTTGATGGAGCAAGGACGTGGGTTACAGGCAGTTGAGGGACGAAAAAGATCAGGGTTTTTCTCTCTTTCTTTCTTCTTTCAATCAATTGTTTGTATTATTAACACTTGTTTTAGGATGATTAATCCACAAATGAGTGGCTAATTCTCTTCCTTGCTGAGGTTATGAACAATGGTGATGAATTTTGATTATTGAATTGTATGGTTTTTCATCTTCTTCTTCTATGTTGTTCTATTAATTCTTGTTTCTACTACATTAGTGTGTGGCCGACATTAATGTACATCTAAAAAGTCCAATTTCACTCGAGAGAGCATGAAATTGGAAAGTTGTGAATTAATAGGGTATTGTTCTTAACTTGATTTGGGAAAATTGGGTTTTGATGTGCTTTCCTGATAGAAATATATTTGAAAGTCGTATTAGTCAATTTAGGAACCGGAATTGTATTGCTAGGTCATAAATTGCATTTGATCACAGAAATGTAGACGGATGGTTTATGATTCTTAAGTGAGATTAAATACGAGAGTTTTAATTTCTAGGCTAATGTTCTTGGCTAGCAACAGGAAGAGAAGAATAACCAAATTATGATTATAATCAAGTTCATTACTTATTCTTAACCTTGGCATGCTCATATCCATAGTTTCAATTCAAAGTAGATATTTGTTAATAGTTTTAGTATATAATTTATAAACAAAAATTATTTAACTTTTGGTTACGTTGTTGTCAACATATTTAGAAGTAAGATAGAATATAGTATACTTGAGCAATTTTACTTATCCAGAGTCTCCTTGGTTCGATACTTGGCTTACTTAGCCACTTTATTACTCTTTTGACCACGTGCACTTGCGTGTCGGTTTTTAACCCTATAGCAAACCACCGAACAAGTTTTTGGCGCCGTTGCCGGGGAGACTAGGCAATTGGTGAAATTGTATTAAGTGTAAATTTACTGTATTTTTATTTTATTTTCTTAAGTTTTGACAACTTAGTCTTAGTGTTTATTTTAATTCTTTTGCATTTTTACTCATTCTTTTTCGAATACTCTTATTGACATGACATCATGGAATATAAATGGTTTCAATGGTGGATACTCATATTTTAGTGAATCTTGTCTGAATTGCGGAGGACACCACTCGTGGCAACACTGTAACACGTGCACTATATGTGGTGGTCAAGATGGCCATTGGGATGGCTGTCCGAATGCATATTCCCCTCCCCTAAGCCCCTACTATGATCCTTCTATTGTTTTTCCTGAATATAGGCATGCTGAAAATGAGGACTTGGGACGCCAAGCTCGAATAGAAGACATGCTGAAACAACTCTTGGAGCAATCAGAAGCAATGAAGGAGGCGATGGCAATATTGAGAATTCAGCAAGAAGAGAATGCAGAGGCTCTAGAAAGAATGAGCATCAAATTCACGGAGATGATCGCTGAAGCTGAAGCATGTGATAAATCGCAGGCAACAGTTTTAGCCGATATTCAAGAGGAACTACAAGAGGAAAACATGGGTGAATTTTTGGATGAAGCCCAACAAGTAGAATCTCTTGAGTGTCCCCGTGATGGGCTCAAACTTACGGAAAATCTATTCGTGAAAGAAGAGATAGAGTACCCCCCATTTGACGTTAATGGAGAGATAGATGTCTATGCTGAGAAGGTGTATACAAGTAAGGAGGTCAAGCAAAAGGTATTTTCAGAGTTGAGGTTTATTAGACCACACTCGAAGCATTTCTCAACATTAAGTTTGGTTGACAACATAGAAAGAGAGTCTTCCAAGCTTATAGAGAAATGTCTAGAGGAGGACCAAGCACCATATATTTTGAAATTTTCCAACGCGGAGAGACAAAATGACTTCGCTTACTTGAGGGCCAATAAAGTAAAAAGGCAACACCTACTGTTTGGTCCTTACAATTTTTCACCACCACCCCTGGAGCATAAGAGGAAATTAGAAAAGAAATTAGGGGTGAGATTCATATCCTCAAGGTGGAGGAAAAAGTGGTGAAACTTGGTACGTCGTGCCGCGACGAAAAATTAGGCGCTGCTTGGGAGGCAACCCAAGGGTACCAGGGGTACCATTTTAATTTCTTGCATCTAAGTTGATTTATTTATTTTTCATCTTGTGTTGTTTTGGTGGAAAGTTAAGCACAGATGGAGGGGAAGTCTGAGTACCCGTGGAGGAGGAAGCTAACAATCATGGAAGAGAAAAAGTGTGGGGTTGAACACCCACTTGTGCAAAGTTGAAGAAAGGCATGTTGTTAGCTAGGCCTAAAGGCCTCAGGGAGTATTTCTCACCCTTTGTAAATTTTAATTTGATGCTATGAGGACATAGCATGATTTAAGTGTGGGGTGAGGGAATTTCAAGGGAAATTTAAAAAAAAATTTCTATGCTTAACGATTTTGGTGAATGTAATGCTTGTGCAACAGTTGGTGAGAAATTTGAAAAATTTGAAAAATTTTTGTGAATTAAGCATGACTTCATCACCCGTTGGTTTTTCTTTTTGGTTCTTTTCCGACGGGGGGTCTTTGAACCGAAGAATAAAAAAATTTTTCTTTGTCTGTATATAATGTTTTTAGTCGTAGTTAGAGACTGTTTCTAACGATGGATGGATGACGACCGTCTTGAGGAAAATTAGTCAGTAGGTTGGTTTGTGAAACCATAACTAACTGGTGCTTGATGTTCTTTTTATGTGCTATACGTGATTGTAAGATGCAAGTATGTTCAGTGTGAAGCATGCAAGTGTATAACTTTGTTTGAGACACTTAGGCTCTTGAATTTGACTCAATATGATTGAAGCTTAATTCTGAATTCTTGTGATTAGCTGAGGAAGAGTCTACTGATTGTGTCTTGATTTGAGCATGTGCCATGAATGTAAGGTTTTTGAGTATTCCGTGCTATTATGAAATGTCTAGAACTTGCCTGGTGTGTATATAAAACGAAATGAAGGATGTGAATTGTAGGAGATGATTTAGGCATTTCTTTGAATGAACTTAAATGTTATCCCTCATTATACCTACCTTGAAAAATTAATCCTAGTTAACCCCATTGAGCCTTGAGCCTATTCTTTGACAGCTGCAACATAAGCTTAAACCTTTTTCTTTCATTAGCCTTGAAATTGAACCAAAACTCTTAAGCGCTTAAAGGAAAAATCCGAAAGAGTGAAGGAGTGAGAAGAATGAAAAAGAAGGGAAAGTAGCAATTGTAAAAGTTGAGAAAGGTCGAGGGTGCACTTGTTTGAATAAGGGTGAGTATTAGTAGGGAGTAAGAAAATAAATAAATGAAAAGTTATGTATAGAACTCCTTACTAATAAGCTAAAAGTGTCGAAAGAAATGGGGGAACAAAAGAGGAAAAAGAAAACTAAAAGGAGAAAAAGGTGAAGTAAGGGAAGGGAAGTTCGTAATGAAGGCGTGATGTATTAAAAGCGCTTAGGAAAGATAGTCACTATTACTGATCACAATAGTACTTACCCGCACCTGAGTTACATTACAACCTAAAAAGTCCTACTTGATCTTACATTCATACATCCTTAAATTAGTGGAATAAAACACTAAGGGCAAGCTTATGGGTCATTACATGATGCATGTGAATTCTTTGTGAGAGTGAGTGTAATTCAATGCATGTACCCACACATGTTGTGATATAAAAATTGTTTTTTGCGTGTGAAATTGGGTAACTCTCTTTCCGTGAGGGGCACAAGTTGAATGAAGGATATAATTCATGTGGGATTTCTTAATCAGTTGATTTGCATGAGTTTGCTAAAATTGAGAGTCGATTCTTGAGGTTAAGAAGTCTTAACATGGTTGTACTTCATTTCAATGAACAAATCAGGCATGCTCTATTTTTAGCTTGTATCTTACGTAATCATTATAGCCGTAACTTGAATTCTCTTGCTAAATTAGTTATGTGGGAGTCTCCGTATGCATGATATGTAGAAGGTTGTTCGAGGACGAACAAGGCTTTAAGTGTGGGGTTGTGATCACGGGAAAAAATATATGCCTGAGATATGCTTTACGACTTAAATTAGTCTTGTTTATCTAAGATTATTGTATACATTTTCATGTAATTTTAGATAAAGTAAAGATATGTGCTAACCAACATGATTAGCCTTTTTTTTGTAGGTTTTGATGACTTTTGAGAAACTAATCCATGAGTTGGTGAAGTAGAGGCTTGGAAACGGAATCAACACGCGAACGTCGGCAAAGAGGAGGCACAAAACAGCCCACCGGCGCGTCGACAAGGTGCCCCGGCAGGCAGGCCGCTCACAACAGCCCACCTGCGCGTTGGCAACGTGCCACGGCAGGTGGCCTCCGCGACCAAGGGCTGCCAACGCGCTGCCCAAGTAGCGTGACATGCTACCAACGCGGCAGGGTGCTGCCCGGGCCAATTTCGGGTGATTTCTAGAGGGCCTCCGCGTCCGTAGCATGTCACGGAGGCCGGGCTCCGCGATGCACTCCGTGACACGTTGCTTGTTATTCCGGGAAAGAGTCCTACTACTATAAATAGCACACTTAGGTTTATTTTTCAAAATTCAGACTTGATGGAGCAAGGACGTGGGTTACAGGCAGTTGAGGGACGAAAAAGATCAGGGTTTTTCTCTCTTTCTTTCTTCTTTCAATCAATTGTTTGTATGATTAACACTTGTTTTAGGATGATTAATCCACAAATGAGTGGCTAATTCTCTTCCTTGCTGAGGTTATGAACAATGGTGATGAATTTTGATTATTGAATTGTATGGTTTTTCATCTTCTTCTTCTATGTTGTTCTATTAATTCTTGTTTCTACTGCATTAGTGTGTGGCCGACATTAATGTACATCTAAAAAGTCTGATTTCACTCGAGAGAGCACGAAATTGGAAAGTTGTGAATTAATAGGGTATTGTTCTTAACTTGATTTGGGAAAATTGGGTTTTGATGTGCTTTCCTGATAGAAATATACTTGAAAGCCGTATTAGTCAATTTAGGAACCGAAATTGTATTGCTAGGTCATAAATTGCATTTGATCACAGAAATGTAGACGGATGGTTTATGATTCTTAAGTGAGATTAAATACGAGAGTTTTAATTTCAAGGCTAATGTTCTTGGCTAGCAACAGGAAGAGAAGAATAACCAAATTATGATTATAATCAAGTTCATTACTTGTTCTTAACCTTGGCATGCTCATATCCATAGTTTCAATTTAAAGTAGATATTTGTTAATAGTTTTAGTATATAATTTATAAACAAAAATTATTTAACTTTTGATTACGTTATTGTCAGCATATTTAGAAGTAAGATAGAATATAGTATACTTGAGCAATTTTACTTATCCAGAGTCTCCTTGGTTCGATACTTGGCTTACTTAGCCACTTTATTACTTGTTTGACCACGTGCACTTGCTTGTCGGTTTTTAACCCTATAGCAAACCACCGAACACTTAGTAGTTTAGTTTAGATTGAATGTAGAACTTCTTCAGAACTATACATAAAGTGTCAACTGATCAGTTTGACTTCAGTCTTCTTCTGAGGTGTCAGCGGTGCCTCCTAGTTATCAAAATCAGACTCAAAATCCAGTTTATTGGTCCATTAGGCGGTCATGACATTTTATATATATAGCTCTGACCAGTCCCAGGACCCTAGTTCAGTTTACAGTTTGTTCTTAGATGGTTACGATGCTTCCAGATAAACAGCTCTGACTTATCTAGAACCCAATTTCAGAATCTGGTCCAATAAGACTATCAGGGTACTTTCAGTTATATGTCCCTGAATAGTCTTAGACCCCAGTTTCGAGCTATCATCCTAGTAGTTCAGTTTAGATTTTCCAGTGGGAGTAGGACTTAGCATCGAGTGGGTCGGGGTTCTAGCACACCTAGGTTCCTAGAACTACGTTTCCAGCGTAGGTCACAGTATTACTTGGCCTGATTAGCCCCAGACTTTTGTGATCACCCAGTTCATGCCTTTATACCCTTGCAAGGTATATCGAGTCCTATAGGTGGGGTGTATACATCGGACTCCACATCAAGCTCACGTGGTTATATGTCGGTTAGAGACTCTCCCACTAGTCAATCTAGTTCAGTTTATTAATAGTATCTCAGTTGGGTTCCAGTTCTATCAGTTCAACTCGGTGCAATACAGTATTTCTGACTCAGAACTATCAGACTTAGGGCATGTCTTTGACCATCAGACAGGGTCATCTTGACCATTTCAGTTTACATTAATAGTTCAGTTCAGCTTACTTGTTGGTCATTGCGTTCATTTCATTTCACACCTTATATTAAGTTATGTTTTCTCCCACTTACTCAGTAGATTCAAAGTACTAATGCATACTTTTATGTTGTATTGTTTCATGATACAGTTGCAGGTTCCCAGACTCTGCAGCGTTAGCCGCCACGATTCAGATCCTCAGCCACAGTTGAAGTATGAGTCCTTATCATTCGAGAGTCTTATTTCATTTTCTTACAGTCAGTTTACAGTTTTTATTTAGACATAGAGTTAGTTGTGGACTTTCCCAATAACTCATCAGTTAGAAGGCTTTCAAACTACAGATGTTCAGATTTGATGTTTTAAGTTTCATCTTAAATTTCATAAAAATGCTTTTATGTTATTACTTCAAAATTTCTGTTGTGGATGTTTTACTCAAATTACCAGTGTATGATAGACCAGGGGTCGACTTGGGGTCACTTGTGACTTCAAGTAACGTGTTACGTCTAGGGTGTAGTCTCAGGGCGTGACACCCATGGTGGAAAGCCAAAAGTTCACCCTCCAAACCATGAGTCGTGGTGTGTGTGTGTATGACTCGTGGTCAAGAGTCATAGCAGGTCATTGGATTTTTCTAGTGCTGGTTGTATGATTCATACTACGGAGTTACGAGTCATAATAGGCGATCATGGAATCTTCCGAAAGTTGGAGAAAAATTGGATTGGCTAACCACAGGAGCAAACCAAAAGTCATAGGAGGATTGTACGACTCGTGGTACGAGTCGTAGAAACTAGCAGTGCAATTTTCCTTCAAAGTCATTAAGGGTATTTTCGTAAATCCTAAGCTCCTAAGTCCTAAACTACGTCATTTTAAGTCCTAAAAAGAGTATTTTAAGAGGGTTTAGCCTATGTGAAGTCATTATACTTTCAGATGCATGCAAAGCTTTGAATTTTCTTGGAAGACCAATCAAGAAATTCAGTCAATTCTTCCCCAATTCTCTTACGCTTTCAAAGACAAGTTGAGAATTAGTTTACCCAGGTATGTAGGGCAATGAATGAAAGTTTCCTTTCATTCTCATGCCCAAATTCCTCCTCAAGTTCATGAATTCAGGTAATAATTCAAGTTTATGATCTTATAGGGTTTAGATCCAATTATATGAAATTCTCTGTGATGTCTATGGGTCAATTTCCCTCATGTTCCAAAGCATGTTTTAAGATTTATAGGCAGATTTTATATACAAATTGATTATGAATTCATTATTACAAGTTTTAGTAAATTATGTCATATTATACAAGTTTTATGAAAAGTCAAGTTTATTATTCATGATTTCAAGTACGATGAGATATCTAGCATGAATGACTATTTATAAAGTACTCATGCATGAATCTATGATTTTGACTTATGAAATCTATTTCAAGTATACATAATTTTATGATTTGGGAAAGCCCATACATATTAAGTATATTTTCATGGTTTAGCCAACGTTAATAAGATCAACTTATGATATGTTTTGAAGTTAAGACTCCCTATGTTCAGATTTCAAACTATGCATGTGATTATGATTTCAGCTTTGTTGAAAAATGATGGGAGCACCATGCATGTTTTTGAGAGTGGTGTCTAGCACCGTAGGCTTGGCATTCCAACGTTCCCTTGTCTTAGAACTACATGCCAACGTACGTTTATATATTCAGTTGGGGCCTCTCAAGAAAGCTTTCCCCGCCCGAAAGGGGCCTTCAGCTTGATATCGATATCATGGTAGCATCCTTAGCCCTGGCAAGGTTTTGGATGGCTCTGCCCACTTGAGTGTGATAGTTGGGGCATCACGTAAGCTCTATCGTGATGGTGTCGGTTATGACGAGTCACCCATTGATCCTCATGATTTCCGTTATTCATGTTCATGACTTATGATATTATGTTTTACAGCAGGTTTGACCCAATTATCAGTTTATGATCTTTTACTTATGTTCTTAGATATGAAAATTCATATGATTTCTATTTTAGCTTTGGGTCATTCTATTCATATATGATATTCAGTTAATGACTATACATGTTTCAGATTTAGATAAAGCATGCAGACCTTACTCTCATGATCTTATGATTTATGTTTATATGAATGATTTCAATTAGCATTTACTCAACATGTTTTACTTACCTTGCATACTCAATACATTCCAAGTACCGACCGCATACTCTATGTTGTATCATTTCATTATACAGGTTCGGATGATCAGACCCAGTTCCGCTATTAGTCCAACTTCCCACAGTTTAGCTCAGTTCCCATCATTGGTGACTCCTCGTCTTCCAAGGACCTTTAGCTTAGTGTTGGATTATGCAATTTCAGTTTTAGACTTTAGCGAGCTAGTTAGGGGTGTTGTCTCTTCAGCTCATCAGATAGTTTAGATGCTTATCAAACATAACGTAGACTTTCAGCTTAAATGAGTGTTGACTTTGTTTATGATTGTTATATTATTCAGACTTCCACTTATTCAAATTTAAGATATCATTTTCCGCTTTATTAAGTGTTGTTTAGTTGCTATGTTCATGCCATGGCTCGACTTGAAGCCATTCATGGTTCTAGGTCCCGTGTCTTGGTCAGGGGTCTTAGCTTGAGTCGTGACAGCTCGGGATGCAGTTACAAGAGCCCAAAAGGCTAAGATACAGCTACCGGCATCTAGAAGGCTTACGATATAGATATAGGAGTCAAGTGTGCTCAAGATATAGTTACATCTTGCCTTCAGGGCTACTGTTATATGAATAGGGATATATATACTGAGGTGTACCTGTCAGGCTTATGGGCGCTCAGGTAGGTTATTGTTTGTTGTTTGTACCTACTAGGCTTATGAGGGCCAAGTTAGGTTCTTGTTTGATTATTGCCTTATTAGTTTCCTATATAACATAATAAGATCTGTGAGGTTACTCTCTTATTCTTATAACTATTTACATTCAGTTATTACTATCATTTCAGTTCCAGCTTATTATTAATGCCCTAAATACACTGTGCATTATTGTACTAATGCCTGAACCTAGGGATGCTACACTCTTGCCTACAAGTTCTGATAGATAGGTTTAGATACCTCCTCAGTAAAATTTCTGGCTCAGTATATTGGTCAACTCCTCTTATCCGGAGTTGCCATGCTTTAGAGGTTTCCTTGTCTTTTGCGGTATGATGTGATGTGAACTTACAACACTTTTAACGCTTAAAATTGAGAAACTAGAATGGACTTAGGTGTGTTTATATGGATATGAGGCACTTTTACTTTATTTTCAGGAAAACTAGATGTTGGAGCTGAATTGTGCAAAAGATGGAGAAAAACCCAAAAAAGTGGCTAAGTATGGATCTCAGTACGAGCCATACTGAGAATCGTGGAAAGGCCCAGGAGAAAATTATAAGGCATGGACAAATTACGATTCATGGTAAGAGTCGTACCATGTTGTTACGAGTCGTACCATGGCAGTCGTGGAATGTTCCAAGAGGAATTGCACAGGCCAAGTGTCTTGGTACGGGTAGAAATCACGAGTTGTGAGACCTACCTAAGACTCGTACCAAGGAACCGTGGAAAAGACTAGAAGAATAGAAGACTGATAGAACTCAAGGTACGAAAAGGAGTCACGAATCATGGAATTGAGTTGCGAGTCGTACCAAGCCATCTGTGGAAGATAACAGAGAATGTCAGTAGGTGCAATTACAAGCCACAGAAAGATTGTATGACTCGTAGGTTCTTGGTACGAGTCATACCAGAAGTCAACACTAAGCCAAATTCAGCAGAATCCAGCCAATGTACGAGTCAAGGTACAACCCAAACAATCCTGTTACGGGTCATATTTGAAGGCGGCGATAGTTTTTGGTTCTTTTCCTGTTTACTTAGGAGAAGGTTTCAATTATTTATATAAATATTTTTTAGGTTATTTTCAGTAGAGAGACGCAATTAGAGGAGATTAGAGAGAGTCGAACATTGAGTTTTATTTTCATTAAGAGACAAGTTGTTGTCAATTTTAATTCAAGTCTTGGAGATTTTCTTTCTTTGGTCTCTTCCTTGGTTCTTGAATTATTCAACATCAATTCTTACAATATTCAAGCAGGTTTTCTTTTCAATCATCTTTATAAATATCCAATTATGTGTTTTCTATGAATGCTAATAACGATCTTACAATCATGAGAGGCTAAAGCCTCCACAACTAAGGTTGTGAGAACCATGGTGAATTAACGAACTAAGGTTACATGAAGTGATTCGAAACCAAATCTAAACACTTGTATTTATTCTATTCATTTTTAATGTTTCTTAATGAAGCACAATGTTAAGACTTGCTCAAATTCTTTACTTGATTGAACCTAGAGAAGTAGAAATTAGAAAAAGAGAATTACAACAAAGCCTTGATCTTTATGGATCATTGTATGACTTGAGCTGCAGTCGCAGGATAGTTAATTTGGAACAAAATGATAACGGTTGAATTGAAATTATTCATGAGACCTAGCCCGGTGATTAAGTATTGTCATCCAATAGGGACGAACCAGTCGTTTGGATGAACCCTACTTATTAGTTCTACAAGTAAGCATTGCGATAGATCACCAGTGTAACCCAAAGTATTTATGAATCCATGGAGAACACTTGCCCTAGTGAATTGCAAATCTTGATAAACAATAATCGATTTTCAATTTTTTTATAACTGCTTTTATAAACCCCTTTTTGGAGATAACATACCTAAAAGCCTAAATACCTACATTAGTCTATATCTTGATGATATTCCTTGTGGGATCAACCTCAACCTTTGTTGGGTTCATCATTGACAATGTCCGCGACATGATTTATCAGGAGTGTGAGTTTGAGCGTTATCATGATACAGTTATTTTTGTGTAGGTAGAGGTTGTGTCCAAGCCAAATATGTAAAAGCCCGAAACTTTCCTAGACCAAACTCAGATCTTGCAAGAAAAACTAGAAGAGAACCAAGAAATTTTTCCACAAAATGAATCATAGCATAACTCGTCCAGTGACTAGATGAATCATGGTCAGGCTCATGGCTCGAAGTAGGAAATTTCAGTTCAGGAGCCCAGGGGTGACGACTCACATGATGACTCATTGGATCAAGTAATAAGTCATCGTGAAGGGTCTTCGAGTGGAGGTTCGTAATTCATGATACAGTGGCAACAACGGACACAACGAGTTGTTGGGACAAGCAACGACTCATTGAATCGATCGTCAGAAGGGTCCTGGTAAAGCTTAGCCCCTGAGGTAATACTGACGATGAGAGGAGGGGATGAGTCGTTAGGTCAACTAATGACTCGTCATCACCATACCTGGTGTCAAGATCAAGAATCCTTCAAGATTTCTAGTGAACAGAACAAGAGATGACAATGAATCGTTGTCCTAACTAACGAGTCGACGTATCACCCGTTATTGAGAAGGTCCAGTGTTTTTGTTTGATTTCTTGCCAGGGGCCACGGGAGGACCAAAGACCCATTGGTTCATCCAACGAGTTAAGGTACCCCTCGTTGTTAGTTTCAGTGAGCCCAGATCCCAGGCGTCGGGACCAACGACTAGTCCCAATGAGTCATGGTCTCAACAAACAACTCATTGAGTGACCCGTTGGTCCCCTGTCAGCAGTTTTTTAGATTTTTCTCCAGGGTTATTTTCGTAATTTAACACCTTTTTAATCCCTAAACTACATCATTTTGGGTTATTTTATGGAAATTTAGAGGGATAATCTATGATTACTTCACCCTCTCATCCCCTCAACAAATCATTTCGTAAGATTTCTCTTAGAAACACTTAGAGAAGGAGCTAGGGCAGTCAGTTTCTTCTCAGATTCACAAGGGATTCTTTCCAGAAATTCTTCACCAAGTATATGGGAATTCAAAAAGGGAATTGTTCTTCCCTTGTGTCCCCAAACCCCTTCCTTAGTTCTTCTATTAGTTCTAGTCCCTAAGTTTTTGAATGGGAATGAATTTTGAGCAAGATTTTGACTATAATGTGTGCAAGATTATTCATGCTAATTGTAGTTATAATTCCACTATATTGTGACTATATAGATGCTTGTCCCTTCAAAATGAACTCTGGCCCTAGCTTTTGAATGCAGAAAACCTAGAGTCTTGCATAATTGATTAATTACCAAATTGCTAGATTTTATCAGTGTTGGGGATTCCCAAATTGTTAGTATGTGTTGAAATCTCAGTTAGATGCATGTTAGTCCAGTCTCAGCCAGATTATTAGCATATTTAGTATTATTTAGAAATGTCAGCTGATCAATTTGACTAAGTCTTTTCGTGAGGTATCAGTGGTGCCTCAGTGTTATCAGTTATTAGACTAAGATATAAGATTTTAGTGGTTCTTTAGATGGTTACGACACTTCTAGATAAGTAGCTCTGACCAGTCTTAGAATCCCCAGCTTCAGTTTCAGTTTGTGATGGTTATGACACTTCTAGATAAGCAGCTCTGGCCAGTCTTAGAACACCAGTTACAGAATCCGGTCTTGTAAGACTCTCAAGGTACTTCCAGATAGGTATCCCTAACTAAGTCTTAGGCCCTAGTTTTAAGCTATCAGCTTAGTAGTCAGTGTAGAACTATCCAGTGAGAGTAGGACTTAGCACCAAGCAGATCGGGGTTCTAGCGCACCCAGGTTCCCAGAACTATGTTGCCACCATAGGTTATTTTATTTGCCCTATGGCCCAGACTTGTGATCACCCAGTTTATCCTTTATACTCTGGCAAGGTATATTGGGTCCTACTGATGGGGTATATACATCACACTCCATGTCGAGCTCACATGGTTATATGTCGGTTATAGACTCTCCCACTAGTCAGTATAGTTTAAGTTTAGCTCAGCTCAGAACAGTTTCAATTTACTCAGTTCAGTACAGTTAGCTCATATTATTATCTCAGATTCAAGGCATGTATATGACCATCAAACAGGGTCATTTTGACCATTTTAGTGGTATTTCAGATTGCTCAGTTTTAGTATTTTAGTTGGTCATTGCATGTCACTTCAGTTCAAGTTATTTATTATTTATGTTACATTTTATCCCACTTACTCAATACATTCAAAGTACTGACGCATACCTTATATGTTGTATCGTATTATGATATAGGCGTAGGATCTTAGTCTCGCACCACTAGTAGATCTTCTTCAGGTGATAACAGATGTACCAGTGGTGAGTCCTCATCTTTCGAGGACGATGTTTATTTTCTTCAGTTACTTTCTTACAACTAGACTTTAGAGTTAGCTAGGGGCTTATCCCAACAACTCATTAGATATAGATGGCTTTCAGACATAGATTCAGACTTTCAGTTTTGCTTTCAGGTGTAAAAGCTTTTATTATTTAGTTTTTCATAAATGTTTTATTTATTTAAGCTTCCGCTATGATTACTCAGATTACCAGTGTTATGGTGGACCATGGGTTGGCTTGAGGTTACTTATGACTTCAAGTACAATGTCTCATCTAGGGTATAGACTCGGGTCATGACAAACTTGGTATTAGAGCACTAGGTTTAGAGTATCCTAGGATGTTTAAAAGTCGCGTCAAGTACAGTCCTTTCCATGGGTGTAAAGTGCGCCACACATATGGTTGGGAGGCTAAACGACGTTATTAGGAAAACTCCCTTTGGTTCATACTCTTTATTGTGCGCTAAAATTCTATTCAAGAAATGTTTTCCTAACTCGTGCTCTATTTTGCTTCAGTGAAATCATGCCGCCATGACGTGAAAATGGAAGAAGGGCCAGCAACACTAACCAACCTGCCCCACCAGCTCCAACAGCCCCTCAAGACGACCAAGTGTCCTCAGCGGAGTTCAGAGCGGCAATCCAGTTGCTGGCACAAACAGTCATGAACCAAGTGAACTGGCCGGTAGTTCTGATTAACCCAAATGGGTCTGCAGTGGTTGTACGAGTTCGGGACTTCGCCCGAATAAACCCTCCAGCCTTCCATAGATCTAAGGTGGGAGAGGACCCATAGGAGTTCTTGGATGATGTACGAAAGATAACCTGGATTATGGGTGTTATCTCTGCTACGAGTGCTGACCTTACTGCCTACCAATTGAAAGGGGCAGCCCAAATCTGGTACGATCAATGGAAAAAAGAGAGACTAGTGGGAGTTGAACCGGTGGAGTAATAGGAGTTTACAGCAACCTTCCTAGACAAATTCTTCCACCAAGAGCTAAGGGAGGCTAAGGTGGCAAAATTCATGAATCTGAAATAGGGCAATAGGACGGTGGAAGAGTATGCACTCGAGTTCACACGGTTGTCAAGATACGCTCCGGAGATGGTAGCCGAGACAAAGGCTCACATGCTTAGGTTCATCAACGGAGTATCGCACTTGGTTGTTAAGGAATGCGGGACTGCAATGCTCATCAAGGATATTGACCTCTCCAGCCTCATCACTCATGCCAAGCAAATTGAGGCAGAAAAGTTGAAAGACACGGAGTGGGAGAATAAGTGGGCTAGGACTGGCCAATCAGATTATGGCCACTTGAGGTCTGGCGGTAGTAGTCATCCACAGCAGCAGCAGAGGGCTCCAATACCCACTTCAGTCATTGCCCCTACTTTCCGGTCCTAAAGGATCAGAGGGGAAGAGTATCTAGCTCACAATCCTAGAGTCACAGCGCTAGCAACTGCTACTCAACTTGCCCTAAGTGCGGCAAGAACCATCCAGGGAATGCCTTTAGGGCCGAGAGGTTTTCTTTGGGTGTGGACAGCTAGGTCATCAGCTTAGAGAGTGCCCGTCAGCAGGACGGGGGAGATGACAATCTACCACTTCAGCAGCTCCAGCAGGCCGACCAGCTCTGTAGGCCAACACTTCAGGTACAAATGGCGGTCAGCGCTAAAAATGGTTTTATGCTTTATCCTCTCATTAGGATTAGGATAGCTCACCTGATGTGGTCACGGGTATGTTACATCTTTTCCATCTAGATGTGTATGCGCTACTAGATCTAGGAGCCACACTATCGTTCGTGACTCCATATATAGTTGTCTAGTTGGACATTATTCCAGAAGTCCTCTCAGAACCATTCTCAGTCTGTACCCTAGTTGGTGAGCCAGTTAGAGCCAACCGGGTGTATAGAAAATCGAATTTAATTCTTCGTTTTTACAAAAACTTTATAAAAATAAAATAGGAGTAAGCTTGTGACATGTTCACTAAAAAAATCCCTTTGTATCCAATCATTTATTACGCTCCAAGCAGAAAGTGATAGTGAATCTCGAACTTGCCCACGCTCATCCAAACCGGCCTAATAGACTTGTTAGTTCCGCAGCTCGGGGAGAAAGTTCCATAATTCAGAATCTCAATCTTGAATAAGGTTATTCCAGTTGATCTCATAGAGTTAGACATGGTTGATTTCGATATCATCCTTGGCATGAATGGGTTACACTCCGGTTATGCCTCAGTCGATTATAGAACTAGAGTCATCAGATTTTAGTTCCCTAATGAGCCAGCATTAGAGTGGATGGGCAGTAATTCAGTGTCTAAGGGATGGTTTATTTCCTACCTTAAGGCAAGAAAGCTTATTTCTGAAAGGTGTATCTATCATCTAGTTTGGGTCAAAGATTCCATCTTTGAGACCCCAACTATCCAGTCAGTTCCAGTTGTCAGCGAATTCCCCGACGTGTTTCTCGAAGATCTTCGTAGAGTCCCTCCTGAGCGGAAAATAGACTTCAGCATAGACCTTCTTCCAAACACTCAGCCCATCTCCATCCCTCCTTATAGAATGGCTCCAACTAAGCTTAAGGAGTTGAAGAAGCAGCTAAAAGACCTCCTTGATAAAGGTTTCATCAGGCCCATCATCTTTACATAGGGTGTTCCACTATTATTCATGCGAAAGAAATCGATTACCATCAATTGAATAAGCTCACAGTTAAGAACAGGTATCCCCTACCCAGGATTAATGACTTGTTTGATCAGCTTCAGGGATCCAGTTGTTTCTCCAAGGTAGATCTCAGGTTGGGGTACCATCAACTAAGGGTCAGAGAATGTGACATACCAAAAATAGCTTTCAGAACTCGATATGGTCACTACGAATTCGTGGTTATGTCCTTCGGACTAACTAATGCCCCTGCAGCTTTCATGGACCTGATGAATAGGGTTTTCAAACCATATCTAGACATGTTCGTCATTGTATTCATTGATGACATTCTTGTATACTCTCAGAAGCGAGGAAGATCACGCTAACCATCTGAGGATAGTGCTTCAGACGCTCAGAGACCGCCAGTTATTTGCTAAGTTCAGCAAATATGAATTTTGATTAAATTCTGTGACTTTCCTTTGTCACGTTGTCATGGGTGAGGGTATTCAGGTAGATCTTCAAAAGATAGTTGTGGTGAAAGACTGTCCAAGACCTATTTCCCCAACTGAAATCAAAAGTTTCTTGGTCTAGCCGGTTATTACCGATGTTTTATGGAAGGTTTTTCCTCTATTGCATCTCCTCTGACTAGGTTGCCTAAAAAAAGGTGAAATTTCCATGGTTAGATTCGTGTGAGAAGAGTTTCCATAAGTTGAAGACTCTACTCACTACCACTCCAATGTTAACCTTACCAGAAGGAACAGATAGGTTCGTAGTGTATTTCCACACTTCTAGAGTTGGACTCGGTTGCTTTCTGATGCAGCAAGGTAAAGTTATAGCTTCTGCCTCTAGACAGCTCAAAGTTCATGAAAAGAACTATTTGACTCATGACCTTGAGTTGGCAGCAGTGGTGTTCGCATTAAAAATATGGAGGCCTTACGCTTACAAGGCTCACATGGTTGTTTTCACCGATCACAAGAGCCTTCAGTATATGTTTGGTCAGAAAGATTTAAATCTTCATCATAGAAGGTGGTTGGAGCTATTGAAGGATTATGACATGAGTGTCCTGTACCACCTAGGGAAAGTCAAGGGTTGATGCCCTAAGCAAGATGTCTATGGGGAGCGTGGCTCATGTTGATGAGAGAAAAAAAGAACTGGAAAAGAAGATTCGCAGATTAGCTCAGTTGAGAGTGCAGTTAGTTGATTCAGCTGAGGGCGGAGTAGTAGTGCAGAATGGATCAGATTCCTCATTAGTTGTTGAAGTTATGTCAAGGAAGGATGAAGATCCCATGCTGCTTAAGCTAAAGGAAGAAGTTCTCAGAAAAGAAGTAGAGGCTTTCTCCAAAGGGGGAGATGGTGTGCTCCATTACTAGGGTAGACTATGTATACCAATGTAGGTGACTTGAGACAGCAGATACTGGTTGAAGCAGTTCATTTGAGATATTTTATCCACCCAGGTGCCACTAAGATGTACCGTGATCTACGGGATATTTACTTCTGGAACGACATGAAAGGGACACAACAAAGTTTGTGGCTAAGTGCCCGAACTATCAATAGGTTAAGGTGGAACATCAGAGACCGGGAGGTATGACTCAGGATATCAGCATACCCACATGGAAATGGGAAGAAGTAAATATGGACTTTATTACAGGAATACCTCGTACTTGTTGGCAGCATGATTCAATCTAGGTGATAGTAGACCGAATGACCAAGTCAGCACATTTCCTCCCAGTAAAAACTACAAACTCCGCTGAGGATTATGCTAGGCTTTATATCCTAGAGTTGGTTAGATTGCATGGGGTTCCCTTGTCCATTATTTCAGATAGAGGTACCCAGTTCACCTTGCATTTTTGGAGGTCATTTCAGAAAGCACTCAGTACCCAAGTTAATATCAACACAACTTTTCACCAGCAGACAGATGGACAAGTTGAGCGGACTATCCAGACCTTGGAAGATATGCTAAGAGCATGTGTGATCGATTTCAAGGGCAGTTGGGATGATCACCTACCTCTCATCGAGTTTGCATACAACAACAACTACCACTCTAGTATCCAGATGGCCCCAATTGAGGTATTATATGGTAGGACGTGTAGGTCTCCTATAGGGTGGGAAGCTACCTTGATAGGGACAGACTCATTTCATAAAGCTATGTAGAAGGTGCGACTTGTCGGGGAGAGGTTGAAAATAGTGCAAAGCCGACAGAAATCCTATGCTGATGTGAGGAAAAGAGAGTTAGAGTTTGCAGTGGATGATTGGGTTTATCTTAAAATTTCGCCCATGAAAGGGGTGATGAGGTTTGGGAAGAAAGGAAAACTTAGTCCGAGATATGTGGGACCCTACAGAATTCTAATGCGAATTGGCAGTGTGGCATATGAGTTGGAATTACTTCCATAGTTAGCGTCTGTGCACCCAGTATTCCATGTGTCACTATTGAAGAAGTACATCAGTGATCCAACTTTAGTTGTGCCACTAGACAGTGTGGGAGTGATAGATAGTCTCTCTTATGAAAAGGTTCCAGTTTAGATTCTTGATCATCAGGTTCATAAGCTGAGAAACAAGGAAGTTGCTTCAGTCAAAGCTTTGTGGAGGAACCAGCTAGTTAAGGGAGCCACATAGGAAGTAGAAGCAGACATAATGGCTAGATATCCTCACTTATTCCCTTCCAGCTCAGTTCCAGCATCAGGTACTAAATCCCTTTTCGATACTCTATTCTGTTCCTTACTCATTAACTCTATTCATAATTTCAATGTGCATTCTAGTTGCATCAGCTCTGTTAGTAAGGTTAAATCAATTTGGAGTTAGTTATGCCTTCAGAAATCAGCCTATAGCCTTAGCCTCGGAAATTCATCTCTTTCCAATTTTCCAGCAATTTTAGCCTTCATTCGAGGATGAATGATCCCAGGGGGGGTGATATTGTAACACCTCGAAACTTTGCTATCCCAAAATCAGCCTTGCAAGAAAAAACAGAAGAGATCTAGTAAATTTTGCACAGAATGAGTCATGGCATGACTCATCCAGTGACCAGATGAATTGTGGTCATGCTCATGGCTCGAAGCAGGAAATTTTAGTTTAGGAGCCCAGGGGTGACGACTCACATAACGAATCATTGGGACAAGTAATCAGACGTCGTGAAGGGTCGTCGAGTAAAGGTTCGAAATTCATGATATAGTGGCAACAACGGACACGACGAGCCATTAGATCAAGCAATGAATGGTTGAGTTAGTCATTGGAAGGGTCCTGGTAAAGCTTAGACCCTAAGGTAGATGAGAGGAGGGGATGAGTCATTAGGTAAAGTAATGACTCGTCATCACCAATCGTGGTGTGAAGATCAAGAATCCTTCAGGATCTCCAGTGAACAGAACGAGAGGTGACAATGACTCGTTGTCCCAACCAATGAGTCGCCGTGTCATCCATTGTTGAGAAGGTCTATGTTGCACCCCGTAAGCTCTGAACGTTAGTCGTCGTATTCTTACATTAGTAAATAGTTTTAGAGTGTGACGCCTATGAGAAAGGGCCCGGGGAAAGGACGTACGAGCGTGGAATCAAGGTCGCGAGGGAGAAGGCTGGAGCAGGCTGCAATAGAGGCAGCATTTCATGGACCCCCTCCCTCAGCGTTGGGCGCCGTGACACGCTCGTAAATCAGCATATTGGGGGCCGTGACACAGACCCCACTGTCCACCATCCAAGTATATATATATAGCCCCTTCACTTGTTGAATCATTTCATATATATATATATCTTCGTCCAGAGAAAGAGAGACGCCATTTTTAAGTTATTCTCCTCCAACTACGCTGTCAAACGTTTTCCAAATTCAAATTAACTCCAGGTATTGAGTTCTAAGCCTACAGGGAGGATTACTATGAAGTTATTTTCTTGAAATTCACCCGGCAAATCGTAACCCCGCCGAGTAGAAGTTGTCAGAATTGCTCCAAATGATTCTTATATAGTCACAATCTTCAAGTAAGCATTTCTTCCTTCTAAACTCTTAGGAAATTATATGTTTTTGGCCGTATTTCATTAAGTTGGAGTATGGTTAGTATTAATATTATAAGTTATCATTTTTGCCGAATTTAGTACTGAAACTACTCTCATTTTCTCAGTAATACAATTACAATTGGAAAGAGATATTGAATTTGAATTGAAACTCTCCAGTTAATCAGGAATCAGTGATCGAGGTATGTTAAGGAAAATCCATTCGGAAAGTAAGTTTCTTCAGTATTATAAATCAATTTGAATCTCGGTAAGAGAGACAAAAGTATATCTATTGTGATTAGCTATTGTTATTAGTTGATACCATTTTTCTATGTTTAGTTTGGGATTGACGTTTCCCTGTATAGCCTTCCATAGCCAACCCCAGGGTTACTAGCTGTGTCGACGCCTGCCAGGGGCGAGATGATGTCGCTCCAAGGAGCAGTTGCCATCCGCAAGGGACAAAGATGGGGTCTAAGGGACTCATACAATCCATTCCATGACTGGACTATTACATGTTGTATCGGTACTACACCCCCGTTGAGCCTGGTGTTCGGGGTATAGATATCAGGAGTCCACTAGACTCAGACACAACTATAGTTCAGGGGCCGAGAGGGCTGAGTTATAGACCCAGGGGACTGGTAGGATAGCTATAGTTATTAGATGACTGAGTGTGACCTCGTTAGAGGTATATAGATTGAAGTGTACTCACCATGGCTTATGGGGGCCCCGGGTGGGTTATTCTGTGTTAGTTGCACCTTTCAGCTTATGGGGGCCAGGTAAGGTTCTTGTTTGCATTACTACTGATAGATTAGATAGTAGAAAGTTCAGCTATTCAGGTAGTATCTCTATTCTTTCCATTCAGTAACTTTCAGTTTTCTTTTAGTTCATTTAGTTATTTACAGTTACTGCCTTACATATTCGGTACATATTGTACTGACGCTCTTCTTGGGGTGCTGCATTACTTGTTTGCAGGTGCGGATAGATGCGGATCAGGACCTCCCTAGTATCCTACTAGGATTAGCAGTGCATTCATCTCCTTTCCTCCGAAGCGAATAGTTAGAAGGTTTACTCTTTTTGATTGTATAGTTTATGGGTAGGTCGTGGCCCTATCTCGACCATTATATCACTCCTAGAGGCTTGTAGATTGTATCAAATTTTCTGTGGTTAGCTGTTGTTGGCCGTGTGGGGCCTGTGTATGCTTTATTTTACATGTTGGCCATGTGGGGCCTTGTTTAGCTGTTAGTTAGCGGCCTTGTCATCCATAGCTTAGTTTAGTGCTGGATTTACTTTACAGTTATAACTAGACATCATGGTGGTCTTGTCAGCCCGCGTAGGATTCCCTTCTATTACCTGTTTCTGGTTAGCTATTTTCGTTCGTAGGTGGCTATGAGGCCTTGTCGGGCGGGGGTTGTATTTACAGCCAAAATATAGCCCGTCGTTTTCTTGATTTAGAGATTAGGCATGCACCAGAAGTGTATAAGCCCAGTCCGGTCAGTTCAGATCCTAGTAGGGCACCAGGTGCCAGTCATGCCTCCCAAGGTGGGGCGTGACAAACTTGGTATCAGACCAAGTCGTATCCCAGGGAGTCTGCAAGCCGTGATAAGTAGAGTCTTGTCTATGGATGTGTTGTGCACCACATTCTATAGGAAGGAGGCTGCGAGGCATGATAGGATGGTTACTCTTAATTCTTTTCCAGTCGTGCTATAGAGCTGTACAGTATAGGGTTAAGTCCCTAAGCATACCATATTTTTCTTGTCCACAGAAAAATGTCGGATATGCAACAAACCACGACTGGAAGAAAGTTGGACGTCACAGCAGAAGAGGGCACTAGCAGGGTTCCTCAGTCAGATTCATCCCAATCTAAGGGTGATAGGGAGACTTCGTCTCGGTCTCTCCAGCACTCGCTGCTACGTCAGGAGTTGTCCAGAGCGGCAGATGCGTCGGCACTACCTCTAGTAGTCTCTATAACGATGCCATTAGATCAGGAGGATAGGAGTGTTGCTTTTATGATAGCTCAGATGATGGTTGCATAGCATCATCCAATGGCACCCGTGGTTGCAGAGTCTTCGGGAGGACCTGGTAGTTCGAGGGTCCAAGAGTTTCTCGCACTGAGTCCCCGCAGTTCATAAGGACGGACCGAGATGAGGACCCTCAAGACTTTTTGGACCAGCTGCAGTGGATCTTCTGGGTAACTCGTGCCACACCTAAGAGTCGATTGAGTTAGTAGTATTTCGGTTGCGGGACATAGCAGTGTTATTGTACGCGAGTTGGGAGAGGTCCCAAGGTAGAGATGTTCCCCCTCTAACTTAGTCTAGCTTTTTAGAGGCCTTCTTGGACCATTATTTACCGCGAGAAATCCGGCAGGTCCAGGTATATCAGTTTCTGCATCTGGTGCAGGGTTCGATGAGTGTTCGGGAGTATGCTATAAGATTTGACTCCTTATCCCGATATACACCACTTTTGTAGATATTATGCAATCTAGAGTGCACCAATTTATTAAGAGGCTGCTTCCAGAGTACGTAGAGACTTGAATTATGGATACTCTGCAGGAGGACATGAATATTGCCTGTGTTTAGGCATTTTCTCAGAATATTGAGGGGATCAAGAAGCGGTAGTGGGAGATATAGAGAGTAAATCAGGAGCAGCGTTGCGAGGCTTGACCTAGTGATGGGCAAGCAGAGTTCCAAGGCGGACCTAGGACCACCCAGACATCAACCTCCACAGCAGCAATAGGGGAGGGAGTAAACTAGGTCTTCGGGGCCAGTTAGGACCCAGCGAGAGCTCACGGCCATCGTGTTCACAGTAGCAGAGAGGGTTAGAGTAGAGTAGATTCACCGTGCCACTTTTCTCTATCTGCAATCGACATCATCCTGTGTCACGACCCAAACATACACCTGCATTGTAAATACGGAACAAGGATCCCTAAAAGACCCTAAGTCAACCTATTACATGAGCATACATCTAATTCATTCACATGAACGGAAGGCTTAACATAAGGAAACGAAATCATGACATAATAACGGAGAAAGATAATACATGATCCATACATGATGGCTAAATACAACTTATAGTCTGAAAAAGCCTCTAATCAGGAAAGATGGGTTGATGGGACAATACCCTAACTAACCCTAAAATGCTGAAACTGAAAGAGAACTATAGAGTCTAAACATATGGCCCTCGGAAAATGAGGACTCACCAAACAAGTTGATAGCGAACTCTTAGGAGCTACTAAGGAGGGTGAGCCTGAGAGTCGGGTCCTGTATCATAAAATGATACAGCATAGAAAGTATGCTCTCAGTACGTGGAATATACTGAGTATGCAAGGTAAGTAAAACGGACATTTAAAAACTCATAAATGATCATAATAGTAGGACATCATGCTCATATCGTAAACATCATAACATAACATAAGGCTCAAGGTTTTCAAAACAATCGTAATACAATGTAATCATATCCATAAGAGAAAAACTTTACTTAACATGACTTGAGCCAAACTACATAATCATAACATGCATAAATCATTAGGAACAGTGGGAGATTCTCTTAAACGACATTCCACATATAAGCACACATGAAGTCCAACCTGTAAACCTAGTCGAGAGGCTGTTCGTACCTTGCCAAGGGTATAACCATGAAGGGAGTGATATCTCCACGAAAGGGCCAATTGGGCCGGGGACAGTCACAAAGGAGGTCCCAACATACTTACGGTGGCACGTAGTTTGTGAGATCTGGGGCTTAACCTGAGCCCCGAACCTACTCGGTGTTCGATACTACTCCCAAAACATATATAGTCCTCATGGTATAACTTGCATGAATTCATGGGCTAGTTAAATCATGATAATCATAAACATACTTGTACAACGTGAACTAGCTATAAAATAAGGCTCATGAGTCGGCCAAAACATAATTCATAAATCATAAAGTTCATATATACTTGTAGATCATGCATATAGCTTGAAATTCATAAAATCATGATGGGTAATAGATTAAATCCATAATTTGAATCATAATTTATGTTGGGCTTGTAATTATCATTATTGGAAAAGTAGATCATAAATCGATTCATCATGAGTCATACATAATTAGGATTAGTTCCATAGAAATAAAAATTGATAACATTATAAGTAATTTAAATCATAAAAGTTGATAAAAAACCTTTTGAGTATGATAAGATTCTAAAATCACAAAGCCCATTACCAAATCATTAGATTTTTATGTAATTCTACTTCAAAACCCAATAAACTTTTGATAGAATTTTCATAAAATCGTGGAGAATGGGCATGGGTGTGAAAAGAAACACCCATTGATAGCCTTACATACCTGAAAACAACTGATTCTTAATCCCCCTTGAATGTCCAAGAAGGAATTGGAAGAATTTGAAGAGAAGAGCCTTGAATCACCCTTGATTACCCCACTATACTCTTGCATCCATGAATGAGGACCTAGAAATAACTATCCCTCTAAAAACCCACCTTTCATAAGTTAAAATGATGTAATTTAGGGTATTATAGCATGAAAAAGTCAAAAATGCCCTTAGTGAATCTTCCCTGAAAACTGTCCAGATCGGTCAGACGGGTGGCACCAGCGAGTCGTTCGAAGGAATAACGACCCGTTGTATGGCCCGTCGTTTGCATTGCAGAGACTTGCCTTTGAAATTGAACCACGGATGGACAGGATGACTCATCCTTTGGACCAACAAGTCTTCAAGTCGACCGTTGTTTGCCCCTTCACAAAAACTGAACCTCCTTACCATGAGCCTCACCACTACTCGTGGTTGCTTCCTCTGAGTTGCGGTCTTGATCCATCACATGCACTGGAAATCCTGGAAACCACATGATGACCGATGACTATGGGTCATCACTCCTCACCATAAGTCATTGGACGACCCGTGATATCCCTAACTGCTGAGCCTAATCTTTTCGTATGACTGCTAATAATAGCTCGTTGTTTCGAGCAACGATTCATTGCGCCGTCCGTCATCTCCACTTCCACCCAGACTTCCCTCACCACGACTACATACAACAAATCGTGGTTTGATATCACGAGTCGTTACATGGCCTGTTTGGTGCTACTTTTCCCAATTTCAGCAGTTTCCAACTTTTAAATTCTAGGTCCATTCTTAATCACTTTCGAGGTATTACAATATCTCCCCCTTGGGAACATTCATCCTCGAATGTAGGAAACAAGAAGAAAATAGAAACATGCAATTATCACCTTGAAATACTAATCTTTTAAACTGAAACTTTATGCAATGGATACCTCTGATTCATATCATGTAGCTGAACTGATCTCATGCTTCACATACACATCCATACACATAAAAGAAACTTGAACACAACTGATACCTCAAGTCAGAACTGAGCCGGTAGAAAATAAGTGCAGGTATTTAGCCTTTATGTCTGCTTCGGTTTCCCATGTAGCTCCTTCAACATGCTGATTTCTCCATAAGACTTTAATTGAAGCTACTTCTTTGCTCCTTAGCCTCCAAACATGATGGCCCAATATTTCCACAAGAACTTCTTCATAGCTGAGGTTGTCTTTTACACCAACGCTGTCCACCGGGACTACTAGAGCTGGATCTCCCAAACATTTCTTCAAAAGTGACACATGAAACACGAGATGCACAGAAGATAACTCTGAGGGCAAGTCTAACTCATATTCTACCTTACCAACTCTTCTCATAATCCGATAGTTATCAACATAAAGGGGACTAAGTTTTCCTTTCTTCCCGAACCGCATGACTCCCTTCTTGGGAGATACCTTTAGAAATACTCAATCATCTACCTCAAACTCCAAATCTCTTCTCCTCACATCAGCATATGACTTTTGATGACTCTGAGTGATTTTAAGCCTGTCCCTTATTAATTGAACCTTTACTATAGCCTCATGAACTGAATCAGGCCCTATCGTAGTTGCCTCACCAACCTCAAACCATCCGATGGGCGATCTACACCTCTGCTCATAAAGAGCCTCGAACGGTGTCATTTGGATACTGGAGTTATAACTGTTATTATAAGCAAATTCAATCAAGGGAAAATGATCATCCTAGCTACCCTTGAAGTCCATCACACATGCTCTCAATATGTCCTTAAGAGTCTGGATTGTTCGTTCGACTTGGCCATTCGTCTGTAGATGAAAGGATGTATTGATCTTAACTTGAGTCCCAAGCCACTTCTGAAAAGACCGAGCAGAACTGGGAGGTAAATTGAGTACCTCGGTCAAAAATAATAGACAAGGGCACTCCATGAAGTCGAACCAACTCCCGAATATACAACTTGACATAATCATCTGCTGAGTATGTGGTTTTCACCGGTAGGAAATGTGCAACCTTGGTCAACCAGTCGACTACCACCCAAATGAAGTCATATTGTCAACGGGTATGGGGTAGGCCTGTAATGAAATTCATATTAATCTATTCCCACTTCCATGTGGGGATGCTAATATCCTGAAGTACTCTTCTCGAGCTTTAATATTCAACCTTTACTTGTTGATAATTTGGATATCTGGCTACGAAATCTGTAATATCCTTCTTCATGCCATCCCACCAATAGATTTCTCGTAAATCATGATACATCTTTGTGGTACTCGAATGGATAGAGTACATGGATCCATGTGCCTAATGCAATATACGACCCCTCAAATTATCAACATCTGGAACATATAGACGACGCTAGTACTGCAATACACCATCTCCCCCTTCGGAGAAGACCTCCACCTTCTGACTCTAAATGGCTCCTTTCAGCTTTACCATGATTGGATCCTCATCTCTTCTAGCTTTCACATCAGTCATAAAGGACGATTCTGATCTGTTTTGCATAACAACTGTAATACCCCGGAAGGGCCTAACAATAGACCCGGGAGTTGAAGTTGGAAACTGCATAAAAACCTGGAATTTTGCACCAGGATGACTTAAGGTATGAATTATGGTGAGGACCTACAACTCGTGACTCGAGTCATGATGAATTTCAAGAGCATGAGGTCATATCACGGGTGTTCCTACGAATCGTGACACGTAGGTACGACTCATGGTTAGAAGTCATGGTGAAATTCTCAATGGTGCTAGCATGAGTCATCACGGGTCATGGTACGACTCGTAGGATGTGACGACAAGTCATGATAAGGAGTCATGGTTAAGTTGTATTTGGTATGAGTGGATGGTACCACGACTATAGTACAACCCGTAGGATGGTACTATGAGTCGTGGTATGCAAGTCGTGGCCAAATTCAGAAGATTGAAAAGTGGTGAGGTGACCACGAGAGGGGACCACGAGTTGTGACTTCATGGTATGACTCGTGGTATGAGTCGTGGTCGAGGCCAGAACTGTTCTTCAGGAAAATTTTATTAAGGGCAAATTTGACTTTTCTACTCTTTTAGACCCTAAACCACGTCGTTTTATCTTCAGTTTCAAATGTTTTAGTGGGGGTAATGGGTTCTTTCCCTCATTCCCCACTCAGACTTCCAAGAAAAACTATGCAGAGCTCCTCTCCGAGAAGTTCAGGGCATCATCTAGTGCAGATAGTTCTTCTCAGGGATTTTCACCAGGGTTTCTTCTACAGGTATGAGGGAATTTAGCGAGATGGTTCTCCCCTTGCATCCCCTAAAACTCTCCCTTTGTTCACTTTCATCCCAAGCCTTGAGTTTGCTAATTTGAGAATATTGCTATCATTCTTTGATTATTTCATATGGAATCCTATCGTATGTTAATTGTAGCTATTTTCCACCAGTTTGTAACTAAAATTATGCTTGCTCCATAAATTTATAAATTTTTCCCTAGCTTTTGAAAAGTCAGAAATTAGAATTCGGCTTAATCTTTGAATTCTTGAGAATTGTTCGCATCCTTCAGAGTTAGGGGCTTCTATAATGATTGAATGTGTTAAAAACTCAGTTACATGTATGTTATTCAGATTCAGTCAAAAAGTAATTATACTATGTGTTACATGTATGTTATTCAGATTCAGTCAAAAAGTAATTATACTATGTATTATTCAGAATTGTCATTTTAGTTTCAGTTAAAGCACTAGAACATCTAGTGTTAGTTATAGATATCAACTGATTAGTTTTACTCCAGTTTGTTCCCGAGGTGCCAGTGGTGCCTCCCAGTTAACAGAATCAAACTCAGGATTTATTTTTATTTGGTCCATTAGGCGGTTATGACATTTCAGTCATATCTCTGACCAGCCCTCGGACCCTACTTCAATTATCAGTTTGTTCTCTAGATGGTTACGACGCTTCCCGATAAGCATCTCTGACCAGTCTTCGAACTCAGTTTCCAAATCTGGTCCTATAAGATGCTCAGGGAACTCTCTGACAGTATCCCTGGGTCAGTATAGTCTTAGACCCACGTATCAAGCTATCCACTTGTTAGTAGTAGCAGTAATAGGATTTTCAAGTGGGAGTAGGACTTAGCACCGAAAGGGTCAGTGTTCTAGCGCACCCAAGTTCTAGAACTGTATTGCCACCGTAGGTTTTATTTACTTGGACTAACGGCCCCATTTTGACAGTGATTTTCACAATCCATTCCTTTATACCCTAGAAAGGTATATTGGGTCCTAACGATGGGGTGTGTACATCGGACTCCACATCTAGCTCACGTGGTTGCATGTCGGTTATAGCCTCTCCCACTAGTCAGTTCAGTTTACGCTCAAATTCTTCAGTCCAGATCAGTTCAGTGCAGTATTTCGGACTTACTATTTCAGACCTAGGAGATGTTACCATCAGCTAGGTCACTTTTGACCATATCAGTTTATTATCAGTTATATCAGTTTTCAGCATTTCAGTTTGTCATTTCATGTCGTATCAGTCCACTTACCAGTTCTACCATGTTATTCATGTTTCTCTCACTTACTCAGTACATTCAAAGTACTGAAGCATACTTTTATGTTGTATCTTTTCATGATACAGCTGCAGGTTCTTAGACATAGCACTGCTAGACGCCGCAGTTCAGATTCTCCATATCAGCGATTGAAGTGTGAGTCCTCATTATCCAAGGGCATTATTTATCGTTTTCAGTCATATGTTAGTTTCAGTTAGACTTAGAGTTAGCTTGGGGCTTTTCCTAGCAACTCCTCAGTTAGATGGCTTTCAGAAAGACATGATTTTCATATTTTCCAGTATCATTCAAGTGTTTTGAATTTTATGATTACAAACTTGTCTTACATAAATGTTTTTATGATCTTATTTAAAAGTTTTACTATGCATGTTCACTCAGAATGCTAGTGAATGATAGACCAGGGGTTGAATTGGGGTCACTTTTGGCTTTAAGTATCGTGTTACGTCCAAGGTGTAGACTCGGAGCATGACATACTTGGTATCAGAGCCCTAGGTTTAGAGTATCCTTGGAATGTGTGAAATCCGCATCGAGTAGAGTCCTTTTCATGGGTGTGAAGCGTGCCACACTTATGAAGAGGAGGCTACAAGATTTTATTAGGAAGAGTCCCTTTTGTTCATATTCTTCATCGTGCGTCAAAGTTCAATTCCAAAAATTTCCTTCTAATTCGTGCTCTACTTCATTTCAGTGAACCATGCCTCCCAGACGCGGTAACGGAAGGAGGGCTGGGAATGCCAATAGACCTGCCCCACCAGCCTCGGCAGCTCATCAAGATGATTCGGTTGTACGCAGAGTTTATAGCGGCCATTCATTACTGGCTCAAACCGTGACCAATTAGGTGAATCAGTAGGTGGTTTCGGTAGCCACAAATGGGTCAGCAGCAACTACTCGGGTACGAGATTTTACCCGGATGAATCCTCCAAATTTTCACAGATTAAAAGTGGGGGAGGACCCCCAAGAGTTTGTAGATGAGGTCAGGAAGATTACCCGTATTATGGGTGTTAGCTCCTCCGAGAGTGCTAACATGGCTGCCTATCAGCTTAAAGGGGTAGCCCAGGTTTGGTATGAGCAGCGGAAGGAGGGGCGGCCAGCGGGTGCAGGACCTGTAGAGTGGGAGGAGTCCCACACGGCTTTCTTGGATAGGTTTTTCCCCAAAGAGTTGAGGGAGGCAAAGATGGCAGAGTTTATGAAGCTGCGACAAGGCGACAGGACAGTGGAGGAGTATGCTCTGGGAGATTACTAGGTTATCAAAGTATGCTCTAGAGATGGTAGTCGATACAGGATTAGGAAAGCTCACCTAACGTGGTTACTGGTATGTTGCGTATCTTCCACCTAGACGTATATGCCCTCTTAGATACAGTAGCTACTCTTTCTTTCGTGACACCATACATAGCAGTTTAGTTCAAAATTAGTCCAGAGGTCCTATCAAAGCCCTTCTCATTCTCCATCCCAGTTGGCGAGTCAATTAGAGCCAACCGGGTGAATAGAAACTGTCCAATCTCAGTCTTGAATAAAGTCACTCCAGTTGATCTTGTATAGCTAGACATGGTCGACTTCGACCTTATTCTCAGCATGGATTGGTTACACTGCTACTATGCCTCAGTTGACTGCAAAACTAGAGTTGTCAATTTTCAATTTCCAAATGAGCCCGTATTAGAATAGTTGGGCAGCAGCTCAACGCCTAAGGGTAGGTTTATTTCCTACCTTAAGGCTTAGAAACTCATTTCCAAAGGATGCCTATACCACCTGGTCCGGTTCCCCAACCATTCAGTCAGTTCTAGTTGTCAGCGAGTTCCCAGATGTGCTTCCTGAGGATCTTCCCTGAGTTGCCCCTGAATGAGAAATAGACTTCAGAATAGATCTCCTCCCAAACACTCAACCCATCTCCATCCCTTCTTACAGAATGGCTCCAGCCGAGCTTAAGGAGCTGAAGGAGCAATTGAAGGAGCTTCTTGATAAGGGTTTTATCAGACCTAGCATCTCTCCCTAGGGTGCTCCAATGCTATTTGTGCATTAAAAGGATGGTACCTCATAATGTGCATAGATTACCATCAGCTAAACTAGGTCACAGTTAAGAACAAGTACCCTCTACCCAAAACTGACGATCTGTTCGACCAACTTCAGTTAGCCAATTGTTTCTTAAAAATCGACCTCAGGTCAGGGTACCATCGGTTAAGGGTTTGAGAGAGTGACATACCGAAAACAACATTCAGAACTCAATATGGTCACTACGAATTTGTGGTGATGTCTTTTGTGTTGACGAACGCCCCAGCAGCCTTCATGGATTTAATGAATAGGGTTTTCAAGTCATACCTTGATATGTTCTTCATTGTATTTATCGACGACATTCTAGTGTACTCCAGAAATAAGGAAGAGCATGCAAATCACCTAAGGATAGCATTACAGACCCTCAGAGATCGACAATTATTCGCCAAGTTCCGCAAGTGTGAATTCTGGTTGAAGTCTGTGACTTCTTGGATCATGTGGTCTCAGGTGAGGGGATACAGGTAGATCCTCATAATATTGCAGCAGTGAAAGATTGGCCCAAACCTACCTCCCCTACCGAAATCAGGAGTTTCCTGGGCTTAAAAGGCTATTACCGACGGTTTATGGAAGTTTTCTCCTCCATAGCATCCCCTCTGACCATGTTAACCCAAAAGAAGGTGAAATTTCAATGGTCAAATTAGTGTGAGAAGAGTTTTCAGGAGTTAAAAACTCGACTCACAAACACTCCAATTTTGACCCTGCCAGAAGGAATAGATGGGTTTGTGGTATATTGTGACGCCTCCAAAGTTGTACTTGGTTGCGTTCTGATGCAGCGGGGAAAAGTGATAACCTATGCCTCCTGATCTTGGGCAGATTTATATGCCCAAGTGATACTCAAAAGTACCATTTTCGCCTTGTTTATCTAGCAATGCGTATACATTTTCATGTAATTGGTAATAAAATGTGAATTTATACTAACCAACATGATTAGCATTGTTTTGTAGGTAAACTGTGATTTCGAGGAGCTAAAATGCATGTTGGATGATATCAGAGTTGGACTTGGAATCGAGCAAGGAACAAGGCATTGGACTGCACAAATTAAAGGGGCTCCACGATGGAGCTGTGTCACGCTGCCATCGCGGAGGCATTCTGCCTGGAGGGTGAAAATTCATCAATTTCCAGTGGAGGTTCGTGTCTGCTCCGTGGCACAGTGGCTAGCCTCCGCGTTGCACACCATGCCACGTTGGTGTTTGATTTCCCGGACCCCCAGTTCCAGTGAGGGTCCGCGTTCACGGCGTGTCACGGAGGCAGTGCTCCACGATGCACTCCGTGACACGTTGCTCATTATTCCTGGAAAAATTCCCACTAGTATAAATAGAACACTTAAGTGTATTTTTCATAATTCAGACTTGGTGGAGCAAGGACGTGGGTTACAGGCAGTTGAGGGACGAAAAGTTCAGGGTTTTTTCTCTCTTTCTTTCTTCTCTAATTCAATTGTTTGTATGATTAACACTTATTTTAGGATGATTAAACCACAAATGAGTGGCTAATTCCCTTCCTTGCTGAGGTTATGAACACTTGTGATGAATTTTGATTATATGGTTTTTCATCTTTTTCTTCCATGTTGTTCTATTAATTCTTGTTCTTACTGCATTGGTGTGTGGCCTACATTAATGTACATCTAAAAAGTCCGATTTCACTCGAGAGAGCATGAAATTGGAAAGTTGTGAATTAATAGGATATTGTTCTTTACTTGATTTGGGAAAATTGAGTTTTGATGTGCTTTCCTGATAGAAATATACTTGAAAGCCGTATTAGTCAATTTAGGAACCGGAATTGTATGGCTAGAACATGAATTGCATTTGATCACAGAAATGTAGACGGATGGTTCATGATTCTTAAGTGAGATTAAATACGAGAGTTTTAATCTCTTGGCTATTGTTCTTGGCTAGCAACAGGAAGAAAAGATTAACCAATTTATGATGATAATCAGTTTCATTGCATGTTCTTTAACCTCGGCATGCTTTTATCCATAGTCCAAATTCAAAGTAGATAATTGTTTGTAGTTTAGTATAAAATTTATAAATCAAATTATTCAATTTTTGGTTGTTTAGTTGTCAGCATATTTAGAAGTAAAAATATAGTATACTTGAGCAGATTGCGCTTATCCCAAGTCTCTGTGGGATCGATACTTGGCTTACTAAAGCCACTTACTACTTGTTCGACCACGTGCACTTGTGTGTCGGTTTTATAACCCCCAACAAACGCACCAAACAAGTTTTTGTTGTTTTTGTTTCGTTGTTTTTCTTTGCTAAGTGCGATGGTCAAAATGCTAGCGATGGTAGTGTTTGTGATTAGTTGTACTAAGTCTGAGTAGTACGCAGAAGTTATACCGTCGAATTTTCGTTTGAACGCACTAAGTATGATTGTATAGTTGGTTGTTTGGTGTAAATATGGTTATTCTTGTCGTAATATCGTAACTGTAGTTAAGGACTAAGTGTGGGGTAAATTTAGCTTAACCCGACCTTAGCCGAGGTCAATATCTATTTAACTTAACATTGAGCTTGTTTACTTGTGTTGATAGGCAAAATGGCAAGCAGGCAAGATAAAGGGAAGGGTGCATCAACTTCAGGCACCGGGAGGAAAAGACTCAGACTGGGCACAGCAGTCCCAGCTGCACCAGCAGTTCCACGCGGCCAGCGCCACCAATGCGGAACGAGATGGGTGACTGACGAGGGGAAAAAGTGGTATGCTAAGCACAAAGAGAACAAATATTTCCCCGAGGAGCATATAGCGCGGGAGCCATTAGCACAGGAGTTCCCCAGAATGGTTCACCGGATCGAGGCAGCTGGGCTCGGTTTCATATTTCAAGAGCCCAAAGAATGCAACCTGCACCTGGTCCGGGAGTTCTATGCAAATTGGAACCCGTTAATCAGAAGCCACACCATCAAGATCAGAGGGCAGATAGTCACTCTGGAACCCCACCAACTCAATGCCATCATTGGAGCGCGGGACACAGACGCCCACGTTCTCCGCCAGCTGAACATTACCCCACCGTATTCTGACATCAGACACACACTGTGTGGGGCTCGATCTACAGCTAGATGGAGCAGACACAAAGAAAGGGGCTACCACCAGACTCTGCTATATTCTCAAATAAACAGGGAAGCCCAAATCTGGCTGAAGATAGTCTGCTCGTGCCTAATCCCGGGGGTACACATGACTGATGTGACCCAGGACCGTGTTTGCCTGGTGTACCAGGGCCACAGGTATGGTTTCGGTGGACTACTCACCACCTTTCTCAGAGGCCTCGACGTCGAGGAGGAGGCTTTGGATTATATCCCGCAGTTGGAGCGGCGGGCCTTGGATGTGACCTAAACTAAGGCTCCCTACACCACCCACGGGCCAGTGCTGACACTTGGCGAGCGACATGCTCGTGATGACCAGTACATGGCGCGGATGTACGGGATCCAAATGCTCCAGCTAAGGATCGGTGGGAGACCAGCCACGGAGGAGGAGCTATGGTAGCTCGAGCTAGATTACCCGTTTGGCGAAAACGCCAGGGCTCTATGCCGAGTGGGGCCAGCCTTTGTAGAGCCCACTGACGATGAGGTCCCCACGGACGAGGAGATACATCGGGAGGACTCCGATGTGGAGTCTGATGACAATGACGGAGGCGACTCGGACATGGGAGATGAGGCAGCAGCACCTGATGAAGAAGTGGAATACTTTGACTGATCAGGGAGTTCCACCACCCGATTTTGTGCTATTTAATTTTTGTGAACACTGGGGACAGTGTTCGGTTTAAGTGTGGGGTGGGAGTAGTTAGGTGTTGGGCTGGGCTGGTTTGCTTGTATGTTCTCCTCTGTATTTTTGTATGTTATGTTTCCCTGTGTTTGTGGATGTTCAATCTGTTATGTTCTGTATTTGTAAATATTTGTGGAATTAATGTATGTTGTGGAATGTTGCCAGCTGATTCTGTAAAAAAATTTTGTAAATATTCTTGCTTATCGAAATGATCGATATTTTTAAAATTTTTTGAAAATATTTTGTTCATATTTAAAATATGTTGTAAATAAGTTTTCTATCGAAATGATCGATGTTTTGCAAAATTTTTCATCTTTTTAATTTTGGGTTTCTCGGCGTTTGTTTTCGGTTCTTTTACTGAGAATGGTCCCATTGAACCGACGTCTTAGTTAGTGACCATTCCCTATGATGGATGGATGACGACCGTCTTAAGGGAAATGTAGTCGGTAGGAGTAGTTTTTTTGATCCAATTATTTTTTGTTTTTTTTCTTTGGTGGATTGCATCCCGGAACCTGTAGTTACTATATGGTTGTGAATTTGTGGTTGCGTGTTGTACCTGATATTCAAAATGCAAAAATGAGTCGTATGAAAGCTTGCAATTTTGTAAATATGTTGAGATAACTAGGCGGTAGAGTTCGATTCGGTGTGATTGAGGCTTAATGTTTGAATTCATGTAATTAGCTGATTGAAGAGTCTGTGAATACATCTTGAATCGAGCATGTGCATAAAGTGTGAAGTGAGGTATTGTTATTCCATGCTATTGTGAAGTGTCTAGAACTTGCCTGGTAGGTGTACAAAACGGAATGAAGGAGGTGTTTTGTAGGAAAGGATGTAGGCATTTCTTTGTTTTATCCGAGAGTTTCTAATTTTCTTGTCATATTCCCCCTTTCTGTGATTGTATACCCTAGTCAGCCCTTTGAGCCTTTAGCCGATTATTTCTTTCTTTTGTCCAAAAAGTATAAATCAAGCTTAATTCTTTCTTTTCATTAGCCGTAAAGTCTATACAAAACTCTTAAGCGCTTAAGAAGAGAAAATAATGTTCCCAAAGTGTCAAAGAGTGAGAATGGTGAAAAGAAAAAGAAAAGCAGAGTGAGGAAAGAAAAGAAAAGGTTGAAGGTGCACTTGCTATAAATAGACGATAATGAAGGTGCATGAATAATCTTTGTTATTGTGTCAAGTGTGCTTAATGAAATGGGCCATACTAAAGTAAATCATCAAGAATGGGATGATGAAAAAAGAAAAAAAAAGAGAAACAATGTCCATGAGTTGATGGGAATGTGTTGAAAAGGCGCTTAAGGATGCTAGTGGCTATTATTGTCTAATTCAATATATACTAGTTCCATAGCTTCCATTACAACCCATTAAAGTCCTACGTGATCTTACATTGCATTTCTTTATATTAGTGGAGTAATACACTAAGGGCAAGCTTATGGGTCATGACATGATGCATGTGAATTCTTTTGGGAGAGAGAGTGAAATTGTTTTTACATGCCCCTATTTGAATGTTTGTGTGTCACATGAGCAAAAAGGGGGAAGATTCTCTTGAGTGTGAGGGCACATGCTTGAGGAAAGACTGATTTTCGTGTCGGATATCTGGATTAGCTGATTTGCATGAGTTTGCCGATATCGAGAGTCGATTCTTAAAGTCTAGGAAGTCTTAATGTATTGAAGGTCATTGCATTGTTAAGACCATGCATGTTTTCTTGATGATTTGCAATATTGAATGATCGGTATGATCGTAGCTTAAATTGTCGCACCATAGTAGCTAAGGTTGGGATGTAAATTGCATGAATTATATGTTTGTTGTTCGAGGATGAACAAGGATTTAAGTGTGGGGTAAGTGATCTTGGGCAGATTTATATGCCCAAGTGATACTCAAAAGTACCATTTTTGCCTTGTTTATCTAGCAATGCGTATACATTTTCATGTAATTGGTAATAAAATGTGAATTTATACTAACAAACATGATTAGCATTGTTTTGTAGGTAAAATGTGATTTCGAGGAGCTAAAATGCATGTTGGATGATATCGGAGTTGGACTTGGAATCGAGCAAGGAACAAGGCATTGGACTGCACAAATTAAAGGGGCTCCGCGATGGAGCCGTGTCACGCTGCCATCGCGGAGGCATTCTGCCTGGAGGGTGAAAATTCATCAATTTCCAGTGGAGGTTCGCGTCTGCTCCGTGGCACGGTGGCTAGCCTCCGCGTTGCACACCATGCCACGTTGGTGTTTGATTTCCCGGACCCCCAGTTCCAGTGAGGGTCCGCGTTCACGGCGTGTCACGGAGGCAGTGCTCCGCGATGCACTCCGTGACACGTTGCTCATTATTCCGGTAAAAATTCCCACTAGTATAAATAGAACACTTAAGTGTATTTTTCATAATTCAGACTTGGTGGAGCAAGGACGTGGGTTACAGGCAGTTGAGGGACGAAGAGTTCAGGGTTTTTTCTCTCTTTCTTTCTTCTCTAATTCAATTGTTTGTATGATTAAAACTTGTTTTAGGATGATTAAACCAAAAATGAATGGCTAATTCCCTTCCTTGCTGAGGTTATGAACACTTGTGATGAATTTTGATTATTGATTATATGGTTTTTCATCTTTTTATTCCATGTTGTTCTATTAATTCTTGTTCTTACTGCATTGGTGTGTGGCCTACATTAATGTACATCTAAAAAGTCCGATTTCTCTCGAGAGAGCACAAAATTGGAAAGTTGTGAATTAATAGGATATTGTTCTTTACTTGATTTGGGAAAATTGAGTTTTGATGTGCTTTCCTGATAGAAATATACTTGAAAGCCGTATTAGTAAATTTGGGAACCGGAATTGTATGGCTAGAACATGAATTGCATTTGATCACAGAAATGTAGACGGATGGTTCATGATTCTTAAGTGAGATTAAATACGAGGGTTTTAATCTCTTGGCTATTGTTCTTGGCTAGCAACAGGAAGAAAAGATTAACCAATTTATGATGATAATCAGTTTCATTGCATGTTCTTTAACCTCGGCATGCTTTTATCCATAGTCCAAATTCAAAGTAGATAATTGTTTGTAGTTTAGTATAAAATTTATAAATCAAATTATTCAATTTTTGGTTGTTTAGTTGTCAGCATATTTAGAAGTAAAAATATAGTATACTTGAGCAGATTACACTTATCCCAAGTCTCTGTGGGATCGATACTTGTCTTACTAAAGCCACTTACTACTTGTTCGACCACGTGCACTTGCGTGTCAGTTTTATAACCCCAACAAACGCACCGAACACCTCTAGACAGCTCAAAGTTCATGAGAAGAATTATCAAAATCATGACTTGGAGCTGGTAGCGGTGGTATTCGCATTAAAAATATGGAGACACTACTTATACAGCTCACATGGATGTGTTCACAGATCATAAAAGCCTTCAGTACATGTTCAGCCAGAAGGACCTAAACCTATGTCAGAGACGGTGGAAGGAACTGCTAAAGGATTATGACATGAGTGTGTTGTATCACCCAGGTAAGGCCAATGTAGTGACTGACGCCCTAAGCAGACGGTCTATGGGAAGTGTAGCTCACATGGAGGAACACAAGAGGAAACTAGTGAAAGAAGTTCACAGACTAGCCCGGTTAGGGGTGCAGCTTGTAGACTCAGAAGAAGGTGGGGTAGTAATGCAAAGTGGGTTAGATTCTTCCCTGGTGGTTGAGGTTAAATCTAGAAAAGATGAAGATCCAATTCTACTTAAACTCAAGGAAGCGATTCTCAGAAAGGAGGTTGAGGCTTTCTCCCAAGGGGGAGATGGAGTGCTCCGTTACCAGGGAAGGTTGTGCGTGCTAGATCTTGGTGAGTTGAGATAGCAGATATTGGATGAAGCACACAGCTCAAAGTACTTCATTCACCTGGGTGCTACTAAAATGTACCACAACTTGAGGGACATTTACTGGTGTAACGGCATGAGAAGGGACATTGTCGAATTCTTAGCTTAGTGCCCAATTTGCCAGCAAGTCAAGGTGGAACATCAAAGGCCAGGAGGCATGACCCAATACATCAATATACCCATGTGGAAATGGGAAGAAATAAATATGGACTTCATTATAGGTTTACCTCGGACTCACCGGCAGCATGACTTAATATGGGTGGTAGTAGATCGGATGACCAAGTAAGCTCACTTCCTCCCAGTCAAGACAACAGATCAGTGGAGAACTATGCAAAACTTTATATCCGGGAGTTAGTCATACTTCATGGGGTGCCCTTGTCCATCATTTTTTACGGGGGAGCACAGTTCACCTCGCACTTCTGGAGGTCCTTTAAGAAGGGACTAGGCACCCAGGTCAAGCTTAGCACGGCTTTTCATCTGCAGACCGATGGGAAAGTTGAGTGAACCATTCAGACCCTAGAGGATATATTAAGAGCATGCGCAATTGATTTTAAGAGTAATTGAGATGACCATTTGCCTCTTATCTAGTTTGCGTACAACAACAGCTACCATTCTAGCATTGAGATGCCCCTTTTGAAGCATTGTATGGTAAAAGGTGTAGATCTCCTATAGGGATGTTTGAAGTCGGTGAAGCTACTATGATAGGGCCAGACTCAGTTTAGCTCATCCGAGACAGGATGAAAATAGCCTAGAGCCGTTAGAAATCTTATGCCGATGTGCGGAGAAGAGAATTGGAGTTTGCAGTTGACGACTGGGTATACCTGAAAATTTCTCCCATGAAAGGGGTAATGAGGTTCGGAAAGAAGGGGAAACTCAGTCCTAGGTATGTGGGACCTTATAGAATTTTGCGGCATGTCGGCAAGGTGGCCTATGAGCTAGAGTTGCCTTCAAAACTAGCAGTTGTACACCTAGTTTTCCATGTATCACTTTTTAAAAAGTGTATTGGAGATCCAACCGCTGTGGTACCATTGGATAGTGTGGCAATGAAGGATAGTCTCACCTATGAGGAGGTACCAGTCCAGATCCTTGGCTGTCAGGTTCGTAAATTGAGGAAAAAGGAAGTAGCTTCAGTAAAGGTGTTATGGAGAAATCAGCATGTTGAGGGAGCTACGTGGGAAGCTGAAGCGGATATGATAGCTAAATACCCCCACTTGTTCCCTACCGGCCCAGTTTCAGTTTGAGGTATCAGTTTTTTCCCCAGACCTCTAATCAGTTTTTCATGTTCCGTTCATGTGTGCAAGTTTGTTTTATAATATGATATATGTATGTGATGTCTAAATTCAGTTCAGCTATGTAGTTCTTTTTGGAGGTAGTCATTCCGTCAGTTTTCAGCTTAAATGATCAGTATTTGCATATGGTAATTGTATGTTTCTGGTTGTTGCTTGTTTCCTACATTCGAGGATGAATGTTTACAAGGGGGAGATATTTTAATGCCCCGTAAGGGCCTTATAATAGCCCGAGAGTTGAAATTGGAAACTGTAGAAAAACCTGAAATTTTGCACCAGGACGACTCGAGGTACGAATCGTGGTGAGGACCTACAACTCGTGACTCGAGTCGTGATAAATTTCGGGAGCCTGAGGTCATATTCACATGTGGTCTAACAAATCGTGATGTGTAGGTAAGACTCGTGGTTAGGAGTCATGGTGAAATTCTCAGTGGTGCTAGAGTGAGTCGTCACAGGTCATGGTACGACTCGTAGGATGTGGCAACGAGTCGTGATGAGGAGTTGTGGTTAAGTCGTATTTGGTATGGGTGGATGGTACCACGACTGATAGTACAACCCATAGGATGGTACTACGAGTCATGGTATGCAAGTCGTAGCCAGATTCTGAGGATTGAAAAGTGGTGAGGTGACCACTAGAGGTGACCACGAGTCATGACTTCGTGGTGTGACTCGTGGTCGGGACAAGAACTGTTTTTCAGGGAAATTTCATTAAGGGAAAATTCGACTTTTCTATGCTATTGGACCCTAAACCACGTCGTTTTAGATTTAATTTCAGATCTTTCAGTAGGGGTAATGGATTCTTTCCCTCATTCCCCACCATACATCCAAGAAAAACTATGCAGAGTTCCTCTCAGAGAAGTTCAGGGCATCATCTAGGGCAGATAGTTCTTCTCAGGGATTTTCACCAGGGTTTCTTCTACAGGTATGAGGGAATTCAGCAAGGAGATGGTTCTCCCCTTGCGTCCCCCAAAATTCTCCCTCTGTTCACTTTCTGCCCTATTCTTGAGTTTGCGAATTTGAGAATATTGCTATCGTTCTTTGATTATTTCATATGGAATCCTAGACAGTTCAGTTATCAGTTTGTTCTCTAGACGGTTACGATGCTTCCCGATAAGCAGCTCTGACCAGTCTTAGAACTTAGTTTCCAAATCTGGTCCTATAAGACGCTCAGGGAACTCTCTGACAGTATCCCTGGGTCAGTATAGTCTCACACCCCAGTATCAAGCTATCCACTTGTCAGTAGTAGCAGTAATAGAATTTTCAGGTGGGAGTAGGACTTAGCACCGAAAGGGTCAGGGTTCCAGCGCACCCAAGTTCCAAAATTATGTTGCCACCATAGGTTTTATTTACTTGGCCTAACGGCCCCCTTTTGACAATGATTTTCACAGTCCATTCCTTTATACACTAGAAAGGTATATGGGGTCCTACCGACGGGGTGTGTACATCAGACTCCACGTCTAGCTCACGTGGTTACATGTCAGTTATAGCCTCTCCTACTAGTCAGTTCAGTTTACTCTCAGATTCTTCATTCCAAATCAGTTCAGTGCAGTATTTCAGACTCACTATTTCAGATCTAGGACATGTTTACGACCATCAGCCAGGGCACTTTTGACCATATCAGTTTATTATAAGTTATATCAGTTTTTAGCATTTCAGTTGGTCATTTCATGTCGTATCAGTCTAGTTACCAGTTCTACCATGTTATTCATGTTTCTCTCACTTACTCAGTACATTCAAAGACCTGATGCATACTTCTATTCTTTATCATTTCATGTTACAGTTGCAGGTTCTCAAACTCAGCACCGCTGGACGCCGCATTTAAGATTCTCCATCTCAGCGATCGAAGTGTGATACCTCATTATCCAAGGACATTATTTCTCATTTTCAGTCATATGTTAGTTTCAGTTAGACTTAGAGTTAGTTGGGGGCTTGTCCCTGCAACTCCTCAGTTAGATGGCTTTCAGACAAACATGATTTTCATATTTTCGAGTATCATTCAAGTGTTTTGAATTTTATGAGTACATACTTGTCTTTCATAAATGTTTTTATGATCTTATTTAAAAGTTCCGATGTGCATGTTTACTCAGAATGCTAGTGAATGATAGACTAGGGGTTGACTTGGGGTCACTTGTGGCTTCAAGTACCGTGTTATGTCCAGGTTGTAAACTCGGGGTGTGACAACAACGCCGCCATCGGTCCAGTTGACCAATCTAACTCCCAACCTTGTAAGTCGACGGACATCTTTCACCAACTCCTTCTTTCCCTCATCCAAGTGGGACACACTCTCCATAGAGATCCTACTAAGTGCGTCCGCTACTACATTAGCCTTATTCAGGTGGTAAAGCACGCTCATATTGTAGTCCTTAAGTAGCTTCAACCACCTCCTTTGTTGAAGATTGAGATCTTTCTGCTTGAACACATATTGCAAGCTCTTGTGATCCGTAAATACATCCACGTGGACCCCAATTCAAGTAATGCCGCCATATCTTCAATACAAACACCACCGCAGCCAACTCAAAATCATGGGTTGGGTAATTCTACTCATGGACTTTCAACTGTCTTGAGGCATATGCTATCACTTTCCCATGTTGCATCAACACACACCCGATTCTGATTTTCGAAGCATAACAATACACCACAAAACCATCGGAACCCTCGGGTATGGTCAACACTGGTGCTGAAGTGAGTTGAGTCTTCAACTCTTGGAAGCTTTTCTCACAAGCCTCTGACCATTGGCACTTTACCTTCTTCTTGGTCAACTTGGTCAAAGGTGTTGCGATGGAGGATAAACCCTCAACAAACCTCCGATAATAGCCAGCTAAACCCAAGAAACTCTGAATTTCTGAAGGATTCACCGGTCTCGGCCAATTCTTTACCGGTTCAATTTTTTAAGAGTCTACCTTTATGCCCTCACTCAACACGACATGGACCAGAAATGACACTTATTCCAACCAAAACTCACACTTGCTAAACATTACATACAATTGGCGATCCTTGAGAATCTGCAGCACTACTCTCAAAGGAGCGGCATGCTCCTCCTCACTCCGAGAGTATATAAGGATATCATCGATGAACATGATCATGAACATATCTAGATATTTCTTGAACACCTTGTTCATCAGGTCCATAAAAGATGCAGGCGCAATTGTTAGTCAAAAAGACAAAACTACGAAGTCATAACGGCCATACTGTGTTCTGAAAGCCGTCTTCGAGATATCACACTCCCAAACCCTGAGCTAGTGATACCCGTACTTGAGGTCTATATTCGAGAAACATCTAGCACCCTGGAGATGGTCAAAAAATCATCAATCCTAAGTAAAGGATACTTGTTCTAACGATGACCTTATTCAACTATCGATAATCGATGCATATCCGAAGCGAACCATCCTTCTTTTGGACAAATAACACTAGTGCACCCCATGGAGACTTGCTCGGTCTAATGAAGCCCTTATCTAATAGGTCATTCAACTGATCCTTCAATTCCTTTAGCTCAGCTGGAGCCATCCTGTACGGAGGAATAGGTATAGGTTGCGTGTCGAGCAGAAGGTCAATACCAAAATCAATCTCCCGCTCAGGAGGAACGCCTGGCAAATCATTGAGAAAAACTTTAGATACTCACACACCACTGGAACTAACTAGATAGTCGGGGTTTCGGACTCGACATCCTTAACCCTAACTAGATGATACATACAGCCCTTAGAAATCATTTTCCTGGCGTTAAGATATGAAATAAATCGGCCGACTGGTACAACTGAATGACCCTTCCACTCCAAAACTAACTCACTCGGAAATTGGAATTCCACTGCACGGGTCCTACAATTAACCAAAGCATAGCATGAAAACAACCAATCCATTCCCAGAATGATGTCAAAGTCATTCATAGCTAACTCTACTAAGTCTTCGAAGGTGACCTTATACAATATTGTAATGGGTAAACCTTTATACACCCACCTGGCTACAACTGAATCACCGACTGGAGTAGAGACTGAGAACAGTTCTGGCAGGATTTTAGGAATAACCCCAAAACTACTAGCAATATAAGGGGTCACAAAAGGCAAAGTAGCTCTTGGATCTAACAAGGCATAAGCATCAATATAGAAGACTTGAAACATACCAGTGACTGCATCTGGTGAAGCCTCCTTCCCCTGGCGGGATACTAAAGCATAAAACCTGTTTTGGCGCTAACCGTCTGCTGAACTAGTAGAGGTACCCTATTGAGGGGACATTCTACTAGAGCGGCAAAACTGGCTTCTGTCACACGGGCTCCACCGACCCCTGATCTGGCTGAGAGGAAATCCTTAAGTCTATGTCCGGGTTTTCCACCCCTGAAGCAAGCATCCAAGCTAACTAAGCACCTCCCGGGGTGATTCTTGCCACACCCCACACAAATAAGAAAAGTGCGCTCCACCTGCATGCTATCCTGGCCTCTTTACTCTACAGCTCTGCTCCTCCGATCTCCTCTGAATCTAGATGGCGTGCTGGTCGATGATGGAGCTAGCACGATGGACCTGTGTTGGGACTGCTGATGTTGTCCACCCCTGACCTAACTTGAGAAGCCTCATAATTATCGGTCCTGGCCCTCTTGGCCTCCCTCTACCTCCGGTAGACCGACTCCATCTGTTGTGCATGCAACATAGTACGGGGAAAGTCGATATCTCAATGTAGCATGGCGATTCTGCAATCCTTGTCCAAATAATCCGCCACCCTATGCACAAAGCTACTTACCCGAGCCCTCTGGTCTGCCACCAACTCTAGAGCATCCATGGATAATCGGGTGCACTCCAATGTGTACTCCTGAACAAACATATTACCCTGTTTCAAATTAACAAACTCGGCCTCCTTGAGCTCCCTCATCTCCTAAGGGAATAACTGATCCAAAAATGTCATATGAAACTCTTCCAAACCTATCGGGCCTACACCCACTGCCCTGGCATCTCTCCACTACTTGATCCAAATGTGAGCCACCCCCTTTAGATGATAGGAGGTCAAGTCAACACACTCCCGATTGTTCACCCCCATAACCTGGGTGATCTTTAGAATCTTCTCTATGAAATCATATGGATCCTCGCCCACCTTCGAACCTATAAACTCAGGAGGCTCATCCTCAAGAAATCTCTTACCCTAGCAGCCACCGCATTCCCATTCTGAGGGTAGTGCGCCACTGTCTGATTATGAACCTGGGCAGCCATGGCCTGTGCCAGCATCTGAATCACTTCCCTAAACTCAGCGTGGGCAGTTGGCTCTAGTGCGTTCTCCCCATGAACGAGTGGGGCTAGCTGATGCTCGTCACCATTGGCACCCTCATGACCATTGTCATTACAATTTCTTCTGGCATTCACTCAGCATGGAGGCATGATTCTGCAAATGCAAATAGCACAAATTAGAAGGATAAAGGACTTTCTTCGCACGACATAGATCATGAAAGAAGGAACACTTCCTAAACGTCTCATAGCCTCTTCTTCATAAGTGTGGCGCGCTTCACACCGATGAAAAAGACTCTACTTAACACGGATTTCTAACATCCTAGGACACTTCAAACCTATGGCTCTAATACCGAGTTTGTCAAGACCCGAACGTACACCTGGATTGTAAACATGGGATAAGGAGCCCCGAGAGACCCCAAGTCAACCCATCGCATGTGCATACATCTAATTCATTCACAAGAACGGAGGGCTTAACATAAGGAAATGAAATCATGACATATTAATATACAAAGACAATACATGATCCATACATGGCGGCTAAATACAACTTATAGTCTAAAAAGCCTCTAATCATGAAAGACGGGTTGATGGGACAATGTCACACCCCGCCTTTGGGGGTATGACTGGCACCTGGTGCCCTATTAGGACCTGAACTGCTAGACTGCTAAGCCTGGGCACATCTGGTGCCTGCCTGGCTCTAACTCACATTTCTGGAAACAAAGGGCTATATAACGGCTGTAAACACAGCCCCCGGCCCATTGGCCTATAGCCTCCTGTACCTGTACTAACAGCTGACCAGAAACATATCAATATAGGGAAACCTATGCGGGCCGACAAGGCCACCATGCTATCTAGTTATCTATAACTCAACCATGAAGTACTGGATAGCTACGTGACCGGCAAGGTCACCACTACTCTCGAACTATGGCCCCACACGGCCAACATAAAGAAAACAGAAGTACTAACAGCTAAACAACTGCACGGCCTCACACGACCGGCTTATCCGACCACAGGAAAACATATATAGACTGCAAGCCTCTAGGAATAACAATAGAAATAATCGGGACAGGGCCCCGACCTACCCGTACTGTACAACAAAAGAAAATGAAATACACCTCTGGGATTCAATCTCCGGATGACAGGAGCTGAATACTCGATCGCTGACAGGAATCACGAGGGATCGCCTGCTCGTCTATGAGTACCTGCAGGCAAGTAATGCAGCGTCCCACCGGGCATCAGTACCGCTGGTACTGAGTATTTAAAGCAATAACTGAAAGAAATATCTAAAAACAACAATACAACTGATGAAACTGAAGTAGAAAGGGATAGATTAACTGTCTAATAATGTAAATCATACCTTCTCTTAATTATACTGGAAGGAGTAGAAGTCATACCTGGAGACGTATCGTTCTACTGCTGATCTACTCGTGTCTAATGTGACATGGCATAACATAACATAACATAATATAGCACACACAAACCTTACCCGACCCCATAAGCCGGGAGGTACAACCAGCACAGAATCTATACCCCTACCCCGGTCATCCCATCTCCTATAATAGCTATAAGCATCCCGCCGATCCCTTGGGTATGCACTTGGGCTCGCTGAGCCCCTGACTATAACTGCATCTGAGTCCGGAGGATTCCTGAATCAACACCCGGGCGTATCCGCTCGACAGGGGTGTGTAAGGGCCGATCAAGGCATAATATGGGGAAAACTGGCATCCTATCTTCGTCCCCTATAGGACGGCATGCCACTCCGTAGAGCGACGTATCCTCGTCCTCTGGCGGATGAGTCGATACAGCTATCAACCCTGGGACGGTCATGGATGCTAGGTAGTCCAACCCCAAACAATACAACGGTCTCAACTAGTAATACTATCTGCATGTCCCACATACTGAAGCTAATAGTGGTAAAGTATTTGTATATACTATATGCTGAGCTAGTGATAGTAATATGTGCGTACTTAATACATGCTGAGGCTAGTAATAGTATATACGTATAAATATAGTCTTCTGCCAGACTGTACTGGGTCTAATGCTGAACAAGATATGGTCTTTCTGCTGAAAGCTATGCTGTATGCTGAGTTTCTATAGTAACATGACTTACTATTCCTAACATTCTTTCTAGACTTCATTTTAACTTATCATTCTACTTTTGAGATGTCTTACAGATATTACATTGCTTTACTGGGTTTCAACTGAATACAATGATATCCTAACATTCTGTGTCACATCACATACTGAGCAGGCTGTGCAGTTCCTAACACTTATATTAGGATCTATATCGTGCTAACAAGTTTTGCGCTAAATACAACATGATTCTTCTAATATCGTACCATCATTCGTAATAAACATAACACATCACTTCTGAACATTCTACTGGCCTTTAAATTACTATACTGTCCCAAGATTACTAACTTGCTGAGGAAACTAGTTTTACATACCTTATCCTCGAGTTATCCGTCTGTCGGACGAGGCTCGGCCAGTACTTCAACTATTTTCTCCCAACTGCATTCATAGATATGTCAATTTTAATACTAAATACAGCTTTATTTTAAAGAGCAACATCACTTTCGATATAATCTATAGCCTAAACTTAGGCTTATCAAAAGACGGTCGAAAACTCGCTATTTTTCAGAGGTCCAGAAGGGAGAACTATTCACTTCTCAGCTAGCAACACATAGACACTAGTTTGGAGCAATTCTACTTACCTTAGCTTGGTGGCTCGACGATTCATCGGCCATATTTCACGAAACTAAATCCGTAGGAATGCTCTCTGCTGCTAAATACCTCAGTATCTAGGGTTAATTTGAGTTTGGACAACGTTTAGCAGCATAATCGGACGAAAATTATATTACTTCTTCGTTCTCTCCCTGTTCTCCTGCGTTTTCTAGAAATTTTAAGAGGTTTTAATGAAGCTAAACTGAAGTGGGGCTTTATATACTTGGGTCTGGACAAGGCCAACGTGTCACGGAGCCAACACAGAGGCTTCACCTCCGTGACACGCTGCCATCGCGGAGGGGCTCTGCCTCGGCTCCTTCCGCGATGGTTCGACAGGTTTCTCGTCCGATCTTTTTCCCGGGCCCTTCTCTAGCACGTATGGCCTTCAAATACGCTTAACCAACGTGCGAATAGGTCATCTAGGTGCTGGGAATCCTATGGGGTATAACAGACAATAACCCAACTAACCCTAAAATGGTGAAACTGAAAGAGAACAATAGATTCTGAACATATGGCCCTTGGAACATGAGAACTCACTAAACAAGCTGATAGCAAACTCTGAGAAACTACTGAGGAGGCTGAGCCTGAGAGGCGGTTCCTATATCATGAAACAATATAACATAGAAAGTATGCGGTCAGTACATGGAATGTACTGAGTATGCAAGATAAGTAAAATGTACATTTATAAACTCATAAATGATCATAAGAGTAGGACATCATGCTCATATCGCAAACATCATAACATAACATAAGGCTCAAGGTTTTCAAAACAATCGTAAAACAACGTAATCATATCCATAAGCGGAAAAACTTTACTTATCATGAATTGAGCCAAAGTACATAATCATAACGTGCATAAATTATAAGAAACAATGGGAGATTCTCTTAACCGACATACCCCATATGAGCACACATGATATCCGACCTGTAAACCTAGTGGGGAGGCCGTTCGTACCTTGCCAAGGATAGAACCATGAAGGGCATGATAGCACCATGAAAAGGGCCAATTGGGCCGGGGACAGTCACAAAGGAGGTCCCAACATACTTACGATGGCAAGTAGTTTATGAGATCCGGGGCTTAACCTGAGCCCCGAACCTACCAGTGTTCGATACTACTCCCAAAACATATATAGTGCTCATAGTATAACTTTCATGAATTCATGGTCTATTTAAATCATGATAATCATAAACATAATTGTACATACGTGAACTAACCATGAAATAAGGCCCGTGAGTAGGCCAAAACATAATTCATAAATCATAAAGTTCATATATACTTGTAGATCTTGCATATAGCTTGAAATTCATAAAATCATGATGGGTAATAGATTAAATCCATAATATAAATCATAATTCATGTTGGGCTTCTAAATATCATTATTGGAAAAGTAGATCATAAATCAATTCATCATGAGTCATGCATAATTAGGCTTAGTTTCATAGAAATAAAAATCGATAACATTATAAATAACTTAAATCATAAAAGCTGATTAAAAACCCATAGAGTATGATAAGATTCTAAAATCACAAAGCCCATAAGCAAATCATTAGATTTTTATATAATCTTACTTCAAAACCCAATAAACTTTTGATAGAATTTTCATGAAATCATGGAGAATGGGCATGGGTGTGAAAAGAAACACCCATTGATAGCCTTACATACTTTAAAATAACTAATTCTTAATTCCCCTTGAATGCCCAAGAAGGAAATTGAAGAATTTGAAAAGAAGAGCCTTAAATCACCCTTGATCGCCCCTCTATACTCTTGCATGCATGAATGAGAACTTAGAAATAATTATCCCTCTAAAAACCCACCTTTTATAAGTTAAAACAACATAGTTTAGGGTCTTATACAATGAAAAAGTTGAAAATGCCCTTAATGAATCTGCCCTGAAAACTGTGCAGATCGTTCCGACGGGTGGCACTAACGGGTCGTTGGAAGGAACGATGACCCGTTGTATGGCCCGTTGCTTGCACTACAGAGACTTGCCTCTGAAATTGAGTCACGAATGGACAAGATGACTCATCCTTTGGACCAACGGGTCTTCAAGTCGACCGTTACTGAACCTCCTTACCACGACTCGTGGTTGCTTCCAATGAATCGTGGTCTTAATCCTTCACATGCACTGGAAATCCTGGCAACCACATGATGACCGATGACCACGGATTTTTACTTCTCCTCACGAGTCATTGGATGACTCGTGGTATCCACAACTACTGAGCCCAGTGTCTTCCTACGACTGCTAGTAACGGCTCGTTGTTTCGAGCAACGAGTGGTTGTGTCGTCCATCATCTCCAGTGCCACCTAGACTTCCCTCACCATGAATGCATACAATGACCCATGTTTTGATACCACGAGTCATTACATGGCCCGTTCTGTGCTACTTTGTTCCAATTTCAGCAGTTTCCAACTTTTAATTTCCGGGTCTATTCTTAAGAACTTTTGGGGTATTACATCATGGGGCATGCAGGTATGGTTCTTCGGCATGTTACATATATGGAGAAGAGGGTCACCTGATCAGAGACTATCCACCCAAGGGCCAGAGTGATCGGGATCGACAGGACAAATCGTCAGTAGGGTCACGTGCCCCAACATCTCCAGCAGGGCGTAGCCCTCAGCTTCAGTCGGCAAAGGCCAAGGTAGGTCAGGGGAATCTAGCTCAGGCACCGGTCCAGATCGCACTTATGCTTTACTGGGGTGACATGAGTCAGATTCATCGCCAGATGTGGTGACAGGTATGCTAGACATTTTCTCTCATTCTGTTTATGTTTTGATAGACCCAGGTTCCACTTTGTCTTATGTGACGCCACTAGTAGCTCAAAAATTCGATATCATGTAAGAATTGCTTCAGTGGCCTTTTTCAATGTCCACACCCATTGGTGATTCTATTATATCTAAAAGGATCTACCGGGGTTGCATAGTAGAGATTATTGGTCGCCAGACTTTAGCAGATTTGGTGGAATTAGAAACAATCAATTTTGATGCAATTATGGGTATGGATTGGCTAGCACCATGTTATGCCAATGTATAATGTTGGACCAAGACTATCTGGTTTCACTTTCCAGGGGAGGTAATACGGGAGGGAAAAGATAATGCATCCACGCCAAAAGGTAGGTTTATATCCTATCTTCGGGTAAGAAAGTTGATAGTCAAGGGTTGCATCTATCATATTGTCAGGGTTCAGGATGTCCAAACAAAATCCCGAACTCTTCATTCCATTCCAATAGTCAATGAGTTTCCATATGTATTCCCAGATAAACTTCCTGGTATTCCCCAAGAACGGGAATTCAATTTCGCTATCGATCTACTACCAGGTACTCAGCCTATCTCCATCCCTCCGTAAAGAATGGCTCCTACTGACCTCAGGGAATTGAAGGAAAAGTTGAAAGATCTGTTAGATAAGGGCTTCATTAGGCCGAGTACTTCACCGTGGGGTGCGCTAGTTCTATTTGTAAGAAAGAAGGATGGCTCCCTCCGCATATGTATAGACTACTGGAAGCTAAATAAAGTCACTATCAAGAACAAATACCCACTTCCCAGAATAGACGACTTGTTTGATCAGCTACAGGGGGCGAAGTATTTCTCAAAAATCAATTTAAGTTCTAGGTATCACCAGGTATGGGTTCAGGAGAGAGATAACCCGAAGACGGCCTTCAAAACCACGTATGGCCATTTTGAATTCTTAGTTATGTCCTTCGGGTTGACGAATGCTCCTACAGCGTTCATGGATATGATAAACAACATCTTCAGGCCGTATCTGGATTTTTTTGTGATAGTATTTATTGATGATATTCTGGTGTATTCTCGTGCAGAAGTAGAACATCGAGATCATTTACGAACAGTGCTCCAGATTCTCAAGGATCGCCAGTTATAAGCAAAATTTTGTAATTGTGAGTTTTGGCTGAATTCTGTGGCCTTCTTAGGCCATATCATGTCAGAGGCTAGTATTCAGGTAGATTCACAGAAGATCGAGGCAATAAAGACATGGCCTAGACCTTCAACTCTGATTGAGGTACGCAATTTCCTAGGATTAGCTGGGTACTACAGAAGCTTTGTAGAAGGGTTTTCGACCTTATCAGTGCCTTTGACCAAGTTAACTCAGAAAGTAGCTAAATTTCACTGGACTGAAGCATGTGAACAGAGTTTCCAAGAACTAAAGAACAAATTGACATCAGCACTAGTACTAGTGTTGCCAGAAGGATCAGAAGGTTATTTAGTGTATTGTGATGCTTCAGGTGTTGGGTTATGGTGTGTTCTGATGCAACATAGTAAGTTAATTGCTTATACTTCGAGGCAGCTGAGGAAGCATGAAAAGAACTACCCCACCCATGATTTAGAGTTAGCTGCAATAGTTCATGCCTTGAAAATATGGAGGCACTATTTGTATGGCATCCATGTAGATATTTTCACTAACCATAAAAGCCTCTAGTACATTTTCACTCAGAAAGAGTTGAATCTACGATAGTGTCGCTGGTTAGAAATGTTGAAAGACTAAGACGTGAACATTTTTTATCATCCAGGAAAGGCCAACATTATAGAAGATGCCCTCAATCACAGATCCATGGGGATTTTAGCACATTTGAGACCCAAACAGCGGGAACTGGCCCGAGAATTACACTAGTTTTCCAGCTTAACCGTCCGAATAGTGGACTCGGGAGATAATGGGGCCATTAATTCAGAATACCGCAGTATCGTCCCTAGTAGTGGAGGTAAAAGAACAGTAGTACGAAGATCCTCATTTAGTTCAGCTCAGGGATAAGGTACAACAGGGGGAAGTATCAGCTTTTGAGGTAACCGAAGATAGGGTCTTCAAATGTAGGGGTCGCCTATGCATTCCAGATGTGGTAGGACTTCGATAGAACATTATGGTAGAGATACATTATTCCCATTATTCTCTTCACCCTGGTTCAACAAAGATGTATCATGACATAAAAGAGGTTTACTGGTGGCCAGGAATGAAAAATGGTGAAGCAGAATTTGTAGCGCAATGCCCTAACTGCCAATAGGTAAAGGCTGAACATGAAAAAACCCGGTGGATTGACGCAGGAAATAGCAGTGCCTATGTGGAAATGGGAGGCAATTAATATGGATTCTGTGACAGAGTTACCCCGGACCAGACTCAAATTTGATTCTATATGGGTGATTGTCGATAGATTAACGAAGTCAGCTCATTTTCTGCCAGTCAAGAATACCTTCTCAGCCAAGGACTATATTGAATTATATATCAAAGAAATAGTTTGATTGCATGGTGTACCAGTATCAATCATTTCTGACAGAGGAGCATAATTCACAGCTAGATTCTAGAAATCATTTCAGAGAGGCTTGGGAACGCAGGTTAACCTGAGTACAGCATTCCATCCTAAGACAGACGGAAAGGCAGAACGTACAATTCAGATGCTCGAGGATATGCTGCGAGTGTGTGTGTTAGATTTTAGGGGCATTTGGGATGAACATTTACCACTTATTGAGTTTTCTTATAATAAAAGTTATCATTCGGAAATCCAGATGGCGCCTTTGAGGCCTTACATGGGAAAAATGCAGATCCCCGGTTGGTTGGTTCGAGGTAGGAGAATCAGGGTTAATTGGACCATATATAATCCATCAGTCAGAGGAGAAAGTGAATCTTATCAGAGAGTGCTTGCTGGCAGCTCAAAGTCGCCAGAAATCTTACGTTGATGTACGATGTAGAAATCTAAAATTCAATGTAGACGACTAGGTTTTCTGAAAGTTTCACCAATGAAGGGCATGATGAGGTTTGGTAAAAAGGGAAAGCTAAGCCCGAGATTTATTGGTCCATATCAGATCCTCCGAAGAATAGGCCAAGTGGCATACGAGTTAGACTTTCCTCCATAGTTGGAGTCTATTCACCGGGTCTTTCATGTGTTGATGCTATGAAAGTGTATAGGGGATCCATCCCTAGTCGTGCCAGTTGAGGACATCCAGGTTACTGAGGAGCTAGCCTATGAAGAGGTTCCAGTGGACATATTAGACCAGCAGGTTCGCAGGTTGAGGACTAAAGATGTCACCTCTGTTAAGGTATTGTAGAGAAACAAGAATAGAAAAGAGATGACCTGGGAAGTCGAGGACGACATGAGATCCAGATATCCTCATTTGTTCCAGACATAGTCCAGACTATATAGTTAAGGTAAAGTTATTGATTCAATTGTTGTTTTATGAATTATGCTACATATACTGTTCAGTTGACTATAATCTTGCTGTGAAAGAGTTGTTATAGTGTTATGTGAAATGCTTGTATTGGACTTTTCTGCGTTTCAAGGTTTTCAAATAGTCCACATTATAGGAGAGACTCTGCCAAACATTTTCCAAAATAATTGTAAATGAGTTAAACTCCTATAGGCTGTAGTAGACATTCAAGGATGAATGTTCCTAAGGAGGGGAGAATGTTGCACCCCATAAGCTCCTAACCTTAGTCGGTGTATTCGTACGTTAGTCAAGAGTCTTAGAGTGTGACACATACGAGAAAGGGCCCGAGGAAAGGACGTACGAGCATGGAATCAAGGTAGCGAGTGAGAAGGCTGGAGTAGGCCGTAACAGGGGCAGCAGGTCATGGACCCCCTCCCTCTATGTTGGGCACTGTGACACGCCCGTAAATTGGCGCGTTGGGGGCTGTGACACGAACCCCCTGTCCACCGCCCAAGTATATATATAGCCCCTTCACTTTTTGAATCATTTCATATATATATCTTCGTCCATAGAAAGAGAGACCCCATTCTTAAGTTATTTGTCACACCCCTCCTTTGGGGGATATGACTAGCACCTGGTGCCCTACTAGGACCTGAACTGCTAGACTGCTAAGCCTGGGCACATCTGGTGCCTGCCTGGCTCTAACTCACATTTCTGGAAACAAAGGGCTATATAACGGCTGTAAACACAGCCCCCGGCCCATTGGCCTATAGCCTCCTGTACCTGTAATAACAGCTAACCAGAAACAAGCAACTATAGGGAAACCTATGCAGGCCGACAAGGCCACCATGTTGTATAGTTATCTATAACTCAACCATGAAGTACTGGATAGCTACGTGACCGGCAAGGTCACCACTACTGTCGAACTATGGCCCCACACGGCCAACATAAAGGAAACAAAAGTACTAACAGCTATACAACTGCACAGCCTCATACGACCGGCTCAACTGACAACAGGGAAGTATATATACAGACTGCAAGTCTCTAGGAATAGCAATAGAAATGATCGGGACAGGGCCCCGACCTACCCGTGCTGTACAACAAAAGAAGAGAAATACACCTCTGGGATTCAGTCTCTGGATTACAGGAGCTGAATACTCGATTGCTGACAGGAATCACGTGGTATCGCCTGCTCGTCTATGAGTACCTGCAGGCAAGTAATACAACGCCCCACCGGGCATCAGTACCACTGGTACTGAGTGTGTAAAGCAATAACTGAAAGAAATATCTGAAAATAACAATACAACTGATGAAACTGAAGTAGAAAGGAATGGATTAACTGTCTGATAATGTAAATCATACCTTCTTTTAATTATACTGGAAGGAGTAGGAGTCATACCTGAGGATTTATCGTTCTACTATCGATCTACTCGTATCTACTATAACACAGCCTAACATATCATAACATAACATAGCACACACAAACCTTACCCGGCCCCCATAAACCAGGGGGTACAACCAGCACAGAATATATACCCCTACCCCGGTCATCCCATCTCCTATAATAACTATAAGCATCCTGCCAGTCCCCTTGGTATGCACTTGGGCTCGCTGAGCCCCTGACTATAACTGCATCTGAGTCCGGAGGACTCCTGAATCAACACCCGGGCGTATCTACTCGACAGGGGTGTGTAAGGGTCAACCAAGGCATAATATGGGGAAAACTGGCATCCCATCTTCGTCCCCTGTGGGACGGCATGCCACTCCGTAGAGCGACGTATCCTCGTCCTCTGGCGGACGAGTCGATACAGCTATCAACCCTGGGGCGGTCATGGGTGCTAGGTAGTCCAACCCCAAGACAATACAATGGTCTCAACTAGTAATACTATTTGCATATCTCATGTACTGAAACGAATAGTAGTAAGGTGTTTGTACATACTATGTGCTGAGCTAGTAATAGTAATATGTACATATTTAATACATGCTGAGACTGACAATAGTATACGTATATAATATATAGTCTTCCGCCATGCTGTACCGAGTGTAATGCTGAACGGGATATAGTCTTTCTGCTGAAAACCATGTTGTATGCTGAGTTTCTATAGTGACATGATTCACTATTCCTAACATGCTTTCTAAACTTCATTTTAACTTGTCATTCTACTTCTGAGATGTCTTACAGATATTACATTGCTTTACTGGGTTTCAACTGAATACAATGATATCCTAACATTCTGTGTCACATCACATACTGAGCATGTTGTGCAGTTCCTAACACTTATATTAGGATCTATATCGTGCTAACAAGTTTCGCGCTAAATACAACATGATGCTTCTAATATCGTACCAACATTCGTAATAAACATAACACATGACTTCTAAACATTTTACTGGCCTTTAAATTACTGTACTGTACCGAGATTACTTAACTTGCCGAGGAAACTAGCTTTACATACCTTATCCTCGAACTATCCGTCTGTCGGACGAGGCTCGGCCGGCACTTCAACTATTTTCGCCCAACTACATTCATAAATATGTCAATTAATACTAAACACAGCTTTATTTTAAAGAGCAACGTCACTTTCGATATAGTTTATAGCCTAAACTTAGGCTTATCGAAAGACGGTCAAAAACTCGCTATTTTTCAGAGGTCCAGAAGGGAGAACTATTCACTTCTCAGCTAGGAACACATAGACACTAGTTTGGAGCAATTCTACTTACCTTAGCTCGGTAGCTCGACGATTCGTCGGCCGTATTTCATGAAACTAAATTCGTAGGAATGCTCTCTGCTGCTAAATACCTCGGTATCTGAGGTTAATTTGAGTTTGGACAACATTTAGCAGCGTAATCGGATGAAAATTATACTACCCCCTTCGTTCTTATCTCTTCTCTATTGATCCCTCTCTGTTTCACTGGAAATTATAAGTGTTTAATGATTTAAAACCGAAGTGGGGCTTTATATACTTGGGCCTGGACAAGGCCAACGTGTCACGGAGCCAACGCGGAGGCCTCACCTCCGTGACACGCTGCCATCGCGGAGGGGCTCTGCCTCGGCTCCTTCCGCGATGGTTCGACAGGTTTCTCGTCCGATCTTTTCCCGGGCCTTTATTTAGCATGTATGGCCGTCAAATATGCTTAACCAACGTGGGAATAGGTCATCTAGGTGCCGGGAATACTACGGGGTATAACATTATTCTCCTCTGATTATGTTGCCAAATGCTATCCAAATTCAAATTAACTCTAGGTATTGAGTTCTAAGCCTGCAGGGATGTCACACCCCACCTTGGGAGGGGGCATGACTGGCACCTGGTGCCCTACTAAGACCTAACCTGCTAGATTGTTAAGCCTGGGCGCATCTGGCGCCTGGCTGGCTCTAACTCACATTTATGGAAACAAAGGGCTATATAACGGCTGTAAATACAGCCCCCGGCCCATTGGCCTATAGCCTTCTGTACCTGTCTTAGCAGCTAGCCAGAACCATAGTAATTCAGGGAAACCTATACGGGCCGACAAGGCCACCATGCTGTCTAGTTATCTGCAACTTAATCATAAAGCACAAAAAGAAGCTACGTGACCGGCAAGGTCACCACTACTGACAACTATGGCCCCACACGACCATCACAAAAGTAAGAAAGAGTAAAGACAACTATACAACTGCACGGCCCCACACGACCGGCTCATCTGACCACAGGGATTTCATACAGAATGCAAGCCTCTAGGAATAGTAATAGAACTGATCGGGACAGGGCCCTGACCTACCCGTTCTATATACAACAAAAGGAACTGACTACACCTCTGAAATTCAGCCTCCGGATGACTGGAGCTGAATACTCAACCGCTGACAGGGAGTCACGTAGAATCGCCTGCTCGTCTAGGAGTACCTGCAGGCAAGTAATGCAGCGCCCCACTGGGCGTCAGTACCACTGGTACTGAGTATGTAAAGCAACTGAAATAATATAACTGAAAACAACATCTGAAAGCAATAATATGACTGATGAAGCTGAAGTAGGAGGAATAACTTAACTGTCTGATGATGTAGATCGTACCTGTTCTTACTGATACCGAAGGAAGTAGGAATCATACCTGGAGGCGTATCATTCTACTACCAACCCACTCGCGTCTAATACAACATAGCATAGCATACATAACATAACATAGCACACACAAACCTTACCCGGCCCCCATAAGCCGGGAGGTACAATCAACACAGAATCTATGCCCCTACCCTGGTCATCCCATCTCCTATAGTGGCTGTAAGCATCCTGCCAGTCCCTGGGTATGCACTTGGGCTCGCTGAGCCCCTGACTATAACTGTACCTGTGTCCGAAGGACTCTAAATCAACACCCCGGGCGTACCCGCTCGACGGGGGTGTATAAGGGCCGACCAAGGCACAATATGGGGAAACTGGCATCCCATCTTCGTCCCCTTGCGGGACGGCATATCACTCCGTAGAGTGACGTATCCTCATCCTCTGGCGGACGGGTCGATACAGCTATTAACCCTGGGCGGTCAGGGATGCTAGGTAATCCAACCCCAATCAATACAACGGTCTCAAATAATCATGTTGTCTGTGTATCTCATAAGCTAAGGCTAACAGGTGTAAGGTATCATATAAATCACATACTGAGCTAATAATAGCAATCTATAAGTGTCTGATCCATGCTGAGACAGGTAAGTATAAATATGAATATAGCCTCCTGTCAAACTGTACTGGGGCAAAGGTTATACAAGAAGGTGTTTCTGCTGAAAGCTATACTGTTTACTGAGTTTCTGTATTAACATGATTTCCTATTTCTAACATGCTTTCTAAACTTTATTTAGTTGCTACGCTATGTCTGAAATGCTTTACAGATACTGTACTACTTCACGAGGCTTCAGCTAAACACAACAATATCTTAACATGGCATATTACATCATATACTGAATATACTGGGCAATCTTAATCACTTACGCCCGAATCTATATCGTACGGATAGGTATCGTACACGTTACAACCCAAGACTTCTCATATTGCACCAATATTCAAAATAACACGATAATCGATTTCTAAACATGCAACTGGTTTGTAAATTACTATACTGCTTCGAGGTTACTCAACTTGCCGAGGAAACTTAACTTTACATACCTTATCTTTGAATATTCGTTCGTCGGACGAGGCTCGGCTGGTACTTCAACTATTTTCTCCCAACTGCATTCATAAATACGTCAATCAATACTAAATACAACGTTATTGTAAAGAGCGACGTTACTTTCGATTTAATTTATAGCCTAAACTTAGGCTTATCGAAAGACGGTCAAAAACTCGCTATTTTCCAGCGGCCCAGGAGGGAGAATTATTTACTTCTCAGCTAGGAACACATAGACATTAATTTATAGCAATTCTACTTACTTTAGTTTGGCGGCTCGCCGATTCGTCGGTCGTATTTCGCGAAACTAACTCCGTAGAAATGCTCTCTGCAGCTAAATACCTTGGTATCTAGGATTAATTTGGGTTTGGGCAGCGTTTGGCAGCGTAATCGGATGATAATTTATAATCTCCCTTCGTTTTCCCTCTGTTCACTACGTTTCTGGAAATTTTTGTAAGTATGGAATGATTTCCAACCGAAGTGGGGGCTTTATATACTTGGGCCTGGACACGGGCAACGTGTCACGGAGCCATCGCGGAGGCCTCACCTCCGTGACACGCTGCCATCGCGGAGGGGCTCTGCCTCGGCTCCTCCCGCGATGGTTCGACGGGTTTCTCGTCCGATCTTTTCCCGGGCCTTTCCCTAGCACGTATGGCTTTCAAATACGCTTAACCAACGTGCGAACAGGTCATCTAAGTGCCGGGAATTCTACGGGGTATAACATTCTCCCCCCCTTAGGAACATTCGTCCCTGAATGTATACTGCTGTCTAGAGAGCTGTTCACTCTAGTTTCTGGGAAAATTTTGGCAGAGTTTCCCCTGTAATATGGACTATCGCAATGACCTGAAATGCAGAAAAAGTCCAACACAGGCACTGCACACAATATTCTACAATCCACTGGACAACTAAATATCACTTCTTTCTTTATCATTTACAACATACATACCATAAAGTACTGTGTAAATAATGATACGGACATACCTGTCGTCTGACTAGGCCTGAAATAAGTGAGGGTATCTGGTTTTCATATCTTCTTCAGCCTCCCACGTCATTTCCTCCCGATTTCTGTTACGCCACAATACCTTGACAGACGCAACATCTTTAGTTCTCAACCTGCGAATCTGTCTGTCTAAAATGGCTACGGGAACCTCTTCATAGGCTAACTCCTCTGTGACCTGTACATCCTGGACTGGAACTACTGTAGAAGGGTACCCTATGAACTTTCTTAACATGGAAACGTGGAATACTGGGTGTACTGACGCTAATTCTGGAGGCAAGTTCAACTCGTATGCCACACGGCCTATTTTTCGCCGAATCTAATATGGCCCAATAAATCTTGGGCTAAGCTTGCCCTTCTTGCCAAACCTCATTACCCCTTTTATCGGGTACACTTTCAGATATACCCAATCGTTTACCGAAAATTCTAGATTTCTGCGCCGCCTATCTGCGTATGACATCTGGCGGCTTTGAGCGGTCAATAAACGTTCCCGGATAAGCTTTATCTTTTCTTCGAACTGGCGAACAATGTCTGGGCCAACTAATGTTGATTCTCCTATCTCAAACCAGCCCACCGGCGATCTACATTTTCGCCCGTATAATGCCTCGAAAGGCGCCATCTGAATAGCTGAATGGTAGCTGTTATTATAAGCAAATTCAATTAACGAAAGATGTTCATCCCAGCTACCCCCAAAATCTAACACACACGCTCGTAGCATATCTTCGAGCGTCTGAATTGTACGTTCAGCTTGCCCGTCTGTCTGAGGATGGAATGCTGTACTCAGATTAATCTGCGTCCCCAGACCTTTCTGAAATGACTGCCAGAACCTAGCTATAAACTGTGCCCCTCTGTCTGAAATGATAGATGCCGGCACTCCATGTAATCTAAATATTTCTCTGATATACAATTCGGCATAATCCTCAGCTGAGAAGGTAGCCCTTACTGGCAGGAAATGAGCTGATTTTGTCAGCCTATCAACTATCACCCAAATGGAATCATTTCTGCGTCTAGTACGGGGTAACCCTGTTACGAAATCCATATTTATTGCTTCCCATTTCCACATAGGTATCATTATCTCTTGCGTCAATTCACCCGGCTTCTGGTGCTCTGCTTTTACCTGCTGACAATTAGCACATCTAGATACAAATTCAACTACCTCAGTTTTCATACCTGGCCACCAGTAAATGTCTCTGATGTCGTGGTACATTTTCGTCGCCCCTGGATGAAGGGAATAGCGAGCGTAATGTACCTCGTGCATAATCTGTCCACGAAGGCCTGAGACGTTCGGGACACAAAGGCGGCCCTTACAGCGTAGCACACCATCCTCGGTTATCTGAAAATCTGGTTCCTTACCCTTCTGAACTCTATCTCTAAGCTGGACTAAATCGGGATCCTCATACTCTCGTTCCTTTACCTCTGCAACTAATGACGACACTACCGAATTTTGAATTACGGCCCCTTTATCTCCTGTTTCCATTACCCGAACGGCTAGCCCAGCTAACTGATGAATTTCTTTGGCTAACTTCTGCTTCTCAGGTCACAAATACGCTAAACTCCCCATTGACTTACGGCTCAGGGCATCTGCTATAACATTAGCTTTTCCGGGGTGGTATAGAATATTCACATCATAGTCTTTTAACAACTCCAACCAGCGGCGTTGTCGCAGATTCAGCTCCCTCTTAGTGAAAATGTACTGTAGGCTCTTATGATCTGTGTAAATATCAACATGAACTCCGTACAGATAATGCCTCCACATCTTCAAGGCATGAATTACTGCGGCCAATTCTAGGTCATGGGTAGGGTAATTCTTTTCATGTTTCCTCAGCTGTCTGGAAGCATATGCAATTACTCTACCATACTGCATCAACACACAGCCCAATCCGACACTTGACGCATCGCAATAGACTGAATATCCTTCTGTGCCTTCCGGCAGTGCTAGTACTGGGGCGGAGGTTAATCTGTCTTTCAGTTCCTGGAAACTCTGCTCACATGCCTCCGTCCACTGAAACTTTGTTGCTTTCTGTGTCAATTTAGTTAAGGGTGCTGCAATGGTTGAGAATCCCTCAACGAACCTCCGATAGTATCCTGCCAACCCCAGAAAGCTACGAACTTCAGTCGGGGTGGTAGGCCTGGGCCATGACTTAACTGCTTCTATCTTCTGCTTGTCTACCTGTATACCAGCGTCTGAGACAATATGTCCTAAAAAGGCTACTGAGTTAAGCCAGAATTCACACTTTGAAAATTTAGCATACAACTGGCGGTCCCTAAGAATTTGGAGCACTGTCCGCAAATGAGTCCGGTGATCTGCTTTAGAGCGAGAATACACCAGAATATCATCAATGAATACTATCACGAACAAGTCCAGGAAGGGTCTAAAAATACTGTTCATCAGGTCCATAAAGACTGTCGGGGCATTTGTTAGCCCGAAGGACATAACCAGAAATTCAAAATGTCCATATCGGGTCCTGAATGCTGTCTTAGGGATGTCCCTCTCACGTACTCGGACCTGGTGATATCCGGACCGCAAGTCAATCTTAGAAACGTATCTGGCTCCCTGTAACTGATCAAATAGGTCATCAATCCTAGGAAGTGGATACTTGTTCTTTACTGTAACTTTGTTTAGCTGCTGATAGTCTATGCACATTCGGAGCGACCCATCTTTCTTTCTCACGAACAAGACTGGCGCACCCCACGGGGAAGTACTCGGCCTGATAAAACCTTTATCTAACAAGTCTTTCAACTGCTCCTTTAATTCTCTGAGTTCTGCAGGAGCCATACGATAAGGAGGTATTGATATTGGTTGAGTGCCTGGTAGCAAGTCAATAGCAAAGTCTATTTCCCTTTCTGTGGGAATACCAGGTAACTCATCAGGAAATACATCTGGGAATTCATTTACCACTGGGACAGACTGGAGGGTCGGAGATTCTGCTTGGACATCCTGAACTCTGACCAGATGATAAGTACACCCCTTAGATATCAACTTTCTCTCCTGAAGGTAGGAAATAAACCTACCTTTTGGTGTCGCGGTGCTGCCCTTCCACTCCCATACTGCCTCCCCCGGGAAGTGGAATCGGACCGTTTTGGTCCAACATTCAATATTAGCAAAACATGGTACTAACCAATCCATGCCCATTATGGCATCGAAGTCTATCATTTCTAGCTCGACCAGATCTACTGTGGTCTGACGATCAGCAACCTCTACTGTACACCCGTGGTAAATTCGGATAGCTGTGATAGAGTCACCGACGGGCGTAGATACTAAGAAGGGCTGCTGTAATGATTCTGGTACAAAACTAAACTTCCGTGCCACAAATGGAGTAATATAGGACAAAGTAGACCCTGGATCAATTAGCACATAAGCAGGGTGTGAGCAGATAGTTAGCATACCTGTCACAACATCAGGCGATGCCTCTGAATCTTGCCTCCCTGGTAAGGCATATGTGCGGCTTGGACCCGCACCTGTACTGGAGGCCCCTGATCTGCCTCGACCCCTGCCTGCTGAAACTGGGGGCCTGCGCCCAGTCGAGGATGCTGTAGCTCGTGATCCTGTTGATGCCCTATCCTGTCTGTCCCGGTCCTCACGACCTCTGGCTGGGCAATCTCTCATCAAATGGCCTTCTTGGCCACAAATATAGCATGCGGTGGAACCATACCTGCATGCTCCAGAATGACGTCGACTGCATATAGGGCAAAGTGGTAGGGTATATCTACTCTGCTCCGCCCTCCTCTGTGACGGTGAATCTGCCGTCTGCGAACCTCTACCAGCCTCTGACTGCCCCCTGCGGCTGAATCTACCTCCCTGTGACTGTGGCGGAGGCGGGGGCCTGGGCGGCCTGTCTGACAATCGTGGCCTGGGTCCTCCCCGGGCCTCTCTTTGTAACTCAGCTGGCCTATCCCGGCGATGCTGCTCCTGATTAACCCTTCTGATTTCCCGATGTCGCTGTCTGATGCCCTCAATATTCTGGGCAAATGCCTGGATTCGGGAAATATCCATATCTTCTCGCAGTGTGGCCGTGATACAAGTCTCGACATACTCTGGGTTCAACCCCATAATAAAACGGTGCACTCTGGATGCCATGGTATCCACGAAAGCCGGTGCATATCGAGCCAAGGAGTCAAACCGCAAGGAATATTCCCGAACACTCATAGCCCCCTGTTCCAGATGTAGGAACTGGTCTACCCGGGCCTGTCGGATCTCTCGCGGCAAATAGTGATCTAGAAAGGCTCCTGAAAAGCTGGACCAGGTGGGAGGGGGAACATCTCTCCCTCGGGACCTCTCCCAGCTTTCATACCATAACATCGCAATATCTCGCAACCGGAATGCGGCCAATTCAACTGACTCAGTAGGCGTAGCATGCATAACCCTGAAGATTCTCTGCATCTGATCCAGAAAATCCTGGGGGTCCTCTGTTCGGTCCGTGCCTGTGAACTGTGGGGGATTCAGGGCTAAGAACTCTCGGACCCTCGAACTACCGGGCCCTCCTGATGCTTCTGCAACTGTGGATGGCATTTGCTGACGCTGAGCAGCCATCATCTGTGCTATCATAACTACAGCACCCCTGACCTCCTGGTCGGAAGGTGTCGGTATAGGGACTGCTGAAGATACTGTCGCTCCAAACGGCTCCTGACGTGGTGGAGACTGCTGAGGAGGCTGAGATGAAGCCTCTGTAGGGCCCTCTGATCGGGCTGTCTCCAAATGAGGGGGAGGCATCCTGCTGGTGCCCTCCCCTGCTGCAATGTCTAAGCTCCGACCTGTGACAGGATGGCGCTGGTCTGACATTATCTGTAGCCAAAGAATATGGTAAGATTTTAGGAATTCAACCCTATACTGTACCGCTCTATGGCACGACTGAATCAGAATAAAAGACAACCATCCTATCATGCCTTGCAGCCTCCTACCCATAGTATGTGGTGCACAACACATCCATGGACAGGACTCTACTTAGCACGGCTTGCAGACTCCCTGGGATACGACCTGCTCTGATACCAAGTTTGTCACACCCCACCTTGGGAGGGTTCATGACTGGCACCTGGTGCCCTACTAAGACCTAACCTGCTAGACTGTTAAGCCTGGGCGCATCTGGCGCCTGGCTGGCTCTAACTAACATTTCTGGAAACAAAGGGCTATATTACGGCTGTAAATACAGCCCCCGGCCCATTGGCCTATAGCCTTCTGTACCTGTCTTAGCAGCTAGCCAGAACCATAGTAATTCAGGGAAACCTATACGGGCCGACAAGGCCACCATGCTGTCTAGTTATCTGCAACTTAATCATAAAGCACAAAAAGAAGCTACGTGACCGGCAAGGTCACCACTACTGACAACTATGGCCCCACACGACCATCACAAAAGTAAGAAAGAGTAAAGACAACTATACAACTGCACGGCCCCACACGACCGGCTCATCTGACCACAGGGATTTCATACAGAATGCAAGCCTCTAGGAATAGTAATAGAACTGATCGGGACATGGCCCCGACCTACCCATTCTATATACAACAGAAGGAACTGAACTACACCTCTGAAATTCAGCCTCCCGATGACTGGAGCTGAATACTCAACCGCTGACAGGGAGTCACGTAGAATCGCCTGCTCGTCTAGGAGTACCTGCAGGCAAGTAATGCAGCGCCCCACTGGGCGTCAGTACCACTGGTACTGAGTATGTAAAGCAACTGAAATAATATAACTGAAAACAACATCTGAAAGCAATAATATGACTGATGAAGCTGAAGTAGGAGGAATAACTTAACTGTCTGATGATGTAGATCGTACCTGTTCTTACTGATACCGAAGGAAGTAGGAATCATACCTGGAGGTGTATCATTCTACTACCAACCCACTCGCGTCTAATACAACATAGCATAGCATACATAACATAACATAGCACACACAAACCTTACCCGGCCCCCATAAGCCGGGAGGTACAATCAACACAGAATCTATGCCCCTACCCTGGTCATCCCATCTCCTATAGTGGCTGTAAGCATCCTGCCGGTCCCTGGGTATGCACTTGGGCTCGCTGAGCCCCTGACTATAACTGTACCTGAGTCCGAAGGACTCTAAATCAACACCCCGGGCGTACCCGCTCAACGGGGGTGTATAAGGGCCGACCAAGGCACAATATGGGAAAACTGGCATCCCATCTTCGTCCCCTTGCAGGACGGCATATCACTCCGTAGAGTGACGTATCCTCGTCCTCTGGCGGACGGGTCGATACAGCTATTAACCCTGGGCGGTCAGGGATGCTAGGTAATCCAACCCCAATCAATACAATGGTCTCAACTAATCATGCTGTCTGTGTATCTCATAAGCTAAGGCTAATAGGTGTAAGGTATCATATAAATCACATACTGAGCTAATAATAGCAATCTATAAGTGTCTGATCCATGCTGAGACAGGTAAGTATAAATATGAATATAGCCTCCTGTCAAACTGTACTGGGGCAAAGGTTATACAAGAAGGTGTTTCTGCTGAAAGCTATACTGTTTACTGAGTTTCTGTATTAACATGATTTCCTATTTCTAACATGCTTTCTAAACTTTATTTAGTTGCTACGCTATGTCTGAAATGCTTTACGGATAATGTACTACTTCACGAGGCTTCAGCTAAACACAACAATATCTTAACATGGCATATTACATCATATACTGAATATATTGGGCAATCTTAATCACTTACGCCCGAATCTATATCGTACGGATAGGTATCGTACACGTTACAACCCAAGACTTCTCATATTGCACCAATATTCAAAATAACACGATAATCGATTTCTAAACATGCAACTGGTCTGTAAATTACTATACTGCTTCGAGGTTACTCAACTTGCCGAGGAAACTTAACTTTACATACCTTATCTTTGAATATTCGTCCGTCGGACGAGGCTCGGCTGGTACTTCAACTATTTTCTCCCAACTGCATTCATAAATACGTAAATCAATACTAAATACAACGTTATTGTAAAGAGCGACGTTACTTTCGATTTAATTTATAGCCTAAACTTAGGCTTATCGAAAGACGGTCAAAAACTCGCTATTTTCCAGCGGCCCAGAAGGGTGAATTATTTACTTCTCAGCTAGGAACACATAGACATTAATTTATAGCAATTCTACTTACTTTAGTTCGGCGGCTCGCCGATTCGTCGGCCGTATTTTGCGAAACTAACTCCGTAGAAATGCTCTCTGCAGCTAAATACCTTGGTATCTAGGATTAATTTGGGTTTGGGCAGCGTTTGGCAGCGTAATCGGACGATAATTTATAATCTCCCTTCGTTTTCCCTTTGTTCACTACGTTTCTGGAAATTTTTACAAGTATGGAATGATTTCCAACCGAAGTGGGGGCTTTATATACTTGGGCCTGGACACGGGCAACGTGTCACGGAGCCATCGCGGAGGCCTCACCTCCGTGACACGCTGCCATCGCGAAGGGGCTCTGCCTCGGCTCCTCCCGCGATGGTTCGACGGGTTTCTCGTCCGATCTTTTCTCGGTCCTTTCCCTAGCACGTATGGCTTGCAAATACGCTTAACCAACGTGCGAACAGGTCATCTAAGTGCCGGGAATTCTACTGGGTATAATTAGGGAGCATTACTATGAAGTCATTTTCTTGAAATTCACCCAGCAGATCATAACCCCATAAAGTAGAAGTTGTCATAATTGCTCCAAATTGATTCCTATACAGTCAAAGGATTCAAGTAAGTATTTCTCCCCTCTGAACTCTCGGGAAATTATATGTTTTTGGACATATGTTGTTAAGTTGGAGTATAGTTAATATTAGTATTATAAGTTATCATTTCTACTGAATTTAGTACTGAAACTAGTCTCATTTTCCCGGTAATACAATTACAGTTGAAAAGAGCTATTGAATATGAATTGAAACTCGCCAGTTAATTAGGAATCGGCGATCGAGGTATGTTAAGGCAAATCTGTTCGGCAAGTAAGTTTCTTTAGTATTATAACTCAATTTGAATCCAGGTTAGAGAGCCAAAAGTATATTTATTGTGATTAGTTGTTGTTATTAGATGAGACCAGTATTCTATGTTTAGTTTGGGATTGAATTTGCCCTGTATAGCCTTCCATAGCCAACCCCAGGGTTACTAGCTGTGTTGACGCCCACCAGGGGCGAGACGACGTCACTCAAAGGAGCGGTATGCTGTCTGCAAGGGACGAAGATGGGGTCTGAGGGCCTCACATAGTCCATTCCATGGCTGGACTATTATATGCTATATCGGCACCATCCCGTCGAGCCTAGTACCCAGGGTGCAGATATCAGGAATCCACTAGACTTAGACACAACTATAGTTCAGGGGCTGAGCAGGCTCAGTTACAGACCCAAGGGACTGGTAGGACAGTTATAGTTATTGGATGGCTCAGTGTGACCTTGTTAGGGGTATAAAGTGTACTCACTAGAGCTTATGGGGGTCCCGGGTGGGTTATTCTGTGCTGGTTGTACCTTTCGTCTTATGGGAGCTAGGTAAGGTTCTTTTTTGCATTAGTACAAATAGATTAGACAGTAGAAAGTTCAGCTATTCAGGTAATATCTCTATTCTTTACATTCAGTTACTTTCAGCTTTTAGTTCATTTAGTTATTTTCAGTTACTGCCTTACATATTCAGTACATATTATACTGACGCCTTTCTTGGGGTGCTGCATTACTTGCCTATAGGTGTGGATAGACACGAATCAGGACCTTCCTAGTATCCAGTCTGGATTAGCAGTGCAGTCGGCTCCTTTCATCCGGAGCTAACAGTTAGAAGGTTTACTCTTTTGATTGTATAGTTTATGAGTAGTTTGAGGCCCTGTCTCGACCATTATATCACTCTTAGAGGCTTGCAGATTATTTTATATTCTCTGTGGTTAGTTGTTGTTGGCCGGGTGGGGTCCGTGTATGCTTTATTTTACGTGTTGGACATGTGGGGCCTTGTTTAGCTGCAGTTAGTGGCCTTGTCGGCCATAGCTTAGTTTAGTGCTGGATTTACTTTACAGTTATAACTAGATATCATGGTGGTCTTGTCAGCCCACATAGAATTCCTTGTTATTACCTGTTTCTGGTTAGCTATTTTCGTTCATAGGTGGCTATGAGGCCTTGTCAGCCGGAGGCTGTATTTACAGTCGAGATATAGCCCGTCGTTTTCTTGATTAAGAAATTAGGCATGCACCATAAGTGCAAAAGCTCAGTCAGGTCAATTCAGATCTGAGTAGGGTACCAAGTGTCAGTCATGCCTCCTAAGGTGTGGCGTGAAAGTCTAGTGTTTTTGTTTGATTTATTGCCAGTGGCCATGGGAGGAACCAACGACCCGTGGGTTTATCCAATGAGTCATGGTACCCCTCGTTGTCAGTTCTGGTGAGCCTAGATCCCAGGACCCAGGACCAACGACTGGTCCCAATGAGTCGTGGTATCAACCAACGACTCGTTGGGTGACCCATTGGTCCCCTGTCGGTAGTTTTTCCAGATTTTCCCCAGGGGTATTTTCATAATTTTTCACCTTTTTAATCCCTAAATTATGTCTTTTTGTCTTATTTTATGAGAATTTAGAGGGGTAATCGATGATTACTTCACCCTTCTCATCCCCTCAGAAAATCATTTCGTAAGATTTCTCTCAGAAACACTCAGAGCAAGAGCTAAGGCAGTCAGTTTCTTCCCATTGACAAGGGATTCACTCCAGAAATTCTTCACCAGGTATGTAGGAATTCGACAAGGGAATTGTTCTTCCCTTGTGTCCCCAAAACCCTTCCTTAATTCTTCTATTAGTTCTAGTCCCTGAGTTTTTGAATGGGAATGAATTTTCAACAAGATTTCGACTATAATATGTGGAATATTATTCATGCTAATTATAGTTATAATTCCACTATGTTGTGACTATATAGATGCTTGTCCCTGCAAAATGAACTCTAGCCCTAGCTTTTGAATGTAGAAAAACTAGAGTCTTGCTTAATCGATTAATTATCCAAATTACTTGATTCTATCAGTGTTGGGGAATCCCATATTGTTAGTATGTGTTGAAATCTCCGTTAGATGCATGTTAGTCCGGTCTCCATAAGATTATTAGCATACTTATTATTATTCAGAAATGTCAGCTAATCAGTTTGACTACAGTCTTTTCTTGAGGTGTTAGTGGTGCCTCCTAGTTATCAGTTATTAGACTAAGATATAAGATTTTAGTGGTTCTTTATATGGTTACAACACTTCCAGATAAGTAGCTCTGACCAGTCTTAGAACCCCCATCTTTTGTTTCAGTTTTTTCTTTAGACGGTTACGACGCTTTTAGATAAGCAGCTCTGGTCAGTCTTAGAACACCAGTTACAGAATCCGATTCGATAAGACTCTCATGGTACTTCCAAATAGGTATCCCTAACTTAGTCATGGTCCCTAGTTTCGAGCTATCAGCTTAGTAGTCAGTCTAAGACTATCCAGTGGGAGTAGGACTTAGCACCGAGCGGACCGGGGTTCCAGCGTACCTAGGTTCCCAGAACTACGTTGCCACTGTAGGTTATTTTATTGTCCCTATGGCCCCAAACTTGTGATCACCCAGTTCATGCCTTTATAACCTGAAAAGGTATATTGGGTCCAACTGATGTGGTGTATACATCGGACTCCATGTCTAGCTCACATGGTTATATGTCAGTTATAGACTCTCCCATTAGTCAGTACAATTTCAGTTTAGCTCAGCTCAAAACAGTTTTAGTTTACTTAGTCAGTTCAGTTTCGTACAGTTAGCTCAGATCAGTATCTCAGATTTAGGGGATGTCTATGACTATCATACAGGATCATTTTGACCATTTCAATGATATTTCAGATTGCTCGATTTCAGTATTTCAGGTGGTCATTGCCTGTCACTTCAATTCAGTTATTTATTATTTATGTTACATTTTCTCCCACTTACTTGGTACATTCAAAGTATTGAAACATACCTTTATGTTGTATCGTATTATGATACAGGTGCAGGTTCTTAATCTCAGCACTGCTAGTTGATCTTCTTTAGGTGATATCAGTTGTACCAGTGGTGAGTCCTCATCTTTTGAGGACGATATTTATTTTCTTTAGTTACTTTCTTACAGCTAGACTTTAGAGTTAGCTAGGGGCTTGTTCTAGCAGCTCATCAGATATAGATGGCTTTCAGACATAGATTCAGACTTCCAGATTTGCTTTCATATGTAAAAGCTTTTATCATTCAGTTTTTCATAAATTATTTATTTATTGAAGTTTCCGCTATGATTACTCAGATTACCAGTGTTATGATAGACCATAGGTTGGCATGGGGTTACTTGTGACTTCAAGTACCATGTTTCGTCCAGGGTATAGACTTGGATCATGACAAATTATTTTATCTTTAGAGGCTTGCAAACTATGGGATTTTATAGGAGTGCATTGTTGTCCATGCTGGTTTCCCGTGTTATTTCAGTAGGTTGTCGGCCTTAATGGCCCTTATACATATGTTTACTTCCAACTTGTTTGAGCTTAGAAAATGTGGTGGTCTTGTTGGCCCAGATAGGATGTTATTGTTACTATGACCTATTGTGTCAGTTTAACATCTGCACAGGTGCTTGTATTATGGCCTTGTCGGCTAAGCGCTTCTTTAAGCCAAGATATACTTGACAGTTTTCTTATTTACGTGTTGCTGCTATGGACCAGAGGTGTATATCCAGCTAGGTCAGCTTAAGGTCCAATGTGGCATCATCTTCCAACTATACCTCCCAAGGAGGGGCGTGACATAAACAACGATCAAACCCAACTTAAGCACAACAAGAACACGATCCATATGAAAAAATCAATGATCTAACTCAAAAAATCAATTTGGATCACGGATTTGACTGAAGAATCATCAAGAACACAAAGGTTATGCAAACGAGAGGGTTTCCACCATCTCGACTTTTGGAAAATGATTTGGATATTCCTAAACCAACCTAAGGATATTTCTTATATAACCTTTCCTATTTGCCTACCGAGACGCGACCAGCTATGAAACCCGTGTTGCGACAGGCCAATTGCTTAAGTGTTCCAAGTTTTTACCTTTCGTTCAATCCTCCACACATGATCTTGACCCGCATCCTTCTTTTTGAATGTACATAAAACTAGATTGTACATTCAAAACCTAGCAACTAAATCAATCTAAATGTATGTGGTGTTACAATAAGTCATCATATAAATAATTCAGTACCCAAACATGCAATCCCATACCCGCATATGTTCTTGTCGCGTTATATGTACAGTAAATCTTTTGTCCTTTACACTTATTATCATTTAATCATAATTAAAATATTCCCTCATACAAAGTAAGAAAGCCTTAACTTATGTCACACCCCAGGCTAGGGCCTAGGCGAGATCGGTACCCAATGTTGTTATTGGCCCCAACTTATCCTTGAAACTGACATAAAACTATGAGCCAATGGCTAAAAATGAACAAATATAATAATCATAAACATCCAAATTGAAACAAGAAATTCAAAATTAAGGTAAGGTAAAGCGTTAAGTGGAATTAACTTTCATAGAACTATATTTTAAGCTAGAAAGAACTAATTACTCTAAATTAAACTCTGGTATAAAGGGATACCAATTGACTATTTGTCTATAAAGCCTCTACTGACTGAATAACAAAGGTTGGTGGAGACAAGGTCCTTGGCCTAACCTTTACCAGAAACTAGACAAGCTAAGTCACGCTAACCCTAAAAATAGAAAGGGGCTCACCAACAGTTGAACTAGGATGGCCTACTGGGTGGTTCGTCTGCGAAAATCTTTACTTGAGGCCATTATAAAATAATTCAGCGGCCCCGGCAAGTGATAACACTCAAACTCATACCTTCTTTCGAAGTATGAAGAGGACGTTGTAAATAAAGAACCCAACAAAGAGGTTGGGGTCGAACCACAGAGAATATGAAAGATCTAGACTAATGCCTATAAGTGAACTTGTTGGTTAGTTACTCCAGTTGGGGGGTTTTAAGAAAATAATAAATAAGACAAGGATTGAAATTATGATGTAAATCAAGATTGAAGAATAACTAGGGTTTTCCCATAGGTTCATAACTACTTCAGGTATACACACATGATCAATACCAATGCTTACTTGTATAACTGATAACCAGGGTTCATCCAAATGACTGGTTCGTCCCTATTGGATGACTATACTCAATCATCGGTCAGGTCTCATGAGCAGTTTCAAACTATCCATTATCAATATATTCCAAATTTAACTATCATGCGACCACAGCTCAAGTTAATGCAATGATCATAAAGACCAAGGCTTTCTTGTAATTCTCTTTTCCTAATCTCTACTTCTCTAGGCTAAAGCAAGTAAAGAATCGGGCAAGCCCTAATGTTGTACACCATTAAGAAATGTTTAAGCATGAAGACAATACAATACAAGCATTTTGCATTGGTTTTGAATAACTTTTGTGTATCCCTAGCTCGTTAGTCCATCATGGTTTCCACTACCCTAGCCATAGAGGTTTTACCCTCTCATAGTTGCAAGGTTGTGATACGCATTTATAATTAAACACAAAATTAAATACTTATAATTGTAGATGAGAGAAAATCCTCTTTGATTGTATCAGATATAACACAAAAACAATTCACAAGGTCAAGAAAGAAATCAAGAAAATGTTGATCACAAGTCAATCAACTCAAGTCTATGTTTTCTATTACCTTCTCTAACTTCTTCCAACTACTCCTCTTGAAAATAAAACATAAAAAGTTTTTATACAAACATAAAAATCTTTTTCCTAAGCTAATAGGGTAAATTTCCATAACTTGCACCGCTTGAGCCACGACTGATCCAACGACCCGTAGAAGGTTTGTACGGGTCATACCTGTTGTTCGTAAGTCCTTGCTTGCTAAAATCTGGCTAAGTGTTGGACTGTGGTACAACTCATACATGCTTCCTACGAGTTGTGAGTTTCTTCCGTGATCTGGCTCTAAGAACTCTGACTTTTTCTAAAGTTATTAACGAGTGTTGTAGTACGACTCGTACCTTCCAACCACAATTCGTACTGTCTAATGTTCTGCTTAGCATTGAAAATCATCTAAAGCTCACTATTGCTTATGATATGATTCATACCTTTTTGCCATGGTTCGTAGTTCCATCCGTATTAGGAGTCTGCCTTTGTGCAATTCTTCTGAATATTTCCACGACTCCAAGTTACGGCTCATACAAGTGTTGTACGGCTCGTACTGAGAGTCGTAGGTCTCATTCTTCACATCCAGCTATCTGAAAATTTTTACGATTCTCAGTACGACTCATACCAACATCATACAGCTCATACTAGACTATGACTTTAGCTCATTTTCTGCACTTTCAGGCTTCGTTTGCACATTCTTGCTCCAACACTTGTTTGTCCTGTAATCAAAGAAAAGGTGCCTTTATCCATATAAACACACCTATGTTCATACTATTTTCTTAGTTTTGAGCGTCGAAAGTGTTGGAAAGTCACAACACATCAACACCCTCAACTTAAGACTTTTGCATGTCCTCAGGCAAAGGAAAGCAAAAAAAATCTAAACATGACACTCAACTAGAAAATAAACCTAGGATACTACAGCCAATACCAAACAAAATTTGCACTATAAATTCAACAACTTTTGACCCTTCTTCCATGAACCAATCATCAGCTAATGTACTACAAGCAATCCACAAAACATGATAAGCAGAGATCAAGACATGTCAGCTAGCTATTAACAGGAAATCAAGTCATCACCAATGCTTTTCGCACAGACCACTACTAAAATTAAACATAAACCATGTACCTTCACAGCAAATGAAGTCCCCTCTCACAAATATAGTAACAGATATGGCATGGGACTGAACAAGCGAGACTCTCACTCTCACAAAGAAGTTTCAAGTCTGTGTATCATATACCATAGGCTTGCCTTTCCTTTCTATGCTTCGGTTTGTTAGATGGTTAGATTAGGATCACTATAGTACTTGATGTGGCTTGTAATGTAGGCTTTAAGGCTGGACATGATAAATATGGGATCTTTTAAAGTGGCTAACCCTTCCCTGGCACTACATACATTGGCTCCATCTTTCACCTATTTTACCCTTTTTTTGTTTTTCCTTCCTTTTCTTCCCTTTCTATCCCCTTTGTGTGCATTTGTATGAGTGTGGTGTGTTTTCAACCTTATCAAGCATTATTTTTCTTTTTGAATTTTCTTCTTCAAAGTTTTCAACTTTTTCATCTTTTTTTTTCATTTGTCACACCACACCTCATTTTTCACCTTTTCTTTTTTTTTTCTCCCTTTTCCTCGTTCTCACTATTTATGCACCCCTACTCTAGCCACCAACAACTTAGGCATTTTTCCTATGTTGAGGTTCACAATGTCCAAGGAGGTACCAGGGCCAAAATAGATTCATTATAAAAATGGGTACAGTTCGTCAGATAATCAAAGAAAAATGATTTATTAAAGGCTCAAAATTGGGATCAAGGGAATCATAAGCTTTTGGTAGGGTCATTTAGGCTAAAAGTGATCTCAACAAAAATGTCCCATGATCATATCCTAATCAACCACACTTAACCTATGCGAAGACCAACCAGACAAGTTCTAGATTATCAACACAATACTGAACTAATTATCAAACCTCACTCACTCATGGAACATGACTTATATTCACTATACCTGTCTGTTTTATACATGGCTTAATAAGACTACTCATTCTAATACATTAAATGACATCAAAAGATCCACACATGCATTCATAAGTACACAACTAATGCATCAAAAAATTTTAAACAGGGTCAATTTTTTTCAAGAAATCCAAAACTAGTGCACTTTCATTGGCTAAGTACTCCTAAGCTACTTTCTAAACAAAAATCACAAAATAAGAAAATAAAATCCTAAACATGCAGGTTCTACTAGATAGCATTCCCGAGGAAAAAGAAACATGGCAAGAAAAACCCTCGAACGAATCCAAAAATCACAAAAATACAAGTACACCCCCTCCCTTTTTAGAAAAGTTTGCTTCATCCCTGAAGCATGAACTACACGAACAGAGGGAAGGGAACATACTTGTGGCTACTCAGACTTCACCATTCATGGGTTGCCTCTCGTGCAGCGCCTGATTTAATGTCGTCGCACGACGTGACTCTTGTGAATCTTCAGGCATCATCAAGGTATACTACCTCTATTCCTCTTAATTCCTCCACATCTCCCAGATACAACTTTATTCTTTTCCCGTTCACTTTGAACCTTTTCCTTCTTTATTCATAAGTTACACTGCAGTGTATGGGGATACATGTACCACTCTGTAGGGTCCATCCATCTAGATTTCAACTTTTCCAGGGGGAAACCGAAGCCTTGAGTTGAATAGTAGGACCGAATCTCCTATGCTAAACTCCCTTTTTGTGATCTTCTTATCATGGTAAATATTCATCCTTTCTTTATAAATGGTCGCGCTCTCACAAACTCTAAGTTGAAACTCATACAACTCATTAAGTTCATTAAGTCTCAGCTTGGCTTCTTCATTCCAGTTCATATTCAGCTTTTTCAGAGCCCATAACGCTTTATGCTCTAATTCGACTGGTAAATGACATGATTTTCCATAAACTAGTTGGTATGGAGATGAACCAATAGGGGTCTTATAATCTGTTCGATAGGCCAACAGCGCATCATCGAGCTTCCTAGACCAATCTATCACACTAGTATTCACTGTTTTGGCCAGGATGGTCTTGATCTCCCTGTTTGAAACTTCCATTTGTACACTTGACTGAGGATGGTAAGGTGTGGCCACCTTATGCTTGACACCATATTATTCCAACAGGGTTCTAAAGAGGCGGTTACAAAAGTGGGATCTACCATCACTAATAATAGCTCTGGGAGTGCCAAATCTGACAAAGATTTGCTTCTGTAGAAATGCGGTAACACTTTTGCCTTCATTGTTTGGTAGTGCAATAGCCTCCACCCATTTGGAGACAACTGCCACCAAGATGTGTTTCATCTCATATGAGCTAACAAATTGGCCCATGAAGTATATACCCCACACATCTAACAACTCAACTTCCAGGATGGGGGTCAATGGCAACTCATGTTTACAGGTAATACCGCCCTGCCTTAGGCATTGATCACAGGACTTGGCATAATCATATGCATCTTGGTGAATAGAGGGTTAGAAATATCCGAATTGTAAGATTTTATGTGCAGTTCTAATACCACTATGATGACCTCAAACTGGGGATGAATGACAGGCCTCTAGAATGCTCAACATCTCTATTTCAGTAACACACCTACTTATGATCTCATCTGCACAAATGCAAAATAAGTATGTCTCATCTCAGTAATATCTTCGGGCATCAAATAAGAACTTTTTCTTCTACTGAGGAGTCGGGTTTGCTGGTATCATATCGCTAACCAAGTAATTTGCAAAGTCGGCAAACCGGGGAATAAAATCATGAGATGCAGCTAGCACCTATTCATCTGGGAAAGAATCATTCAATATCAATCTCCTCTCTCGCCCTAGCTTTAGACTCTAGCCTGGATAGATGACCAACTTCCTGATTTTTCCATTCCCTTCTGATTTTAACCTCAAACTCAAATTCTTGGAGCAAGAGCACCCACCGAATAAATCTGGGTTTAGCATCCTTTTTGGATATCAAGTACCTCAAAGTGGCATGTTCTGTATGAATGATCACCTTGGTTCCAAGCAAGTATGCTCGAAATTGTTCGAATGCAAAAACCACCGCTAATAGTTCTTATTTTGTGATCATGTAATTCTTCTAGGTTGTGTTGAATGTTTTACTAGCGTAGTAGATAAGATGAAAAATCTTTGCTCTTCGTTGTCCCAAAACAGCACCAAGAGCAATCCCGCTAGCATCGCACATTACCTTAAATGGAAGAGAGAAATCTGGAGCTATGATGATAGGAGCAGTGGTAGTTTCTCTTTCAAGCACTCAAAAGCCCTTAGACATGCCTCATCAAGCACGAACTTTACATCCTTCTCAAGCAATTTGCACAATGGCTGTGCAATTTTTTAAAAGTCCTTGATGAATCGTTTGTAGAATTTTGCATGCCCCCGAAAGCTTCTGACCCCTTTTATGGAAATAGGGGTGGCAAACCAGCTATAACCTCAATTTTTGACTTGTCCACCTCAATCCCTTTTCCTGAGATTTTGTGACCCAACACTATTCCTTTCTTGACCATAAAATGACATTTTTCCCAATTTAGGACTAGATTAGTTTCTTCACATCTTTTCATACTTTGTCCAAGTGGTTAAGGCAAGATTCGAATAAGTCACCTACAATAGAGAAGTGATCCATAAATACTTCAATGGTGTCCTCCACTATATCTAAGAATATAGACATCATGCAGCACTGGAATGTGGCTGGTGCATTGCACAATCCAAATGGCATTCTTCTGAAAGAGAACGTTCCATATGGACAAGTGAAGGTCAGCTTTTCTTGTTCTTTTGGAGCAGTGGTAATCTGATTATATCTTGAATAACCATTAAGAAAATAGTACCAACCTCTACCTTCCAGTTTGTCAAGCATCTGATCCAAGAAAGGCATTGGAAAGTGGTCCTTTTGGGTCCAGCGGTTGAGTTTTCTATAATCTATGCAAGTAACCAAAAACATGAGGAACAATAGGAGACTCGTCATAACCGACACTATCATGAGAGAGCTTACATAATGCCAAACTATCTCGTTCAAGCTGGCAGAACCGTTCCAAGCTTGCCAATCCAAGGAATGATTAAGGCATGATTTCACTTGTGAATCCCCATAGGGTGAACATGAATATATACCTATGGTGGCACGTAGTTATGAGGCTCAAGGTTTACTTGAATCTCCAGCCTACTCGGTGCTAGACACTACTCCGAAAAACATGCACATGGTTCATAGTCATCAACGTGAAAATAATACTTGAACTTGCATGGGCTAGATGAAATATGAATCATAATTATACTTGATATACGAGAAATAACCATGAAAAGGATGCCATAAAGTTAGTCATGATATTTGTACTTGAATTTAATGAAAATCATACATACTTGAATAATGCTTCATAATTTGAAATCATCAAATCATCAGGTTAGGAATTTGTAAATATTCATACATACTTTGATAACTCATCATACTTAAAATCATGAATTAGTAAGTAATTTGGGATTCAAATCTACCCTAATAATCGTAATTCATCAATTGGAACATGAGAGAGTTGAACCCATAGAGAGATCATAGATAATTGTAATGAATTGGGTTAAACCCTAGAATTTCATAATTTAGAACTGAGAGGCGGAGATCAAGCAATATAGCTTGAAAAAGGAATGAGGGAATAAGGATTTTCCCCATTCATAACCCTACATATCTGAGTAACTGACTCCTAAATTTGTCTTAAAAACCAATAAAGATTTGAAGAGATTTGATGAAGAACTCTAGCCTTGATCTTGAAAGGAAATTCTAACTACCGTTCTTTGAAGGGAATGAATAATTTAGCTAAGTTAAACCCTTTTGATATGACCCCTTAGGAAGCCTAAAAATACGTCATTTAGGATTTAAAAGCATAGAAATTTACCAAAATGCCCTTGAACTATCGAGATTTAAAAACAACTGGCAGAACTAACAACCCAAACAATGGGTTGTGGTCACATACAATAGACAGTTGGTCCATCCGTTGTTTCCCATCCTTCCTCCAAAACATTTTGAATCTGATTCCAGGACCACAAACAAAGACTCACTCAACTAAACAATGGTCCATACGATCCCCTTATAGGTTCTGGGCAAAATTTTTCCAGTTCACTGTAGTTGATCCAACGGCCATAACCAACGACTCGTGGTTGGAGGGCTAATGGTCCTGTGTGACTCGTTGTATGGCCCTAGTGTCATTTTCCTATTGTTTTCTACTGAAAGTCTCCGGTATGATCTAAGAGACTTTTCAGGGTATTATATATAGTTATGAAATAAAGCCACCAGAGACGTACTCTCAAGAATTTCTGTCGGCTACCTCGAAAAAAAATAGAGAAAAATATTCTGGGTAAATAGCAATTTGAGATTACAGTTTTGCAGGTACTACTGATCATGGCACTGGATAAAAGATATGAAGGTTTTAGAGTACCAAACTTTATAAAATCATGCTATACAAATTAAAATTATATAGAGGCAGATGGTCCCCTAAAAACTTGAGGGTATTATGAGTTTATTTTAACAGATACTGATTTAGTAAAGATTGAGCATAAATTAAAATGTTTGGATAATCCCAATAGTATTCGATACTCAATGTTTAAATTAAAAGAATTTTAAGTCCTTTTAAATGTTTTATAGATCAGATACATACATTCATTCCCCTTTTAAGAGCTCATAGGCCACAGACATATAACTAGTGTGATTATAAAGCAGCCTGGTACAATTTTATAAATCTAAGGCCCAACACTCACTCTTGGTTTGTAAAGTATTCTGAAGAAATGAAAAGTATAGTCATCCCCAGATAGTTTTACGAATGGTGGAAACAACTTGGAGGAAATAAACGGGTAGTTTCAAAATATTTTCAGACATAGTTTAAAATTTTCAAGTGGAGCAGAATATTTTCGCCTTACCAGAGAATATTAAATTGTTTAAATTTTTTATTGCAAAAAGAATTTCCTACATTATCAACTGGTCCTTTGATATTTAAGAATTTTAGAGGATCAAATATCTGAGTAAGACTATTAAAATCAAAGGCTGGGCACCAACACCCCATGAAAACAGGGGAACTCAAGTTCTTCATTACAACAAGAATCTCAACTCTTCGATGGTGAACAAAAAGGAATGCTCAAAGAAGCCTTATCAAGCTTGGAAAGAGATACCGAAAAAAAATAGATAATGGAATTATTAGATATTGCGTCCTTACATACAAGTGAACACAGTAATGGACACTTGCAGAATTCGCAAGAGATAGCTCAAGCCTATCATCTCAACTAAAGAAGACAGTTGGACTACCCTTTTAGAAAGATGAAAAGTTACTACAAAATTAAAAAACCAAAAGGAGTGGACCCCACAGGAATCCTTCCAAAAAACGATGCAACAAAAGGACAAATAGCAAATAGACAAAACCACAAAAAGACAGCAGGGAATCTCTGCAAACTCCCATGATAGATGAGGATGAATCTTCAGCAAATTTTCATTCCACGTCAGGACAAAATATCCAATATCAAGAAAGTAATTTCCATCGAGATGAAGACAACTTTTTAAATAAATCCGTGTAACATTAAAACTTCCATGCATGGACACATGTAAAATAGATAGCAGTTAAAAATTAATTGAGTCATCATATTGAGGTCCATTTAAGACCTTCACCTTATATTAGTAGGGGAATTTGGAAAACACTGTACTTACTTCCATACTGCTCAAATCCCTCTAACTTTCCTTCTATGTTCTCTATCTTTCCTTCTTATCAATAAAAATCTCTTCGCAAGTATTTTATTTCACTTCTGCTTTATTATTTATTTATAGTATTTTTCTTGTTTAATATTTCATTTTACTCCTGCCTTTGTAATTAGTTTTAAGTTATTTCTATGATCCGTTAAATGGTACCATTCTATACAAATTTAAATTATGTGGAGAAAAATGATTTCCTAAAAACCCGAAGATATTATGAATTCATTTTAATAGATACTAATTTAGTAAAAATTGAGCATAAAAAAATTCAGATAATCCCGATAATATTCAGTACTCAAAGTTTACAATTACAAGAATTTTAAGTCTTTTTGAATAGTTTGTAGATCATCTACATATACTTATTTCCCTGTCAAGAGCTCATAAACCAGAAACATATAACTGGTATAATTTTATAAATCTAAAGTCCAACATTCACTCGTGGTTTGTCTTGTATTTCCTGGTTATCTTCTCTAATTTTTTTATCTTATTCCTTTAGGTTTGGTAAAGGGAATACCATCCGGGTCTGGCTCTTACCTCAACTTTGTAGCTAATCTAACAGAAATTACAGGCTTGCCAACATCTAAATCGTGATTAAACGGTTACCCAGCTTAAGGAATAGGACTAAGAAAATAATAGAAGAGTATCAGCAAAAACTAGACATGGAAATAACTGTTTCAAGAAAAGCAATTTCCAAGAAACTGAAGTCAATTTTTTAAATGAACCCATGTAAAATTAAAACTGCCACATGTGGACACATATAAAATAAATAGAAATTAGAAATTAATTGATTTATCATATTGAGGTCTATTTAAGACCTTCACCTTGTATAAGTAGAGGCATTCAGAAAACACTGTACTTCTATATTGCCCAAATCCCTCTATCTTTCTCTCTACATTCCCTATCTTTCCTTCTTATCAATAGGCAACTCTTTGTAAGTATTTTGTTTCGCTTCTTCTTTATTATTTATTTATAGAATTTTGCTTGTTTAATTTTTCATTTTATTCCTGCCTTTGTAATTAGTTTAAGTTATTTCTACGATCCATTAAATGGTATCAGAGCCATGTTGGCAGGGAGGAGTATGAGTTTAAGTAGATAAATCTTTATACTATCCTAGAACCAATCAAAATTATGTTACTCTTGAAACAGTTATTTCTGAGTTTAGTTTTTCTAATATTCTTCTATTATTTTCTTAGTCTTATTCCTTAAGTTGGGTAACCGTTTAATCACGGTCTAGATATTGGTAAGCCTATATTTTTTATTAGATTAGCTCTGAAGTTGAAGTACTAGAGACAGACCCAGATGGTGTTCTCGTTGCTAGATCTAAAGGAATAAGATAAAAGAAATTAGAGAAAATAACTACGTAATACTGCACAAAGAAATAATTATTAAGGAGTAACATCTAAAGTAGATATTGGCCCTAGGATAGTACAACCATTTTCCTTAATACTTTGTATTATACCAAAACTTTATGCTTATACATCCAATCACAGAACAAATAAAATACAATAATAGAAGAAAATGGGTCTGTTTGAAATATCAAAGTAAGTAATAAAAGAAAACTACAAAATTATTAAAGGACTTAAACTATTATAAAAGCCTAATACCTTCAGAAGCTCTAGACTATTCTAGAAAGATAGTTAGAAAATTAATTCTTGACAATCTAATCAGTTTATATAATAAATTATTTTATGTTAGTCATAATTTATCTGTACAAAGTAGACAATTAAATGATATATTGATTATTCATTCAAAACTCTTTGTACGATTTTAGTGGATATCTATGAAAATTAAAACATAATAAATAGTGTTAATATTTCTATCACAACTACTAAAATAGCTAAAACAGAAAGTGATTTGCAAAATTGAAATATTTCAAAAGAATGTTTTGAAAAGGTTTATAAGACTGGACAATTTAATTTTATAAAAAAATTAAAACCTCTTAATATACGGTCTCTATTAATAACTCTATTGAGATTATCAAATTATTAGCAGCCGAAGACATCAACAGATATAGAAAAAACTATAAATTTCTTCACATTGGACTTGTCCAAGTCGCGGTTAAACTGTTGTACAGATTAGGCTTATATGTATCTATATGTCTTCTATTAAGAGACAATAGACTACTAAACATTGATGATACGTTGTTAGTAGTATTACAAAGTAATCTAGCTAGTGGCTCGGTATATTTTAATTGTTATCCTAAATTTTCTATTAATATCAATGATCAAAATGTTATGGATACCCTAACATTAAATGTTAAAATAAAAGAATATGAATAGAAAAGAAAATACAAGATAAATAGCCATAATATACAGAGTATGTTATAGACTGATGAAAACTACCCTAGCTTCTAGAGCAAAAATAGTAAGTAACAAAGGGGTTACCATGCGTATGGAAGCCAATTATAATCACGACAATAGGTTTGTCCCAAAAATGATAAAATGGGATGATGCATTGTTAAAAGACAATTGGCATTTTGACTCCGTAATAGAACCAGAAATTGAAGAAGAAAATTCAAATAGAGCAGGTAATACAATTTTCAGATGAATCTATAGATTTAAAGTTTCTAAGATCCCAATCTTTTAGTCATGTTTCTTCAAGAGAATGTCTTTTTCAAGACCTTTATTTTCAAAAACCTAAGAAGAAAAAGAAGTAACTCTTGAAGATATAGAGAAAAAATTAAAAGGGCTAGATTTCTCTAAAATAATTTCTAAGGTTGAATATGAACCTAGAATTACCAAAATAACAAGTCTCACTGTTAGTGAGATGCTAAGAATCAGAGACTCTTTATGCATGATCAGATTAGATGATGAGTTTGAACCTAACTTTGAATATTTAGATAAACTTTTGTTGGATCCAGTGAATAACATAAAAAAGCAATGGTATAAATAAAAATATTCATTAAAGGAAAGGTTATCCTTTAGTAAAAGTTGATGATCGATATGAAAAGAATGAGATGTAATATAGAGTTCTTTAAATGGTTTGAGTATACAGGAAAACTAAATTATCAAAAAGAATAAATAAGCATGATTTTTAATAAATGGCATAGAAACTAAGATGGTTGAATATATAATTTCCCCATTAGAAGAAATTAGTTTACCAATAGATGGTAGAATTATTACCGCTATACCATTTAAAATTGATATAGTAAATACTCAAGGTGATCCTAAGAATAAAGATATAAATAGATTTAATTCAACAAAATAATTATACTAATCAACTGTCATATTTAGTGTCTAACCAAATCCTTAAGACCGATATTAAATCATTTTTTAATGATAAGTCTAGCTCTTGTAATAAAAAATTGAGAACCCATCCAATATTTAAATTACCAAAAAATTTCAAAGATAAATTCTCAAATTTCAATAAAAGTTTGAAATCACATATAATCTTATATAAAAGATCCAAAAAAAATTAAAAGCTGAATTAAAATTAAAGGATGAATTAAAATCAAAAGATGATAAGGTCATAAGAATAATAACAGAAAATTTTGATAATGACATTAATAAGTTAAGCTCTAGATATTTCATAAAAAAGAACTATTATAATAAATCCTCATTCTCAGATATGTATTATGAAGAAAATGAATTTCTATTTCATACTCCACACTCTGAAAATGAAATTATTGGATGGAATATTGATGGACTTACGAAACATCAAATGTACAACAAGTTAAATAAAATGGAAATGGCCATTATGGTACATAAAATGAAAAACTGCACAGATAAACAAGCTGCCACTTCAATTACATTTGGATTCATAGGGATATTAAAATATTGGTGGAATGATTATCTCACTGAAAGATAATAGACAGAGAATAACAAATGCTACAACCGTTACTCAAGTTATTAAGACTGAATCTACAGGAAAAACGTTTGAAAATCTATTCGTAGAAGACACCATCGCTAGCTTAATTTATAGCATAGCCATATATTTTATTGAAGAACCCCAACTTTTCCAAGATAAAAGTAGCTTAGAAATATTCTGATAACTCCAACAATATGAATGGCATGTAATGCTATTTGGATTAACAAATGCACCGTCCGAATTTTAGAATAAAATGAACAACCTATTTAATCAATACAGTCATATTTCTAAGTTTATATAGATAAAATATTCCAAAGAAATGAAAAGTACCATCATTCTCGGATGTTTATTTCATATTGGAACTAATTCAATGGTAAATAAATAGCTATTGTCAAAATATTTTTAGACACAGTTTGAAAAATTCCGGTGGAGCAGAATATTTTCACCCTACCTAAGAATATTAAATTGTGTAAATTTTTATTGCAAAAAGAATTTCCTACATTATCAGTTGGTCCGTTGATATTCATGAATTTGAGAGGATCAAATATCTGAGTAACACTATCAAAATCAAAGGTTGAGTGTCAACACCCTACGAGGACAAGTGAACTTCAAGTTATTCATTACGACAAGAATCTCAATTCTCCAAGGAGGAATTAAACAAAAGGCTCAAAGCCTTATCGAACATGAAAAGAGAAAAAAACAGATAATGGAGTTATTAGATGTTGCATCCTCACATACAAGTGAACCTAGCAAGGGAGACATGTTGGATCTGCAAGGGTAGCTCAAGTCTATCTACTCAACTAAAGAAGACAAACGGACTAACATTTCATAAAGATGAAAAGTTACTACAAAATTAAACAGTCAAAAGGAGTGGACCCCATAGAAATTCTCTCAAAAAATCATGCAACAAAAGAACAAACAGCAAATAGACAAGCCATAAAAAGACAACAGGGTATCTCTGCAAACTCCCATGACAGATGAGGACGAATCTTTAGCAAATTTTCATGCCACATCAGGACAAAATATCCCATATCAAGAAAAGTAATTTCCAAGAAGATGAAGACAAGTTTTTAAATTAATCCGTGTAACACTAGAATTGCCACGTGTGGACACATGTAAAATGGATAGCGGTTAGAAATTAATTTAGACATCATATTGAGGTCCATTTAAGACCTTCACCTTGTATCAGTAAGGGAATTCAGAAAATATTGTGCTTACTTCCATATTGTCCAAATCCCTCTATCTTTCTCTCTATATTCTCTGTCTTTTCTTCTTAAAAATAAACAGCTCTTTATAAGTATTTTGTTTCACTTCTACTTTATTATTTATTTGTAATATCTTTTTTGTTTAAGTTTTCATTTTACTTCGACCTTTGTAATTAGTTTTAAGTTATTTCTATGATCCGTTAAATGATATCAGAGTGTCAATGACCCAAATGGGATAGTCTTGCGGGCGCCTACAATGACTCTAATTCTACAGGAGAACCCCTTTTAACCAATGTATAAAACAAGTTCAACACTTACGAATTTATAATGAAAGTTTCGAGAAAAAAATTCTACAAGAAATACCTTCCCAATACCATGATTTCCCCAAAATCTAGTCTAGATAGGTATAAGAGCTTTATATTAAATATGGACAAATAAAAGACACAGCTTCACTGATGAATGAGACATGAAAGCTGATGTTGAACACTTACTTTCCCTCAATTATGAAACTATAATTCTCCTGCCACAACCTACACGCAAAAGGTGTAGCAAGGTAGTATCAATACACCACACATACTGGTAGGCATCATTGGCCGACTAGATTAGTTTATGAAACAGTATATAATTAGCATAGAATCTATTAACCTCTACCAATTTACAAAAAAACAAATACAATACTAATGTCAAATCCCCACTTAATTCCTCATTTTAAGCATGCTACTAAACCCCTATACACACACACGCACTCTCATTCACACACGCACTCTCATACACTACCGTTTCCCTATTCTATTCATCACTTCTCTATTCCCTATAATAATATTGTTGTCCTGCTGCATTGACCTCTAGCCCACTGTCGCAATCCCGTGATTGCAAAATCATGCCTTCTGCAGCGTAAACCACTTAAATAGTAGCTAGATTTTCATGGCACCTCTCTTCTTCAACTCTCCTTTTCAAGTTATAGTTACATACACCTTACCAAATTCCACCACTATTAGCTAAACCCCTTTCCATTCACTCCTAAATCATTTAACCACTCCATAATGTTATACCTATACTAGGTAGCTTGTAATTAGTTGTTACTAACATTCAATCAGCTATATAATCTTTTACAACCCACAACTCTACACCCCTTAGTGGGACCAACCCATACCATCATTACTGACTCAGAACAACTCAACTAATCTACTTTAGACTATACCCAATTAGGCATTCCCTCGCCACTCACGGTAACCACATCAATCATACATTTAACCTCAATCATCAAGTAATATTAAAGTACTCAACAAGAAAAATATTAAATCATACAATTAGAGTTATGTTCTCTAGGACTACGGGTACAAGCATATATCGACACCTCCTTAATCCCACACTGTACAATTCGTTACCAAACCTGCATCGTACAGTACTATACCTGTATCATATCATCATTTATCATCTCCCCTTAATATCTCCCACATCGTTTATAAATAGTACCAGTATCTCACGTGTCATATCTATATATCTATGGTCTATCACTCATATGCATACTTGTACAACATGCCAGAGAGTCTTACTTCTTCCCTTCTAGTCATGACTTGTTGGAAACTTTATAAATGATACACCCCGTAAATTCTCGACATGTAGATGGCCTATTCGCATGTTCGTTAAGAGTTTTTGAACGCCATACATGCTAGGAAAAGGCCCGGGGAAAGACCGGATAAGAAATCTGCCGAACCATCGCGGAAGGAGCCTGGGCAGAGCCCCTCCGCGATGGCAACGTGCCACGGAGGGAGGGCCTCCGCGTTGGCTCCGTGTCACGGAGACCCTGTCCAGCCCCAAGTATAAAATCCTCCAACTTTGGTTTTAAAGTTATATTTCATAAATTTTCCAGAAAAGTCGAGAGAAAATAGAGGGAGACGAGGTTTCTTGATAATTTCTTTCCGATTACGCCGTCAAACGCAGTCCCAACTCAAATTAACTCCAGATACCGAGGTATTAAGCAGTAAGGAGCATTCCTACAGATTTAGTTTCGTGAAATTCGGCCGGCGAATCGTCGTGCTACCGAACTAAGGTAAGTGGAATTGCTCCAAATTAGTGTCAATATACTCCTATCCCTAAAGTGAGTATTTCTCCCTTCTAGACTCTCAAGAAATAGCGAGTTTTCGACCGTTTTTTTGATAAGCCAAAGTTTGGGCTATGCATATATTGAAAGTGATATTTTCTTCCAGAATATTAGCATATTTAGCTCTAATTGATATGTATATGAATGCAGTTGGGAGAAATAGCAGAAATACTGACCGAACTACGCCAGTTAGTTGGGAAATCCAAAGCGAAGGTATGTAACGCTAATTCCTTCGGAAAGTTAGTAATCAAGTACGATAGATAGCGTGATGTATAGAAGAAAGAACACAAAAGTCGAGAATTGAGTCTAGTTTGAATTTAGCAAGCATGTTTTATGATATTGTGATATATATTCAGAATAAAAGTTAGTAAAGCAATATCAGACAGTCAGATGATATCTCAGTTACAGTATAGTCAGACAGTTAGATAATATCTCAGATATAGTATAGTTCAGTATGAGAACCAGTATAACACAGAAAAGAGTTCAGAATGAGAAATCAGAGTATAGATAGTATTTTCAGTTTAAACATGCTTGCTATATGTGATGATTGTTTGTTGAGACCTGTTTGTGTTATGAGGGCACCCTTTGAGCGTCCTCGCCGCCCCTGGGTTGGTAACTGTGTCGACCCACCATGAGGGTGGGGATACGCCACTCCAAGGAGTGGTATGCCGTCCGCAGTTGGACGGAGATGGCATGGAGCATTCCCCATATCAAGCTGATCAGCATAGCAGTATAGCTTACCCTGTTGTGCGCTTGCGCCCAGGGGGCAGATTATAAATACAGATATAGATTATAGTTTACAGTACAGGAGTCCTTCGGGCTCAGATACAGTTATTTATATCAGAGGCCATAGCCCAAGCTGGAGAACTAGGTGGCCGGTAGAGGTGCTCGTAGTTAATAGACGAGTGGAGTGATTTATTTTTGGATGGTTTTGACCCAGGTAGGGGTATATAGATTGTGTGTTGGTTGGCACCTTCCGGCTTATGGGGGTTGGTATAGGTTCTTGTGTGTTATATATATATATGTATATACATGATATCTAATAGTTGATAGACAGCAGGTAGCCATGACGACAGGTATGATTCTACCTTACCTTCAGTACAGATAAGCCTATTCCAGATCCTGCTAGTTCAGACAGTTTCGGATACTTCTCGTTATTCAGAATTTACTAGCATTGTTGTTTATATTCAGTTATATTCAGTTTGCCTTACATACTCGGTACCAGTGGTACTGATGCCCGTTTGGGGCGCTGCATTACTTGCCTGCAGGTACCTATAGATGAGGAGCCGATCCCTCGTAATTCCAGCTAGCTCATTGAGTCATCAGCTCCTGTCATCCGGAGCTAGACAGCTAGAGGTCTATCCCCTTTTCTTTTGTTGTATAGTACGGGTAGGTCGGGGCCCTGTCCTGACCATCTTATCAGTATTACTAGAGGCTTGCAGTCTGTATATATTTCCCTGTGGTTAGTTGTGCCGGTCGTGTGGGGCCGTGCGTATGTTTAGTTGTTTATGTTGGCCGTGTGAGGCCTTATCCAGTCAGTACTGGTGACCTTGCCGGTCACGTAGATGTTCAGTATTCATTATATTGAGTTAGAGGCAACTAGACAGCATGGTGTCCTTGTCGGCCTGCATAGGTTTTCCTATATGAGAATGATTCTGGCTAGCTAATGTTACAGTACAGGTGGCTATAGGCCCAGTCGGCTAGAGGCTGTATTTATAGCCGTTATATATCCCGTTGATTTCATGAATCTGAGTTAGAGCCAACCAGGCAGCAGATGTGCTTAGGCACAGTAGTCTAGCAGTTCAGGTCCTAATAGGGCACCAGGTGCCAGTCATACCCCCCAAGGCAGGGCATGACAAACTTGGTATCAGAGCAGATCGTGTCCCAGAGAGTCTGCAAGCCGTGCTAAGTAGAGTCTTGTCTATGGATATGTTGTGCACCACATACTATAGGCAGGAGGCTGCAAGGCATAATAGGATGGTTACTCTTTCTTCATATTCTGTAGTGCCATAGAACAGTACAGTATAGGGTCGAGTTCTTAAAACTTATCATATCCTTTGTCTATAGATAAAAATGGCAGACCGGTGACACCCTGCCACAGGTAGAAGGTTGGATACTGCAGCAGGAGAAGGCACTAGCAGGATGCCTCAGCTTCATTTAGAATCAGCCCGATCTGAAGGCGATATAGAGGCATCATCACAGCCTTCTCAGCAGTCCCCATCTCACCAGGAGCCATTTGGAACGACACCGCCTCCGACAGCTCCTGTACTTACACCGTCTGACCAGGAGGTTCGCAGTGCAGTTGTTATGTTGGCACAAATGATGGCCACTCAGCGCCAGTTAGTGCCACCTGTAACAGCAGAGCCATCAGGTGGATCTGGCAGTTCGAGGGTCAGGGAATTTTTGGCATTGGGTCCCCCACAGTTGACAGGGTCAGATCAGGCAGAGGACCCCTAGGATTTCCTAGATCAGATGTAACAAATATTCCGGGTCATGCATGTGACACCTACAGAATCAGTTGAGTTAGCAGTATTCCGGTTGCAAGACGTAGTTGTATTATGGTACGAGAGCTGGGAAATGTCTCGAGGGAGGGATGTTTCCCCTCCGACCTGGTCCAGCTTCTCGGAGGCCTTCCTGGATCGTTATTTTCCATGGGAGATCCGGCAGGTCCGGATGGATCAGTTCTTGCATTTGGAATAGGGGCCGAGGAGTGTACGAGAATATGCCTTACAGTTTGACTCCTTAGCCCCCTATGCTCCAGCTTTTGTGGACACTATGCCATCCAGAGTCCACCGGTTCATTATGGGTCTGAACCCAGAATACATTGAGGCATGCATGACAGCTACATTGCGGGAAGATATGGATATTGCCCGGGTGCAGGCCTTTGCCCAGACTATTGAGGGCCTTAGACAGTGGCAACCGGACAGTAGACAGACAAATCAGGAGCAGCACCGCAGGGATAGATCAGACGATATACAGAGGGAGATTCAGAGAGGACCCAGGCCCCGGTTGTCAGATAGGCCCCCTAGACCCCCACTTCCACCACAACAGCAGCGGGGAAGATTCATTCATTTAGGGCAGTAAGAGTCTGGTGGTAGTTCTCGAACGATGGATTCACCTCAGCAGAGGAGGGTAGAGCAGAGCAAATTCACACCCCCACCCTACCCTATTTGCAGCCGACCTCACATCGGAGCTTGTAGATATGGCTCCTCAAGATGTTATATATGCGGGCAAGAGGGGCACCAGATGAGAGATTGTTCGGCCAGGGGGCAAGGTAGCCGAGATAGCCAAGGCAGGGGATCTGCAGGGCCACAAGCTCCAGCAGCCTCGGTAGGGCGTAGGCCCTCAGGTTCAGTAGGTAGAGGCCGAGGTAGATCAAGAGCCTCTAGTTCAGGTACGGGCTCAAGTCGTACCTATGCATTACTAGGGAGACAGGACTCAGAGGCGTCTCCAGATGTGGTAACAAGTATGATGGTTATTTGCTCATGCCCTGCTTATGTACGGATTGATCCAGGGTCCACTTTGTCCTATGTTACCCCATTTGTGGCTCGAAATTTTAGTGTTGCATCAGAATTGTTACAGCAGCCCTTCTTAGTATCTACACCTATCGGTGACTCCATTATAACAAGTAGAATTTATCGAGGGTGTACAGTAGAGGTTGCTGATCTTCAGACTACAGTAGATCTGGTAGAACTAGAGATGATTGACTTCGATGCCATTATGGGTATGGATTGGTTGGTGCCATGCTATGCTAACATAGAATGTTGGACCAAGACGGTCCGATTCCACTTTCCAGGGGAGGCAGTGCGAGAGTGGAAGGGCAGCACAGCTACACCAAAAAGTAGGTTTATTTCCTACCTTCAGGCGAGGAAATTGATAGCGAAGGGATGTATTTACCACTTAGTCAGGGTTCAGGATGTTCGGGTAGAGTCTCCGACACTCCATTCTGTTCCAGTGGTGAATGAATTCCCTGATGTATTTCCAGACGAGCTACCTGGTATTCCCCCAGAAAGGGAAATAGATTTTGCAATCGACTTGCTACCAGGAACGCAGCCCATATCAATCCCTCCGTATCATATGGCTCCTGCTGAACTCAGAGAATTAAAGGAGCAGCTGAAGGACCTGCTAGATAAGGGTTTTATCAGGCCGAGTACTTCACCGTGGGGTGCGCCAGTTCTATTTGTGAGAAAGAAGGATGGCTCGCTCCGCATGTGTATAGATTACCGGCAGCTGAATAAGGTTACAATCAAGAATAAGTATTCGCTTCCCAGAATAGATGATTTGTTTGATCAGCTACAAGGGGACAGATATTTCTCCAAGATTGACTTACGGTCTGGATATCATCAGGTTCGAGTTCGTGAAAAAGACATTCCTAAAATGGCCTTTAGGACCCGATATGGCCACTTTGAATTTTTAGTTATGTCCTTTGGGTTGATGAATGCCCCAGTAGTATTTATGGACCTGATGAACAGCGCCTTCAGACCATACCTGGACCTGTTCATGATAGTATTTATCGATGATATTCTGGTGTATTCTCGCTCAGAGGCAGACCACCAGGCCTATTTACGACAGTGCTCCAGATTCTCAAGGACCGTCAATTGTATGCTAAATTCTCCAAATGTGAATTCTGGCTGAACTCAGTAGCTTTCTTAGGGCATATTATGTCGGATGCTGGTATACAGGTTGACACGCAGAAAATAGAAGCAGTCAAAACATGGCCTAGACCTACCACTCTGACCGAAGTCCGCAGTTTTCTGGGATTAGCGGGATATTACAGAAGATTTGTTGAGGGATTCTCCACTATAGCGGCACCTCTGACTAAGCTGACGCAGAAAGCAGTAAAGTTTCAGTGGATAGAGGCATGTGAGCAGAGTTTCAAAGGATTAAAAGACAGATTAACCTCCACTCCAGTGTTAGCATTACCGGAAGGTACAGAGGGTTATTCAGTGTATTGTGACACATCAGGTATTGGGTTGGGTTGTGTGTTGATGCAGCACGATAAAGTGATTGCGTATGCTTCCAGACAGCTGAGGAAACACAAAAAGAATTATCCTACCCACGACCTGGAATTAGCCGAAGTGATCCACGCCTTAAAGATATGGAGACATTACTTGTATGGCGTCCATGTGAATATTTTCACAGATCATAAGAGCCTACAGTATATCTTCACTCAGAGGGAGTTGAATTTGCGATAGCGTCGCTGGTTGGAGTTATTGAAAGATTATGACGTGGACATTCTGTATCATCCGGGAAAAGCCAATATAGTAGCAGATGCTCTCAGCCGTAAATCAATGGGAAGTTTGGCGTATTTGCAGCCCGAGCAGTGGGAGTTGGTCAGAGAAATACATCAATTAGCCAGCCTAGTTGTTCGTGTAGCAAAAACAGAGGACAACAGAGCGGTAATTCAGAACACTGCTGTGTCGTTATTAGTTATGGAGGTAAAGGAACGGCAATATGAAGATCCTGACCTAGTCCAACTTAAGAACAGAATTCAGCAAGGAAAAGCGCCAGATTTTCAGATAACTGAGGATGGAGTGCTGCGATGTAAGGGCCGCCTCTGTGTTCCAGACGTTTCAGGGCTCCGCCAGTAGATTATGAATGAGGTACATTACACCCGCTATTCTCTCCACCCAGGCGCGACGAAAATGTACCACGATATCAGGGAAATCTACTGGTGGCCAAATATGAAGAGGGAAATAGCAGAATTTGTAGCCCAATGTCCTAACTGCCAACAGGTAAAAGCGAACACCAGAAACCAAGCGGGTTAACTCAGGACATAGCTGTGCCTCTCTGGAAATGGGAAGCAGTGAACATGGATTTTGTGGCAGGATTGCGCCGTACCAGGCGTAGACATGATTCCATTTGGGTAATAGTTGATAGGCTGATGAAATCAGCCCATTTCCTGCCAGTGAAAGCTACTTTCTCGGCCGAAGATTACGCCGAATTGTATATCAGAGAAATAGTTATATTACACGGTGTTCCAGCATCTATTATCTCTAACAGAGGAGCATAATTTACAGCTAGATTTTGGCAGTCATTTTAGAGAGGTCTGGGAACACAGATTAATTGGAGCACAACATTCTACCCTCGACAGATGGACAGGTTGAACGCACTATTCAGACGCTCGAGGATATGCTACGGGCGTGTGTGCTAGATTGTGGAGGTAGCTGGTACGAGCATTTGCCGCTAATTGAGTTTGCTTATAATAATAGCTATCACTCAGCCATCCAGATGGCGCCCTTTGAGGCACTGTATGGGCGAAAATGTAGGTCGCCAGTTGGCTAGTTTGAAGTGGGAGAGTCAGCACTGATTGGGCCAGATATTATTCAATAGTCAGAGGAGAAGGTAAAGCATATCAGAGAACGCCTACTGACTGCACAGAGCCGCCAGAAATCATATGATGATGTCCGGCGTAGAGACCTGGAATTTGATGTGAATGACTGGGTATTTCTGAAAGTATCACCAATGAAAGGGGTGATGAGATTCGGCAAGAAAGGTAAGCTCAGTCTGAGATTCGTTGGGCCTTATCAGATTCGGCGGAGAGTAGGCCGAGTGGCATACGAATTGAACTTGCCTCCAGAATTAGAATCCGTTCATCCAGTTTTCCACGTATCTATGCTAAGGAAATGCATAGGAGACCCATCTAGAGCAGTCCCAGTCCAGGATATCCAGGTTACGCAAGAGCTGGCCTATGAAGAGGTTCCAGTAGCCATCTTAGACAGACAGATTCGTAGATTGAGAACTAAAGATATTGCTTCTGTCAAGGTACTGTGGCGTAATAAGGACCGTGAAGAGATGACTTGGGAAGCAAAGGAAGATATGAAAACCAGATATCCTCATTTGTTCCAAGCCTAGTCAAATAACAGGTATGTTAGTATTGTTATTTTATATAATGCCTTGTAGTATATGTATAAATGAGATAGTCGACTTTTGTCTTTTATGAGATGGATACTATAGTATTTTGTGGAGTACCTGTATTGGACTTTTCTGTGTTTCAGGTTCTTAAGATAGTCCATATTACAGGGGAGACTCTGCCAAAATTTTTCTAGAAATAACTTGAGTAAGTCGAGAATTATTATAAATGGAAGTTCACATTCGAGGACGAATGTTCTTAAGAGGGAGAGAATGTTACTCCCCGTAAATTCTCGACATGTAAATGGCCTATTTGCATGTTAGTTAAGAGTTTTTGAACGGCATACATGCCAGGAAAATGCCCCGGGAAAGACCGAATAAGAAATCCATCAAACCATCGCGGAAGGAGCCGGGGTAGAGCCCCTCCGCGATGGCAACGTGCCACGGAGGGAGGGCCTCCGCGTTGGCTCCGTGTCATGGAGGCCCTGTCTATCCCCAAGTATAAAAGCCTCCAACTTCGGTTTTAAAGTTATATTTCATAAATTTTCCAGAAAAGTCGAGAGAAAATAGAGGGAGACGAGGTTTCTTGATAATTTCTTTCCGATTACGCTGTCAAACGCGGTCCAAACTCAAATTAACTCCAGATACCGAGGTATTAAGCAGTAAGGAGCATTCCTACGGATTTAGTTTCGTGAAATTCAGCCGGCGAATCATCGTGCTACCGAACTAAGGTAAGTGGAATTTCTCCAAATTAGTGTCCATATACTCCTACCCCTAAAGTGAGTATTTCTCCCTTTTGGACTCTCGAGAAATAGCGAGTTTTCAATCGTTTTTTTGATAAGCCAAAGTTTGGGCTATATATATATATATTGAAAGTGATATTTTCTTCCAGAATATTAGCGTATTTAGCTCTAATTGATATGTATATGAATGCAGTTGGAAGAAATAGCAGAAATACTGACCGAACTACGCAGTTAGTCGGGAACTCCGAAGCGAAGGTATGTAACGCTAATTCCTTCGGCAAGTTAGTAATCCAGTACGGTAGATAGCGTGATGTATAGAAGAAAGAACTCAGAAGTCGAGAATTGAGTCTAGTTTGAATTTAGCAAGCATGTTTTATGATATTATGATATATATTAAGAATAAAAGTTAGTAAAGAAATATCAAACAGTCAGATGATATCTCAGTTACAGTATAGTCAGACAGTTAGATAATATCTCAGATATAGTATAGTTCAGTATGAGAACCAGTATAACACAGAAAAGAGTTCAGAATGAGAAATCAGAGTATAGATAGTATTTTCAGTTTAAACATGCTTGTTATATGTGATGATTGTTTGTTGAGACCTATTTGTGTTATGAGGGCACCCTTTGAGCGTCCTCGCCGCCCCTGGGTTGGTAACTGTGTCGCCCCACCGTGAGGGTTGGGATACGCCACTCCAAGGAGTGGTATGTCGTCCGTAGTAGGACGAAGATGGGATGGAGCATTCCCCATATCAGGCTGATCAGCATAGCAGTATTGCTTACCTTGTTGTGCGCTTGCGCCCAGGGGGCAAATTACAGATACAGATACAGATTATAGTTTACAGTACAGGAGTCCTTCGAGCTCAAACACAGTTATTTATATCAGAGGCCATAGCCCGAGCTGGAGACCAGGGGGCCGGTAGAGGTGCTCGTAGTTAATAGACGAGTGGAGTGATTTATTTTTGGATGATTTTGACCCGGGTAGGGGTATATAGATTATGTGTTGGTTGGCACCTTCCGGCTTATGGGGGCTGGTATAGGTTCTTGTGTGTTATATATATATGTATATACATGATATCTAATAGTTGATAGATAGCAGGTCGCCATGACGACAGGTATGATTCTACCTTACCTTTAGTACAGATAAGCCTATTCCAAATCCTGCTAGTTCAGACAGTTTCAGATACTTCCCGCTATTCAGAATTTACTAGCATTGTTGTTTATATTCAGTTATGATTAGTTTGCCTTACATACTCGGTACCAGTGGTATTGACGCCCATTTGGGGCGCTGCATTACTTGCCTGCAGGTACCTATAGACGAGGAGTCGATCCCTCGTGATTCCAGCCAGCTCATTGAGTTATCAGCTCCTGTCATCCGGAGCTAGACAGCTAGAGGTCTATCTCCTTTTCTTTTGTTGTATAGTACGGGTAGGTCAGGGCCCTGTCCTGACCATCTTATCAGTATTCCTAGAGGCTTGCAGTCTGTATATATTTCCCAGTGGTTAGTTGTACCGGTCGTGTGGGGCCATGTGTATGTTTAGTTGTTTATGTTGGCCATGTGAGGCCTTATCAAGTCAGTAGTGGTGACCTTGCCGGTCACGTAGATGTTCAGTATTCATTATATTGAGTTAGAGACAACTAGACAGCATGGTGGCCTTGTCGGGCGCGTAGGTTTCCCTATATAAGAATGATTCTCGTTAGCTGATGTTACAGTACTAGTGGCTATAGGCCCACTCGGCTGAAGGCTGTATTTACAGCCGTTATATAGCCCGTTGATTTCATGAATTTGAGTTAGAGCCAGCCAGGCACCAGATGTGCTTAGGCATAGTAGTCTAGCAGTTCAGGTCCTAATAGGGCACCAGGTGTCAGTCTTACCCCCCAAGGCGGGGCGTGACAAACAATTTATGTACTATACACCTAGTTGTATGAACATTATATTATACATGTTTGTGTACTCATATCCGTATACCCAGCCGTATGAACATCGAATCATACTTGTCTGAGTACTCATTCTATACTGCTCGCCCGGATGCTCACCTCGAGCATGAGCCATTCATATCTAAGTACTCATACACATGCTATATCACACTAATCCGCTTGTCTAGATGCTCACCTCGGACACAAGCCTCTCATTTCAAGATAAGGATATCTTACTCTTCTATCTCAACATTTTTCCTCATGCTCTCAATTAGCTACCACACACTCCACTCCCAGTTCTAATATAATTTATGACAGTTCAAACCACATAACAAATACATTCACTAGCAAGAATTAGTCACTCCAAAGACCAATTCATGAAAATAATTATTCATTTCGTCATCCTATTTCTAGTATTATTCAAAGCGCAGTGTAGGCTAGCCTGCTCACTGAATTAGGCCTCGCTGCGGAGACGGTCTCGCTACAGTGAATATAAAACTACTACAGCGGTACTGCGCAGGCAGCACCTCGACAAAGCTCTCCCTCTTAGATTTCCCTTGTAGTAGTTTTCGCAATCAGCTTATCAACTTAAGAAATGCATATTTAACCAATATTTGCCATCAATTTACCCTTATTTAGCATGGAGCAACAACCAATTCATCTTGTAACATAAGAATTACAAACATATAGCCCATCACAATTGAACCATTAACTTATCGACCAACATGAACGCATGAAACATTCAAAGGCATACACCTATGACTATACCCTAGTCACCTTATTTAGGAGAAGACCTTAAAAGTAGCCCTTAGGAACTTCCACTAAAAGCGAAAAATCTAACAATCTAGATTCAAGCCTATTCGTACCCACGTGATCTCATAAAATCAATAACACTATCTCTTCTTTCCTACCTTTTCCCATATTATTTTCCTCTCTTACTAATTACTAACCATAATCTGAAATAATTGCCATTAGCCTAATGGTTCCTATTTTACCTATCGACAACATACCAATCATACATATATATGAATCTCTAATCAAAGTCTAACACAAGGATAAGTGATAGCCTACCTGGGCACCATGCTACCATCAAGAAAAGCCACAGGCTACATTTTTTCCTCAAGTTTTGGGTTCTTGTCGAAAATTATCAGCGAGGATGGAAAAATCCTTATCGTCTCTAGTTACCATACCCTTTTTCCTTGTTAGAAATCTCAAGTTTTGTTTTGGGGCATCTTTATTCCCCAACCCTATATGAAAATAGGATTTAGATCCAAACCTGGACCAAATTGCAGAATTTTAGTCCATGTTTCCCGCTGCAGAAGTCCCGTTACAACGGGAATCCATCCATCACAATAGTCCTCCACCTGGGCGCACCTGATTTTAACTCAGCCCATTTTCAAGTCTACCAATTAGATAATCCCTTAATTTGAGGACATAACCCAGACTTGCAAAAAAATTTAAGTCCTCCTACATTTATGTCGTCAAAGTGCTATCACCATCGGACGGGTCATTATACAAAGTAGATATGTAGATCACCTATTGGATGATTTTAGATAGGAGAAGCTACACTAAAAGGGCCAGATTCAATTCACGAGTCTATGAAGAAAGTCCATCTTATTCGAGAAAGGTTGAAGACAGCCCAGAGTCCTTAGAAATCATATGCGAATGTTAGGAGGAGAGATCTTGAGTTTGCATTTGATGATTAGGTATTTTTGAAGATGTCACCCGTGAACGGAGATATGAGGTTTGGTAAGAAGTGGAAGCTTAATCTCCTGATATGTTGGTCCTTATAGAATTATGAGGTGTGTTGGCAATATAGCTTATGAGTTGGAGTTGCCCTCAAGGTTGGCATTAGTACATCCAGTTTTTCATATGTCATTGTTGAAGAAAGTGCATTGGTGATTCGGCTCTAATTTTACCTGTAGATAGTATTGGTATAAAGGATAGCCTCACTTATGAGGAAGTTTCGATTGAGATTCTTAACTGTCAAGTTTGAAAGTTTAGGAATAAGGAGCTCGCTTTAATGAAAATCCTTTAGAGGAATTAGCTTGTTGAGGGAGCTACTTAGGAAGCTTAAGCAGATATGATAGCAAGTACCCTCACCTCTTTCCTTCCAGCTTAGTTCTAGTGTGAGGTACTAGTTTCCTTCTTAGTACTTTATTCAGTTCCATGTCTCTCTGTTACTCTCATGTTTTAGCATGTATGTATGATTCATGAATTCAGTTTAGTCATGTATCTCAGTTTGGAGTTCGTCACTTCATTAAAATTCAGTCTATAGCTTTTAATTTTTGGATTGCAGCTCTTTTCCTATCTTTTCAGTTTTTTTGGTCTCTATTCAAGGAAGAATATTTCTAAGGAGAGATAATTTAACATTCCAAAAGCCCATAAGATAAGATCCTAGACATGAAGCAAAAACAACAGCATAAAAATTGGCACCAGGACAGGATGACCCATGAGACAGGTCGTTATACGGTCCAACAGGTCGTTAGTGAACCCATCCAAAGGAGACCCTTATTTGGTAAGATTCCCCCCCCCCACACACACACACACACACACCGGAACCAATGAGTTGTGGGATGACCCATTGTGCCCTGAGATGAGTCGTGGTAAAGGATCATGGGATGAGATTCAGAGAACTGTTCAAGATAGGTTCGGGTAACCACAGGGCACGGTACGGGTCATTGAAAGGACTAGCAGAGAGTTGTATGGGTCGTGGTCACTATCGGGCAGAGTTTTAATACAAGTCTTTAAGGTTATTTTCATAACTTTCTATGTTTTTAACTCCTAAGTAATATTGTTTTGGATTTCCTAAGAGGTTAATTAGGGGATTATACTTAGCCTAAACCCTCATTCTTTACAACACTATAGATTAAAAATTCATCCTCTCAAGTCTCTCAAACTCCTAGGGTTCTTCCAAATTCTCTTGGATTCAATTCTAAGAAAGAATTCATCAAAGCCCAAGTATATGGGATCATGAATAGGGGATTTCTTCCACCCTCATTCCCAATCCCAAGCTCAATTACATGATTTTAATTTCTTCAAGTCTCCAACTCCATGATCTCTTATGAAATTGATTCTCTCATGATTCTATTTATGTTTTATGATTATAGTTACATGCTATCTATGAAAAACTCTCATGAATCTCTATTTTCAAGTTAATATGATTTACTCAATTATGCATGAGTCTCACGAATATCAAGCTTATGTATCATGGTTGTATTTTCAGCATTGTTTTCATGGCTAATTCACGTATGTTAAATAATTTATGAATTTCATGATTTCTAACTAGCCCATGCAAAACCAAGTATATTTCATGATTATGATTATCAGCACAATGCATGTTCTAAGAGTAGTATTTAGCATGTGCATGTTTTAGGAGTAGTATTTAGCATCGAGTAGGCCAGAGTTCAATGCACCTAGGTCTCAAAATTACGTGCCACCATAGGTATGATGGAGGTCCTCGCCAGAGAATGTTTCCCCTGCTCGAATGGGCTTATGAGTGATATCATGCGTTCATCATTCTTTTCCCTAACAAGGCCTTGAATGGCTCTGCTAACTTGACTGAGATAGTTAGGCATCATGTGCTCATTCATGATGATGTCAGTTATGAAAATCTCCCATCGTTCTTCATATTTTCAAATTTCTTCATGTTCATGTTTCATGATGTTATGACTTATGGTTTTTTGACCTGTTGACCAATTTATGAGTTTTACTTATGACTTCAAACATGACAAACTTTATGATTTTGCTTTCAAATGTTGGGGCATTATACTTTAAATTATGATAAACAACTTATGTTTTATGACTATATCATGATCATGACTATTAACATGTTGTTCTTACTATCAAGTTTTACTTATCCTAAATACTTAGTACATTTAAAGTACTGAGCTCAGGTTTTTTTACTATATTATTTCATGATACAGGTTCAGGTGATCGTTCTCAGTCCCGCCGCTAAATTCGATCTTATACCAAATTCAACTCATACTTGGTGAGTCCTCATCACCCGAGGGTGTTAGTTTTGATGCATGGTTTTTCATGTCTTTTATCTTTTCAGACTTAGTGGATCTAGTTGGGTATTTTGTCCTTTCAGCTGATCTTACACTTTAGAGGCTTTCAGAACTGATGTATAGATATTCAGCTACTTGACTTATTGTCTCAGTTTTGGTTTTTTATGATATCTTAGAATTTCTCTTATGCCTTATATTATGTTTGCCCCGCTTAGTGTATGTTTATGCTTATGTAATATGCATGTTCCATGGGTCAGCCGAGAGCTATTAGTGATTCTAGATCTCGTATTACGTCCGGAGTCTATGCTAGAGTCACGACATAATATCACCCAAATGAATTTTTTGCACGTTAACATCACCATTCTTTTGGAGATCATGTGTGAATAAAAGCTTTGGTGAAACCTGTTTTGTTCTATCTCCTTTTATAAATCCTCCCTTCAAATTGTGCTATGCATGTTGCATTATCTTTAGATAAGATTGTGAGTATTTCATCATATTTCAAATCATATTTTTCTCGAATGAGATGTATCATTGACCTTAGCGACACACATTCTTGACTTGCTTCATGAATAGCTATTATCTCAATATGATTTGATGAAGTAGCCATAATAAAATTCATTGTAGATTGCCAAGATATGACGGTATCCCCACATATGAACACATAGACTATTTGAGATCAAGTTTTATGTGGGTTGGATAAATATCCTGCATTAGTGTAACCAACAAGATCAGGATTATAATTGTTAGAATAAAATAAGTCATATCAGTAGTCCCTTTTAGATACCGCAATATGTGTTTGATTACGTTCTAGTATCTGTTGGTAGGAGAAGAACTATATCTTGCTAATGAATTAACTGAAAATGTTATTTAAAGCCTTGTAGTATTAGCAAGATACATTATTGCATTAATCGCACTAAGATATGGTACTTCAGGACTAAAAATTTTCTCATTCTTTTCTTGGGATCGAAATAGATCCTTATTCACATTAAGCGATCAAATAATATCGAGTACTTCGTAGATGTGTTTCATCCATATAAAATTATTTCAATACCTTTCTTATATTGGTACATCGATGGAAAAAAATATCATTTGTCAAATGTTCAATTTGCAAATCAAGATATAATTTTGTCTTTTCAATATCTTTTATCTTAAATTCTTTCTTAAAATAATCAATTGTCTTTAAACGTATATAAAGTCATTGTTGTATCCTTCGTCAATGAATATACTAGGATGATTAAGTAGCATCCACCTTATTTGATTTTCTTCATATAAGGATTATTTTAGGCATTTTGAATCTTTTATGGTTTTCATATAAATTTTTTCAAGTGATAACATTCATTAGTATTTAAATGCGTGTTATTTTCTGGTGTCTGGACTACAAGTCTAATAAGCTTTATTCTTATCAAGATACATCGTTGCACTTAATAATTATTTCTACATTAGCATGATTTAATAAATGTAGAATTCAAATCATCACAATCTTTTACAATATTACACGCTATATTTGTATTAAATTGTTACACCCTGTAAGTTTCTATGTAATGCCCCGAAAACTCAAAATCTAATTCCGGGACTTAAATTAGGAAATCTAGAAAAGCTGCAGAAAAGCAACAGAACGACTCACCGAACGGGTCGTTAAGTGACCTAACGACTTGTTAGGTGAGCCGTGAGAAGGAGGTTGAGAATTATAAGAAGGGAGACAGTGCACCCAACAAGGGACTTCACGAGTCGTGGTCACTGAGCATGAGCCGTTGAGTCACTCATGGTCAGGCCTGGGTTGAGAATTTTATTAGTGGAACAGTGTACTTGATGGGTGGGGACAATGAGTCGTGGTCCCTATTAACGACTCGTTATGTCCCCCGTTACTAGCCCTAGTAAGTTTTTAGCTAGTGTACTTAACGAGTGTCACAACAAGCCATTGTCAGTGGCAACGACTCGTTGGGTGACTCGTTACCAACTTAGCATTTAATCTTCAGCAGTGAGCCAGTGTGGTCCACGACTGGTGAACACGAGTCGTGGTCAGTGAAGTGACCACAACTCGTTAGGTCCCTCGTGGTGACCTACTAAGGAACCAGAGTAGTGTACCTTAGGGGAGTGACGACGAGTCGTGGTCAGGCACGACGACCCGTTGGGTCACCCATTAGGTCACCTGGCAATTTTTCCCAGTGAATTTCTAAGGGATATTTAGTAATTTCCTACTCTCCCAAGCTTTAAACTACATCATTTTAGAAATAATTTTAGACCTTTTAGTGGATAAAAATGGTTCATTCTTCATTCCCACTCTCAGTTTTTAGAAAATCACCGTAAGCTCTTCTCTAAAGAACCCTTCAAGCAAGCTTAGGGTTGTTCACCATTGCAGCAGTTCAAGTCTTCTTCTCTAGGAGAATCTTAGTCAGGTGTGTGGAAATTAAACAAGGGAATTTTCCTTCCCTTGTGTCCCCCAAAATCCTCCCATAATTTTCTTATCAGTTTAGCCCTGAGTTCTTCGAATATGAATAAATTTTCATGTTGGTTTTTCATTAATTTAAATTGGGATAATATCCATGTTTATTATTCATATGATCTTCATCAGTTCCTAAGTAAATTGTTGTTGTTCTTGCCAAGGAGATTTAAGCCCTAAACTTTTGAGTAATGATTATTGCGTATTAAATATTCATCTATTGTATAAAGTATGTTTTGGACTGAATTTTATATATATATATATATATATTGAGTAAATACTCCATTGATAAGATGATTTTAGCCTTGACAGATGAGATTTCTTAAATTCTTGAATTTTTGCCATATTATGGAATTCCCGTGTGGTTAGAATGAGTTGAGTTCTATATTAGCTGCTTAATAGTTCAGTTCAGTTAGAACATAGAACCTCTTCAAAACTATTCGGAACTTGTCAACTGGTCAGTTTGACTTCAGTCTTTTCCCAAGGTATCAGTGGTGCCTCCCAGTTATCAGAATCAAACTCAGAATCTAGTTTATTGGTCCATTAGGTGGTCATGACATTTCAGATATATAGTTATGACCAGCCCCAGGACCCCAGTTCAGTTTACAAACTGTTCTTAGACGGTTATGACGCTTTCAGATAAGTAGCTCTGACCAGTCTAGAACCCAGTTTCAGGATCTAGTCGATAAGACTCTCAAGGTACTTTCAGTTATATGTCCCTGACTAGTCTTGGACCCCAGTTCGAGCTATCAGCCTAGTAGTTCAGTTTAGGTTTTCTAGTAGGAGTAGAACTTAGCACCGAGCGGGTCGGGGTTCCAACGCACCTAGGTTCCCAAAACTACATTGCCAGCGTAGGTTACAGTATTACTTGGCCTTATTGGCCCCAGAATTTTGTGATCACCCAGTTCATGCCTTTATACCTTGGCAAGGTATATTGGTCCTACCGATGTGGTGTATACATCGGACTCCACGTCTAGCTCACGTGGTTATATTTTGGTTATAGACTTTTCCACTAGTCAGTTTAGTTCAGTTCAGTTCCAATTCTACCTGTTATCTCAGTTTAGTACAGTATCACAAACTCAAAATTTTCAGAATTTGGGCATGTCTTTGACCACCAGACAGGGTCATCTTGACCATTTCAGTATATATATCAGTATCTCAGATCAGTTTGCTTGTTGGTCATTACGTGTCATTTCAATTCATACTTTGTACTTCAGTTATGTTTCCTCCCACTTACTCAGTACATTCAAAGTACTGACGCATACTTTTATGTTGTATCATTTCATGATACAGTTGTAGCTTCCCAGATTCAGCAGCATTAGCAGCCACATTTCAGATCCTCCTCAATCGTAGTTAAAGTGTGAGTCCTCATCATTTGAGGGTCTTATTTCATTATCTTACAGTTTCATTTAGACTTAGAGTTAGCTGGGGACTTGTCCCAGCAACTCGTCAGTTAGAAGGCTTTCAGACATAGAGTACATTCAGATTTTAAATTATGTAAATTTTATGTTTTCTTTTAGTTTCATTTTCTGAAATGCTTTTATATTGTTAATTCAAAGCTTCTGCTATGCTTTTTTTATTTAGGATACCAGTGTATGATAGACCAGGGGTTGACTTAGGGTCACTTGTGGCTTCAAGTACCGTGTTGCGATCCGGGCCTCCATCCGGGTCGTGACAAACTTGGTATCAAAGCACTAGGTTTAGAGTATCCTCAGAAATTCTGAAAGCCGCATCGAGTAGAGTCCTTTTTAATGGGTGTGAAGTGCGCCACACACATGACGAGGAGGCTATAAGATGTTATTAGGAAAACTCCCTTTTATTTATACTCCTTATCGTGCGTTAAAGTTCAATTTCAGAAATACCCTTCTAACTCGTGCTCTGTTTCATTTCAGTGAACTATGCCTCCCCGACGTGGAAATGGAAGGAGGACCAGTAACGCCAACAGGCTTGCCCCACCAGCCCCGGAAGCTCCCAAAGATGATTCAATATCTACCGCCGAATTTGGGGCGACCATCCAATTGTTGGCCCAAACAGTCACCAACTAGGTGAACCTGCAGGTGGTTCCAGTAGCCACAAACTGGATCGCAGCGGCTGCGAGGGTGTGGGACTTCACCCGTATGAACCCTCTATCTTTTCAGGGATTCAAAGTAGGGGAGGATCCACAGGAGTTCGTGGATGAGGTCAGAAAGATCACCCGCATTATGGGTGTTAGCTCCTCTAAAAGTTCTGACCTGGCTGCCTATCAGTTAAAAGAGGTAGCTCAGGTCTGGCATGACCAGTGGAAAGAGGGGCGGCCAGCAGGAGCAGGACCAATAGAGTGGGAAGAATTCCACATAGCTTTCTTGGACAAGTTTTTCCCTCGGGAGCTGAGGGAGGAAAAGATGGCAGAGTTTATGAATTTGAGACAAGGCAATAGAACTATGGAGGAGTATGCTCCAGAGTTTACTAGACTGTCTAAGTATGCTCTAGATATGGTAGCCGAGCCAAGGTCTCACATGCTGAAGTTTGTAAATGGAGTGTCAAATCTAGTCCTCAAGGAGTGCCGGACCGTGATGCTGATTAAGGACATGGACCTTTCTAGCTTGATTGTCTATGCCAGTAGATTGAGGCTGAAAAGCTGAAGGATATGGAGCGTAAGAACAAATGAGCAAGGACTGGCCATTTAGATTTTGGCCATCAAAGGTCTAGCGGTAATAGCCGCCCACAGCAACACCAGCAAAAAGCCCCAGCACCCAGCTTAACCAGCGCCCCAATCTTCCGGTCCCTCCACGATCGAAGGGGTGGGTCATGTGGCACTCATCCTCAGAATCACAGTACAGGGAACATGTATCCAGCTTGCCCCAAGTGTGGTAGGAATCACCCAAAAGAATGCCTTCAGGGATGATAGGGCTGTTTTGGGTGTGGATAGATTGGACACAGTCTTAGGGAGTGCCCATCAACAGGGCGAGGGAGATCAAAATCTACCACCTCTTCATCTCCAGCAGGCCAACCATCTCAGTAGGCCAACAACATCAACTAAAGATGGTGGTCAGCGCCAAAATCTCTTCTATGCTCTATCTTCCCTTCAGGATCAAGAAAGATCACCTGACGTAGTTACTGGTATGTTAAATATCTTCCATCTAGACGTGTATGCCCTCTTAAATCCAGGAGACACTCTTTCGTTTGTGACTCCCTATACAGTAGTCCAGTTCAACATCAGTCTAGAGGTCCTCTCATAACCATCTTTAGTCTCCACCCCAGTTGGCGAGTCAATTAGAGCCAGCCGGGTGTATAGAAACTGCCTAGTCTCAGTCTTGAATAAAGTTATTCCAACTGATCTTGTAGAGTTAGACATGGTCGACTTTGAACTTATTCTCGGCATGAATTGGTTACACTCCTGCTATGCCTCAGTAGATTGCAGAACTAGGGTTGTCAAGTTTCAGTTTCCCAATGAGCTAGTGTTAGAATGGTCGTTTAGCAGTTCAGCGCCTAAGGGTAGGTTTATTTCCTACCTTAAGGCCCAAAAACTCATCTCCAAGGGGTGTATATATCATCTAGTTCGGGTCAAGGATTCCAACTCTGAGACCCAGACTATCCAGTCAGTCCCTGTGGTCAGCGAGCTCCCAGACATTTTTCTTGAGGATCTCCTCGAGGTTCCCCCTGAACGGGTAATAGATTTTGGAATAGACCTCCTCCCAGATACTCAGCCCATTTCCATCCCTCCTTACAAAATGGCTCCAGCTGAGCTTAAAGAGTTGAAGGAGCAGTTAAAGGATCTTTTTGACAAGGGTTTTATCAGACCTAACATCTATCCTTGGGGTGCTCCAACACTATTCATGCATAAGAAAGACGGTACCCTCAAAATGTGCATAGATTACCGTCAGCTGAACAAGGTCACAATTAAGAACAAGTATCCTATACCCAGAATTGATGATCTGTTCGACCAACTTCAGGGAGCCAGTTATTTCTACAAGATCGATCTCAGGTCAGGGTACCATCAGTTAAGGGTCAAGGAGTGTGACATACCAAAAACAGCATTCAAAACTCAGTATAGTCACTATGAGTTTTTGGTGATGTCCTTCGGGTTAACAAACGCCCCAACAGGTTCATGGATTTAATAAACAGAGTCTTCAAGCAATATCTGGATATGTTCGTCATTGTATTTATCGACGACATTCTAGTATACTCCAGAAATGAGGCAGAGCATGCCAAACACCTAAGATTAGCATTACAGCACTCAGGGACCGCCAGTTATTTGCCAAGTTCAGCAAGTGCAAATTTTGGTTAAAGTCCGTGACTTTCTTAGGTCATGTGGTCTCGGGTGAAGGAATACAAGTAGACCCTCATAAGATAGCAGCAGTGAAGGATTGGTCCAGACCTACCTCTCCTACTGAAATCAGGAGTTTCCTAGGCTTAGAGGGTTATTACCGACGATTTGTGGAAGGCTTCTCCTCCATAGCATCTCCTATGACTAAGTTAACATAGAGGAAGGTGAAATTTCAGTGGTCGGACGAGTGTGAGAAGAGTTTCTAGGAGTTGAAGACTCGACTCACTAATGCTCCTGTTCTGACCTTGCCAGAAGGAACAGATGGACTGGTTGTTTATTGTGATGCTTCCAGGGTTGGGCTCGGTTGAATTTTGATGCAACCTGGCAAAGTGATAGCCTACGCCTCCAGACAGCTTAAAGTTCATGAGAAGAATTATCCAACTCATGACTTGGAGTTGGCAGCGGTGTTGTTTGCGCTAAAGATATGGAGGAATTACTTATATGGGCTCACATATATGTTTTCACAGACCATAAGAGTCTTCAGTACGTGCTGAGCCAGAAGGATAGGTGGTTGGAGTTGCTAAAAGACTATGATATGAGTGTACTGTGTCACCCGGGCAAGGCCAATGTGGTGGCTGATGCCCTAAGCAGACGGTCTATGGGAAGTGTGACTCATGTTGAGAAAGACAAAAAGGAGTTAGCAAGGGATGTTCACAGACTATCCGGGTTAGGGGTGCAGCTAGCGGATTCAGCCGAAGGTGGGGTGGTAGTGCAAAGTGAGTCGGATTCATCCTTGGTAGGTGAAGTTAAGTCCAGAAAAAATAAAGATCTAGTCCTACTTAAACTTAAATAAGCAGTTCTCAGAAAGGAGGTTGAGGCTTTCTCCAAAGGGAGAGATGGTGTGCTCCGTTACCATGAAAGGTTGTGTATACCAAATCTTGCTGAGTTGAGACAATGGATACTGTCCAATCCATTCCATGGTTGGACTATTATATGTCGTATCGGAACTACACCCCCGTCGAGCCTAGTGCCCGGGGTGCAGATATCGGGAGTCCACTAGACTCAGACACAGCTACAATTCAGGGGTCGAGTGGGCTCAGTTGTAGACCCAGGGGACTGATAGGATGGCTATAGTTATTAGATGATTCATTGTGACCTTGTTAGGGGTATATATATTGAAGTATACTCATCAAGACTTATGGGGGACCCGGGTGGGTTATTTTGTGTTAGTTGTACCTTCCGGCTTATGGGGGCCAGGTAAGGTTATTGTTTGCATTAGTTACTGATAGATTAGACAGCAGGAAGTTCATCTATTCAGGTAGTATCTCTATTCTTTTCATTCAGTTACTTTCAGTTTCCTATTAGTTCATTCAGTTATTTACAGTTATTGCCTTACATATTCGGTACATATTATACTGATGCACTCCTTGGGGTGCTGCATTACTTTCCTGCAGGTGCAGATAGACATGGTTCAGGACCTTCCTAGTAGCCAGGTAGGATTAGCAGTGCAGTCGGATCCTTTCCTCCGGAGCTAACAGTTAGAAGGTTTACTCTTTTGATTGTACAGTTTATGGTAGGTCGAGGCCCTGTCTCGACCATTATATCACTCCTAAAGGCTTGCAGATTGTTTCAGATTTCCTGTGGTTAGTTGTTATTGGCCGTGTGGGGCCCATGCATGCTTTATTTTACATGTTGGCCGTGTGGGGCCTTATTTAGCTATCAGTTAGCGGCCTTGTCGGCCATAGCTTTGTTTTGTGCTGGATTTATTTTACAGTTATAACTAGACATTAGGATGGTCTTGTCGGGCCCGATAGGATTTCCTACTTTTACCTGTTTATAGTTAGTTGTTTTCTTTTACAGGTGGTTATAAGGCCTTGTCTTCTGGGGGTTGTGTTTACAGCCGAGATATAGCCCGTTGTTTTCTTAATTTAAAGATTAGGCATGCACCAAAAGTGCATAAGCTCAGTCAGGTCAGTTCAGATCCTAGTAGGGCACCAGGTGCCAATCATGCCTCCCAAGGTGGGGTGTGACAAACTTGGTATTAAAGCAGGTCATATCCCAGGGAGTCTGCAAGCCGTGCTAAGTAGATCTTGTCTATGGATGTGTTGTGTACCACATTCTATAGACAGGAGGCTGTGAGGCATGATAGGATGGTTACTCTTCTTTCTCTTCCAGTCGTGCTATAAAGTTGTACTGTATAGGATTGATTCCCGAAGCTTATCATATTTTGCTTGTCTACAGAGAAATGTCAGACATGTGACAGACCACGACTAGCAAGAAGTTGGACGTCGCAGCAGGACAAGACACTAGTCGGGTCCCCAGTCAGAGTCAGCCCGATCTGAGGGCGATAGGGAGACTCCATCTCGGTCTTCCCAGCAGTCTCCACCCTATCAGGAGCCACCCAGAGCGGTATATGCATTAGCACCATCTCCAGCAGTCTTTATACCGATGCTATTAGATCAGGAGGTTAGGAGTGTTGTTTTTATTCTAGCTCAGATGATGGTTGCACAGCATCATCCAGTGGCACCCGTAGTTGCAGAGTCTTCGAGAGGACCTGGTAGTTCGAGGTTCCGAGAGTTTCTCGCACTGAGTCCCCCACAGTTCATAGGGATGGACCGAGATGGGGACCCTTAAGACTTTTTGGACCAACTGCAGTGGATCTTCAGGGTAATGAATGCCACACCTGTGGAGTCGGTTGAGTTAGTGGTATTTCGGCTGCAGGACATAGCAGTGTTATGGTACGAGAGTTGGGAAAGGTCCCGAGGTAGAGATGTTCCCCCTCCGTCTTGGTCCAACTTTTTAGAGGCCTTCCTGGAGCACTATTTGCTGCGATAAATCTGATAGGCCCGGGTAGATCAGTTTCTGCATCTGGAGCAGGGTTCGATGAGTGTTCAGGAGTATGCTATGAGATTTGACTCCTTGGCCCGATATGCACTAGCTTTCATAGATACCATGCTAGCTAAAGTGCACCAATGTATAATGGGGTTGCTTCTAGACTATGTAGACACTTGTATTACGGCTACGCTACGAAAGGACATGGATATTGCCTGTGTTCAGGCATTTGCTCAGAATATTGAGGTAATCAGGCAGCGGTAGCGGGAGATAGAGAGAGAAAATTAGGAGCAGTGTCGCAGGGCTAGACCTAGTGATGTTCAGGTAGAGTTTCAGGGCGGACCTAGGCTGCAACTGTCAGGAAGACCACCCAGACCTCCACCTCCACAACAGCAGCAAGGTAATAAACTAGGCCGTGGGGGGCAGTCGAGACCTGGCAAGAGCTCATAGCTATCGGGTTCACAGCAGTAGAGAGGGTAAGAGAAGAGTAGATTCACCATGCCACCCTGCCTTATCTGTTGTCGACGTCATCCTAGGGTATTCAGGTATGGTTCTTCAGCGTGTTACACTTGTGGACAAGAGGGTCACCTGATGAGAGAATGTCCAGCCAGGGGTCAGAGTGATCGGGACCGACAGAACAGATCTTCAGTAGGGTCACGTGCCCCAGCATCTCCAGCAGGGCGTAGGCCCTCAGCTCCGGCCAGTAGAGGTCGAGGCAGGTCAAGGGAATCTATCTCAATCACCGGTCCAAATCGCACTTATGCTTTACGAGGGCGACAGGAGTCAAAGTCGTCGCCGGATGTGGTGACAGGTATGCTGGACATTTGCTCTCATTTTGTTTATGTTTTGATAGACCCAGGTTCCACTTTGTCTTATGTGACACCACTAGTAGCCTAGAAATTTGGTATCACACAAGAATTACTTCAGCAACCTTTTTCAGTATCCATACCCATCGGTAATTCTATTATAGCTAAAAGGATCTACCGAGGTTGCACAGAAAGGTTGTTGGTCGCAATACTTTAGCATATTTGGTGGAATCAGAAATGATTGACTTTGATGCAATTATGGATATGGATTCGCTAGCACCATGTTATGCCAATGTAGAATATTGGACCAAGACTGTCCGATTTCACTTTCCAGGGAAGGTAGTACGGTAATGGAAATGTAATGCAGCCACGCCAAAAGGTAGGTTTATATCCTATCTTCGAGTGAGAAAGCTGATAGCAAAGGGTTGCATCTATCATATTTTCAGGGTTCATGATATTCAAGCAGAATCCCCGACTCTTCAGTCTATTCCAAAAGTCAATGAATTTCCAGATGTATTCCCATAGGAACTTCCTGGTATTCCCCCAAAATGGGAAATCGATTTTGCTATCGACCTATTACCAGGTACTCAGCCTATATTTATCCCTCCGTACCGAATAACTCCTGCTAAGCTTAAAGAATTGAAGGAATAGCTGAAAGATCTGCTGGATAAGGGCTTTATCGGGCCGAGTACTTCTCCATGGGGTGCACTAGTTCTGTTTGTAAGAAAGAAAGATGGCTCCCTCCGCATGTGTATAGATTACCGGCAACTAAATAAAGTCACCATCAAGAATAAAAACCCACTACCCAAGATAGACAACTTGTTTGATTAGTTACAAGGGGCGACGTATTTCACTAAGATCGATTTAAGGTCTGGGTATCACCAGGTACGAGTTCGAGAGAGAGATATATCGAAGATGGCCTTCAGGACCAGGTATAGTTATTTTGAATTCTTAGTTATGTCCTTCGGGTTGACAAATGCTCCTGCAGTGTTCATGGATCTGATGAACAACATCTTCAGGCCGTATCTGGATTCGTTTGTGATAGTATTTATTGATGATATTCTGGTGTATTCCCGTTTAGAAATAGAACACCAAGATCATTTGCGAACAGTTCTTCAGATTCTCAGGGATCACCAGTTATTGGCAAAATTTTCTAAATGTGAGTTCTTGCTGAATTTTGTGGCCTTTTTGGGTCATATCGTGCCAGAGGATGGTATTCAGGTAGATTCACAGAAGATCGAGGCAGTAAAGACATGGCCTAGACCTAAAACTCCAACTAAGGTATGCAGCTTCCTAGGGTTAGCCGGATATTACAGAAGATTTATAGAAGGGTTTTCTACCTTATCAGCCCCTCTAACCAAGTTAACTCAGAAGGCAGCTAAATTTCACTGGACTAAAGCGTGTGAACAGAGTTTCCAAGAGCTGAAAAATAGATTAACATCAGCGTCAGTACTAGTATTGTTCAGAAGGTTCAGAGGGTTATACAGTGTATTGTGACACTTCAAGTGTTGGGTTAGGGTGTGTTCTGATGCAACACGGTAAGGTAATTGCTTATGCTTTGAAGCAGTTGAGGAAACATGAAAAGAACTAACCCACTCATGACCTGGAGTTAGCAACAGTAGTTCACGCCTTAAAGATCTGGATACACCATTTGTATGGGGTACACGTGGACATTTTTACTAATCATAAGAGCCTCCAGTACATCTTTACACAGAAGGAGTTGAATCTGCGGCAGCATCGCTGGTTAGAACTATTGAAGGACTACGACATGAATATTTTATATCATCCAGGGAAGGCTAACATTGTAGCAGATTCTCTTAGTCATAGATCCATGGGGAGTTTAGCACACTTGAGGCCCGAACGGCGGGAGCTGGCTCGAGAATTGCACCAGTTAGCCAGCTTAGCCATCCGGATAGTGGACTTGGGAGACAATGGGGCTATAATTTAGCATACAGCAGCATCATTCCTGGTTGTAGAGGTAAAAGAATGGCAGTATGAAGATCCTCATTTAGCACAACTTAGAGATAAGGTACAGTAGGGAGAAGTATAATCTTTCGAGGTAACTGAGGATGGGGTCTTGAGATGTAGGGGTTGCCTTTGTGTTCTAGATGTGGTAGGACTTCGCCAGTGGATCATGGCAGAGGTACAACATTCCTGCAATTCCCTTCACCCAGGTTCAACAAAGATGTATCATGACATAAAAGAGATTTATTGGTGGCCAGGAATGAAAAAAGGAGTAGCAGAATTTGTAGCACAATGCCCTAACTGCCAGCAGGTAAAGGCTGAACATCAAAAACCCGATGGATTGATGCGGGAAATAGAAGTGCCTATGTGTAAAGGGAGGCAATAAATATGGATCTTGTGACAGGGTTACCTCGTACCAGACGTAGATTTGATTCCATTTGGGTGATTGTTGACAGACTGACAAAGTCAGCTCACTTCTTGCCCGTCAGGACTACTTTCTCAACTAAGGACTATGTTGAATTGTATATCAGAGAGATAGTTCGATTGCATGGTGTCCTAACTTCTATCATTTCTGACAGAGGAGTATCTGCGATTCGTTGCTACAGTTAAAAACCGACACGCAAGTGCACGTGGTCAAACAAGTAATAAAGTGGCTAAGTAGCCAAGTATCGATCCAAGGAGGCTCAAGATATGTAAAATTGCCTAGTTTACTATATTCCTATTTCACTTCTAATTATGCTAACAACAATGTAACCAAGAGTTACTTGAGTTTTTGGTTTCTAAACTATATATACTACAACTAATAACAACTATTTACTTGTGAATTCAGACAATGGATATGAACATGCCAAGGTTAAGAACAAGTAATGAACTTGATAATCATGATAATTTTGGTTAATTCTCTTCTTCATGTTGCTAGCCAAGAACATTTGCCTAGAAATTAAAACTCTCGTATTTAATTTCACTTTAGAATCATAAACCATCCGTCTACATTTCTGTGATCAAATGCAATTTATGACCTAGCACTACAATTCCGGTTCCTAAATTGACTAATACGGCTTTCAAGTATATTTCTATTAGGAAAGCACATCAAAACCCAATTTTCCCAAATCAAGTTAAGAACAATACCCTATTAATTCACAACTTTCCAATTTCTTGCTCTTTCGAGTGAAATTGGACTTTTTAGATGTACATTAATGTTGGACAATCACTAATGCAGTAAAAACAAGAATTAATAGAACAACATTAAAGAAGAAGAAGAAACCATATCAATTAAAATCAGAATTCATTACACATGTTCAAAACCTCAGCAAGGAAGAGAATTAGCTACTCATTCTCGGATTGATCATCCTAAAATGAGTGTAAATCATACATACAATTGATAGAAAGAAGAAAGGAAGAGAAGAAATCCCTTAGCTTTTCCAATCTTCAACTGCTACTAACCCACGTTCCTGCTCTCCACTTCTGAACTCAGTCTAAAAACTAAAAAAAACTTAAAATAAACCTAAGTGTGCTATTTATACTAGTGGGAAATTTTTCCCGGAATAACAAGCAACGTGTCACGGAGGCCAACGCGGAGCACTGCCTCCGTGACACGGCGTGGACGCGGACCTTCACTGGAATTTCCAAGGTCCGGAAAATTAACCTCAACGTGGCACGGAGGCCATCGCGGAGGCCTATCTCCGTGCCACGGAGCTGACGCGCAGGCACACTGGAAATTGCCATTTTAATCCTTGCTCAGGCAGTGTGCTACCGCGATGGTAGCGTGGCACGGCTCCATCGCGGAGCCCCTATAAAATATGCATTCCAAGGTCTTTTCCACGCTCGCATCCAAGTCCAACTCCGACATAGTTCCAACATGCATTTTAGCTCCTAAAAATCACATTTACCTGCAAAACAAATGCTAATCATGTTGGTTAGTATAAATTCGCATTTTATTACCAATTACATGATATTATATACACATTGCACAACAAACAAGGTAAAAATGATACGTTTGAGTATCACTTGGGCATATAAATCTGCCCAAGATCACTTACCCCACCATTAAATCCTTGTTCGTCCTCGAACAACACATACACAAATCATGCAAATTACATCCCAACCTTCGTCACTATGGTGCAACAATTTACGCTACGGTCATACCGATTATTCAATTTTCGCAAATCATCAAGAAAACATGCTTGGTCGTACAATACAATGACCCTTAATACATCAAGGCTGCCTAGACTTTTAAGAATTGATTCTTGATATCGGCAAACTCATGCAAATCAGCTAATCAAGAAATCCGACATGAAAATCAATCTTTCATCAAGCATGTGCCCTCACAACTCGAGAGAAATTTCCCCTTTATGTTCATGAAACACACAAACATACAAGTAAGGGCATATAAAAATTAATTTCACTCTCTCTCCCAAAAGAATTCACATGCCTCATGTCATGACCCATAGGCTTGCCCTTAGTGTATTACTCCACTAATATAAAGAAATGCAATGTAGGATCAAATAGGACTTTTAATGGGTTGTAACGGGGCTATGGATCTAGTATATATATATTGGATTAGCCAATAATAATCGCTAGCATCCTTAAGCGCCTTTTTAACTCATTCCCATCGACTCATGGACATTGTTCCTCTCTTTTCTCTTTTTCTCCCATTCATGCTGGTTTACTTTCATACAGCCCATTTCATCAACACACTTGACACCAAACAGAGGGTTTTCATGTACCCTCACTATCATTTAATTACAACAAGTGCCTCTTCAACCTCATCTTTTCTTTCCTCACTTTGCTTTTCTTTTTCTTTTCACTCTTTTCACTCTTTAACACTTTGGGAAACATTTTCTTTTCTTTGCAAGCGCTTAAGAGCTTCTTATAGACTTTAAGGCTAATGAAAAGAAGGAATAAAGCTTAGTTCATATAATTTTGGACAAAAGAAAGAAATCGGCTAAAGGCTCAACGGGCTGACTAGGGTATACAACATATAAAAAGGTAGAATTTGACAAGAAAAAAAATGGAAACTATCGGTTAAAGCAAAGAAATGCCTACATCCTTTCCAACACTACACCTCCTTCATTTCATTTTGTATACACACCAGGCAAGTTCTAGACAATTCACAATGACATGGAATAGCAAAACCTCACTTCACACTTCATGCACATGCTCGAATCAAGATGCATTCACAGACTCTTTAATTAGTCAATTACATGAATTCAAGATTAAGCCTCCATCATAATGAATCAAATTCTCTAGCCTAGGTAACTCAACATATTTACAGAATTGCATGCTTTCAAACGAATCACTTTCACATTTTGAACATCAATTACAACACGCAACGAAATTTTAGTAACCATAAGCAACTACAGTTCATTGATGCAATCCACCAAAGAAAAACTAAAAACAATTAAAAATCCTACTCCTACCGACTACATTTCCCTTAAGACGGTCGTCATCCATCCATCATAGGGAATGGTCACTAGCTATGACATCGGTTCAATGGGACTATTCTCGGTAAAAGAACCGAAAACAAACTCTGAGAAACCCAAAAATAAAATTCGAAAAAAAAAATTTGCAACACATCGATCATTTCGATAGAAAGAAAATATTTACAAGTGCAAAATATTTTTGCTAAAATTTTTGAAAAATATCGATCATGTCGATAGAGAAAAAAATTATTTACAAAATTTATAAAATATTTACAATGGTAACCATAACTTTCAAAAACACACATCATTAACCACAAAACAAATATATGCACATACATCGCAAAACAGTTCACCACAGGGAAAGCACAAACATACATAAACATCAAGGAAAACTATACAGCGCCTATGTCCCAGCACCTAACTACTCCCCACCCCACACTTAAATCGAACACTGTCCCCAGTGTTCACAACAATACAAAGCACAAAAATTTGGGTGGTGAAACTCCCTGCTTAGTCGAAATATTCGACTTCTTCATCCGGTGCTGCGGCCTCGTCGCCCATGTCTGAATCAGCTCTATCGTCGTCATCGGACTCCACATCGGAGTCCTCACAATGTGTCTCCTCATCAGTAGGGACATCATCATCTGTCGGCTCTACAAAGGCTGGCCCCACCTTACATAAGGCTCTGGCATTCTCGCCAAAGGGGTAGTCCAGCTCCAACTGCCATAATTCCTCCTCGGTGGCTGGTCTCCCACCAATCCGTAGCTGCAGCATCTGCATGCCAAACATACGGGCCATGTACTGATCGTCACGAGCATGTCGCTCGCCCAAAGTCAATACCGGTCCGTGAGTAGTGTCGGGGGCCTTAGTCTTTGTCACGTCGAGGGCCCTCCGCTCCAACTGCGGAATGTAATCCAAGGCTTCTTCCTCAATGTCGAGGCCTCGGAGGAAGGTGGTGATGAGTCCGCCAAACCCGTATCTATGGCCCTGGTGCAGTATGGCTCTCTTCATGGCGGATATTATGACCGCCCCAACATTAATCTCAAGCCCTTTCATAAGGGCATACACCAAGCAGACACGGACCCGGGTCACATCTGTCATATGGACACCCGGGATCAAGCACGAACATACATTCTTCAGCCAGATTCTGGCCTCCCTATTCATCTGCGAATAAGGCAGAGTCTGGTGGTAACCCCTCTCTTTGTGTCTACTCCATCGGGCTGTGGATCGAGCCCCACACAACGTACGTCTGATGTCGGCGTACGGTGGGGTGATGTTTAGCTGGCGGAGAACGTAGGCGTCTGTGTCCCGCGCTCCAACGATGGCATTCAGCTGCTGGGGTTCCAGAGTGACAATCTGCCCTCTGATTTTTATAGTGTGGCTTTTGATGGCCGGGTTCCAGTTTGCATAAAATTCTCGGACCAAGTGAAGGTTGCACTCCTTGGGCTCCTGAAAAATAAAGCTGAGCCCAGCTGCTTCGATCCTCTGTACAATGCGAGGGAACTCCTGTGCAAGTGGTTCCCTTGCAATATGTTCCTCCGGGAAGTACTTGTTTTCTTTGTGTTTCGCATACCATTTCTTCCCTTCATCGGTGACCCATCGTGTTCCGTATTGGCGGCGTTGGCCGCGCGGAACAGCGGGTGCAGCTGGGACTACAGTGCCCAGTCTCATCCTTTTCCGTCCGATGGCTGAGGTAGAAGCACCCTTGCCTTTATCTTGTCTGCTAGCCATTGTACCTGTCAATTTACACAAACAAGCACAACGTTAAGCGAAAAACTTGTTAACTTTGGCTAATGTCGGGTTACACAAAATTTACCCCACATTTAGTCCTTAACAATATTTACAAAATTACAGCAAGGATAGCTCTATTTACAACCCCAAACACAAACAACTATACACATATTGCTTAGTGCGTTCACAACAAAAATTTGACAGCATAACGGTTAGCGTACTACTCAGACTTCATACAGCTAATCCTAATCCTACTATCGCTAACAATTCACACCTCGCACAAGCAACAAAAACAATAACAAAAATAAAAACAACTATAAAACATTTCATATACAAGCTAATCTAAACAATCTAACCAATTCACACATTTTAGGCATTTTCCCACAAAAATTCGAGAATTAGTCGTCTTTGAACATTTACACAATATTTACCACGACTTATCTCAAATAATAAACACACCCCGGCATCGATTTCATCAAATTATCAAGTGCCCAAGGCAAATTCAACAACCCAAGCCCTAGAATACAATTCGACAATCAAATTTGAATTATTTACATAATTGATAAGTTCAAACGCTAACTACAACAATCCGAACATAATTAATCACAAAATAATTCAACATCATGTTTAATTTCTACCTAGGGTGATATATCTCACCTTACATGCCCAAATTTGACAAAAATCGCCAAAAAATTGAGTTAGACGATGAAAACATACCTTAAAATTGAAGAACCGAAGAAACTTGACGTTTTTCCTTGCCTATCAACGTGGCACGTTGCTTGGGGAGGGGGAAATGGGTGTTTGGTCGCGGAGGGAAGAGGGAAATGGGGAAAATTGGGCAAAAATCGGGGTTATATTTAAAGAAAACACGCGGGTCACCCGGAAACCCGGTGTGACCCGGCACTGGATAAGGGACAACGTGTCATGGAGGGTAACGCGGAGCCCCTCCTCCGTGACACGGAGCCAACGCGTTGGCTTACTGGATTTTTGAAAAATCCAGATTTTGCCTTCAACGTGTCACGGAGGCCAATGCGGTGCACTGCCTCCGTGACACGGCGCCAACGCGCCAGTGCTCTGTTTCACCAATAAATTTAATTTTTCATACCTCGCCTCATTTTCTCGATTCCATGTATATTTCCTCCGTTATACCTGAAAATCACCTCACTAAACACAAATTGGTTAAATTAATAGATTTCCCTAACTAAAATAAAAAAATACTAACTAAAATGCAAATCTAAACCTAATCAAGAAAAGAAAAAGAAAAATAAAAATTATTTACACTAAAAAGATAGAAAGAAAATATTTTTCACGGGTTGCCTCCCGTGCAGCGCCTGGTTTACCGTCACGGCTCGACGTCTTTTAAGCTCACTTGTCTACTAGGGAGATGGACGATTTGTCCCGATCATGGTCATCCCCCCAGTAGTTCTCAACCTTATCCGGTGGCCTACCTAGTAACTCTCGGGAATCACTCAATCCATTAGCATTCCCATGATCAATTATGTTGATCACCGAGAGTTCTTTATAAACAGTCGGGAGCTTAGGTACCTTGTACACATCGAACACTTCGACCTTGTCATGTGCTCGCATCGTGAGTTGACCCGCAGCTACATCGATTAATGCCTTTCCGGTTGCCAAAAAGGGTCGTCCCAAAATAAATGGGACTTCAGCATCTGGTTCAAAGTCCAGAACAATAAAATCGACCGGAAAAATGAGGGAGCCTACTTGCACTAACACATCCTCAACAATGCCATCCGGCTTAGCTAAAGACCTATCTGCTAGCTGCAAGATTACCGTTGTAGGTCTAGGACTCCCTAGACCTAACTTTCTGAATACCGAAGATGGCATCAGATTTATGCTTGCCCCCAAGTCGCATAATCCACGCGCTCGGATACTTTGCCCAATAGTCAGCTGGATAGTAAAACTTCCAGGGTCTTTCAGTTTTGTGGGCAACCTATTCTGAATACGGGAAGTGCATTCCTCCGTTAAAGCTACCGTGGCATACTCGGTCAAACGACTTTTGTTAGCCACGATGTCTTTAATATACTTCGCATATTTTGGCACTCCCTGCAAGACATCAACAAGAGGTAAGTTAACATGTACCTGTTTAAGTACCTCCATGAATTTCTGGAAACACGCCTCCTCCTTGTGTTTCTTAAGTCGTTGAGGGAACGGGGGTGGAGGCCTTTCTGGTTCAGCTTCTTTAGTCTTCCCCTTATCTGAAATATGCTCTCCCTCAACATCTGCTGCTCCTGACTTTTGAGGCGGTCTTTCCGGTTCCACCTCCTTTAACTGTAAACCACTCCTCGTGGTCACTGCATTAACCTGCTTCGGATTAGGATCTGTGTCGCTAGGTAGTCCTCCTCTGGGTCTAGTATTTTGGGCACTAGCAAACTGCCCAAACTGATATTCAAGAGCCTTGGTCGCCAATTGATTGTTCTTCACTTCGGCTGCCAATTTGACATAGTCAGCCTGCAATTGTACCTGATTAGCGATCATGGTTTTGAACATCTCCTCAATAGTCGGTGATGGTGGTGGAGGAGGGGCACTATGATTTCTGAATTGAGCTTGATAATTTTGTTGCCCTCCTTGGTTTCTGTGCATACCCTGCCCTGAACTTTGGCCTTGTTGATTGTTGCTACCCCACGAAAAATTCGGATGGTTCCTCTAATTTGAGTTGTAGCCACTACCAAACTGCTGCTGATTTCTCTGTGCATTGCCCACAAAGTTAACAGAATCAGGATTTGCACCACAGCATTCAGTTGAATGCTCACTACTACCACACACTTCACACCACATCTGTTGAACTGCATTGACTGAAGCTGAAGGCTGGTTCAAATTTATATTGCTGAAGTGAGTGTTTAGCTGATTTTGCAAAGCAGATATCTGTGCAGTGATAGCTGTGAATCCATCTACTTCAAGCACTCCCGCTGCTTTCCTTGCTCCACCTCTTGAAGAATCTGCATTCCATTCTGGATTGCCTTGTGAAATTCGGTTGAGCAAAGTGTACAGCTCCTCATAGGTCTTCTCCAGCGCTTGCCCTCCAGCTGCTGAATCTAACAGAATTTTAGTGTGGGGTTCCAAACCCTCAATAAATGTGTGTACCAACACCTCATTGGACTGATGATGGTGAGGACAGTCCCGCAACATGGATTATTCCCAGGCTTGATAAAGATTTTCTCCTTCCCTTTGTTTAAAACTTAGGATTTGACTCCTAAGTCTGGCTGTTTTACCAGAAGGGAAAAATCTGATAAGAAACTTCCGTGCAAGATCATCCCACGTTGATATAGAGTTGGGTGGTTCAGCTTTTAACCACCTCTTGGCTTCACCAAGTAAGGAAAATGGAAATAAGGTGAGCCGAACATAATCAGGTGACACTCCAGCGGGTATATAAGTGTCACTTATCTCCAAAAAGTTCTGGAGATGTTGTTGTGGATCTTCGTGAGGGAGACCGGTAAATTGCCCGCTTGTGTGCAAAAGTTGCACCATATTCTGCTTTAATTCAAACCTCCCTCCAGGCTCTGGTTTGTGGATGCTAGAATGTACATTATTAGCGTGTGGGATTGCCACCTCGCGAACCGGCCTTGCTGCTGCTTCATCGGGCACTAAAACTACCCGCACAACTGGTGGATTTGGTTGCTCCATCATAGACTGTTTAAGCAACTACAGCTTCTTTCGAAGAGCTTCTCTACGTTGGCTATGAAACTCACGCTCAGGCTCTAAGTAAGATTCCACCAGCTCTTTGTCCCTTGCCAGTGTTCACAGAAACAAAATCTGCAAAATACAGGCTAAGACCAAGTTGCTAATTCTTAAGAAAATAAAAATACAAATACAGTAAATTTACATTAAACACAATTTTACAAATCGCCTAGCCTCCCCGGCAACGGCGCCAAAAACTTGTTCGCAGTTTGTTGCTACGGTTAAAAACCGACACGCAAGTGCACGTGGTCAAACAAGTAATAAAGTGGCTAAGTAGCCAAGTATCGATCTAAGGAGGCTCAAGATATGTAAAATTGCCTAGTTTACTATATTCCTATTTCACTTCTAATTATGCTAACAACAATGTAACCAAGAGTTACTTGAGTTTTTGGTTTCTAAACTATATATACTACAACTAATAACAACTATTTACTTGTGAATTCAGACAATGGATATGAACATGCCAAGGTTAAGAACAAGTAATGAACTTGATAATTATGATAATTTTGGTTAATTCTCTTCTTCATGTTGCTAGCCAAGAACATTTGCCTAGAAATTAAAACTCTCGTATTTAATTTCACTTTAGAATCATAAACCATCCGTCTACATTTCTGTGATCAAATGCAATTTATGACCTAGCACTACAATTCCGGTTCCTAAATTGACTAATACGGCTTTCAAGTATATTTCTATCAGGAAAGCACATCAAAACCCAATTTTCCCAAATCAAGTTAAGAACAATACCCTATTAATTCACAACTTTCCAATTTCTTGCTCTTTCGAGTGAAATTGGACTTTTTAGATGTACATTAATGTTGGCCAATCACTAATGCAGTAAAAACAAGAATTAATAGAACAACATTAAAGAAGAAGAAGAAACCATATCAATTAAAATCAGAATTCATTACACATGTTCAAAACCTCAGCAAGGAAGAGAATTAGCTACTCATTCTCGGATTGATCATCCTAAAATGAGTGTAAATCATACGTACAATTGATAGAAAGAAGAAAGGAAGAGAAGAAATCCCTTAGCTTTTCCAATCTTCAACTGCTACTAAGTGTGCTATTTATACTAGTGGGAAAGTTTTCCCAGAATAACAAGCAACGTGTCACGGAGGCCAACGCGGAGCACTGCCTCCGTGACACGGCGTGGACGCGGACCTTCACTGGAATTTCCAGGGTCCGAAAAATTAACCTCAACGTGGCACGGAGGCCATCGCGGAGGCCTATCTCCGTGCCACGGAGCTGACGCGCAGGCACACTGGAAATTGCCATTTTAATCCTTGCTCAGGCAGTGTGCTACCGCGATGGTAGCGTGGCACGGCTCCATCGCGGAGCGCCTATAAAATATGCATTCCAAGGTCTTTTCCACGCTCGCATCCAAGTCCAACTCCGACATAGTTCCAGCATGCATTTTAGCTCCTAAAAATCACATTTACCTGCAAAACAAATGCTAATCATGTTGGTTAGTATAAATTCGCATTTTATTACCAATTACATGATATTATATACACATTGCACAACAAACAAGGTAAAAATGATACGTTTGAGTATCACTTGGGCATATAAATCTGCCCAAGATCAAGGAGCACAATTCACAGCTAGATTCTGGCAGTCATTTCAGAGAGGCTTGGGAACGTAGGTTAACTTGAGTACAACATTCCATCCTCAAACAGACGGGCAGGCAGAACTTACAATTCAGACGCTCGAGGATATGTTGCGAGCATGTGTATTAGATTTTGGGGGCATTTGGTATGAGCATTTACCCCTTATAGAATTTGCTTACAATAATAGTTACCATTCAGCAAATTAGATGGCACCGTATGAGGCCTTATATGGGCGGAAGTGCAGGTCTCCAGTTGGTTGGTTTAAAGTTGGAGAATCAGGGTTAATTGGACCAGACATAATCCATCAATCAGAGGAGAAAGTGAAGCTTATCAGAGAGCGCTTGTTGATAGCTCAAAGTTGCTAGAAATCTTACTCTGATGTATGGAGTAGAAACCTGGAGTTCAATGTCAACGACTGGGTATTTCTGAAAATTTCGCCAATGAAGGGCGTGCTGAGGTTTGGTAAAAATGGAAAGATGAGCTCGAGGTTTATTGGGTCGTATCGAATCCTCCAGAGAAACATACGAGCTAGATTTGCCTCCAAAGTTAGAGTCCGTTCACCCGGTCTTTCATGTATCAATGATGCGGGAGTGTATAAGGGATCCATCCCGAGTTGTGCTAGTTGAGCATGTCCAGATTACGAAGGCCATATTAGATCGGCAGGTTCGTAGGTAAAGGACTAAAGATGTCGCATCTGTTAAGGTACTGTGGAGAAACAAGAATAGAGAAAAGATGACCAGGGAAGCCGAGGGAGACATGAAATCTAGATATCCTCATTTGTCCCAGACTTAGTCCAGACTATGTAGTTAAGGTAAAGTTGTTGATTCAGTTGTTGTTTTATGATTTATGTTATATATACTATTCAGTTGACTATAATCTTGTTGTAAAAGAGGTGTTATAGTGTTATGTGAAATGCTTGTATGGTACTTTTCTGCATTTCAGAGTTTTCAGATAGTCCATATTACAGGGGAGACTCTGCCAAAAGTTTTTCCAGAATAATAGTTGAAAGAGTTAGACTCCTGTAGGCTGTAGTTGACATTTGAGGACGAATGTTCCTAAGGGGGTAGGATGTTACACCCCATAAGTTTCTATCATTTAAATCAGCATATTCGTACGTTAGTCAAGAGTTTTAGAGTACGACGAGTATGAGAAAGGGCCCGGGGAAAGGTCGAACGAGCGCAAAATCGAGGTTGCGAGGGAGAAGGCCGGATAGGCTGCCACAAGGGGCAACGTGTCACGGACCTCTCCCTGCGTGTTGGGCACCGTGACACGGCCCTAAATTGCCGTGTTGGGGTCCGTGACACGAACTCCCCTTCCCACCGCCCAAATGTTATATATATTAAGTGGATTCAATTAGTTTTATTTCATATTAACATATCCTCATCCAAGAGAAGAGAGAACCCGCGATTTTCATCTAAATTTCCTCCATTGCGCTGCTAAACACAGTCCAAACTCAAATTAACTTCAGGTATTGAGTTCTAAGCCTGCAGGGAGCATTAATGGGGAGTTATTTTCTTGAAATTCGCCTAGCAAATCATAACCCCGCCGAGTAGAAGTTGTCAGAATTTCTCCAAATTAATTCCTATATAGTCACAGGCTTCAAGTAAGCATTTCTCCCTTCTAAACTTTTGAGAAATTATACGTTTTCGACCGTATTTCATTAAGTTGAAGTATAGTTCATATTAGTATTGTAAGTTATCATTTTCGCCGAATTTAGTACTGAAAAACTAGTCTCATTCTCCCAGTAATACAATTACAATTGGAAAGGACTATTGAATACGAATTGAAACTCGCCAGTTAATCAAAAATCGGCAATCGAGGTATGTCAAGGCGAATTCCTCCGGCAAGTTAGTTTTTTTAGTGTTGTAATACAGTTAGAATCCCAGTAAGAAAGCCAGAAGTATATCTATTGTGATTATATATTGCTATTAGTTTAAATCAGTACTCATGTTTAGTTTGGGATTGACTTTGCCCTGTATAGCCTTCTATAACCAACCCCGGGGTTACTAGCTGTGTCAACGCCCGCCAGGAGCTAGATAACGTCGCTCCAAGGAGCTATATGTCGTCCGCTAGGGACGAAGATGGGGTCCTTGGGCCTCATCTCTACTCCATGGCTGGACTATTATATACCGTATCGGTACCACACCCTCATCGAGCCTAGTGCCCGGGGTGTAGATATCAAGAGTCCATTGGACTCAGACACAGCTACAGTTCAGGGGATGAGTGGGCTCAGTTGCATACCTAAGGGACTGATAGGACATCTATAGTTATTAGATGACTCAGTGTGACCTTATTAGGGGTATATAGATTGAAGTGTACTCGCCAGGACTTATGGGGCCCCGAGTGGGTTATTCTGTGCTGGTTGTACCTTCCGCTTATGGGGGCCATGTAAGGTTCTTGTTTGTATTAATTACTGATAGATTAGATAGCAGGAAGTTCAGCTATTCGGATAGTATCTCTATTCTTTTCATTCAGTTACTTTCAGTTTCCTGTTAGTTCATTCAGTTATTTACAGTTAATGCCTTACATATTCGGCACATATTGTACTGACGCGCTTCTTGGGGCGCTGCATTACTTGCCTGCAGGTGTGGATAGACATGGTTCAGGACCTTCCTAGTAGCCAGCCAGGATTAGCAGTGCAGTCGGCTCCTTTCTTCCAGAGCTAACAGTTAGAAGGTTTACTCTTATGATTCTACAGTTTATAAGTAGGTCGGGGCCTTGTCTCGACCATTATATCACTGCTAGAGGCTTGCTAATTGTTTCAGATTTCCTGTGGTTAGTTGTTGTTTTTCCTTGTGGGCCCGTGCATGCTTTATTTTACATGTTGGCTGTGTGGGGACTTGTTTAGCTTTCAGTTAGCGGCCTTTTCGGCCATAGCTTAGTGTAGTAACAGTTATAACTATACATCATGGTGGTCTTGTCAGCCCCCGTAGGATTCCCTTCTATTACTTGTTTCTGGTTAGCAGTTTTCTTTTACAGGTGGTTATAAGGCCTTGTCGGTCAGGGACTGTGTTTACAGCCGAGATATAGCCCGTTGTTTTATTGACTTAAAGATTAGGCATGCACCAGAAGTGCATAACCTCAGTCCGGTCAATTCAAATACTAGTAGGGCACCAGGGCCAGTCATGCCTCCTAAGGTGGGGCGTGACATAAATATATCATCGATGATATATCATTTGTATCAGTTTGCAATTGGACATAACTCATTGAGATCTCATCACTTTTAATATTTCTTTTAGGTATGTAAACCTCTCATCAGGTTTCATGAAGTCTTATGGTGTAGGCTCTTTAAGAGCAAATCGTCTCCTTATTATGATCAATTTGCTTCGTTCTTTTTTTAAAAAATTATTTCATTTGCAACAAATTGGTCTATAATGTTTCATGCATATTATAGACTTTGTCCTTCAAGGACATTATTCTAATAGGAGTTTTTACAGCTAAAGTATGAAATTAATATTGGGTCAGCAAATGCATCTCACATTTGATTTGAATTATCTTTGAATGAGGATCATACTAATGATAATTCACAATATATTTCTTAGTTGTTTATTCGCTCCCCCTTATGTTAGAAAAAATAACATATATCCCTAATCTTCTTTGAAAAATTTATTTGCATGCATCATGATAAATTCATTAATCATTACTGCACATCAGAAGTTATTAGATAAAAAATATTTGATTTCTGACCATTAATCAATTGAGTTGAAAGGAGGGGGGATTGTTGATATTGATATAATTTTATAGGCATAATAAGTAAATAGACACTCAAATTTGGCCTCAACTAGCAATTAAGTATTCAAATTTTGAGATTGCACATCTAGGCACCTCAACATGTATCCACTGTGTCAGTTGAGCATTCTAACTTATAAAATAATTATCTAGGCATTTTTAAAATTTATGTGTCATGTCAGCATCAGGTGGCTATGTGATACAAGTGGGGACTAGTTGAAGTGTTTAGTTTTCAGTTGAAACCAAGTTAAGATGCCTAGATGTGCAAACTCAAAGTTTGAGTGCTTAATTACCGATTCAAGCCAAGTAGTTCTTATTTATGTATTATACCTAATTTTATATAATAAATTTATAATCGTAGTACTGTTTGGCGGTGTTGATGTTCCAAAATTAGTATTGTTGGATACAACTGTAATCACCTATTATGGGTCACCCAAACGTTTTGTTGAGCTGCTAGGGCCTTCACATGTTTTAAGGCTCTAGTCCCTTTTCATCTTCGAGGTGACCCAAAGTGATCATAGCATCCAAAACTCCCCTCTCGGGGGTTTTCTTGACTGCTTTCATAGATTCGAACTGTCTTCATCATCAAGGTTACAACTCCCACAATTCTAATGATTCCAACCCCTTTTGTCTATAGGAGTCAAACAGCCATCCTCAATCTGGGTGTGGTTGTCATCCACTATTGTTTCCTCGACACCTGGGGTACTTCTAGAGTTAACAAAGAGTTAATAGCATGCCAATATAGTAGCCCTGAAACCATTGTGGGAGCCAAATTGTTTACCTCAAAATGAGTGATTCAGAATAATAATTGCATTTACAAATGAAGTTCAAGGGCATGCCGATTATAATGACCAAATGGAATGTTCTTGATGCTAAACGACTTGCTAATGTACGTAATAAGAAATAATAGATAGGAACAATATATTAACAAATAATGAGTAAAAAGAGATCAAGTAAATCTTATTGAGTGGTCTACGATGAAATTGTCAAATAATGTCACTGAGAAAGCTCTAGCTTGAGAGTTTGATAGCTTGTTTTATAACTATGAGTATAATGTTTTCTTTTTATTTTTATGAAAATGATGAGGTACAAGTGAAGGGAAATGGTGCATTTATAGTATCGATCCTGAGTAACCTAGATGAGCTTGCATCGTTATTCCGAATCTCCATTAGGCAAAATTAACCTTGTCAAGTACGACTCAAGGTTGTGTTCGGTGTAATTATTCTCGCTGAGCCAAATCTTATTAGACTTCGACCTCTAATACATCTAAATGTCAAAATCGAATTTAACCCATACACAAGAAATTCTTATTACTTCGTTGTTGATCTGCATTACAATTCTAACTAGTTAAATCCTCGTAAAAAATCCTAATAAGATTTTAGGAAAGCGAGAACATGACCAACCACAGATATGTACACTGTTACAGCTCATTGCCACTGAATTATTGGTCTGCTAACTTTGAAATTCGTAGTATTCTTACACATGAAAACATTGTACGTACTTTTCACTGTTTTGTCCCAACTTGATACGTTCTATTATTTCTCATTTATTTTATCTTATATAAGTGGCTCGCCAATTTGATAATGACCTTCACATACCTACTTGTTTCTTCTGTCAGTTCAGCCAGCATTTTTATATTTTTTTTTCTCCATTAGAAAATTATTTATCAGTCCGTTGGGCCATTATATGGAAAGGATATTCCCTTTCTCTGGCCGGAACTAGTGATAGACACATTTTGATCTCAATTATAAGCCATTTATTTAATCAAGCACTATTATTGATACCTATAATGACAAACTGAAATTGATTAAAAATTTAAGAACCACGTCATCTATCTTTCTGAGGATTTATAAAAAAATATTTTTTCTATCTGTAAAATAAAAACAAAATCTGCATATATTTTAATTATTATAAAATTATATTAAATATATTATTATTTTTTTTATATTTATAAAAATATATAAAAATAAAATAGATGTATACTCTAATTTTCTTAAATTTTATTCATAAGATTATGTCAAATATATTAAAACACATCTTTTTTGCTTCTACATATACAAAATTTGACTTTCTCGCGTAAACACATGCTCAATCATTTTAACAAAGGCCAGCGGTGTGGATCACACATTATAAAATGAGGATTATAATGTTCAGATAATTTATGCAATAATTAATAATAAAAAATTTATAATTCATTAAGTACCTATTATATAAGAGGATAATAATAATTTTATTTACTTAGTTATTAATAAATTTTTATTTGATCCTTACGATATATAATTTAACTTTCAATTAATTAAAATATGTGATGCAATAAATGTGTTATACTTGAATTATTTTAGAAGTATATATGTCATTCTTAAATATAAAATAATAATTTAAAGTTACACAACATGTGGGTAATCAAATGATGGAATGGTTAATAATTTGAAAATTTGTGATTACTTCACAAGCAACATAATTTAAAATATACATTTTAAGTAATTAAAGATTAAATATGTGCAGTTAAATATCATAACAACTAAAGTGTTAACCCTTTTAAATAATTTGACCTTTGTACTGTTAATTCAAGTATTCACATTCCACATCATATATCTCATATAAATTAGAGTTAATTAAACTAAACACACTTATAATATGACTCAATTTTAATTTTTTTTTATATTTTAAAATTAAAAATTTATATCCTCTATATAATTTTAAAAAATATATACTGACACCCCTCTGTGGCATATTCGTAATAAATACATTACAGTAAAATTATTTAAGACACTTTAAGGTAAAAATATATTTATTTTTTTGGTTATGTATATTATGGTTCTGAAATTTAAAGAAGACTGAAAAATATTTTTGTTAATTTTTTTTTTTCACGTCTTTAATTACAAAAGAGAATATATATTATTTTATTAAAAACTATTGAACCGAAATAAACAGAAGATAGTTATACATTTATTTTAATTTATTTATTTATTCTCCGCTTTTATAGTTTTCTTAAATTTATTTAGTTAGATGAGAATCTTTGTAGAAGATACTTATTATACAGGAGATTGAAATATTTTCTTAAAATGTTAGGAAGACAATATTATATTTAAGAGTTTTTAACAATAAAATAATTTTCCAAAAACATAAACAATTGATCATCTTTTAAGTAATTTTTCACACTGTTAAAAAATTGACAGACTAAACCGAGCAACTACATTGATTTATTTACGATATTTTCAAGAGAAAAAAAAAAGACCGACGGAAGCCCGATCCATCATTTTTTTCAAAAAAAAAAATTAATGTACATTCGTTAGTTATGTTTTATATAAAAATGCACGAAAATTATATAAAAATATTAAGTTTTTTAAAAGAAAATGGACGGATATTTATTGGTTAATTTTGTGTAAAAATTATGATTGTGTTTTTATTTTTCTTAATGAAAATTGACAGATATTAACTTTTAAAATATAAAACTGCGATTGAAAATATAAATAAAAATAATAAAAATATTTTTATCAAAGAGTTTAAGTAATCTAGTGATAAAATTACTCAATATCATGATTTAATTTCAAATTGCTACACTTCTCTTCTATATATATTATAGTGTCTTTCAATGATTATGCTTTAGTGTACTTTACTTAAGAATAAACCTCAGAGGTTGTCTGATTTTAATCATCGTATTGTTAGATATAGCACGCTAAAAGCTACTCTTAGTTAGGCTGTATGTGCCGATTATTATATTATATTATAATGCGACTTGTTAAATATTATATTATCTATGTTATGAAAATATAATTATCCAATACAATAAATATCCACCGACTCCTTAATAAGTTAATTGATTAAAAATTTGGGTTCACGGTGGTCACTGCAATTTTTGGAAGTTAAAAGTAAAAAGTTAAAACTGAGAATTGGAGCTCTGAACTGTTATTCATCCTACTTTTGGATATTTCCTTTTCATCTTGGCTGGAACTTTATGATAACGACTTTTACGTCCATTCTGAAGGTCGACGAGTTCAATTTGTCCACTGCATTCAGCAAGTACAAAAATATTTACCGCATTGAAAAGGTTGCGGCGTAAAATGGTCACTGATGCTACGTTTTTCTCACTCATCATTCTGCTTTTTTAACTGACTGAAAGTTAATTGCTGTTTAACAAGTACTTTTTTATTTTTAATTTAGTCAAATTTTTTTATAATGACACTATTTATCTGAAGATCTTACTGTTGCTATAGTGAAACGTTGTTGTATATGTATATTAAAATTTGATGTTTAGATCTTATTTAGCTATTATAAATAAAAGTATGCAGATATCTAGTTTAATAATATTGTACACCAAAAAGAAGTAATGAATTACTAACCAAATTAACCAAAAAAAAAGAGTTTGAATATATGAAAAGTAAACACCATTAGTTTTTTCTTGTGAAGTTACGACCATAATTGGTGGACATTATTTTAACATAATATTTTTTTAGATATTCGTACTTCAAATTTACTAGGTGCATGACATTAATAATGGTTATCATAAATATTTTAATATTAATTTTTATGCATAATATATTTCTTACAAAATATTATAGAACAATATTTGAAAATGTTGTTATAAAAAGTTAATTTTACAAAGAATGTACTGTTATATAGAATGTCACTATTGTTATAGGTAAAAATGTTTTATCGAGAAGTAAAATATAACATTAAAAACGATTCTGTAGAAAATCAAATTGTTATTTTGAAACGCTATTATAACGAGGTCTGACTATATATATTTTTTTTGTTAGTCAGTGCCGAAAAAAATAAAAGATTTTTTTAGGCCAAACACATACACAATCCCTTAAACTTGTCTTCATTTTTCATTGGCACTCCAACTCAACCTTGTTCCATTTTAACCCTCCAACTCTATTTTTCATGTTCCATTTAAATAAATAAAAAATACTGTTTTTAATATTTTTATTATTTATTTATACTTTTCAACTGTAATTTTACACTTTAAAAATTGACCGACGTTTGTTAGTTTTCATAAAAATAAAATAAAAAATTGAGTGTAAATACTTAATATTATTTAGCGTAAACTATTCAACGCGTATTGATAAATATTTTTAAAAAGGTATAAAATATTTAATTAAATAATTCCACATATTTTTTTAATATCATCGAAGTCATTTGGCGTTAATCTAAATACCCTGCTTCCTAGTTTTTTAATCGCTCCAATTCGAGTAAAAAGAATTCATCTTTAATATGGGTAGAATAAAAAGACTCTGGTTTATTATTAATAACTATTGAGATCTATGTAGTTTTGATGATTGACAAAGTCGATGAAACAGGTCAGTTAAGTTGTTCCAAGGGAGTATAAAATTTACTGTCTAAAGAAGCTGACATGGCAGCAGTAAATGTTCCAATAAAGATAAGTGCACATATCAAAAGATGGTTAAGTCATGTCACATAATCTCAGTGAAACAAACATGTGCTAAATTGAAGTATTGGAGTTCCAATACAATACTAAAGAGGCAAAGAGTTTGACTCAAAGAAAGAGTCTCACTTGAAGTAGAACTGTAAGTCAAGAAGAGTTTGATTTGATGGGCAATTCGAAGTGAAGAACAACTCTCTGAAGAGTTGAACATGTGTTGATTTGTTGGAGTTTGGTTAAAACACAAAGGAAACCAAGAGATAGACTTGAAGAAAGACTCCTACTTGGAGTAGACTTCTAAGGTGCGCAAAGGTAGTTGCTGTAAAAATATTGAAGAGTTGTGTATATATAGAAGTGTGACTTCTCAAAGAAACTCGTGCACCCACAAAGAGAGAAAAATGAAATATATAAAGTGTGAGATTTTGCACCATTTGGAGTGTGAAGAAATTCAATTGTCGAACTTAGTCCTTATAAGTAATAGGCTAGAGTTAGAAATCTTGTATTAGGAGTTAGTCATTGAGTTGTAATTGATGTAGTCTTAATTCGGTGAGTTATAAACCGGATTAATAGCCTATTTGACCAAGCTTCTGGGAGGTCAAAAATACTTATTTTTTCTAAAAAGCACTTATTTAAAAAAAAAAGGTATTTGGCCAAACTTTTGGAGAAAATAAGTGCTTTTAGGGAGCAGCAGAAGCTGTTTTTCAGAAACTAAAAAAGTAGCTTCTCTCCAAAAGCACTTATTTGAAAAGCAATTTTCAAAAGCTTAGTCAAACACTAATTGTTGCTCAAAAGTGCTTTTTAAATTTATTGGCCAAACACAAACTGCTTCTCACAAAAAGTACTTTTTTTATAAGCACTTTTGAAAAAAACACTTCTCAAAATAAGCAAATTTGAGAAGCTTGACCAAACAGGCTGTAAAAGGATTTTGTCTTCAAGTAGAGTATACTAGGAGACGTTGGGAACACATTCCTAGGGATTGAGTGTGAACAGTTAGGAATTAGAGTTTATAATTCATTTAGGTTCCAAGTGTTCTAATTTGTTGTTTGAAGAGGCTCTTTGAAGTTAGTGAAGTTGGAGAAAATCCTGTGAGGTACAGGTCGTGGTTTTTTACCTTTTGAGCCGGGTGTTTTTCACGTAAAAATACTATATTCTTTACTTACCATTTTACTGCATTGTTGAAACACGTCACGCGACCTGTTTCAACCGTAGGCAATAAGCTAACGTAAATAAGTAAAATCGTGGTCGTGCAGCCTAACAATAACACTATTAAAAAACACTAAAAGTCAACTACTACATCTGGTTGTCAATGATTTTTTTTTAAAGAAAAACTGGCAGATATTAAGAAAATTGCCATATGTTCGTTGATTATTTTCCGTAAAAATGGGCAAAAACTATTAAAAATATATATATATTTTTTAAAATCAATGAATGTCCATCAATTCTTTATTTAATTTTTATGAAAATTAACAGACGCTCATCGATTTTTAAAGTGTAAAATTGCAGTTGAATAATATAAATAAAAATATAAAAATTAGTATTTTGATTTAAATAGAACATGAAAAATAGAGTTAGAGGGTTAAGGGCATCTCCAACCCACTAACTCTTTTTTTTTTTTGACTCTAGTAAACTCAAAATTTTTAGAGTCAAAAATAAAGTTGAAGAAAACCAACTCCAACCCACTACTCTATTTTTTACTCCAAAAAAGAATATTCTTCTTTTATTCTTCTCTCTTTTTAATATTATATTATTATTTTTATTTCATTTATTTGATTTTCTTAATTCATAAAATAAATTGTTGCTTCTTTTTCTACATAATCACCCTATATAATTCATATTTTTTTCTTACATAATCATTTAATATAAAATTATTTTATGTCCTATAGTTTTAAATAATATAAATTGAAAATAAATAATATATATTATACATATTGATGAAAAATTCAAATAAAAGTGAAATCATTGATGAAATATAATTAAATAAATAATACATAATTTATTTTAATTTATGAATAAACATTCAACTTTCAAGATTGCTACATTGCTCCCATAAATGCTCTATTAATGCATTATGAAGTTTAAAGTGAGCATCTTTATCCTTAATTTTTTTATGTCGAGCTAAAAATTATTCAAATCGATAATTTTCATTTATTATCATTTTTACTGTTGGAGTTGGACCTTCTGAAGTATCTTGAATTTGTGCATTAAAATCATGCACATCCTCGATTATCATGTTGTGTAGTATAATACATGTAGTTATTATATCATGTAGCATTTCTTTTCTCCAAAAACGTGACGGCGTTGCGATTTGAAAGCCTGCCAGATTACTAAATTATTTTTATAATTTTATAAATTATTATGTTATGTATTGTATTTTTTAATATTGATATATGTCCCTTACAACTTTATTAAATATTTATTATCCTGTTATTTAAAGTACATTCTGTCATTTATTAATAATATATTCTATTTGCACTTGTTATTTTCGTGGTGGTTATATTTTTTTATATAATTATAAATTATGATAAAATTAACTTATATTTTAAATAAAAATATTATATACATAAATTAATTTATAAAAATTACATTAAGTTAAATTTAAAATTAACATAATAAAAATACTACATAAAAAATAAATATGAATATTAGAGACTGATTAATGACCTTACAATTTATATTATGTTAAATTAAAATTTTCGATTATTAGAAATAATGATATTATATTCAACTACAAAAATAGAGTTGATGAATAGTGCAAACTCCAAATTTAAAGTTACACCAATCACACTCTATTTTTAACTCTAAAATTTAAAGTTACACCAATCACACTCTATTTTTAACTCTAAAATTTAAAGTTTAGAATTGAAAATAGAGGTGAGTTGGAGCACAAAACTCTAAAATTTAGAGTTAAAAATAAAGGTGGATTAGAGATAGTTTAAAATGGATCAAAACTGAGTTGAGTGTCAAAATGAAAAATAGATGCAAATTTAAGGGGTCATATATGTGTTTGACCTTTCTTTATATTTAAAAAGTATTTAATAATAAAAATTAACATTTCATCAATATTAGATTTCACTTTTTTTTATAACAAATCCACTTTATTTATTTTAAAAATAATATTAAAATATTATAATTTTATTATATTTTAAAATTTTATGTCCAATTAAACTATATTAAATAAATTAAAACGAAAGGGTAGTTTAAAAGCACTTTGGTGGAAGGAATCTGTCCTGAAATTGAAATTTCTGTTAAATAAAGATGCTTAATTGAAAGGAGGGAGTACCGTGCATGCCGTCTCAATACAAAAAGCTTACAAAATGATCGACTCGGAACAAACTTTTTTTCGGAAATATCTCCAATAATCAAATATTAAAATTCACACGATTTGATTTTCAAAATCCCTTCTTTCTTAACAAGAAAGCAATTAAATAGTCTTATAATCCCATTCTTTCTTTGAAATTTTCGGGTTCCCATGAGTTGATATATATACATCTTGTGCAGCTCTGCTGTGAATGAAAATTTTAATCAAAGCTACCAGACTGTACTTGTAATGAATAAAATTTACTAAAACGTTATCTTAACAAATGGTATGTATTACTACTCTTTCTATTTCACTTTATATATATATATATATATATATATATATATATATATATATATATACTTGACAAAAAGTATAATAAGAAAGAGAATTTTTAAAACTTATAATTTTAAATATATTAATTCTGCAACTATAAAAAATTTTAAAATGCGCTAAATACTAGCAACATAATAATAGTAGTACAGCGCATCAATTTGCTTCCCTCCGAAGTCCGAACATTCAATAAATCATTAATTCAGAAAAATTAGGCCAAATGTCCCTTTCAGTTGCCAGAAATCGGTCCTTCCCCTTGATAAACAAATCTACTTATCTGCGGTTTGAATTTCTTCTTCCATATTTCACCATTAGTCTCCCTTTTTTCAATTTCTACAATTACTAGTTTCTCAGTTAACCGGTTAACCACCACCATTAGAACAAAGTTACCATTCTGCCCCTCCACCTTGACAGATGTGCCACTTCTCTGTCCCACCGTCATCCCCTCCGCTTCCGCTACCTCCCCAATTTTCCCGATTATCTTCTCCGGCGACTCCACCGATACAAACCGTTCATTATCGATGATTCCCCCATTACCTTTAAGCAAATTGGAGATATTGAAACCAGAGGAATACGATATAATATCAAATGCATTCAGGAATTTTCCGGCAGAACCCGGACCCGACCAAGATTTGAATTCGAATTGGTGATCCAGTTTCACCTCTTGATACCCTTTTTGAAACCACGGGTCATTCTTAATCTCCTCAACAGTGATACGAGTAACCGGGTTGGTATCAAGTAACCGGGTCAACAACCTCTTCAACTCGGGCGAGGTCCATTTCGGGCAACGGAATTCACCTTTGTAAATTTTCCGATACATGGCCATTAAATTTGTATCATTGAAAGGTAAATACCCAGCATTGAACACAAAAAGGATAATACCACATGACCATATATCCACCTTAGCACCATCATAACCTTTCTTCGCCAAAATCTCCGGAGCTACGTAAGCAGGAGTCCCACAAAGTGTATGGAGCAACCCGTCGGGACGGATTTGATCTCTGACGGCGCTTAACCCGAAATCGGTAACTTTTAGGTCCCAATTTTCGTCCAGTAATAAATTCTCTGGTTTCAAATCCCGATGGTAGACGCCGTGAGAGTGGCAGTATCCAACGGCGGAGATTAACTGCTGGAAATAACGACGGCTGAGATCTTCGCTAAATCGGCCTTTAGCGAGCTTTGCGAAAAGTTCACCTCCTTTCGCGAATTCCAGGACAAAGTAGATTTTCTTCTTTGTGGCGAGAATTTCATGTAGGCGCACGATATGGGGGTGACGCAACCGGCGCATGATTTTGATTTCTCGCTTGACGTGCGCCGTTAGACCACCTTTGAGGATTTTCTGTTTGCTGACCACCTTAATCGCCACACTTTCTGCCGTCCTGATATCTCTGGCATGATACACCTTGCCAAATGCGCCACAGCCCAGGAGTTTACCCAGCTCATATTTGTGAAAGAGGTTTGAATTGACGTCCGGGGGAGTTAATTCGCCGTCGTCCGCGGCCGCGGCGGCGGATAGTAGGGACGGACTGCTTTCATGGTCATCTAAGATCTCTGGCATAACTATACCCACAGACCAGAAAAACAGTAACCCCTTTGTGAATTTTCTCTGCCCTTTGCATTAAAACACCGAGCAAATCAGATTTGCTCGATATCGGAAATGTTAAAATTTCAATCTTTCCGGTACCCGTTTTCGTCAATCAAACCCCGAAACAAAAAATTACTGAGGATTGAGGAATTGCTGAAAGATGTTATCTTTGGAGAGAGAAAAATGGGGAAATTGCTAGAAATGTAGAGAATGGCTATGGATTCATACAACAACTGGGGGTAGTTGATGAATACAAGGGTAAAACAAAGAAGATATATTTGGGTTTTCTAGAAGCAAAGGCATGAAGAGGGGAGAGAGGAAAATATAGATTTTGATGGAGGAATCCTGATTTACTCTCTAAGGGTATTTATTGTTGAGGGAAAATTGACGTCTCTCCTTCAATGGTCCCACACGTCGAACTAGGGAAGTTTGTTTTCCTATTTCCTTTTTTGTTTTCTTCTTCTATTTCATTTTTCCCTTTTGAGATCAGACCGTAGTTTACTCGGATCATAACATTAATCTCTCAATTTTATTTTAATATATTTATTAGTTCAAAATTTAAGATATAATTAATCATATTTTTTCAATTCTACTCTTTAGTATTTAAAGTTATTCTAAAATATAAAAAGAATGATTATTGTAGGTTTTCAAAAAATTAATAGAGTTATATTAGTTAAATATCACCCATATTAATTTTTTTTAATGGGTGTACACATCTTATTCTAACAATTAAAATGAAATAGAAAAAATACATTGTATCGTATTGTATTATTTTAATAAATATAATATTTAAATATATCGTATTAATTTTTCTTGTTATATAAAATCATATATTAATAATTAAAGGATAAATCATTAAAAAAATAAAATATGAGATAAAGCTTTTACAAGAAGATAAGATAAAAAATAAAATAAAATAATTGAATAATAGATAAAAATAAATTAAAAAATAAAATAAAACAACGACATGATCACAGAAATGAATTGAATTTAAAAAGTATGCTAAATTAGAAGATTACATGAAAAGGTGAAGCTACAAACTTAACAAATTAATTAAATGCTAATAACATGAATCATGAGGGTCGAGGGGCAACATATAATAACCTAGTAATAAAAGTTGTATTATGACAATCTAAATTTCTCATGTAAGTAGATAGAGTCGAATCTCTTCAACCAAATTACAAGTAATAGCCTCTTTTACCACACTGTACAAAGAGACAAATTCTTCAGAATGTGATGTACCTACGATTTTTCTACGAAGTTTCGTATGTCTAAGAATAAGGGAGTACGTGCATCTTTTGTGTATTCGCTATAATTCATCTATGTGTAACTGAATAATTTTGTTTTTTTATAAATATTATTATTTAATCATAAATATTCATAACTTTTAAATACAATTTTCATTATTATGTATAATAATATTCACATCTCCACCACCTTCTTAATCCTCTACACTCGCTACAAGAAAGTATGATATTTCCAACTTTTTATCAATAACTATAATATTATTGGCAAAAATTAATAAATGACAATAAATTAATAATATTGCTATATCATAGAACTTTAACCGCAATTTCTTTTTTAGTTGGCAACACTTTAATGTTGTTGCCATAATTTATAGGTAAGATGATAACTTTTTAATTTAAAAAATTGGCATATAAACCGTTTGGGTAACATCTTTATAATTTTGTTGGAGAATTTGAATAAATAGCGACAACTTATTTGATTGTTGCTATACATAGAATTTTCTAATCACATTTTTTTTGGTTACCAAATGTTTTAGATTTTTGTTGTCTTTATGAGCAAAATAATAAATTTTAAATACAAACAGAGTTAACAACAAAAAATTATTATTATTGAAATAAATTTTCTTTTTTCATTAATTGGGGCCTAAAATATAGGAAAAATTAATTTACTTTTTAATTTTTTATAAAAATAAGCGCGCGAAGCCTGTCTTTTGCTTTTCCTAATTTTTACCCCACCTTCTAGTTGCCATTTTGGCTAGGTTTTTTCTTTTGGACTATTCCTATTATAGCTTCCTCTCCTGGCTTACTGTTCTCGAATGCGTCGTGTTGCTGCTCATCGAAAACGGTATGTACTTCTCTTTAATTACTTTTGCTGTGATTGATTTTTAATAGAGTTATCCAAAACACTTTTTTTTGTGATTATCTTTTGTCAATAGTTTGTAATTTGATATGTGTATCTTTGTAATCATGAAAATCTAGAGTCAAAAAGAAGTATACAACTGTAGGCAGAGATTAAAATTTTCTTGAATAACATTTGTAATTTTTGTCCTCTAATTTCTTATGCTTCCAAATAGAATTTTGTATCAGTTTTTTCTTTTGTCCTTGTTCTATTTCTTATCTTTTGGTCAATGGGTCTTTCTGATTATTCATTTCATTATTATAATATATTTGAATGTAAAATATGGTTTGCTTGAAGTATTCTGTCCTAGAAGACTAGATTGGTACAGTAATTGGTGCTATATTTATCTTGTATTTTTTTTTATGTGCTAACACTTCGGTGATGAGAACGAGAAGCTGGCACTTCAGTTTGTGCAATTTCTTCTGTGGTTATTTCTTTGCTCTTTGCTTTGTGTTTTGCTGATCCAGATCGTATAGCTTCATCTTTTTGTTCGATCTTAATTTATGAGCTACTATTTTTCTCAGTTTTGTGTTGAATATTTTAACTTTTTTATATCATTTATTTGCTGGTTATTTAGGTTTGTCTGGGCTTTTCTTTTGTGTCGTTGCTATCCTTTCTACCATTACTTCTTCTTTTGCCTTTGCAACTTGTAGTTTGGCACGAATTAGTTTTCTAATTCATTTTTGAATTTTGTTTAAACCTAGTTGGTGGTTAAACATGTCGATCAAATATTAAAAAGAGAGAACAATTCAGGTAAAAGAATTCTTGATATTAAAACATAAGACTCGCCAATCTTTTTTCAAATAAATTTAATTACATTACCAATCCTAGAGCAACTTGATTTTAACTGATAATTTTGTAGTCTCAGAATAGAATAGATAGCTGAAGTGATGAACTTTTATAAGAATAGCATTAAAGGTGTTGAGTTAAGTATAAAATTTTACAAGCTAACGCAATATATACTGAGTATGAGTCGAACTTAATCATAAAAGCACATAAGAAATTTACATTATGTACTAAATATTAAGTTAGCAGGTTACAATCACGTTTTAAAAGCTAAACTATAGGCCATAACTATTTGTTAGCAGTCAACTTCCTTGAAATTATTTCTAAATAGATGGCTAGATGAATAAAAAAATTTTAATGCATAGTTCTTCTACCTCAGTTGTTAGCAACGGAAAGGAAAAAAAAAGCATAGATAAATAACTTTAAGAAAGGAACAAATTAACAAAAACTACAATATGGAAAAAGAACTTATATGTGAGATAATAAGACTGATAGTTGAAGATTGAGTTTGAAATCAAAAATAAAATTTGGACAGCTCTCGCAACCTATACCATATTGAATCAACTAAAGAATATATTCCTTCAATGTGGATAAGAAACTCGATGTACTATTCATTAATATGTTATTATTGATTTAAAAGATACCCAACCTCTTACTTTTTCAGGTGCCGCATTAACTTGCTTTTGAATTTTTATTTAAATTTTAACTTAGTTGAGAGAAATGATGAAGGATTTAAAAATTGTATGATTAAATTGTTATTATTGATTTATAAAAGGTCATATAATGATCTGCTTGTTTTATACATTGCTTTTGGAGTAAAGTTGTCACATTGTCAATAATGGAGAAAGGAACCACCACTAAATTTTTTAGTTGTCTTCTTAAAGTTCAAAAGTTTCAAATTGTTGGTTTAAATTCCTAACTTCTTGAGAAGTTCATCATTTGCTCACTTCTATTTCTAGTGTTGGATCTGTTTGATTTCTGAAAAATTTATTTTATATTGAGTCCCTGCTTTATATCGATTCCTTGTGTCAATGTCCACTAATAACCATGGTTGAACCGATTCACGTCGAGGTTTCTATATGATATTATTTTTTTTAAAGAAAACCACATACCTTGTCTTAGACACTATTTTTTCTATAATTCTCACAATAAATAGATGTCAAAGGTAAAAATTTATTTGTCTAATATACATAGCCAAATTGAAATTTTAGTTTGTCAAACATTGTCTACTAATAACCATAGGTCAATCTGCTGTAATGATCTAATTTTTCAGTTCAACTCAAAGAATTATTTTTCTGAGCCTTATTTTAACCTTTTCTTTCTTTATATTTTTGGTGCACAAATTATAAGTCGTTGAATAAAAGCTTATCATATAGTTTATATTTAACAGTTTGTATTTTATTGTAGGTAAGTATATGATGGATTAGAATTGGATACTTCTTAGGAGTAGAACATTATCGGAATACTTAAATGGTGTGAAACAGTTTTTGAACTTTGTTTTTTCTGATCTTGGGGTTGGTATAAGAATTCAGTGTCCGTGCATTTAATTTAACAATATGCCGAAGAAAACATGAGAAGAAGTGAATATAGATTTACTTAATTGAGGAATAGATCCAACCTAAAAAAGGTGGATTTTTCATGGTGAGTCGGATTCATCATTAGATGATGAAATAAAATCTGGTGCAGACTCAAATTTAGAAAATAATGATACTTCCACTTTTGAAATATTTCATGATATGTGTCAATGTGTTTTCACTAATAATTATGAGTTTGACGATACTACTGAGTATAGATATGAAGAGCCTAATACAGAAGCTAAGAGTTTTTATAGATTATTATGGGCTACAGAACAAAGTAGTATCTCAATTGTGAAAAGTTCTCAAAACTCTCTTTTGTTATGAGTCTTTTTCAAATGAAGTGTCTGCATGGTAAGAGCAATACTTCATTTGACTATTTGTTGAATTATTGAGAGATGTTTTTTTCAAAGAAAATGTGCTTCCTAATTTTCTCTATGAAGTTCAAAAGATCATTAAAGATTTGAGTTTAAATTATATGAAAATAGATTGATGTGTTAATAATTGCATCTTATATAGAAAGAAAATATGCAGATCTTGAGCAATGCCCTAAATATGGTGAGAAAATATGAATAGTGAGAAAAAGAGAAGATATTGATGAGGAGATAACTTCGCGAAAATTAAATCAGAGAAAAAGAATTCCTAGAAAGATTCTTATATAGTTTTCTTTAATACTAGGATTACAACGATTATTGATGACAAAACAAAATGCGGAAGATATGAGGTGTCATAAAACCACGCGAGTTAATGATGGAGTAATGAGGTATCCAACTGACTCATTGTTATGGAAAGCTTTTGATGAGGAGCATCCTACTTTTGCTTCAGATCCACGTAATATAAGATTAGGACGTGCTTCAGATGGTTTTAATCCTTTTGGTTCAATGAGTAATGCTTATAGCATGTGACCAATAGACTTGATTTCATATAATCTCCCTTTGTGACTTTGCATAAAACAATCTAATATTTTTCTGTCCTTGCTAATTCCTGGCCCAAAAGGCCTTGGTATGGATATTGATGTGCACCTTCAACTTTTGGTTGATGATTTGAAAACTTTATATGTGATGGAGTTGAGACTTATGATGCTATGAAATAAAATTTTAAATTGTGTGCTTCTTTACTGTGAATAATTAATAATTTTTCAGCTTATGGTATCTTGTCTGATTGGAGTACTAAAGATAAATTTGCTTGTCCAGTTTGTCATGTACATACTTATTAAATGTACTTAAATATGGTTAAATGCATTGGTATATGGATCATCATAGGTTCTTGGAGAATGATCATTCTTATCGTTGAAATAAAAGTTCTTTTGAAAATACAAGGGAAGAAAGACTTGCAACAGAAGCTTTGAGTGGAGATGATGTGCTTTTGAAATTAAATACATCTTCACAGGGGTTAGACAATGGTAACACGACAAAAAAGAAAATGAGATACTAAAAGATGTGATAATTGAAAACAAAAGCATATTCTTTCAACTTTCATATTGGAAGACTGTATTATTATGCCACAATTTGGATGTAATGCATATTGAAAAGAATATTAGTGAAATTGTGATAGGGATCTTGCTGGATCTTGAAATAAAGAACACATGAAATCTCAATTGGACATACAAGAGATGAAAATTAAAAACCACTACATCCAATAAAGAATGGGAATAAATATATACTCTCACTGAAAAATTATACAACGTTCAAACCTGAGAAGATTCAATTCTGTCAACTCATCAAAGAAGTTAAGTTTCTTGATGCTTATACTTCTAACATTAGTCGTTGTGTCAAAATTAAGGAAGCTAGAATTTTTGAACTTAAAAGTCATGACGACCATGTTCTTTTTAAGCGCATTTTTCCAGTTGTTATTAAAGGAATTTTTTCGAAAGATGAGTATGATCCACTAATTGAATTATCATTATTTTTTAGTAATTTGTACGTTAAGGAGTCGTGTATGGAGAGATTAAAGCAACTGGATAAGAGTATACGAACAACAATTTGTAAATTAGAACGTATATTTTTACCAAACTTCTTTGATGTTATGATTCATTTGGCACAAGAGGCAAAGGTGGCTGGTTCCGTTCAATTTTGATGGATGTATTATATTGAAAGGTTAGATTTTCACTATATTAAATTGTTCTTTTAGATGAAAATTTTCTTGCAAACCTGATATATCTTTACTACATAGATATTTGCACAAGTTAAAAGGATATGTACGCATAACGCTCATCCAGAAAGATCAATTGCTGAAGGTTATCTTGCAGAGGAGTGCATGCCAATTTGTTCTAGATATTTGACTGATACAGAGACAAAATAAAATCGTTTGAATAAAAATTCTGGTTCTGCTAACATAGATCCTAAGGGCTTATTTGTATTTAACTATCATGGTAGATCGTTAGCAGGGGGTGATTGAAAAAACTAATCTTGAAATTAATCAAGCTCATTTTTATATCCTTCAAAATTATGAGAAAGTTCATCTTTGGATTGAGTAAGATATCTTTCACCTAGTTTACATTATTTTCTTCTTATGAATACTCTTAACAACTATATTTAATATCTTATCTTATTTTTTTAAATGTTCACAATTCATAAAGAACATCTAGAGATGTTATTAAAGGAGAATAATAGAAATGTTGTCAAGAGGCATAAGAAGTAATTTCCTTTATGGTTTGAAAAACGGATAAGTTATATCATTTGATGCTAGTTTATCTATTTTAAGAAAATCTGAAAATTTATTTTTCAAGTAATGTTAATGTTTATTTGTTTGTATTTGAAATACTATAGGTTCGATAATTAAAATAAAATGGTGATGGTAGAATTACTGATCAATTATTAATTTTATAAAGATGTCTGAATCCTTATGTTTATTGCCATAACGAATATATCCTGAATGGTTATAGATTTCGAACAATGGAATCTGAACTATATGTGAAAAGTCAAAAATAGTGATATTGTTATAAAGAGTGATGAGCATACCAAAATTATTGATTATTATATAAAGATAAGAAAGATTTTAGAGGTCCAATATATGGACAATAATTTAGTCATACTATTTCAATGTGATTGATTTGAAATTCCGCCTCAAGGTTGAAGTCAAAGTAGAGGTTATAAAAGGAATGATTATGGACTCCTATGTGTAGATTTGAAAGGAATTCGTTACAATGATGATCCGTTCATTTTAGGCTCGCAAGCTCAATTGTGTATTATGTTAAATATGGTGAAAATAAAAAATGGCATGCAGTGATAAAGGTAAGGCCGAAAAATTTGTATATATACCCAAACAAGAAGATGAAATATAGCTGTTTCAATTAATTGACTTGGTTGAAAAGGGAGAAATAAATATATAAAGGGAAAAACGATGCCATTAGAATTCAAAGAGAAGACATTGATGGAGTGAGTGTTGAAGTACCTTCTCTCAATGGCAAGAAAGAAATAGAATTAGAAGTTGTAGATGAATCTGATCATGAAAATGAAGATGACTTCAATAACTTTGCAACAGAGGAAGAATATCTTTCTGAGGATGGTCAAATGAAATTGAGAATGATGATTGATTATGTCATAAACTAGTCTCCAGGATAACTTTGCTTATTTCAATAGCTTTCTTCACAGGACTTATGTTTTTTCATCACCTTGCCGAAATGGTTAATCTCTAATTTCTTTTTTTCTTTTTTTCTTTATTTCTTATCATTTTTGCTTCATAAATTTATTTGTTTCTGTAGTTGCTGGACATATCTTGTCTCTTTCTTAGTATTTTGCTACCTTCTTTTTATTTTTTACTAGTCTTCAATAATATAATGATTTTAAATATGAGTTACAACCTATTATGATGACAGATGTGCATGTCTCCGATGTTGTAGGATCGGCTGGTATAAGTTCAAATCCACTATAAGGTAATTAATTAATTCAGTAAAAACTATCCCTTTAAAATATATAGTTGCATGTTTTGTTTGATATACACCTAAATATTTTCATATATTCCTGAAGGACAAAAGAGAAAGGGAAGGGGGAAAATAAAAGGGTTTTCAATCCAAAAAAAAATAATTCAAAGTGATAATGAAAAGTTGAAGGTGATTATTTCACTAAATCGAATAATAGCAGTAGGCCCTGGAGCTAATGATTTTGTTATCAAAATTTCTATCAAAGTTTTTCAGCATGCAAAGCATGATTTTAAAAAGTGGAAAAGAAAGTTTTTGATCTTGCAAAAGATCATAATATAATTTCACTGTATTTCTTTTAAATTTATAAATTTTAGGTCCATGAATGAATAGAATTGAACCACAACACTTGGTAAGCCAAAATAGAAAGCACCAGATTTTCTCATGTGTTGAACCTTACATACTGTCAAGTCCTACTGCATAAACGTCATGTATGATTGTTGTTAGAGTAACTATTATATATTATTGGAACGTATTAAACATTTAGTTTTATCTGCCTTTGCTTTTCTCCCTTGCTCGACTTATAGGGTGGATATTTTATCTGACTTAGTATTATATGAGAAAGAGACATGTCATATATATATATATATATATATATATATATATATATATATTACATGCTTTATTAAAACTACACATTCTAGAAGTAGTTAACTTAAGTCATGCCTATATCTTTTACAATTACTAGGTCACTCAATCTATTATCTTTCGCTACAAGAGGCCTAAGTTGTTATATAGTGTGAATATTATAGGCTGAAGTACTTATTTCCTTTTCTTTATTGGCCTAGCAGCAGGATTAGCATATATGTAGCATTTTTATTTGTTGATCTCTATGAGGTGAATATCTGGTGTTTATGAAGTAGAAGGCGCAAAACACAATTAAAGAAGTCTAAGAAAACTCAAAGGGCTCTATGATCTGTTAGTTAGTTATGACATTTTCTTTTCAACGTGTAGCTAAAAAGATAAATCATTTAACACTATAGGAGATATAAGAGGCTTTGAATGACAGAACCAACTTAGAAAGATTTCTTAATTTGAAATGTCAATGAAATCTTCTCTAGGATGGAACTGAGCGTGGAGTTCATGTATAACGTATTGAATAATGTGTGTCGACCTTAGGTCGGGGCTTCAAGTGTTAAAAAGGAGAGATATCTAATTAAAATTTATCTACAATGATTCTTTTCCTTGTACTAAATAATAGCTCTTCATCAATTAAAGGCATGTCTAATCAAAGTTGAAAGATTGTTGTAGTTTTGGTTGAGTTTAAATGATATACTCACTTGGCTTAGTTAATTCTCAAGTTTCGAGTTCCTTTCTTTATCTCTATTTTTTGAACAATGCTCAAATTCTTGTGGACGGTAAAGGGGCTTTATTGAAGAGTCTCCTTCAATTGATTATTAGATTTTTTGTTGAATTTAAATTTTAGGATATATTATACCTACATTAAGCTCCTGTTATAATTAATAAAAAATTTCCTACTTCTTTTCATTGTGCAAAATATACTCTATATTAAATTAGTAGATGATCGAGAATTCTTAAAATCTTTAGATAGTCTCTCTTATTTGCATGTTGCATCGTGGGCTCATTGCCCTCAATTCCTCCATTACTAATGATTCCCTTTTCGACATACTAGACAGTATATTCAAAAGGTTTCGAGCCTTGTTGGACTTTAAAAAGTGCTGAACTTGATGAAGGTAATACCTCAAATCATCATTGGTTAAACTGTGATTAGTTCTTTTAGCTATCTATTGTATCTTTACTTCCTATTGTTATGGAATTGGAAGTCGTAAATCAACTGCTTTGGTTGGTAGTACTATGAATTTATTTTTTGATATGGTAAAATTTAGATAGTAGTAAGAGATTGAGCAGACATTGGTTACCTATTAAATAAAAAGGAAAGAACAAACTTTGTTATTTGCTAAATCTACGGCAGATGAGATTAATTGGCCAACTTCAAGATACAAGAAAGATAGAAGAAACGAAAGCTTAGTTTTAACAAATAATTCTATACCGACTCTTTCTTTTGGCCACATCCTTGTGGCTGCTTCTTTGTTTTTGTTAAATTTCTTCTCTCTAAATACAATTCACATGCCAAATGAACCTTAAATTTTGAAATGCTAACCTTTCCTTTTTAGTTTGTATCGAGAAGCACAGGGAAGGGCTAACACAAAGAAATACCTTCTTTATTAGATAAGAAATTTCATTACATGACATCATGAAGTGCTAACCTGCCTCTAAATTATCCCTTTTTGTTCTTGTATATTTTTATTTTTATTAATTAACTCACTGTAGAGTGAAAAGATAGCTAGTGTCTCATAAGATAACAATTACTATAGTTTTTTTTATAATGAAATGATAGCCAATATTATATCATATTTTTATCTAAGAAAAATAAGATAAAAAATCAACAATTTAGCTTTAACGTATCTTATGTGCTTTGATTTCTCATTTTCTTGAGCAACTGTGTGATATATGCTATGCATATAATTTGTATATTATCTTAATTTTTTTAGATATTAGGAAGTTTAGTCATAAAGATGAGCCTGCAAGATTAATAAAAAGTGACGTGTATCTTAGTATTTTTTTTTTTACCTGAGTTATAATATTATTTTGGATTCAGAACTTCAGTTTCTATGTAAATTTTAAATTGGGGGATTGAATTTCAGACTCTTAGCATTTTTCAGCAACTTATCACGGGCAAAATATGGCTTAACATTATGATATTTGTTCATTACCGGGTTTGTGATATATGATTTTAAGTTTCTATTTAAATTTAGAATCTGACTTGAATTTTTAGTCTTATTAATGTTTCTGAATTTTATGTGTGGGATATGACTTATGTCCTTGTTATATCCATTAGCCATTGTAACCCGGTATTTGAAGAGTACATACCTTATCTTTCTTTATGATAAGGACTCCCTAAGAGAATCAACCCTACTATTGGAACTTGTCAATTATAATGACAAGAAACTTGTATGGAAGCATAACTTAACTTTCTCAATACTACTTTTATGGATGAACATCATGCAGATTTTGATTCTTGTCCAGCTAAATTTTCTCTTTTGCTGTTAGTTGAACAATTTGTTTCTTTTACTAGGAAAGGAAATAAAGATAAAGGTGAATATTCACTTTTCAATGGAGGAAGTATCGGTTATTGGTGATATTGAAAGTATAAATTTTGAGCAATGAAAATGAAGTGCTCCTTAACCTTCTTTCTTTTTCCTTTTCCTTTTAGCAGAGAAGATGATAAATTTTAAGTTTGATGATTGTAGCATAGGACTAACCTTTTTCTTAATCTAAACAAATATGTAAAAGTTAGTTAGACAATCAAAGTCTTATTTAAGCTTACATAAATTTTATTTCGAGCGCGATATACCTTCCAGCTTCCAGACATACAACATAATTGGAATACTATACTTGAAACAACTAAGAAAAAAAATCGATATAGTTGTAGCAGACACCATAAGCATTTCAATAAATTTGCTACAAAGGAGGAAAGCTTGCAGAATATACCAATAGAACTTGATGAAGCTGAATGAAAATTTTTGGTGAAATATTTCAACTCTTACTCTTTTAAGGTAATTAGGAATACATAATTACCTTTACAACATTATTAATTTTTTATTTTAATTGATATACTTAAATTCAAATATATTCATGAACTCATATTTAATGCAGAAAATGAGTGAAATGAACAAAATTAATAAGGCAAAGCAAGAAATAAAATATATCCGTGGCCAAAAGTCCTTCCAGGCAGTATCTTTTGCAGCGGTAAGATATCTTACGTTTGAAAAATTCTAATTATTCTTTGTTTAATAACATAATTTGATTTGTTCTGATAGAAAGATACAAACTTGAAAAAGAGCCAAACTTTTAGAAACATTGAAAAATGACTCACATGAAGAATGGACATTGGGTTTATAATACCTCTGCTAAATGAAATGTACATGAAAAACTCTTATCTTTGTTCCTAGAATCTGAGTTTGTTGAAACAAATATTAAAAGTTAAAGCTTGTGTAACTTATTTGTAGGATAAGATGAAAGAGTTCGTCGATGAAAAATTCAAGAAATTTAAAAGGGTGCTGATGTGGACCTTATGTGAATGTTGTATTTGTGAAAATTGTGGGAGAAAAGTTAGTATATTATCATGGCCAAGCTTCGAATATTAAGCCTTCTAGTAGAAAATCCATCAACGAAATTCAACAACAATTGCAAGCACAACAAAAAGAACGAGAGAACATAGAATGCAAAGTAATGAAAGTATAAAATCATCTTGAGGAGGAGTAAAAAAATGAAGAAGTCATGAAAGCTCGTCTAGTGTGTGAGCAAAAAATGCTAAAGAAGGGTATCATGATACCTGTATCTCGTATGCAAAGTGGTCAGACACTTAGTTTATGAAAGTAAACTTTTAATTAATTGCTTGCTTGCTTGAAGCTATAAACTATTTTGTATTTTGTTGGAGAAAACTGGTCATGCTCTTTTGATGCTGTAATAGTTTTTCTTAGTTTCATCATATTCAAATTCTTTAGTTGTTCTATGTTTAGCAGGCTACCCTTCCTGCTGCAATTTCAAATATTATTACTACTTCAAGTAGCTCAAATGAAGCAAGTCCTACAAGTGTTATGAATGATGTCATGGTAAGCACATTTCATCTAATTAATTAAAAGATATTTTTTTGGCTAGTTGTATGTATGCATGAATGTGTTTATGTGCTTGAATCGATCTTTATATATGCTAAAAATTTAATTATTTGGCGGCAATTTTCTACTTATAGTTTTGGGATCATCCAATACAAGAGAAGATTTAATTATTTGGTGTTTGAATGTGTAAATCTTTTTGTTGTATTGACCTATTTCATTTTAAAAAAAATTAATATATGATTGAGCCTATAGCAACTTCCAGGTGGTTATCTTGTTAATATATCGATGGTCTCCAAGAATAGTGTTACACCTCGTAAAAGTTACTGATTAGTAAGTGTACACGTGAATTTGTGATGAGTAAGAAGAGCTTGACGCTTATGGAAAAAACTTCGGGAGCAGGGTTGGGCGAGACTAGGCCGCGAGGAGCAAGCGTGACGTGCCAGCCAGCAGTGCACTGGCCAGCGCGGCACGCCAGGCTTGATACCTCAATGGGAGGCGCGAGGCGCTAGGATGACAGCCTTAATCGGAGGCGCGAGGTGCCAGGATGGTAGCCTCAATGGGAGGCGATGCGCGTCAGGGTGGAAGCCTCAATGGGAGGCGCGAGGCACACCCTCTACCACCGTCCCAACATGTATATATAAAGCCTCCTCGCTTGATTAAATCATTTCCCTATCCTTGTTTCGGCATGAGAAGGATTATATGAAGATTTCAATTGATTCTCATCTGGTTACGCTATCAAACGCCGTTCAAATTCAAATTAACTTTGGGTATCGAAGTTTAAGCCCGCATGGAGCATTACTACAGAGTTATTTTCATAAAATTCGCTCGACGAATCATAACCCCGCCGAACCAAAGTTATCAGAATTGCTCCAAACTGATTTCTGTACAATCACAGGCTTCAAGTAAGCATTTCTCCTTCTAAACTATCGGGAAATAGTAAGTTTTCAGCTGTATTTTATGTAAATGAATTATGGTTGCTATTAATGTCAAAAGTTATCCTTTTTCGCCGAATTTAATATTGAAATTCATCTCTTTCTCCCAGTATAATAGTTACGGCTGAAAAGAGTTGACAAATCCAAGTGAAACTCATCGGTTATTCGGGAAACGATAGCTAAGGTATGTAAATCTTAATCCTCGACAAGTTATTCTCGTCATACATGTTATGACTTATGTTCTCGAGTAGAAATAACGATCCCATATGCTACAGATAGTCGCTATCAATAAATTGTGATTAGACATATTATAATTAACCGTCGTCAATATATAAAGGTCAGATATGCTTTGATTAGCTGCTATCAGTAGACTACGGTTATATGAGTTCTGGTTAGCTACTAGAAAACGTATATAGATTATACCGCAGTATCTCTCATCGAGAAAGAGCATGTTAAGTGTGTCACACGCTAGGAGCGTCATAAAAATTCCTTTGTTCTTCAGTTCAATGTGTTAGTAGAATCAGACGTTATATTGTCAGGCCTAGACCCTAGAAGCTTGTAGACAGTTATTGGGACTGAGATAGTAAATTGAACAGCATAGGCGCAGCTAGGTGATGTAACAATCAATACGATGCCTGTATTGTCAGTACAGCTCGCCAGAGACCGTTGGTGTATCTTGACGCCTCCAGGGCCAGAATTATGTGAGTATGGCCATACCCCAGAGTCAGTGGCATTGGATTTTCCTAGAGAGTTGAAGGTAGGTCCGCAACATAGTGGCTATTGTCGGTGACAGAGAGCTTTAGTCGACGTGGTGCTTATTGCACAAATCACTCAGGGCACCACCTCAGTTGTATCAGCCTGATAGAATAGTAGATACCCTAAGGGAGGGGGGGGGGGGGGAGTTTTGTTAGTAGCTAGATACGGGGCCAACACCCTAACTTACTCATATCAGATATCCAGGTACAGGTTGTCGGGAACGGCTAAGTCCAAATAAACACACCTACGAGGTTAGGAATCGCCCAAAGAAGGCATATGAAATCTAAACAGACTCAGCGTCCAAGGGACTAGAACCACAATTTTACAGTATTACCTCCAAGCTGAGAGTTGTAATAAGCTACCTAAGGGAGGTTATGGTTGACTGCTCAGGAGCATATCCGACTAGTAGCAGCCCTACAGTTGTTCCACAAAGAGGGAAAGCATCCCAGAGTAAACCTATCATGGTCAGCTATTATGAATAGCATCGAGACGATAGTGACACCATAATAACCCTCGTCAGAATTCCCTAGCTAGGTTGGTTATTCCTTACAACATCTAGGCATTAGATGTTATTGCCTATAGGGTCGGTTTATAAGGGCCGTATTGAGTTCCATTCACTGAGGCTGTAAGGGCCGTATTGAGTTCCATATCGAGTTACAGTTTACATAAAAAAATCCTTAATGGTCAGATAGTAAAAGTGGACTTGGTTGTACTTGTCTGGGCTTATGGGGGCCCAGATAGGTTTTTTTATGTTGTTTGTACCTTCCAGACATATGGGGGCCAGGTTAGGTTCTTGTTTGTATTCTTGCCTGCCAGTTATAGTTTATGAATGTGTAATCATACAATCTTAGCTCACATACATGTAGCGTTTTTCTAGATACAAATTACGAATAAGCAAGCTTACAGGTTTAGAAAGACAAGATTCAGGGTCTTCAGTAGCAGCTGTTCAGAGTCAGCTGTTGACCAGCTCCTTTCATCCGAAGTTGCCATGTGGTATAGGTTCAGTCTTTCTTTGTATAGAATTGGGTAGGCCGGGGCCCTATCCTGACCACTATTTATATTCTTAGAGGCTTATAGACTACAATTGTCCGTTAGTTAGCTGTTGTTGGCCGTGTGGAGCCCATATACATCTTATTTTACGTGTTGGCCATGTGGGGCCTAGTATAGCGTCTGATTTTCATTTTCGTTATAACTAAATATCATGGTGGTCTGGTTGACCTGCATAGGATTCCTTGTTATTGTTGTTGCTAGTTAGCTGATTTCTTTTATAGGTGGCTATGCGGCCTTGTCAGCTAGAGCTGTGTTTACAGCCGAGATATAGCCCGTTGTTTTCTTGAATTGAGTTTTATGCCCACACCAGACGTGCATATAAGCCTGGCCAGATTAGTCAGATTCCAGTGTGGCACTAGGTGCAATTCATGCCTCCCATGGTAGAGCGTGACAGACTTGGTATCAGAGCCAGGTTCGTATCCTAGGGAATCTGCAAGCCATGTCTAGTAGAATCTTTCTTATAAATGTGTTGTGCACTACATTCTATAAGCATGAGGCTACGAGGCATGATAGTATGGTTACCCCTCCTTCTTCTTAGATTGTGCTATAGAGCAGAGTTGTATAGGGTTGAGTCCCTAAGCTTTCATTGTTATGTCTGTCTAGAATAATGTTCGATATATGACAGACACCAACCAGTTGCAAGATAACTATAACAATAGGAGGAGGTACCGGTGAAGTGCTTCAATTGGGAGGCGGTTAGAGCCAAGGGCGAAAGTAGACGTCTTTTACATTTTTCCATCACCCTCCCGACGTACCAGGAACCTCATAATGAGATAGATATGCCAGTGCTATCCCCAGTTCTCCCTACAACTTCAAAATAGGTGGTTAGGAGTATAATATATATGTACATATGAGATGGTTTACCTATTAGATATTTAGAATTATCCAGGGGCAACAGTTAATGTTGAATTTCCTAAAAGGTGCGAAAGAAGGAGGAAATTTCAGGATTCCTACCCCAACTTTTCGGATGTACTAAGGTTCTATACCTCAGTCCTACTATAGTAAGATAGGTCATTTTTCCACCTTCTAATTTGTTCTTTCAGTACAACAGATAATGTAGGTATTGGTGGTATGGTGCTCAGAATGAATAGTAAAAAAGGGCTAGAATTGTTGCCTCCAAGAAGGATTAGAAAGTGGTTGGAGCACTTAGTATTTACAAGTTATCTAGACTCTTATGGTAGCAAGTCAGAAAGGGGGATTAAGATTGCCAATAGCACTCAAGTGTGTATAAGAGAGTCCATCAGTAATAAACCCCCAGTAATAGTAAAGCTCAAGTCAGAAAAAGGCTGAATCCGCCGTAGCATGCTAATGACGGCAGGACATGCCTGCAAGATAATGGTTACGACCTTAGTTTATGATATAAAGGACAGGGAGATCATATGAACAAAATAGGTCCGAGTGCGAGCCAGAAGAAATATAGGTCAGTAGACCTGGTCGGTAACATCCTTGACAGTATGAGGACCTCAGAGCCCAGTCTAAGGGAACAAGAGGAAAGGTGTAAATATCTAATGGGGGACAACCAGAATCACCTCTAGGTTGATAGAGCATAGGATTACCGCCGAATATTGAGAACTAAGCATCGGGCTAACAGTTAAGAGATAGTAAGGTTATAGCCTAGAATGTTGCGGTATCCTCGCTAGAGGAGAAGATAAACGAGTGCCGACACAAAGACATTAACCTAGAAAAGCCTGGAAACAAGGCCCAGTAGAGAGTCATTGGCCCTCAAGATAAAAAGAGGCTAAATCAAAAGACCCAGAGGTCGACTCTATATTCTAGGGGTGGCAGAACTTCGATTAGCAGACCATACTTCTAGAATTTAACAAAAACGCAGCGGGTCAAAAGGAGAGACCTATTGATAGCATGGAAAGACGGAAAATATCATTGAATCATAGCAACAGAGCTCCAACGATAGGCCAGAAAAGATGAGATAGCAGGAATTGGGCAGGCTAATAAAGGAGGTGGCCATGACTGCAAGGGGGTGGAGAGTAATTGACATGAATACATTCACAAGGTTATCTCATACCAAGTGTAATTTGACTTCATTTGAACCAGTATAGAGAGGCTAGTGAGATTCATTTGTGTCTTGCCAGATGAAATTATGTCGCAGTTAAGACTTATGTCGAGTTAAATGTACCGAAAGTAGTTGGAGTGTGTAGAGCAATAGTTTTGATAAACTCTGACAGAGAAGCGCAATTCGCAACTAAGTACTAGAAAAGGCGTCAGAACAGATTAAGACACATGCCAACTTAAGTATAACCTCTCGTATCCAAAAATAGCTAAGAAGATCACACAAGTCAGATGACGGAGACCTGTGATGGATAGAAATGTAAGTCCCCTATATGATGACTTGAAGCAGATAAATTAAGGGTAGTTGGACCGGGGCATACGAGTTGGAATTGCCTCCAGAGCTAGAACCAGACCTTCCAGGTTTCACATGTCAACGTTACGAAAGGGAATAAGTGGACCATCCTGAGTTGTTCCAGTTAAGGAAGTTCAGGTTACTGGGAAATTAACCCACGAAGAAGTTCCAATTGCCGTATTAGATCGACAGTTTCACAATGTAAGGACGACCGATGTGGTCTCTATCAAAGTATTGTAAAGAAACAGAAATAAGGAAGGAATGACCTAGGAAACTTAGGATGACGTGAACCCTAGATATCCCCACTTGTTCAAGGATTATTACATAGTTCAGATGATTTTATCATTCAGCTGCTATTTTATTGGTTATGTTATCAGTATTGTTCAGTCGACTACAATCTTATTGTCACGCCCCGCCTTGAGAGGCATGACTGGCACCTGGTGCCCTACTAAGACCTGGACTGCTGGACTAGTGAGCCTAAGCATTCGGGTGCCAGACTGACTCTAACTCTAGGTTCATGGAACCAATGAGCTATATAACGACTGTAAATATAGCCTCCAGCCGATCAGGACTATAGCCACCTATAAGACAACAACAGCTAACCAGAACAACAGTAGTGTAAAGGAACCTATGCGGGCCGACAAGGCCACCATGCTGACTAGTTTCACTAAAACGCAGAATCAAATGCTAAACTACTTTGTGACTGGCAAGGTCACCAACTATTAACTGAATAAGGCCCCACATGACCATCATAAACAAACTAAAACATAGACATGGCCTCACACGACCGGTATAACTAACCATAGGGAATATACAATCTGCAAGCCTGTAAGAATACTGATAAGATGGTCAGGACAGGGCCCCGGCCTACCCATACTGTACAATAAAAGAAAATGAATAAACCTCTAGCTCTCTAGCTCCGGATGAATGGAGCTGATGACTCTGTGTGCTGGCTGAAATTATGAGGGGTCGGCTCCTCGTTTATGAATACCTGCAGGTAAGTAATGCAGCGCCCCTAAACGGGCGTCAGTACCACTAGTACTGAGTATGCAAAGCAAAATTGAACATAACTGAAGATAAACAGTATACTGGTAGTTACTGAAATGAAAGAGGATAGCTAAAACTGTCTGGAATAGAAGAATCTACACCGAGCTTAACTGTATTGGAAAGAAGATAAGAATCATACCTGTCGATGCGGCGTCCTGCTATCTATCAATTTAATAAGTAACATATATATATATTATATAACATACAAGAACCTATACCAGCCCCGATAAGCCAAAAAGTGCCAATCAACATGCAATCTATATACCCCTACCCGGGTCAAACCATCAAAAAATAAATTCACTCCACTCACCTAATACTACGAGCACCCCGCCGGCCCCCTGGGTATGCAGCTTGGGCTTTCTGGGCCCCTGACTATAACTGTATCTAAGTCTGGAGGACTCCTATAACTGTAATATGAGATCTGTATCTGTAATCTGTAATCTGTGCCCTGGGCGCAAGCGCTCGACAGGGTATGCTGTAATGCTGATTAGCCTGCTATGGGGAATGCAGCATCCCATCTTTGTCCTACTGTGGACGGCATGCCACTCCTTGGAGTGACGTATCCTCACCCTCTGGCGGGCGAGTCGATACATCTATTAACCCTGGGGTGGCAAGGAAGCTCTAAGGGTGCCCACATATCACAAACAAGTCTCAACAAGCAACAGTAATCACATATAACATGTATATTAAATCTGAAAATACTATCCATGTTCTTATATTCTATTCTGAATCTCTTGCTGAATTAAACTGAATCTAATACTGAGTTAAACTGAGTCTGGGATACGATCTTGCTGTCTGATACTGATTTACTGACTTTTATTCTGGATATGACATAATTATACAAACATACTTAATACTCGATTTCTGGAACTTCCTTCTGGAATTTATTCTATTTTACTATACTAGAATTACTAACTTGCTGAAGAAACTGGCTTTACATACCTCAGTTTCTGACTTCTGGACTAACTGACGTAACTCGGCCAATATTCAGCTATTTCTTCCAACTGCATTCATATACACAACAATTAGAAGTAAATTCATCAATATTCCGGAAGAAAACACTACTTTGAATATATATATATAGCCCAAACTTTTACTTATCGAAAAACAGCCGAAAACTCTCTATTTCTCGGAAGTCCTGAAGGGAGAAGTACTCACTGTAGGGCTAGGAGTATATTGACACTAATTTGGAGCAATTCCACTTACCTTAGCTAGGTAAGACGACGGTTCGCCGGCCGAATTTCACGAAACTAACTCCGTAGGAATGCTACCTGCAGCTTAATACTTCACTAGCCAAGATTAATTCGAGTTTGGACTGCGTTTAACGGCGTAATCAGAAGGAATTTTACTTCAAACCCTCGTCCCTAACTGTTTTTGGCCATTTTTTGGAAATGAAATGATAAGAAATGAAATTAAAACGAAGTGGGGGCTTTATATAGTTGGGGTTGGATCTCACCTTCGTGACACGCCGGCCAATGCGGAGGTGAGCCCTCCGTGACACGTTGTCCATCATGGAGGGGGTCTGCCCAGCCTTCTCTTGCGATAGTTCGACGTGGCGCTTGTCCGGTCTTTCCCCGGGCCTCTTTCTAGCATGTATGGCATTTTAAAACTCTTAACCAACATGCGAATAGGCCATCTAAATGTGAAGAATTTACGGAGTGTAACATTCTCCCCCTTTAAGAACATTCGTCCTAGAATGTTAACTTCTGCTCACAGGAATCTTAACTGGCTTTACTTATCCTGGAGAAATTTCGGCAGAGTCTCCTCTGTAATATGGACTATCTCAAAAATCCTGAAACGTAGAAAAGCCCAATATAGGTACTCCACACAATACTATAGCATTCGTTTCATAATAACTGAAGTCAACATCTCACTTATACATATGAATATAAAGCAACAGTAACAACAACATACCCCTGGCTTGTTAAGTTTGAAATAACTGGGAATATCTGACTTTCATATCTTCTTTTGCTTCCCAGGTCATTTCCTCTCGGTTTTTGTAACCTGAATATCTTGGACTAGAACGATTTGGGAGGGATCCCCTATACACTTCCTTAGCATGGACATGTGGAAAACCTGGTGAACAAACTCTAACTCTGGAGGTACGTCTAACTCATAAGCCACTTGGCCTATTCTTTGGTGAATTTGAGAAGTCCCAACAAACCTTGGGCTGAGCTTGCCTTTCTTGCCGAATTCCATCACACGTTTCATTGGTGAAACTTCCAAGAACACCCAATCCCCCATATCAAATTCTAAGTTTCTGTGCCGTACGTTAGCATAAGATTTCAGGGGGCTCTGAGCAGTCAGGAAACATGCTCTGATAAGATTTACTTTTTCTTCTGACCGATGAATAATATCTGGCCCGATCAATGTTGATTCTCCTACCTCAAACCAACCGGCTGGAGATCTACACTTCCACCCATACAACGCTTCATAAGGCGCCATCTGAATAACTCAATGGTAACTGTTATTATAGGCGAACTCAATGAGTGATAGGCATTCATCCCGGCTACCTCCAAAATCTAACACACATGCTCGCAACCCATCCTCGAGCATTTGAATAGGGTGTTCTGCCTGCCCATTTGTCTGAGGATGAAAAGCTGTGTTCAGGTTAACCTGTGTCCCCAAGCCTCTCTGAAACGACTGCCAAAACTTAGCTGTAAACTGCGCCCCTTTGTCGGAGATAATTGAAAATGGAACACCATGCAACCTGACTATCTCTTTAATATACAACTCAGCATAATCCTCAGCTGAGAAGGTAGCTCTTACTGGCAGAAAGTGAGCTGATTTTTGTCAGCCTGTCAACTATCGCCCAGATTGAGTTATACCGATGCCTAGTGTGGGGTAATCCTGCTACCAGATCCATATTTACTGCTTCCCACTTCCATAGAGGCACAGCTATATCCTAAATCAACCCGCCTGGTTTCTGATGTTCAACTTTTACCAGTTGGCAATTGGGACACTGAGCTACAAATTCTACTATCCCTTTCTTCATTCCTGGCCATCAGTAGATTTCTGTTACATCATGACACATGCTTGTCAAACCTAGGTGGAGAGAATAACGGGCATAATGTACCTCGCCCATAATCTGTTGGCGAAGCCCTGCAACGTATGGAACACAAAGGAGATCTTTATATCTCCACACTCCATTCTCGATTATCTGAAAATCTGTCATCTCTCTCCGCTGAACTCTGTTTCTGAGCTAAACCAGGCTAGGATCTTTGTACTGCCGTTCCTTTACTTCCAAAACTAAGGACGACACTACAGTATTTTGGATTACCGCTCTGTTGTCCCCTGTTTCTGCTACATGAACGGCTAGACTAGCTAGCTGATGCAACTCTCGGGCCAATTCCTGCTGCTCGGGCTGCAAGAATGCTAGACTCCCCACAGATTCACGGTTGAGGGCATCTTTTACTACATTGGCCCTTCTTGGGTGATACAGAATATTCATGTCATAGTCTTTCAACAACTCTAACCAGCGACACTGCCGCACTTTCAACTCCTAGAAGCTCTGCTCTCATGCCTCAGTCCACTGAAATTTTTGCTGCTTTCTGCATCAATTTAGTCAGAGGTGCTACAAAAGTGGAAAATCCTTCCACAAACCTTCTGTAGTACCAGGCTAATCCCCAGGAAACTGTGTATCTCGGTTGGAGTGGTAGTTCTGGCCATGTTTTCACTGCTTTTATTTTCTTTGTATCTATTTGTATACCAATCTCCAACACGATGTGACCAAAAAGACTACTAAATTCAACCAGATTCACCTTTAGAGAAATTGGCATGTAATTGACGATCATACTGATTTATCATACCGGAGAAACTAACAATTAATCTCTCTGTATAACTAGAGCTTATCTAGCCTTATGGCCCACATGCTAATGCCACTCACTGCTGGGATAATCTGTATGACTGTCTACAGACCATGTGCATGTATCTGATCAGAGGATCCTGATAGTGATTATGATCTCCAATAATCTGGCTGAATAACTGAATGGCTGGGCTGAATGACCCGAATGCTGAAGTAGTCTAACAATGCTCTAAATGTCCTACTCGGACATCTGTAGCTCATGCATAACTGTAGAGTTGTGGACAGCTAACTGCTTTGTTCTTCTAATTGAACAACTGTAGAGCTGGGCTTAGTTAGATTTACTCTCAGGCGATCCATCCTTGGATCTTCATAGGGGACCTACCGATTTCCTTGTCTTAGTAAACACTTTGCTAGCAGAGTACTACCAATTCCTCATTTCTGGTTCGTATCCACTCGGATCTATACTGTTGTACTAGGAAATTCTTAGTCTTTTGGGTAATTTTGTAAAGACTGGCGCCCCCCTCCTGGGATTCTATATACCTGAACACTTTACGAGAACTGGCTAGGGTACTGGCCCGTCACTGGCTACTGCTGTGGACCCTTTCTTGGGGTACTCATGGTTGTTTGATTGGGACGGCTGGCTGGCTTGCGGGGTGTTCTACATGATAATTGCTAGGTCGACTAAGGCTGACTCTCACCTACAAGGCTGGAAAAATGATGTACGACCATTTAACATACTTGAGAATTCTGGTGTTTCTAACCTCTGGAATATGCTTAGTCGGTCTCTATTTCTGGTTTTGGCACAAGCGATAACATTACTGGTCTTTAGGGATGCTTCCCTGCTAATACAGGCGCCAGCTGGTTGTTAGACCGTCTAACTACTCCCATATCGTTATCCACCTGATTCAGGCTACTAACTCTTGTGAGCTTCTGAAGTCTAGATCCTGCCCCCTTTTTTGCGAGGGGTCCTGCAGTACAATCTGTATATACTTCCTAGCAGCTAACCAGAATTTGTGTGACTGTAATCCCTATTGGCAGCTACTCACAGCATATCTGATATCTGTATATATGTATCAACAACTACGTACAATGCATACTGAATTTGTAGTGATATGTAATCTCTGACATGCTGTATTGAATTTCATGCTGCACATGATATACTGTTTCTAAAGTCCAATGATATCTCCTATCCTCTCGTACCATTTTATTGGATTTCCGTCTCATTCCGAAAGCAACAAACACATGCACTTTAGCTATGATCTGCTATTTGAAATTTCGCCACTCTTACAACATGGGGTCAACCACCGGACCTTGTCGCCTTACTTGTCATTATATTGAGGGCCCGTAACTGTCTGCTGGGCCTTGTCTCCAGGCCGCACTTGATTAGAGTCTCTGTGTCGGCACTCTCTTAACTTCCCCCTAGGCGGACATACCATAACATTCTAGACTATAACCTTACTGTCTCTTAACTGTCAGTCCAAGACTTAGTCCTTAATACACGATATTCTATCAATCTGGAGGTGATTCTACTTTCCCTTCAAAATCTGGTATTCCTGTTTCTTCCCCTTATCTTGCTTAAGCGTGATTCTAATTTCCCTTCAAAATCTGGTATTCCTGCTTCTTCCCCTTATCTTGCTTAAGCTGAGCTCTGGGGTTCAAGGTACCTGCCTTATATTGTTAATAAGGTTACTAGTCAAGTCTCAGCTTATACTTCTTCTGGCTTGTAGTCAGACCCATCTGATTCACATGACCTCCCCACCTTTCGGTATCACAACTGAAATCATAACTATTATCTTGTAGGTATATCCTGCCGTTGTTAGCGTGTTATGGCGGACTTGGCCTTTTTCTGACTCGAACTTAACTATTACTGGAAGTTCATCATTGACGAATCTCCTACACCAACTTCGAGTAATCTAGTGGTCTTACTCGCTCTTCTGACTTGCTACCATGAAGATCTGCACAACCTACTTAATCATAGGGCTCCTTACTCTTTCTAACACTTTCTGGAATCAACCAACCCGTCTTCACTTACTGCTTACTTTGGGCAACATCGCCTCAACCCTTATGCCCTTCACTGTACTGGAATCAAAACTAAGAGGTAGGAATAGCCTTTTCTTACTGAAACAAAACGAGGACATGGAACTGTACCATATCTGAAAGGATGGAGGTGGGAATCCTGCATTTCCCTCTCTTTCTCACATCTCCCCGATAATCTAATATTATCTATCATATTAGTCAGATCTTATATATTTAACAAATAAATCAACTCGTATATACGCTATGCTTCTGACTTCCTACTATGAAGCTATAGAAATATACTGGGGATGGTACCAATAGAGGTATCATATTGGGAGGTCCCTCCTATCTCCTCCTGCTGCTGTAGTTACCCTGCACTGGCTGGTGCCCTCTTCTGCTACTACATCCAATCTTCTGCCTGTGATAGGGTGTCGCTAATCTGACTTTGTATCTGTAATCAAAGAGTATGATAAGTTTTAGGGACTTAACCTTATACTGTACCGCTCTAAAGCACGACTGGATAAGAAGAAAGAGTAACCATCCTATCATGCCTTGCGGCCTCCTGTCTATAGTACGTGGTGCACAACACATCTATAGATAAGACTCTACTTAGTACGGCTTGCAGACTCCCTGGGATACGACCTGCTCTGATACCAAGTTTGTCACGCCCCGCCTTGGGAGGCATGACTGGCACCTGGTGCCCTACTAAGACCTGGACTGCTGGACTAGTGAGCCTAAGCACTTCGGGTGCCAGACTGGCTCTAACTCTGGGTTCATGAAACCAACGGGCTATATAACGGCTGTAAATATAGCCTCCGGCCGACCAGGACTATAGCCACCTATAAGACAACAACAGCTAACCAGAACAACAGTAGTGTAAAGGAACCTATGCGGGCCGATAAGGCCACCATGCTGACTAGTTTCACTGAAACGCAGAATCAAATGCTAAACTACTTTGTGACTGGCAAGGTCACCAACTATTAACTGAATAAGGCCCCACACGACCATCATAAACAAACTAAAACATAGACATGGCCTCACACGACCGGTATAACTAACCATAGGGAATATACAATCTGCAAGCCTGTAAGAATACTAATAAGATGGTCAGGACAGGGCCCCGGCCTACCCATACTGTACAACAAAAGAAAAGGAATAAACCTCTAGCTCTCTAGCTCCGGATGACTGGAGCTGATGACTCTGTGTGCTGGCTAAAATTATGAGGGGTCGGCTCCTCGTCTATGAGTACCTGCAGGCAAGTAATGCAGCGCCCCTAAACGGGCATCAGTACCACTGGTACCGAGTATGCAAAGCAAAATTGAACATAACTGAAGATAAACAGTATACTGGTAGTTACTGAAATGAAAGAGGATAGCTAAAACTTTCTGGAATAGCAGAATCTGCACCGAGCTTAACTGCCACTCCTTGGAGTGACGTATCCTCACCCTCTGGCGGGCGAGTCGACAAAGCTATTAACCCTGGGCGGTAAGAAAGCTCTAAAGGTGACCACATATCACAAACAAGTCTCAACAAGCAACAGTAATCACATATTAACATGTATATTAAATCTGAAAACACTATCCATGTTCTGATATTCTATTCTGAATCTCTTGCTGAATTAAACTGAATCTAATACTGAGTTAAAATGAGTCTGGGATAAGATCTTGCTGGCTGATACTGATTTACTGACTTTTATTCTAGATATGACATAATTATACAAACATACTTAATACTCAGTTTATGGAACTTCCTTCTGGAATTTATTCTATTTTACTATACTAGAATTACTAACTTGTCGAAGAAACTGGCTTTACATACCTCAGTTTCTGACTTCTGGACTAACTGACGTAACTCGACCAATATTCATCTATTTCTTCCAACTGCATTCATATACACAGCAATTAGAAGTAAATTCATCAATATTCCGGAAGAAAGCACTACTTTGAATATATATATAGCCCAAACTTTGACTTATCGAAAAACAACCAAAAACTCTCTATTTTTTGGAAGTCCAGAAGGGAGAAGTACTCACTTTAGGGCTAGGAGTATATTGACACTAATTTGGAGCAATTCCACTTACCTGAGCTCGGTAGGATGACGGTTCGCCAGCCGAATTTCACGAAACTAACTCCGCAGGAATGCTCCCTACAGCTTAATACTTCACTACCCAAGATTAATTTGTGTTCGGACCGTGTTTAACAACATAATCAGAAGGAATTTTACTTCAAACCCTCTTCCCTAACTGTTGCTGGCCGTTTTTTGGAAATGAAATGATAAGAAATGAAATTAAAACGAAGTGGGGGCTTTATATAGTTGGGGCTGGACCTCACCTCCGTGACACGCCAGCCAACGCGGAGGTGAGCCTTCCGTGACACATTGGTTATCGTGGAGGGGGTTTGCCCAGCCTCCTCTTGCGATGGTTTGACGTGGCGCTTGTCCGGTCTTTCCCCGGGCCTCTTTCTAGCATGTATGACATTCTAAAACTCTTAACCAACATGCGAATAGGCCATCTAAATGTCAAGAATTTATGGGATGTAACACTTATTGTGAAACAATTTTGATAGTGTCATATGAAATGCGTGTGTTGGACGTTTCTGCGTTTCAGGATTTTCAGATAGTCCATACTATAAGGGGAGACTCTAACAAAACTTTTCCGAGATAATAGTTGAAAGAGTTAGACTCCTGTAAGTTAAAGTTGAAATTCCAGGACGAATGTTCTAAAGGGGGGAGGATGTTACACCCCGTAAAAGTTGCTGATTAGTAAGTGTACACGTGGATTTGTGATGAGTAAGAAGAGCTTGACGCTTATGGAAAAAGCCGCGAGAGCAGGGTCAGGCGAGACTAGGCCGTGAGGAGCCAGCATGACGCGCCAGCCAGTAGTGCACTGGCTAGCGAAGCATGCCAGGCTTGATGCCTCAATAGGAGGCGCGAGGCGCCAGGATGGCAGCCTCAATGGGAGGCGCGAGGTGCCAGGATGGCAGCCTCAATGGGAGGCGCTGTGCATCAGGGTGGTAGCCTCAATTGGAGGCGCGAGGCACACCCTATGCCACCGCCCAACATGTATATATAAAGCTTCCTCACTTGATTAAATCATTTCCCCATCCTTGTTTCGGCCAGAGGGAGGATTATATGAAGATTTGAATTGATTTTCGTTCGGTTACGCTATCAAACGCCGTCCAAATTCAAATTAACTTTGGGTATCAAAGTTTAAGCCCGTAGGGAGCATTACTACATCGTAAAATTCGCCCGGCGAATCATAACTACGCCGATCCAAAGTTGTCAGAATTGCTCCAAACTGATTTCCATAGAATCACAGGCTTCAAGTAAGCATTTCTCCCTTCTGAACTATCGGGAAATAATAAGTTTTCAGCTATATTTTACGTAAATGAATTATGGTTGCTATTAATGACAAAAGTTATCCTTTTTCTCCAAATTTGGTATTGAAATTCATCTCTTTCTCCCAGTATAATGGTTACAGCTGAAAAGAGCTGACAAGTCCAAGTGAAACTCATCAGTTATTCGGGAAACCACAGCTAAGGTATGTAAAGATTAACCTTCGACAAGTTATTCTCGTTGTATAGTGTTACGACTTATGTTCTCGAGTAGAAATAACGATCCCATATGCTACAGATAGTCTCTATCAGTAAATTGTGATTAGACATATTGTAATTAATTGTCGTTAGTATATAAAGGTCATATATGCTTTGATTAGCTGCTATCAGTAGACTACGGTTATATGAGTTCTAGTTATCTACTAGAAAACGTATATAAATTATACCGCATTATCTCTCATCGAGAAAGAGCATGTTAAGTGTGTCACGCGCTAGGAGCGTCATAAAAATTCCTTTATTCTTCAGTTCAGTGTGTTAGTAGAATCAAACGTTATATTGTCAGGCCTAGACCTTAGAAACTTGTAGATAGTTATTGGGACTGAGATAGTAAATTGAATAGCATAGGCGCAGCTAGGTGACGTAACAATCAATACGACGCCTGTATTGTTAGTAGAGCTCGCCAGAGACCGTTGGTGTATCTTGATGCCTCTAGGGCTAGAATTATGTGAGTATGGCTACACCCTAGAGTCAGTGGCATCGGAGTTGCCTGGAGAGTTGAAGGTCAGTCCGCCACATAGTGGCTATTGCCAGTGACAGATAGCTTTAGTCGACGTGGTGCTTATTGCACAAATCACTTAGGGAACCACCTCAGTTGTATTGGCCTAATAGAATAGTAGATACCCTAAGGGGGGAAGTTTTGTTAGTAGCTAGATACGGGGCTAACACCCCAACTTACACTTGTCAGATATCTAGGTATAGGTTGCTGGGAACGACTAAGTCTAGATAAACACACCTACGAGGTTAGGAATCATCCAAAGAAGGCATATAACATCTGAACAAACTCAGTTAGCGTCCAAGGGACTAGAACCAAAGTTTTACAGTACTACCTCCAGGCTAAGAGTTGTAATAAGCTACCTATGGGAGGTTATGGATGACTGCTCAGGAGCATATCCGACTAGTAGCAGCCCCCAGTTGTTCCACTCAGAGAGAAAGCATACTAGAGTAAACCTATCATGGTCAGCTGTTATGAATAACATCAAGACGATAGTGAAAACATAGTAACCCTCATCCGAATTACCCTAGCTAGGTTGGTCATTCCTTATGATGGTCTTGGTATTAGATGTTATTTCCTATAGGGTCGTGCTTGTAAGGACCGTATTGAGTTCCATTTACTGAGGCTGTAAGGGCCGTATTGAGTTCCATTTACTGAGGCTGTAAGGGCCGTATTGAGTTCCATCTACTGAGGCTGTAAGGGACGTATTCAGTTCCATTTACTGAGGCTGTAAGGGCGTATTGAGTTTCATTTATTGAGGCTGTAAGGGCCGTATTGAGTTCCATTTACAAAGGCTGTAAGGGCCGTATTGATTTCCATTTACAGAGGCTGTAAGGGTCATATTGATTTCCATTTACAGAGGTTGTAAGGGTCGTATTGAGTTCCATATCAAGTTATAATTTATGCAAAAATATCCTTAATGGTCAGATAGTAAAAGTGGACTTGGTTATACTTGCCGGGGCTTATCAGGGCCCAGGTAGGTTTTTCTGTGTTGTTTGTACCTTCAAGGATTATGGGGGCTAGGTTAGGTTCTTGATTGTATTCTTGCCTGCCAATTATAGTTTATGAATGTGTAATCATACAGTCTTAGCTCACATACATGTAGCATTTTTCTAGATGCAGATTACGTATAAGCAAGCTTACAGGTTTAGAAAGACAAGATTCAAGGTCTTCAGTAGCAGCTGTTCAGAGTCAGCAGTTGGCCAGCTCCTTTCATCTGGAGTTTCCATGTGGTAGAGGTTCAGTCTTTCTTACTATAGCATTTGGTAGGGCGGGGCCCTGTCCCAACCACTATTTGTATTCTTAGAGGCTTGCAGACTACAGTTATCTATTAGTTAGTTGTTTTTGGCCGTGTGGGGCCCATATAGATCTTATTTTATATGTTGGCCGTGTGGGGCCTAGTATAGCATCTGATTTTCATTTTAGTTATAACTAGATATCATGGTAGTTTGGTCGGCCCACATAGGATTCCTTGTTATTATTGTTGCTGGTTAGCTGATTTCTTTTACAGGTGGCTATGCGGCCTTGTCGGGCGGAGGCTATGTTTACAGCCGAGATATAGCCCGTTGTTTTCTTGAATTGAGTTGCAGGCTTGCACTAGACGTGCATATATGCTTGGCCAGATCAATTAGATTCCAGTGTGGCACTAGGTGCCAGTCATGCCTCCCATGGTAGGGCGTGACAAATAGTGAGAGTAAAGAGAGGTGGGGTGGAGCAGTATACTCAAAGGGGTGGATTGATATTGAGTGGCTCAAGGTTGAGGTTTGAATTGCCCTTTTATTATGTGGTCACAAAGTAGAGAATTTTCTAAAAGCCAAAAACCAAAGAAAGGGAAAAAGAGTAATTGTCAGGATGGAAAAAGGAGAAAAGTTGAAAACAAAAAACAAAAAGCAAAAAGAAAGAAAAGCAAAGATAGAATTATTAAAACAGTATCCTAGAAATATATTGACCATGTAATAGCAAAATGATTTCAACATTATTAGTGACATTATTTCTGTAATGATTCACCATACCATTATAACATTCCGACCACACAAAAATGGGCGAATTAAAAATTTTAAAAATTCGCGTTAAATTTCTGAGAAACAAAGGACACACGGAGAATAAATTTGAATGGGCTTAATCGAGATCAGGCGGACCCAAGAGAGTGTTCGCCACTGCAGGAAGATTTTTGCCACAGCATAACAGCTGCTGTGGGAAGGGTGTCTGCTGCAGCGAACGACGCAGACCAAAAATCCGCAAAGCCCGTTCTGACTTGGATATTAAAAGCCTAGTCCTTGAAGAGGAATTATTAAAAACGTCAAAAATAGAAAATAGACTTTTTGAGGAAAACAAGAGGTTTCAAAGGGTGGAGTTCGATCCCCGTAGCTAGGAGCTCTCGCGAGGAAATCAAAAGAATGGAATGGCCATAGTTGAGGACGATCGGGATGATAGCTTGGCCCCTAGATAGGCTATAGTTTACTCGCTTTTGTGTTAGACTTTGGTTAGCTAAAAATATATGTGCATATGATTTATATTCTTTCGATGAGTAGAATTATATTTTTTAAGTATTTTATAGTCTATTAATCGAAATCAACGAAAATCTAAGAACAAGTGTATTAGAAGAAGAGTGAAGAGGAAAACCCTCGGTGAGATACTTGCACCAATAAATTGGCTCATCTTCTAGGATATGCATTGAATCAAACGTTGTTAAGGAGGTTAACTTTTAGGTGTCGTTGACAGAATATTCCCGAATATATATATGGACTTCTTCCTTCTTATAATCAAAACCTTTGATGTGTAAAATCACATAGACTCTGTGTAGGAGATGCAACTAACGGACTGATTAATAAGTTATAACTATGTCGAGCGTGAGATGAAGTGAGTAGCGTAGGATAGTAATCTCTTACATAATGACTTGAATGTGCTGTGATCGGTATTGTATTTTCTGGAGTGATGATTGTTGTTCGCATTAATGGTGACACTGTAGTAAGTTAATTGTTGATGTGATCTTGTTATGACATTGTTCATTATGGTATGTATAAGGAAACCAAAACATAAGAGAAATTGGGATAAAGATTGGTCACATTATTGCCAGTGGTACCGCTGCAGCGGGTAGTATACCGCTACAACGAGACCACTGTAATGGCGGTGAATGCCACTGCAGTGGAGCTCAAACTAGTGAGCGGGCCAAGTCAAAAATCTTATAACATGCTGAATTAAATGTTTTTACTATTGTTCGGACATGAGGTTAATTTAAATTCATGTTATTGTACTAGTTGTGTGAATGTGTGATTCTTATTGTGTGATGATTTGTTAAGTGTTGTGTTGCATTATGCATCCTGAGACTGAGGGAAAAATTGGCATTAAATAAACGTGTGACGGAGATGACAGATAATACAAAATGAAAGTTATCGATATGATGGTAAATGAAAGGCCTATGGCCGAGGTTAAGGAACTCAGATGAATAACTTACTACAATCCGATTTCGAATGAGGATTGGATATATGAGTGGCTCGTGCCCGAGGTAAGTATCTGGGCGAGCTGTAAGAGAGAGTACACAAATAGGTATGGCTAAAGGACCATGCGACCGGGTGTACGAGTGAGTACGCAGACAGGTATGATGAATGTTCGTATGGCTGGATGTACAATACATGGATTTCTAGAGTCCCTTGCAGGTCATGACTAGAAGGGAAAGCATAAGGCCTTCTGACATATATGTACAATGATATGATGAAGGCGTGTTCCCGACATATCACCGTTGATATGATTGTGAGACAGAAATTATGCGTGTATGGTTGATATACGTACAGTTGCAGATACAGAAAGGTAATTGATATACCAGTGTGATACATTATATACCAACATGAATCGGGTTTGAGCTGAGGAACAGGTGTGCAGTACCGTTTATGGATATCCAGCTCAGGTATGGTATCTTATGAAACTTCGTGGTATGAGATTAGGTATGTGCATGTATTTTAGTGTTGGGAAAATTGACTCCCTCATATTGTTTTGATGACCTTTGTGTGTACTTGAGATAGTAATTCGTAATTGAATTTGATTGTCATGATTTAAATTGATTTTGTGGGCTATGGATGATAGTATGATAGGTTTGAATGGAGGGTAGTGTAGTATCTGAGATAGCAAGTAGATGTTATTATTTGATGTACTACACTAGAGAGAGCTGGAAAAATCCTACATATACTAAATAGGTTAATAAATGGCAGGAACGGACTTGATCATTCTTAGTGAAATGATAAGAGGGGTAGTTGAATTATAAGTTATATGGTGGAATAAAACTGAATTGGACTATGGAAAATTGATTATTGGCTTGATGGTGTAGTGCTGTAGAAGACACATCGCCGCGACAGCCAGATTGCTTTAGTGGCCTGAGCCTTCGCTGCAGTGGAAAGAGAGAAAGGTAGACTGATAGGCTAATTAATGACTAGAAGCAAAGGATAATTGTGTAAAACCTTGATAAGTCATAAGAACCAATACTGTAGTGATCAAACCTAGTGGGGTGTTGCTTAAGTGAAGTAATTATTGATTTTAGTAATATTGATTGTATATTAATTTTTATGTTGTTGTGTTAACTAGCCCTAGTCGGCTGATGATGCCTACTAGTACGCATGGTGTACTGATACTACCTTGCTACAGCTTTTTCTTTTGGGTGTAGGATGTGGTAGGTTGAAGTTTCTTGATTGGCATAGAGTACTCAATACCAGCTTCGGTGTTCGGATTTTCGAATGAAGCTGGGTCATTTTGTTTGTCAAGTATTCAAATAGAGCTCTTGTACCTGTCCAAACTAGATCTTGGGAGAGCCATGTTAGAGAAATATTGTAATGTTAATTTGTTGGAATTTTTAGCAGTTAATGAGAAGTAATGTGAATGCTAGAAATTAGTTTCTTGTCTAAATGATATAAGGGTTCTCCAATCAAGCAGAGTCGATGCAGGTGCCCACACAGCCTGTCTATTTGGGCCATGACAAGTTGGTATCAAAGCATCTATGTTAGCAGTCTATAAGTACAAGTGCAATATCGAGTAGACTCCTACGAATTGGTGTGTAGACGTCCACACCTAATCTTCGGGAAGCTATAAGGCATTTAGGAAGTCACACTTATTTATTTCTCATCATGCTATCTGGTTGTGTTGATCTATCGAGTTGAGTACAATTGGTATCTCGATAGGCCTAATTTGTATTTGCCTAAGTATAATTAGTGAAAATCAGCGATAAGACTGGTGGGTGGGGTTAACTTGAGTTGACCAGAGAGTAAAAAAGAAACCTCATTATATTTTTTCAACCTAGCGAGTACTGCTGCAGTGGAACCTATCTCGCTGTTGTGGGCTCGCTACAACGAAAAGAGTTCCACCGCAATGGATATGCTGTTGCACGAAGAACGCCGCTGCAACGGACATACCCAGGCAGAAAGCCAGACCTCAGAGCTCCTAAGTTCCCCCTGTTTTGAACAACATTATAGAAATGCTATTATTCGATACAATAGAGGAGATGCAATAGAGGAAAATCCTTCTACAAAATGTTGGTAATAACCGGCTAGACCCAAGAAACTTCTGATATCGGTTGGGGAAGTAGGTCTTGGCCAGTCTTTCACTGCTGCTACCTTTTAAGGATCTACATGAATACCTTCACCTGAGACCACGTGACCAAGGAAAATCATAGACATCAACCAGAATTCACATTTACTGAATCTAACAAACAACTGGCGATCTCTAAGCATGTGTAACACTATTTTTAGATGGTTAGCATGTTCTTCCTCATTTATGGAGTATACCAGAATATCATCAATGAATACAATGACGAACATGTCAAATACTACTTGGAAACCCTATTCATCAGGTCAATGAAAGCTGCAGGGGCATTAGTTAGTCCAAACAACATAACCACGACCTCATAGTGTCCATAACAAGTTCTAAAGGTTGTTTTCGGTATGTCACATTCTCGGACTTGAAGCTGGTGATACCTCGACCGGAGATCTACCTTGGAAAACAACTGGCTCCTTGAAGCTGATCGAACAAGTCATTAATCCTGGGTAGGGGATACCTTTTCTTAACTGTAACTTTGTTCAGTTGATGGTAGTCGATACATATTCTAAGAGTACCATCTTTCTTTCGCAGGAAAATACTGGAGCACCCCATGGAGAGATGCTGGGCCCGATGAAACCCTTATCAAAAAGGTCCTTTAACTGCTCCTTTAACTCCGTAAGTTTAGATGGAGACATTCTATAAGGAGGAATGGAGATGGGATGAGTGTCTGGAAGAAGGTTTATGCCGAAGTCTATTTCCCGCTCGGAAGGGACTCCAGAAAGATCTTCACGAAACACGTCAGGGAATTCGCTAACAACTAGAAGTGACTGGATAGTTGGGGTCTCAGAGCTAGAATCTTTGACCCGAACTAGGTGATAGATGCACCCTTTAGAAATGAGCTTCCTTGCCTTAAGGTAAGAAATAAACCGACACTAAGGTGGTGAACTACTGTCCATCCACTCTAAAACTTGCTCATTAGAAAATTGAAATCTGAATACTCTAGTTATGTAGTCAACTAAGGCATAAATGGAGTGTAACCAATTCATGCCAAGAATAAGATCAAAATTGACCATGTATAACTTTACTAGATCTGTTGGAATGACCTTATTCTATACTGAGACTTAACAGTTTCTATACACCTGGCTGACTCTAATTGACTCACCAACTGGGGTAGAGACTGAGAATGGTTCTGAGAGGACTTCTGGACTAATTTCAACTTACAGCTACATAGGGAGTCATGAATGATAGTTTTTCTCCTAGATCTAATAGGGCATGCACATCTAGGTGAAAGAGACATAACATAACCGTGACCACGTCAAATGAGCTCTCCTGATCCTGATGAGAGGACAAAGCATAAAAATGATTTTGATGCTGGCTGCCATCTGTACCTGAAGTGTTGGCCTGCTGATCTGGTCAGCCTGTTGAATCTGTTGAAGTGGTAGACTGTGATCTCCCTCGTATGCTAACGGACATTCTCTGAGCTAGTGACCTAGCTGTCTACACCTAAAGCAACCCTCTTTGCCCTGGAGGCATTGATCTGGATGATTCTTGCCATACTTAGGGCAAGCTGGGTAGCAGTTGCTGGTGCTGTGACTTTGGGATTGAGAGCCAGATGCTCCACCCTTCCGATCCTGGAAGGACCAGAAAGTGGGGGCGCTGGCTGAAGTGGGTGTTGGAGTCCTCTGCTGATGCTGTGGGAGGCTACTACTGCTAGACCTCTGGTGGCCATAATCTGATTGGCCAGTTCTAGCCCTCTTGTTCTCCTGCTCCATATCTTTGAACTTTTTTGCCTCTATTTGCTTGACATGAACGATGAGACTAGAGAGGTCAATATCTTTTATGAGCATTGTGGTCCTACACTCCTTAAGTACCAGGTTTGATACTCCATTGACGAACTTAAGCATGCGAGCCCTTGGCTTAGCTACCATCTTCGGAGAATATCTTGACAACTGCGTGAACTCCAATGCATATCCTCCACTATCCTATTTTCCTGCTTCAAGTTCATGAACTCTGCAACCTTAGCCTCCCTTAACTCCTGGGGGAAGAATCTGTCTAATAATGTTGTGGTGAATTTTTCCCACTCCACTTGTTCTGCTCCTACTGGTCTCCCTTCTTTTCACTGATCGAACCAAATCTGTGCCACCCTTTCAACCAGTAGGCAACCAGATCAGCACTCTCAGTGAAACTAATACCCATAATCTGAGTGATCTTCCGTACCTCATCCACTAACTCCTATGGGTATTCTCCCACCTTGGATCCATGAAAGGCTGGAGTGTTCATTTGGGTGAAGTCCTGAACTTTGGCAGCTGCTGTTTACTAAAACCACCTGCTGGTTTACTTGGTTTGTTACTATATGAGCCAGCAACTGGATTGCCTCTTTGAACTCCACTGAGGACACTTGATTGTACTGAGGGGCTGCTGGAGCTGGTGGGGCAGGTCGGTTAGCGTTGCTAGCCCTTCTTGGAGGCATAGTTTCACTGAAACAAAATAGAGCACGAGTTAAGAGAATATTTCTGGAATTGAAATTTAATGCACGATAAGGAATATGAACAAAAGGGAGTTTTCCTAATAACATATCGTAGCCTCCCCGTCATAAGTGTGGCACACTTTACACCCATGAAAAGGCCTCTACTTGACACGGCTTTTATACATCCTAGGATACTCTAAACCTAGTGCTCTGATACCAAGTTTGTCATGACTCGAGTCTATACCCTTGATGAGACATGGTACTTAGAGTCACAAGTAACCCCAAGCCAACCCATGGTCTATTATAACACTGGTAATCTGATTAATCATATGCGGAATCTTCAAATAATAAAATCATTTAAGAAAGCTAAATTGATAAAAGTTCAAATATCTGAAAAACACTACTGAATGTATGAGTCTATCTGAAAGCCATCTACTAATGTTGAGTTGCTGGGACAAGCCCCCAACTAACTCTAAAGTCTAATTAAAAGAAAATAACTAAAAAACAACTATTGTCTTTGAAAGATGAGGACTCACCAACTGCAGCTGCTGATATCACCTGAAGTAATAGACTAACGATGCTGAGGCTGAGAACCTGCGCTTGTATCATGATATGATACAACATAGAAGATATGCATCAGTACTTTGAATGTACTGATTAAGTTAGAGGTAATATACACATTAGAGAAACAAATAACTGAACTGAAATGACATGAAATGACCAACTGAAATACTAAAAACTGAATAATTGAATATATATCTAATAATGGTCAATAATGACCCTGGCTGATGGTCATAGACATGTCCTGAATCTGAGATACTGATCTAAGCTAAGCTGGACTGAACTGAACAGAACTGAACAGAACTGAACTGAGCTAAATTGAAACTGTATTGACTAGTGGGAGAGTCTATAACCGACGTGTAGCCACGTGATATAGACGTGGAGTTCGATTTATATGCCCCATCGATAGGACCCATATACCTTGCCAGGGTATAAAAGCATGAACTAGGTGATCACAAGTTTGGGGCCATAAGGGCCAATAAAATAACCTATGGTGGCAACGTAGATCTAGGGACCTGGGTGTGCTGGAACCCTGGTCCGCTCGGTGCTAATTCCTACTCCCACTAAATAGTCCTAGTCTGACTACTAAGATAATAACTTGAAATTAGGGTCCAAGACTAAATCAGGGATACTTATCTGTAAGAATCTTGAGAGTCTTTTCGGACCGAATTTTGTAACTGGTGTTCTAAGACTGGTCAGAGCTGCTTATCTAAAAGCTTCGTAACCGTCTAAAGAACAAACTGAATTGAAGCTGGTGGTTCTAAGACTGGTTAGAGCTGCTTATCTGGAAGTGTCATAACCATCTAAAGAACCAACTAAAATTTGATAGCTGATAAATAATTTTGATAACCGAAATTTGGGAGGCACCACTAATACCTCAAGAAAAGACTATAGTCAAACTGATCAGCTGACATTTCTGAAAATACTGAGAATGCTAATATTCTAACTGAAACTAGACTAGCATGCATCTGACTAAGATTTCAACTGATATTCATAATATGGGAATCCCAACACTGATAGAATCAAGAAACATGAATAACCAATCAATTATGCAAGACTCTAATTAACTGCATGCAAAGCCAGGGCTAGAATCCATTTATAGGAACAAGCATCAACATAGTCACAAAATAGTGGAAATATAACTACAATTAACATGAATGATATTCCACATGATTAGATGGAATCTGACTGATAATTTATTCACATTCAAAAACTCAGGGCCTAGAACTGATAGGAAATTTTATACGGATTTTGGGGAACAAGGGAAGGACAACTCCCTTTCTAAATTCTCAAATACTTGGTGAAGAAATCCGAGAGAAAATCTCTTGAGAATCTGAGAAGAAAAGTCGATTTTCCTAACTTGCCGTGAGGAGTCTGTCTGAGAGTTATTCGCTCTAGAGATCGAGAGTTGAGATAGAATGAGGGGGATCTAGTCGATTACCCATTTAATTATCTCCAAAATGTGCCCAAAATGACGAGGTTTAGAAATTAAAAAGTTTGGAAATTATTAAAATAACCCTAGGAGAAAATCTGAAAAATTGCCTGACAGGGACCAACGGTCACATAATGAGTCGTTGGTTGAGACCATGACTAGTTGGGACCAGTCATTTGTCCTGGCCCTGGGTTTTTGGCTTACTGGAATTGCAACAAGGGGGACCACGACTCAGTGGATGAACCAACGAGTCGTTGGTTCTTTCCGTTGTCACTGGCCGAAAAATCTGGGAAGCCCAACAATGAGCAACACAACGAATCATTGGTAGACCAACGGGTCATTGTATCGAGTCGTCATCTTCACTGGAAAAATTTTAAGGATCCTTGGACTTGTCACCACGGATGGACACAATGACTCGTTATGTGATACAACGAATCATTATTGCCACATGTTTTCATTGAAGAAGATTTTTCAACATTTTCTGGGCTTCAGCCGATGAGTCACCTCACGAGTCTTTACTTCAAACTACGACTCGTGGGTTCCCGAAAAGGCAAAATATGATCTCTGAATTGGGAAAATAATGAGTGAAAGGATGACTCGTTTCTCCTCACAACGGGTCGTTCCATGTCCCATTGGTTCTTGAAGGACCAAGGCAGGACTGACCACGTCCCAGACAATGGGTCATTGGAGTTGACGACGACTTGTTGTCTCGGTCCTTTTAAGGCAAAAATTTCTGATTTCTTCTGGATTTTTCTTGCAAGGTTTGAGTTTGATCTATGAAAGTTTCAGGGTGTTACATTCTCTTATCGAGCAGAGTCAATGTAGGTGCCCGCATGACCTATCAATTTGGGCCGTGAAAATTTTTTGCATTATACCTGCTATCTATTTTTTGATAACATCACAAATTACTCCTACTATGCCTCTCTTATTTGTACTGTAATTATATGATTTATCAATATTTACTTTGAAATCAGTAGTTAGTAGCTTCCATTTTAGAGATATCTTGTTGCTGTTATGTGATTGGAGTTCTTTATTAGTCATATAAATAAATTCTATTGTCCTAACTAGGGGTACTGATAAAGAAATATCATTATGAATCTTGTTATGAAAATTGTTGTTTTTGTTTAGCCAAATATTACAAATGACGAAAGGAAAAGCATGTTCCCAACTGATTGAATTATTTATCGTGATATTTTAATCTTTCGAATGATGTTTAGCCAATTTATATTGCTAAATTCATTGATATCTTTAATCCTGTTAAACATTTTAATTTTTTCGGTGCTTTTGGACAGTAGGGTATTCCATAAAGATATGCTTAATAGTTTTTGATATTATTAGAAATCGTGCATGCTGGGTTAACCCTGATGGCCCAAAGAATTTAAGTAATGACTTAATCATCTTGATAAATAAGATATTTGCTTATCTCAACTTATCCCTAAAGAAAATATGTAATTACATAATTTGAAAGTTAGGTTTCAATTAAAGCAGTACATCTTGTTGATGTGAATATAAACTTGTACTGAAGTTTAGCTTTTTATGAAGCTACTGTGGTGCGCTTACTCTATCTTTTGCTAAAGCCTTGATTTTATATGTTGTAGGTGCATATACAAGTTACTTTTAATATGTATTTGTGTACTTTTTGATTATCTTTTATCAAAATATAATTATATATCTTTTTGTAAGATGAACACGCATAAACCGACTGCAAATATGGCACATGTAATGCACAGGATATTGGAAGACCTATTTTTGATTACTATTAGTATTAGATTAGAATTTAATGATCATGGATTTATGATTCTTTTAATTTTTTTTTGCAAGTAAACAAATATTTTTTTTTAGGAATATTTAGTTTTTGAGACTAAATATTTAGTGCATCTATTTATGTATTGATCTTTGCAAATGTATATATTTTATTAAATTATATATACATTTCTAAACTTTATAAAAGAAATATCGACCACCTATATAGAAGCTGCTTTTAAGTTGCTATTGTTGTACAAAATTAAATATTATTGGCAAAGAGTAATTTATGGCCATAATAATAATTGTTGGTAAAAGTCTTCTTGACAGATTATTAACTAACTTTCCTACTAATTTTTGGAACAATTATAATTATTGGTAAAAAATCTAATTTGTCACAGTAATAATTTATTGATTTAAATATTTTCATAAGCCACGACTGTATGATGCTTTATCAATCAAATAAAATTTATTGCAATAATAATTTTTTGTTGCTCTAAGTTGGCTTTTAGCAACAAATTCTATTTTAGTTGTTGCAAAATTTTTTTCCAAAACGACTTTTCTATTATTGCCAAAAATACTTTTTGCAACGATACCCGATATATGACAACCAAAAATATATTGCAAGTTTTCTACTTTCTTGTAGTGACCCCTTTGATCTACCTCACATTCTCAAAGATTGATATCATGTTTATGAAATCCTTTGGTACTCCTCAATATAATTTTACAAATAGAGGTCTGAGGATGATATTGTACACACTTGGAAGAACAAAGTTGTCATATATTATTTTCTCTTTTTCTATATTGTTTCTTTTGTTCTTTATATTATTTCTTTACATTATTGTTCTAAACTTTATTTTATAACATGTAATCAACACGGGTCTCTATTTAAGGCCTATCACAAATTCTAATTCAATCTCATTTACTCTCACTAGGTATACATTATATCCTTATTATGTGTTTGCTTAATTGTGTGAACAAAAAATATTTGCATAGTTTTAAAATTTGTTGTTCATATTCTAAGGCTACATAATTTTCTATATCTTTTTTCAATAATTTTCTTGCTTTTGTATTTAGAGAAACTTGTATATCCTTTATTGGATTTTTGCTGTAATAATTTCTTCACTTCATTGCCAATTATTCAGGAGGTTTTCTGCCTTCTTTTTCTCTAATATTCAACAGTAAAAGAAAATAAAATTTATGGCTATATCATCAACACTCTAAAAGTCTTCCTTATTATTTTTGGTGCTATGTATTTTTTTTTTGGAATCTTCTTTATATGTTTATGCTCTCCAGTGACTCTTTCTCTATTATTTTATTGATTCCTAAATACTTTATTTTTTAAATTGTTAATTAACTTTAATAATATAATGGTAAAAAAAAGTATATTTGAGTCATTAGTACTTGTATTTTTATTATTGTTATTATTTTTAATTTTATTATTTTTGTAATAGTTTTCATTGTGTCAAATTTATCGAAGTTTGAGTTTGTAGCACTTGATATCTCTGAAAGAAGTTACCTTCTGTCAATAGTAACATAGTCACACTACTCCAAGTAAAAAAAAAATGAAATCAAAATAATGAAAGTCAAATACTCTTCTTCAAATTCTACATTACATACTCTTTTTCTACGAGATGCTGGGAATCCCTTGTACCACATAGTATGTAGATTTTGAAGAAGAGTATAAATAAGACAAAGGATTTTCATAATTTAATTTTTTTGATCATAAAATAATCGCCAACAAGAATTTGGTTCTTTTTACGAACTTGATATCGATCAATCTGCAAATCTAGAAATTCATTTCGGCCAATTGAACCTTCTCGAACTGTTTCTTTTTAAGAACCAAAAAGATTTGTGCCAAAATAACAAATGCCAAGAAGAACAAAAGTCCTTGGATATGTAATGGATCTTGAAGTACTATTTCTGCATCTCTCTGACCAAATCCGCCTACATTAGGATTACTCGTTAATGGTTGATCAAATTTGATAGATTCGCCCTCGGAAACAAGAAGTTCTGGTCCGGGAGGGATAATATCAACCACTTAACGTCCCTCCGACGCATCCGTTATGGTTATCTCATATCCACCTTTTTCTTTTCGTATGATTTTGCTTACTATACCTGCTGCTGTAGCATTATAAACTGTATTGTTACTCTTGCTGCCGTCGGGTGGGTACTCAATGCTGAAATTCATTTAGATTAAAGGTCCTGGTGTCACTATTATATAGGTTGATACAACATCAAGAAAGGACAAAGCAAAGGTTATGATTTTTCTTAGTCATCATCTAGATGAAGGATTGAAGGCTAAATACCTTACTGTGAAAGAACCACTTGAATTGTGGATTGTTTTAAAAAAAGTTATGACCATAATAAGGCAACAGTATCGCCAAGGGCTTGTTATGAGTGGATTCACTTACGGTTACAGGATTTTAAAACTATATGTGATTATAACTCTGTTGTATACAGAATTACTTCTCAGTTAAAATTTAATGGGGAAGATATAAAAAATGAGGATATGTTGAAAAAGACATTAGCACCTTTTTATGCCTCAACTATGGTATTATAACAACAATACCGTGAAAGAAGATTTAAAAATTATTCTGATTTGATCTCATGCTTTCTTGTGGCTAAAAAATATAATACCCTTATGTTGAAAAATCATGAAGCCTGTCCCACTGGAATGACTCCATTACCGGAAGCAAATATTGTTTAAGCACATGACCAGTTTGAAAAAAGCCAAAACAAAAATTGGGATCATAATAATGTGTTTGGGCATGGAAATAACAAAAGTTGATAAAGTAATCACTGTGATGGTGGTCACCATAACAAGGAGAATAGGGTTCTAAAAGAAATCCTACAAAAAGCAATTGTCATCAATGTGGAATGAAAGGTCACTGGAAGAATGAATGTCGGATGTCTGAGTATTTTGCTAGGCTTTATCAAAATTCCTTCAAAAGAAAGAAAATTGAGGTGGTGCCTTATCTACTAATGCCTGAGTGGAGTCACACTTGACCTTTAGAAATGATGTTGAGACAGAGCCTTCACAAAAAATATGATGATAATAAAGAAGTAAATTTGGCTTTAAAAGATGATAATTTTAACGTCCTGGATGATTTTACTCATATAAAAATTGAAAACTTCTTTGGAAATAAAAGTTGAAGTTTGATCATTTTACTGGGAAAAATAATTATGTTGTTTCTTTGTTTATGTGTTCTAGTTATTATAATTTTTCTATGTTGCTTTTATTTTTAGAGAAAAAAAACGTACGTAAGTTCTCTTGCAATGTTGTTAGATTTATTATTTCTTTGGTGTATTTTTATTTTTATGAAGATAGATAAAATTTCTCAGTCTTTAATTGGATTCGAGATTAGTAATGGAGATATATGCCTTGCTATAACTCACAATATACTGAGAGGATTTTTTTTCTCTCATTTGGTTATAAAAGGGGCCTATATTAATATAATATATGGTAGTACAAAATTGATTAATGGCTATGGAAGAGCGATCTTATTACTACCTGGAGGAACAATACCGACTAATGATATATACTCTATTGTAGTAAGTCTCAAAGAAATTTTTTAAATTTAAGATTCTTTGCTAAAATAGCTATCATGTTGAGATTGCCAATGAAGTAAAAATTGAATACCTTTATATTACTACAATAAAGGCAAAATTAAATTTGTGCATGAAACATTACCCTCAGTTTCTTTTGGGTTGTACTATACAAGTGTTGGTATGGTTGAATCACATACCGTAGCAAACAAACGGTTACTGGTTCTAGTGATTTTATCATTTTTTATGAAGATTTAGGCCATCCCGATTTTAGTATGTTGTGCAGAATTATTAAAATATCATATGGACACCCTTTGAAGAACTAAAAGATTCTTCAATCAAAGGAATTCTCATGTTCTGTTTGTTTTCAAGGAAAGTTGGTTATTAAACCATCAACAACTAAGGTTGGGACCTAATCCCCTGCATTTCTGAAAAGTATACAAGGTAATATTTGTGGGCCAAACCACCCTCTACGTTGATCATTTAAATTTTATATAGTCTTGATAGACACATCTACAAAATGGTCATATGTGTGCTTATTATCAAATCGAAACATGTTGTGAGATTGTTGGCTCAAACAATAAGGTTAAGAGCACAATTTTCAGATTATGCATTATGAAAAACTTGTCTTGATAATGCTGGTGAGTTTATATCTCAAGACTTTAATGGTTATTGTATGCCTACAATAATAACCATTAAACATTCAGCTGCTCATGTGCAAACTCAAAATGGTCTAGCAGAATCATTGATTAAATGCTTCCAATTGATATCTAGACCATAACAAACTACCTGTTTCAGCATGGGGCATATCATTTTGCATGCAACAACACTTGTGCTTATAAGGTCAACTGTTTGTCATGAATTCTCCTTATTGCAGTTGGATTTTGGCTAAGCCCAAAATATTTCTCATCTTAGAATTTTTGAATGTGTGATATATGTTCAAATTGCTCCACCACAATGCACAAAAATGGATCCCCAAAGAAGGTTAGGGATATATGTTGGGTATGAATCTCCTTTTATTATTAAATAATTAAAATCTACAACTGGAGATTTATTTATTGCAAGATTTGCTAATTGTTAGTTTGATAAATTATTATATGATATGTTGGGATTTTGCAACACATTCGTACTTCTTCTTATAGAGTTTTGCATGCTTTTAAGTGCTAAATTGAATAAATACTAATAGTATTTTACTAAGTTTCATGAATACCATGAGTTGAAGGAATAAGGCATAAATAACAAGAAGTCTGCAAGAAAAAGGATAAAGACGGACTACAAATTCAAGACGTGCTGCACACTTATAATTGCAATTTAATCCAGATAGCTCCACAAAGTTGTAAAAAGGGAAGACTCAAGATGAGATCTGCAGATTCAAAATGTGGATCGTTAAGTGAATCACAAATTCCAAATCTATCAATCTAGTGAAGGAATTGAAGGAAGAAATTACGGACCATCATTTGAAAAGATGGTCTGTTAGTTAAAACATGAAAAGCATAAAAGGAAGTGCAGGTTCAAACAACAGTTCAAGAGATGAATTGTACTTTCATTGCACAGTCCGTGTTTGTGACCTGGGCCCTCCGAATTTAAGTTAGGCTTGGAATCTTGGGCTTAGTTTAAATAATTTTTTTTATAGAATTTTCAGGGAGATTCCATTAAGGCTTATCTGGTCTGATAGTTTTAGAGTAGAATAACATCTTGGAGAAGACACCTATTGTAATTTGAAAATCAATTAAATTTCAGTTCAAGTTTCTTCGTCTTTCTATTACATTGTAAGTGATCATGATTTAAATTATGCTTTCTTATTCTTTCTTCTCCATGATTGACTAAATTAGATCTAGAGTTGTGAACCCAATAAATTGTGAACCTTAATAACCATAATTGAGATAAATTGATTGTGGATTTTTGAATATTTGATTGATCTATGATTTGTAAAGCAAGATTGGTGGTTAAAGTCATCTAATCATGCCAAATTACCTCTATTGCACTTGAGAGAGTCAATTAAGGTTTGAATAACATCAATCAACAATAACTCAAGACTCTAAAACTTGTATAATAGATTCACTTAGAAAATTGATGAATTTACATGGCAAATTGCAATATATTTTTGTTTAAACTCAATTCAATTTGAGAAAAATTAATTTAGATTGACATTATTAGATTGTTGAGAGATACCTAATGATTGTTTAGATAACTTCTTTCATATTCTTAAAGATCCCATTCTCAATAATCCCAATTGAGTAAATAAGGGGGATCAACCCTGCATGGAAACACATCTTTAGTATTTTTCTATATTGAATTCAACCCAGAGCACTTTAGATTTTAAATATTTTGATTAATTACTTTTTCTTCACTAACTTGAGTAGTATTCAAAATTTTCAATAATTTTTGGTCACTTGATAGCTTGGACTAATACTAATTCTCTGTGGATACGATCCCAACTCCTTATTGGGTATTTAAATTACACTTGACTGCTTTCACTCTCTCTATCACACTAATTTTCTCTTTGATTGGTGAAACAGGTGTTGGATATGGCTCTACCACTGGGTGAAGTAGAAAATATCTTCACAAAAGTCAATAATGACATAGATTATGCTACTGTGATCGTACCTCCAAGAGTAAATGCTACCACATTCAAAATCGATAGGAGCATCTACACAATGTTAAAATAGGAGGGTCAGTTTCATAATTCAACTGACCAAGACCTACATTAGCATCTCAAAAAATTTCTGGAGGTATGGAATCTTCATAAGCAGAATAATGTATTTGATGATGCAATCCTCTTGAGGGAATTCAAATAATCCTTGGCTTGGGAGGACAGTGAATAATTTCACCACCTGGCCCAAATTCTATTTACACGTAGGCAGAGCTTGTAAATTTGTTCTTGAAGAAGTGATTCCCTGTAATACCCCGAAAGCCCTAAGATTAGACCCGGGAGTCGAAACGAAGAAAATAGAATTTTCTACACCAAGACACAGGACGAGTTATCCAGTTACCCGGTGGGTGCACCACGAGTCATTGAGTGACTCATGGGGAGAAGTTTGGACTTGGTTGAGTTTTGGGATTTGAGGCTGACCACGGGTAGGACCATGAGTCATGGTCACTATCACGAGTTGTTAGGTGGTCCGTGGTCAAGGGTTGAATGAAGGATGAAGAATTTGGGCAGTGCACCTAATGACCAGTCATCATGAGTCGTCAGGCACACTACGAGTTGTGGTGTCCCTCGTGGTGACAAATGTTGACAAGTTCCAGTGCAGGCAACGAGAAGCAGATCACGAATCATGGTGAGGGGCATGAGTCATCTAGTCCCTCATTGGGACTGGTAGCGAGTATATTCCTACGAATTTATTAAGGGTTTTTTCGTGATTTCTAAGTTTCTAAGACCTATACTACATCATTTTTAGCTCAGAATAGTGTGATTTAAGAGGAGAAAGTTCATCCTAAGCCTATTCACTTCCATGTATGAAAGTCTAGCACTGAGTAGGCTAAGGTTCAGTCAACCCTATGCCTTAGAACTATGTGCCAACATAGGTATGTTCAGATTATTTGAGACCCCCCCTTGCGAGCTTCCCCTACCCCCAAGGGGCCTTTAGCTTGATATCAATATCATGGTAGCATCCTTAGCCTTGGAAAGTCTTTGGACGACTCTGCCCACTTGAGTGTGATAGTCGGGACCACGTAAGCACTATCGTGGTAATTTCGATTATATGATGAGTCTCCCATTGTTCCTCAGGATTTCAGTTATACGTGTTCATCAGTCATGATATTATGTTTTCAAAAGGTTTGACCCAATGTTCAGTTTACTTATGATTATAAATTTTTAGCTTTGGGTTATTCGATGCAATCATGATATTCAGTTATGTTTAGATCATGATTTTAGAAAATTGCATGCAAGCCCTACTCTCAGAATCTTATCTTGATTATGTTTTATAATATGCATGATTTATGATTTTACTTGCTTAGCAGTTTTACTTACCTTACATACTCTGTACATTCCATGTACTGACTGCATACTGTATGCTATATCATTTCATGATACATGCTCGGATATTTAGGCTCAGTCCCATCATTAGCTAGATTCGCAGTATTAGCACTTCCGCACCAGTGTTGGTGAGTCCTCATCTTTCGAGGGCCCTTCTTCTCAATTGTATTTAGTGTTTTCAGGCTATAGTGAGTTAGATGGGGTCTTTTTCCATCAACTCATCAGTAGTAGAGGCTTTTCAGACATAACATGTATGCAGTTTCAGCTGTGTGTTATGTATTCAGATGTTATGATATTTTCAGATTTCAGCTTTATTATACATGATTAGAATTCTGATTGAGTATGTTAATTTTAGATATCATGTTCATGCCATGGGTCGACTTAGAGCCTCTCGGGGTTTCTTATCCTGTGTCTCGATCTGTGCCTATGTTTGGGTCATGATATTCCGGCCGAGCGGTAAGATAAGATCTTCCATTTAAGGTAGTTTTTGGGAGAACAATTATTTGAGGCATGGGATCACTTCATGCAGTATGTATTAAGGGAACCTAACCATGGATTCTTTAATCATATTTTGCTTAAAAAATTCTACACTGGTCAAGATTATTTGACTCAATCAGTGGTCACCAATGCTGCAGGTGGCTATTTTATGAACAAAATGTATAACCATATTGCTAGCAGAGGCACAACCAAGCTTGGAATGAATTAGATCAAAGTGGAGGCCTAAATGTTGGTACTCCTTCATTAACTCATTTGACGAAGGAGAACCAAGAGAGAGACCAAATGATGGCCGCCATGGCCAAGAATCTTGCATTATGAAGTTGACTAAGAGTGAGGTCAAGAAAGTAAATGCAGTGGAAGAAGCACCAAGGGTTCCACCTCACTATTCTCAAGCATATCCTCTTCCATAACATGGTCAATAGATTCAAGATCAACCACCGACACCATTTGAGGAGTTGAAAAATGCACTGAGTGGTTATCCAAGGCCACACTTTCAATAAAATTGAATTCATCCATAGTCCAATAATCAAAGCCAATGGAGACCTCAACCACAAGGCCAAGGTCAATATTATGATAGGAATAACTATGGTGACTCGAGTTAAAACTGACAAGGTGAAAATTTTGAAAACCAAAGGTCTAATCCATAAAAACCATCGAGAGGACCATCATCTAGTTCTTACTATCGGAGAGATGGTCTACCACAATACTAAGGGGTTTCCAAAATTGAAAGCATGTTGGAGAAAGTACTCTCCAATAAAGAGATATCCGATGCATGTCTTAAGAGTTTAACTGAAGTTGTTAGCTCCTATATAGTCTCTATTCAGAAGCTAGGGCAACACATGCGAACACCTCTCTAGAGTGACAATCCGAAGTAGAAGGATCAACTTCCCAGCAACACTATGACAAATCCCAAGGGTAGTGGAAGTAGCTCTAATACTCATTGTATGGATATAGTGACTTGGAGCGACAAAAAATTACATTCTAAAGATGATGAGCCTTGTGTTGATGATGTTGACTAAGATGAGGAAAAGAAGACCAATAATAATATAGAAGAGGTAGTGTTGAAACCACTTGTTGATAATTCTAATGTTGAGGAGATAGTGGACTCAAAAAGAAAGAAAAAGGCTAAAGAGAAAGTGTGTGACATGGCCAAATCATATCCTCAAACTTTTCCTCCATTTCCTTAAAGACTGACTAAGCAAACTCTAGATGTTGCAGTTGAAAAACGCATTGAGAGGTTAAAGGAGGCAACTTTGTGGATGTCGTTCATTGATGCTCTAAAAGAGATGCTTGAATTCTCCAAGTACCTGAAAGAGTTGCTAACAAAGAAGAAGCCAAGTGAGGAAGATGTGATCCCAATAACACATCGAGTTAGTGCCATAATTGCTAGCAAACATGTGGAGAAAGAGAGAGATCCTAGGGAGCTCACTATTCCATGCAAGATTAGGCAATGTCACTATTTGCGAGCTTTATGTAATAATGTGGTAAGAATTAATTTGATTCCCCAGCTATCTACAAGTTGTCCGGGCTGACCATGTTGAATCGTGCCAATATTTGGCTTCAAATGGATAACAAGTCAATCGAAAAGTCAGAAGGGGTGGTAGAAGATGTGTTTGTGAAGGTTAGAGAATTCATAATTCCTACCAACTTTGTCATTTCAGATTGTGATGTGGACATAGATATATCCATTATTCTAATGTGACCTTTTCTTTCCACTAGTAGATCTTTGATGGACTCGAAAAAATATGAGATCATGTTCAGAGTAAATAATGATACAATGTCTTTTATGGTAGGAAGAGGGCATGAGTTGTCCAACAACTGTAGGAGCATAACTGTAGTTGAGCAGAGAAGTAATAAGATTAATGATGTAAAAGAGCAAATCGACAATGGAGCTAAAGAGATAGCTAAAAAGAAGAAGGCTAAACACAAGTCGGCGAAGCAATATCTCTGCGTCCCAAAGGAAGAAAGTGGGTGAGAAAATTCTATCCCGGGGATGAATCATCCTTATGCTGATTTAGGTATCATGCATCGCGCCACGATGTTAAATCAGGTGCTTATTGAGTGGTAACCCAAGGAATGCTACACCATGTGTAGTATTCGCATCTTGCTGCGACATTAAATCAAGCGCGTCTTGGGAGGCAATCAAAGTGTATTGGACTAATGTGTATTGATGAATGCAGGTTTGATCTTAAAAAAGTGGTAGTAAATTGAACAAGTCACAGAATGAGCTTCAGCTTCATATTGACGGGCGCTGTAATGGACCGCATATTGAAAATGCAAATTGTTATTTGCACCGTGAATCAGAAGCTAGGTAAAATAGTACACTGATAATTCTAAGCTTAAGTGATGGTCCACTGTGCAGATTGCATATTGAAATAACGGTCCATCCTTTGGACCATCAATTGCATTAATAATCTTGGGAATTGTAGTTATTTAGGTTGTGTGCGGTTCAAAAAATTGGTTATTTCTTCAAGAGACGACCACTTCTTGTGCCCGCAACTCAACTTGATGCCCGTCATAAGTCGAGGGTTTTTGAATGGGTTCCTTGCCTGTTTCTCCTTCATTCTATTCTTCTTCCTTTGTTCATCAACAAATTACCATTGTTGCCATTGTAGGTTTTCAAACCTTCACTCACTTCATCACACTTCATCTAACACATACATCAACACCCAGCATCAAGCATCTAATTTCATGCACCTAGGGTTTTCCTGAGCTCATGAATCCTATGCCTCACTGCTAGTATTTTTTTTCTTTTTTTTCATGCTTAATTTTATGCATATTTCCTTTCTGTTGTTGATTACCATTGATTGAACTTGAGGGGGGGGGGATATTGGGAAATTTAGCATGAATTGTATGAGGATTGACCTTGAAACTGATATACTAACTTGAAATATGGTCCATTTGTGTAAATGACGATCGTACCTTGCCCTGTACATTGAATTTTGACTAAAATATTTGAAAGTTTGTGCTAAGTGCTAAATATTCCAAGGCAGTTGAAGAAATAGACATCTTTTGAAGAAATGGTCCGCACATTGAACCATTTATTGAACTAGAGTTTAAAGTTCGCTGGTTTCACTTGATGATCCAACATATTGTCCACATCTTCAAAACAGGATTGCATGTTGGGCTGTTCTTTGAAATAGTGCAACTTGACAATGGCCTTCAATTAACAGTTCAATGTGCGGTCTGCATCCTCAAGATGCAGACCGTCTCCCGCACCCGCACTTCAATATGTCCCACATGAGTAGTTTATTTCCAACTCGTTCATCACCCATGTGCTTAACGCCTATTTTTCAATTAAATGACAAATAACATCAAAAAGAGTAGCGCCAAGGGTGGAAAGGCCTCAGATCTAAAGAAGTCCCGACTCAAGGACGAGGATGTTGAAGAGTACCAGCTTCTGACCACCAGGGCAGCGACCAAATGGATCTTGGGTCGCGCTTTATGACATTATCACTAAAAAAAATCCAGTCCCACAAAGAATTGTTCATGAAACTACTATTGAGATTCTGACCTTGTAACCTGCTATCTCAACTAGGGTGGCATCTGATGCCACTCCATCACAAGGCTCTGCCTCTTTGTCCTCAGAGGATCAGCTCGTTGCCCAATGCAGAGGGCAACAGATTGCTTTATCTTCAAGCGAGACCACAATTTACGACACCACCAGTTAAGCTGCTTCCCTAAGATTGATCTAGCTGAACAAAAGAGGAAATAGGGAGAGGATATACTCTGAGTTAGGTGGGCCAATCAAAAGGGTGAACCGCGACGGGGCATCACAGAGGAGACAACTATTAGTGTCACCGTGTTGGACCAATACCCAAACATCTTGGAGTAGATCTAGTCTCAACAGTGGGACTTCCTCCTCCATCCCTCGAGTTAGTACAGGCAGACCCTTGTGGAAAATCTTATGCAATGTATGGCGTGCTCCTTTGGGTGGCCAACCCAGGCTTTATATTGCTAGTGGAACCCTTGGAGTTTGTGCCCGTTTGAAGAGTCTCAGTTAACATTGGCCACGAGGCGATCAATTATTACTACTTGGACAATGATTCTATGGTTGTATATACTTCAACCTTTGATACACTAGCTAACTCTGGAGCACGTGCTTGGCCATGGATAACAAGGATTATAGCTAGATCTCCACCCACATGGTCCTTTCTAGACACAACTTCCATGTACAAGAGTGACAACGTCCACATTCACTCCTTGCGAGGAGAGTGTAAGCGGTCGTTGGCAAAATAAATGTACCCGACAAATATCGAGGTCAAATTTCACAGAAAATTGAGTCGATAATCCAAAAGTTAGAAACTAACTCAAATTACAACGCATCATTGATCAACATTTGAAAAGTAAAAATGGGGAATAAAGGAAAATAACATCAAATTCTAAATTAAAACTAAGTGGAGGGAATTCCAATTGTTGCAATCATAAGTGAGATGGATAGGGATGTGCTCTTGGTGGGCTAACACAAAAATGGGATTTACTTCATTGCTTTAGACTCAAATTTAGCATAGATAGCAGTGGATAAATTACATTCTCTCATTTTTCAACCACAAGAATGTTTATCCCTTAGGTTTTCTCGAACCCGAAGACCAAATTCAAATTATCAACCACAAAATCTTGAGGAAGGATTAATCTATCTCTAGTCTTTACCTTTAACAGAGTGAAAATGTAGGTTTTGACTACACACCAACACTCCATATCGTCACTATTATCTTCTCACCCAATTCTCACCTTTCTCTCTTATGCAAAAGTAAGAAAAGTAAAACAAAATTCATGTTTGCAACTATCAATTCTCACAATTAAAACTTGGAGAAAATAATAGATCTATACTTGCAATAAGAATCCAAGAACAATTCATCAATACCCATTAAATTTCACAAACCCACCATGCACACACCCCCAGCTAGCAAATTAGTTATGCATATTTAGAGAGAGAGAGAGAGAGAATATACCAAGAGGATTTCCCTCAATATTCATAATATTGCTTCACAAATTTGCTTCATTAGGTCCTACAACAGTGGTGGAATTCCCCCAAAATGGGTTAAAGAAAAAGAAAAAGAAAAGAAAGTTTTATCTTTACAATTCTATGAATTGGTGAATGAGTGAATGATCAATAATTGAGTGGTGAACAATGAGGGTGATATAAATATATGTACGTTCTTATGTACTACTTTCCACAAGTGCCCTTGAGGCTTCTAAGTGATTTGGAAACCTTTTCATATGTCTTTTCCCTTCCTTGGACGCTTCACTTGCGAAGCACCGACGTTTCGCTAGTGCCAATCCTCAAAGAACCACTTACTCGCCAAAGGAAAATAGTGTGTAGCAGGTGGAACGGGCACGTGGACCAGTGGTTTATCACTTCCATCCCGCGACTGCCGATGCCAAGTTCCTGTTGGGCAGTGACAAATGCATTTTACCTGCATTTTGTACGTTCGGATCCGCGTTTCACTATTTCAAAGAATGTCCTTAACATCTCTTTTTGAGTTCAAATCTTCCCTTATCTTTGGATCCTTTCCTTCAAATGTCAAGTCATCAAATTTCATCTCGAATTTCATGTATTTTTCTCAATTTCATGATTTCTCTACTCAAGTTAAGTACCTATAAAGATCAAATAGAAAGGGAATAAAATACACCTACATGACTTGAAAACTAAACAAAAACTCATGTCTAAGAGCCTAATGAGTTCGTAAATTACCAACTCATAAAACCCCCAAAAACTCATGTCTAATAGCCTAATGAGTTCGTAAATTACCAACTCATCAAACCCCCAAACTTGAACCATTGCTTGTCCTCAAGTAATGCAATTCTTTACAACTGATCAAATGGAACAACATGCTATACCATATGAGTTTGCACACCAAGGATCAAGAAAGGCATTCCTTCACAAGAGGACTTTTCTAAAGCTTAGAGTATTATGGGAGTTTCACACAAAAACATCAAGCCTCGAGACAGCCCAAAAATTGTACACGGACTCAAGAAAAAGAAAAAGACTCAAATCATGTTGCACAAGATTCAATAAGTGACCACAATCGTTAAGCATATCTTGCATGCATTCTTCTCATTCAAATAAGGGGCATGGTTCATCAACACATGTTCAAGGAGCATCTCAAGTCATTAACAATTCACATTAAAAGCTTGCCTTAAAGTTCACTACACACTTGTCTCATTCACATCTCTCACTTGAAAACACTTTTAAGCATGTACCCCAAGGAAGTGATTCCACTCACAAGAAAAGAGAAGCCTAAACATTTTTGATAATTTCACACATAGGGATTATAATATAATACAAGTACGCTCACTCTCACAAAGAAACTCAAGTGCATACAAATTGACCCATAGGCTTGCTCTTTATGTAACTCGCCACTAATGTAGAATTGCTACACTAAACATAACTAAGGACTTGGGGATCATAATGAAGGCTAGGGGTTGAGGTAGGATAAACAATGAGTTCTAGTGGTTAGAACCTCCCTAATGCCTTTTTGTGAACAGGTTTAACATCCCATCAAACTACTGAGATCACCCCACCTTATCTCTCCTTGTTCATCATCTTTATCTTTTGTTTAGCAAGAGCTAACCTTATAGCACCTATAAATTTCACATTTATCCTTATTTAAACAAGAGACAACACCTTTTAACTATTATTTCTATTTTGATAATTCAAGGGGTTTCAACCCATTATTTCATTCATTTCATCACAATTTAGTGCTATCTCACACATATTTCTCCCTTCTCTTGCAAACCCCCAAGCTTAGGCTTTTGCCTCATTTCAAATCATATCCTTATCTCTCCTCATTTCTTGGACTTTAAGCCCCATTTTTCATCCTTCATCACTAGAAATTAGGGAGGATGGGTGCCAAAGAAGAGGATTAAAAAGGTTCATTAGGCTGTAATATGGTTTTCATGAAAAGATCCAAGGCTCAAATGTTGGCTATCAAAGATTAATGTTCAATGAGGTCATTTTGGGTGAAGTGGATATCAAAAGAAAGACTAAGATCATGTTCTGAGTGCAGCCCTATCTAACATTTTGCCTTGAATCACACTTAGGGAAAGTTCTAAAAAATCATGTATACACAGGAATTAAGCCAAAAGACTCACCGCACAAGGCATCATAATCTAAGGAGTTCACACTTTATAAATCACATTAAGAGAATGGATTTAGACAAGCAAGTTTACGAATCAAAAAGTCAAGCAAGGAATGTACAACACATGATAAGAGGTGCTCATTTTGAAATTTAAGTGCCCCTCTTTTCTTTTCAAAACTCATGCATAATGCCAAGCAAGAAATTTTAGTGGTACCTCTTCAAACAAGTGTACAAAAGACTCAAAGACTCTAGACTTGACATTTTCCCTTGAAAAATCGCCTCTCAATCTATCATTGGGAAATGCCACCCAGTTTGTTAATAAAATAAAAGAAAAATAAATTGACCCTTGGAAAAAAAATCATAGTACAAAGAAAATCCTTGGAGTTTATTCATAGATTACTATCTACAAAGGCGATGCTAACTAACAAGTAATGATGATTTTTCCTTAAGAATGATGTCACCCAATCTATCATAGGGCCATATCGTGCATCACTAAAAGATGGGTTACTCAGACTTCACCGTCTAACAAAAATAAAGCATTATCTTTAATGCATAAGGTTGAATAAAATAAGGAGGAATGGGTGAAAGAACTCCCTGGTATGATGGAGGCATCTACATTGGAACTTTGTGCAATGTAGAACCATCTTTTCTTAACCTTCTCTTTCCAGGTATTCTACTCAATACTGGCGATTGACCGGCGTTTCATGCCTTTGGACCTACCTTTTGCAGGTCAAGCGCCAGTTTCTCTATTTTGCTTCTTCCACTATTTGTCACATTCCCCACTCGTTCTACCCCTGCATAATCAAAGACAATCACAAACCTAAAGTAAGAAGATATAAAGGGAAAATAAATATAAATGTAAAAGAACTTGGGTTGCCTCCCAAGAAGTGCCTTAGTTAACGTCGTGGCTCAATGGTTTCAACTTTTACCACTTTTTTCTCCACTTTAAGCTTTTCAATCACACCCCTAGTTTCTTATCCATTCTTCTACTCCGCTTAAGGGGTGGTGGTGTAAAAGTCAAGGTACCATGAAATGGATGTTGCCTTTTGTATTTCTTGGATTTTAAAGGAGGGATGTGCTTTAACCATGTTGGCATGACATACTTTAAGATGAAGCTACTTTGCTCTTCCTCCTCAACTTCCTCCATCGACTTGGTTTCCTCAGTCTCCGTTTCGTCAACCAAGTTCAATGTTGAAAAGTGATAGCATGGCAGTTTAAGTCGCTTCATTCTCAAGTGTTCTTGTTGCTTGACATCCTCCTTCTCAAGTGCACTGGAGTCCTTAAGCATGATTTTTTGGATGTCTCTTTGGGACTCTAGTGTCACTTCTTCACATTCGACATCTTGTATTATTGTAAGGTTGGTAGATCTTCAAACCACCTTGACCTCATCTAAGTTCACCTTGACCCCTTCTTCATCAACTTGTTGTGCTTTCTCCCATGAGTCAAGTTGAGTTAGGCCCCATTGTTTACTTCTTCTTGTTATGCTTCTTAATATCTCCTCCACTTCTTTTTTAGAGAACTATAGCTTTCTTTTTGAGGAGTCGATGGTTCCATGAGTATTGAGGGGTTGGCATCCTTTTCTGCATTAGATTCCTGCTCCAAAAAAGGCTTGGATCATGGATTCCATGCACCCACATGTATTGCTTCTTCCCTCATATGCCATGGCTTCATTTCTATCAAGTTTAAGAGCACGACTTCTATCACAGCCACTATAACTAGAAGTGAACTCATTTGGGCATCCACCCTAATGTCTACCATGACCACCACATACAGTGCATCTATACCCATCATAGGAGAAAAAAGGTGCACACATCTCTCTTCTAGGGGCATATTTGCAATCTTGCCAATGGTATGATCCTCCACAATAGGGACATGAGCCATCATGATAAGGGTTGTAACCAACAAACCTCCTTTCATCCCACGTTGCCATAATGCAAATACAAATAAACAAAAATAAAAAGAAATAAGACATAAAAACAAAATGCAGAATAAGTTTGCACCAATAAATAACTAATGGTTATCACAACTCAATTCCACAACAATGGCGCTATTTTTGATTACATCAAAGTTCACTCCCCGCGAGGAGAGAGTGTAACTAGTTGTTGGCAAAACAAATATACCCGACGAATGTCTGGTGGCACAAGGAATTGAATCGATAATCCAAAAATTATAAACTAACTCAAAATAGAACGCATCATTATTCAACATTTAAAAAGTAAAAATGGGGGAAAAGGAAAATAACATCAAATTCTAAATTAAAACTAAGTGGAGGTAATTCCATCTGTTAAAATTACAAATGAGATGGCTAGGAGTGTGCTCTTGGTAGGCTAACACTAAAATGAGATTTACTTCATTGCCTTAGATTCAAATTTAGCATAGATAGTAGTTAATAAATTACATTCTCTCATTTTTCAACCACAAGAATGATTATTCCTTAGGTTTTCTAAAACCCCAAGGCCAAATTCAAATTATCAACCACAGAAGGTTGAGGAAGGATTAAGCTATCTCTATCCTTACCTTTGATGGAGTGAAAATGTGGGTTTTGACTATCTCTAGATCAACCCTGCATACCAACACTCCAAATTCTCACTATTATCTTCTCATCTAATTCTCACCTTTCTCTCTCAAGCAAAAGAAAGAAAAGTAAATAAAAATTCATGTTTGCAACCATCAATTTTCACAATTAAAACTTGAAGAAAATAATAGATCTACTTGCAATAAGAATCCAAGAACAATTCATCAATACCCATTCAATTTCACAAATCCACCATGCACATACCCCTAGCTAGAAAATTAATTATGCATATTTAGAGAGAGAGAGAGAGAAGATTCCGAGAGGATTCCCCGCAATATTCATCATATTGCTTCACAAGGTCCTACAACAATGGTGGAACTCCCCCAAATTGCGTTATAGAAAAAGAATAAGAAAAGTAAGTTCTATCTCTACAATTCTATGGATCGGTGAATGAATGAATGATCAATAATTGAGTGGTGTACAATGAGGGTGATATAAATATCTGTACTTTCTTGTGTACAACTTTCCACAAGTTTCCTTGAGGCTTCTAGGTGCTTTGGGAATCTTTTCGGATGTTTTTACCTTTCCTTTGACAGCTTCACTTGTGAAGCACCAACATTTCCCTGGTGTCAATCCGCGAAGCACCACTTACTCGCAAAAGGAAAAAGCATGTAGCAGGTAGAACAGGCGCGTGGACCAGCATTTGACCGGCGGTTCGCCATTGCCAACCCTCGACCGCCGGTGCCAAGTTCCTACCGGGCAGTGACAAATGCATTTCACATGCATTTCGCACATCTAGATCCATGTTTCACCATTTCAAAGCATGTCCTTAACTCCTCTTTTGAGTTCAAATATTCCTTTGTCTTTGTTTCCTTTCCTTCAAATGCCATCTCATCGAATTTCATCTCGAATTTCATATATTTTTCTCAATTTCATGCTTTCTCTACTCAAGTTAAGTACTTGCAAATATCAAAGAGAAAGGGCATAAAATTGACCTAAATGACTTGAAAACTAAACAAACTCTCATATCTAAGAGCCCAATGAGTTGGTAAATTACCAACTCATCAAAAAGTGATTTGAAGCTGCAGTAAAATTTTGGAGGAATATCATCTACAGCTGTATCTGTCATACCCCAAACCTGAGGAGGCATGATTGGCAGCTAGTGCCATAATTGATGAAGCAAACACAGTAAAAATATAAATACAACAAGCCAGAACTAATGGGGTTCTGTAACATAACAACTTCAAGATCAGAGTAAGATGACAGACTATAGCATAAGTTGGTATAAACCAATCAAAAGTTATACATGTAATACCCCAAAATTTTCTAAGACTAGACTTGGGATTTAAAATGAAAAGTAGAAGCAAATATGAAATTTCTTCTCAGAACGACTCATTGTACTAGTCGTTGGTGGGACTAATGACCCGTTGAAGGTGCTCGTGGTGAGAATCTATAGAGTAGGATGGGAAGTAACGGGTCTCAGAATGACTCATTAGTGGATGTAACGGCTTGTTGTAAGGGGGTCATTGGGAGGATGGTCTCGGTAAAAAGGGTTGGCACGAGTCATAGGACTACTCGTTGTTCGAAGGGACGAGTCGTTATATGGTCCTGTTGGAAGGATTCTCAGAAGGCAGGTAGTGTTGACAATGGATGGTTGCCACGAGTCGTTGGAGTTGGGTACAACTCGTGGTACCTATCGTGGTATACAGGTATGGGACTGGAACATGGTCTAAAGCAACGGTGGAAACAATGACTCGTGGGAACTTGTAACAATCCATTAGACTAATCATTGTCACTGGCAGTGCAGATTTTCCAGGTTTTTCATTAAGGTATTTTATTCATTCCTAAGCTCTAATGTCCTAAACTATGTCATTTTAAGCTCAGTTAGAAGGGTTTTAAGGGGGATAAACCTATTATAAGTATCCCCACTCAATGCATGCAACCTAGAGCCTTCCTTGAAGATCAAGTTTGAGGAATTTCATTAAATTCTCTCCAATTTCGTTTGGGCTTTTAAGTGGAAATGTGAATTCGATATACCCAGGTATGTGAGGCTATGAATGGGAGTTCCTTTCATTCCCATGCCCTAGATTCTTCTAAATTCTATGAATTTCAATTCTAGATTCAAATTTCATGATCTTATGGGGTTTATTCCAATTCTTGTGAAATTCTGTATGATCTATCTATGGGTCGATTTCCTTTATGTATCAAATCATGTTTTGTGATTTATGGACAGATTTTATAATTAATTTGATTATTAAATTATAGTTTCAACATCTAATTAAGTCATGCCAAACTATGTCAATTTCATGAAAAGTCAATATATGGTTCCATTATGATTTTGATCTTCTCAAGCCCTTTTATGATTTATGATATGATTTTTCTCAAGTAATCATCATGGATTTATGAATATCAAGTACATACATGTTTCACAAGTATGTATGATTTTCATGATTTATGAACTTATGATTTTTGGCTGATTCATGGGCCCTTATTCATGGCTATTCATGTATTTCAAGTGGGATCCATCATGTTATTATTTATTTGGACATAAACTTCATGAATGATTTTACAAATACGATATGAGCCCCATGTGCATATTTTTGGGAGCAGTGTCTAGCACTGAGTAGACCCGACGTTCAAAGAAAAACCCCGTGGTCTTAGAACTACGTGCAACTATAGGTTTGCATATATATATATACACACACACATTATTGGATCCCTGCGATATCTCCACACATGCACGTCCCTCTACCTGGCAAGACGGGGACAGTCCTGACCACTTGGGCGAAATAGTGGGGCATCATGTAAGGCTCTATCATGATGGTGTCGGTTAAGACGAGTCCTACCACTGTTCCTCATGATTTATGCATGGTTATGTGCATGTTACTTTGGCTCAAGTCATGTTTAATGAAGCTTTTCTCCTATGATTATGATTATGACTGATTTATGAATGTTTTGAAAACCTTGAGCCCTTCTGTTTACATATGATATTTACTTTATGATCATGTTGTCCTACTTTTATGAACTCTTATGTATTTTAACTATCCATTTTTATTTACCTTTCATACTCAGTACATTCCAAGTACTGACCGCATACTCTATGATGTATCGTTTCATGATACAGGTCCAAGGGATCTGTCTCAGCCATATCATTAGTGCTGCTCCTCTCTTAGACTTTTCTACCCAGTATTGGTGAGTTCTCATCCTTCGAGGACATTCAATTAGCTTCAGTTATGTTCTTTCAGTTTCAGTATTTGGTGAGTTAGTTGGGGTCTTGTCGCATCAACTCATCAGTATGTAAAGGCCTATCAGACTTTGTGTAATCAACATCAGGATTGTGTTATGTATTCAGATGTTATTATATGTTTAGACTTCCGCTTTGTTTATATGCTAAACTTTTGCTTGATTATGATGGTTTTAATTGTCATGTTAATGCCATGGGTCGACTTGGAGTCTCTCGGGGTTCTTTGTCCCGTCTCTCAATCCAAGCCTATGTTCGGGTCATGACAAACTTGGTATTAGAGCATTAAGTTTTGAAGTGTCTTCGGATGTCTGAAAGCCGCGTTAAGTAGAGTCTTTTTCATAGGTGTGAAGCGCGCCACACTTATGATGAAGAGGCCACGAAATGTTTTAGGAAATGTTCCCTTCTTTCATGGTTTATGCCGTGCGATTAAATGTTTCTCTATCCTTCTAACAAATGATATACGCATTTATAGAATCATGCCTCCTCGCTGAGGTAACGGAAGAAGAAATGGGAACAAAAACGGCCACAAGAATGGCAATGGAGATGGGCATTAGCATGCTCCACCAGCCCATGAGGAGCATGTACCCGAGCAGGTTTCCCACGCTAAGTTCTGGGTAGCCATTCAGATGCTAGCTTAGGCCTTGATCGCCAACTCAAGTAATAGGTGGTAGCGTATGTCCCTCAGAACGAGAATGCAGCGGAGACACGAGTTAGATATTTTTTGAGGATGAACGCTACGGAGTTTCTTGGGTAAAAGGTACACAAGGATCCACATGAGTTTATTGATAAAGTGATGAAGATCACTCAAATCATGTGAGTGACCGAGGAGGAGTGCGCAGACCTAGCCTTGTATTAGTTGAAAGGAGTCGTGTACACTGGTTTAGGAAATGAAAGGATAGCAGGGCAGTTGGAGCGGACCCATTAGTTGGGATGAGTTCCACACCGCATTTCCCAATCGGCTCTTCCCTTTTGAGATGAGGGAGATTAAAGCAGTGGAGTTTGTGAACCTAAAGTAGGGTAACATGAAAATCTAGGATATGGTTTGGAGTTCATTCGTTTGTCCATGTATGCACCAGAGCTTCATCAGGACATTGATTTTCCCTGATTAGTTTTATACGCGCAACAGATGGAGTCGGTGGATATGATATAGAGAGAGGACAAGAGGTCCAAGATAGACAGTTATGGGTTCTCCCAGTAGGGATCAAGAGGAAGACATCGCCAACAGTCTCATCATAGGTCATTAGATCAAGTGCCATCATTGGCCTGTGCACCATCCAGACCGCGAGGTGATCAGAGGAGCAGAGCCTCAGGTTCGAGGGACCAGAGTAGCATGCAGACAGAGCGTATATTCCTAGCTTGCGAGAAGTATGGAAAGAATCATATAGAGGAGTTCTTTATTGGGTCATATATATGTTTTGGGTGTGGTAGACCGGGAACAGGCGTCGGGAGTGTCTGTTGGCTAGACAGGGTGATAGTAGAGGTCGTACTTAGGCTACCAACTCAGCAGCAGTAGCAGCACACGCAGCTCCGCAAGGTGCATCTACCAGTGTAGGTGGTGGCCAGAGCCAGAATGGGTTTTATGCCCTTGCATCTTGATCTTGGGCAGATTTATATGCCCAAGTGATACTCAAAAGTATCATTTTCGCCTTGTTTATCTATCAATGTGTATGCATTCTCATGTAATTGGTAATAAAATGTGAATTTATACTAACCAACATGATTAGCATTGTTTTGCAGGTAAAATGTGATTTCGGGAAGCTAAAATGCATGTTGGATGACATCGGAGTTGGACTTGGAAGCGAGCAAGGGAAAAGGCATTGGACAGCATAAATTAAAGGGGCTCCGCAGTGGAGCCGTGTCACGCTGCCATCGCGGAGGCATTCTGCCTGGATGGGGAAAATTCACCCAAATTCCAGTGGAGGTCCGCGTTTGCTCCGTGGCACGGAGCCAGTGCTCCGCGATGCACGCCGTGCCACGTTGAGCATAATTTCTCGGACCCCCAGTTCTAGTGAGGGTCCACGTTCGTAGCGTGTCACGGAGGCAGTGCTCCGCGATGCACTCCGTGACACGTTGCTCGTTATTCCGGGAAAAATTTCCAGCAGTATAAATAGAACACTTAGGTTCATTTTTTAATATTCTGACTTGGTGGAGCAAGGACGTGGGTTACAGACAGTTGAGGGACGAAAAGTTCAGGGTTTTCTCTCTCTTTCTTTCTTCTTTAATTCAATTTCTTGTATGATTAACACTCATTTTATGATGTTTAATCCACAAATGAGTGGCTAATTCCTCTCCTTGCTTAGGTAATGAACAATTGTAATGAAATTTGATCATTGATTCTTTGGTTTTCAATATTTTCTTCCATGTTGTTCTATTAATTCTTGTTCTTACTGCATTAGTGTGTGGCCTACATTAATGTACATCTAAAAAGTCCGGTTTCACTCGAGAGAGCATGAAATTGGAAAGTTGTGAATTAATAGGATATGTTCTTTACTTGATTTGGGAAAATTGAGTCTTGATTTTCTTTCAAGATAAAAATATACCTGAAAGTCGTATTAGTCAATTTAGGAACCGGAATTGTATAGCTAGGACATGAATTGCATTTGATCACAGAAATGTAGACGGATGGTTCATGATTCTTAAGTGAGGTTAAATACGAGAGTTTTAATCTCTTGGCAAATGTTCTTGGCTAGCAACTGGAGGAAAAGATTAACCAAAGTATGATGATAATTAGTTTCATTACATGTTCGTTTAACCTCAGCATGCTTTCATTCATAGTTCAGATTCAAAGTAGATAATTGTTCTTAGTTTTAGTATAAAATTTATAAAACAAACTATCAACTTTTTGGTTACGCTGTTGTCTGCATTTTTAGAAGTAAAATATAGTACACTTGAGCAATTTGCACTTCATCCAAGTCTCTGTGGGATCGATACTTGGCTTAATAAAGCCACTTACTACTTGTTCGACCACGTGCACTTGCGTGTCATTTTGTATACCCACAATCACACGAACAAGTTTTTGGCGCCGTTGCCGGGGACTGGCAATTGGTGAAATTTTCTTAAGTGTTAATTTACTGTATTTTTATTTTCTTAGTGTTGACAACTTGGTCTTAGCCTGTATTTTGCAGACTTAATTGCTTATGAACACTGGCAAGAGACAAGGAGCTGGTCGAATCGTATATAGAGCCAGAAAGGATATTTCACAGTAAGCAAAGAGAAGCTCTACAAAGAAAGCTGCAGTTGCTCAGACAGATGATCATGGAGCAACAACAGAATCCACCGGTAGTACGGGCAGTGTTAGTGCCCGAAGAAGCAGCAGCTCGGCCGGTTCGCGAGGTGGCAATCCCACATGCCAATAAGGTTACATCGAGTATCCGCAAACCAGAGCCGGGAGGGAGATTTGAACTTAAACAAAATATGGTGCAATTGTTGCACACAAGCGGGCAATTTACCGGTCTCCCTCATGAAGATCCACAGCAGCATCTCCAAAATTTTGTGAGATAAGTGACACTTACATACCCGCTGGAGTGTCACCAGACTATGTCCAGCTTACATTGTTCCCATTCTCATTATTGGGAGAAGCCAAGAGGTGGTTGAAAGCTAAGCCACCGAATTCTATTTCTACGTGGGATGATCTTGCACGGAAGTTCTTGATAAGGTTTTTTCCCTCTGGTAAAAAAACAAGACTTAGAAGTCAAATTCTAAGTTTCAAACAGAGAGAGGGAGAAAATTTATATCAGGCCTGGGAGAGATTTAAATCCATGTTGCGGGATTGTCCTCATCATCATCAGTCCAATGATGTGTTGGTGCACACATTTATTGAGGGTTTGGAACCCCACACCAAAATACTGCTAGATTCAGCAGCTGGAGGGCAAGCGCTGGAGAAGACTTATGAGGAGCTGTATACCTTGTTGAACCGGATTTCACAGGGCAATCCAGAAATGCTGATTCATCACGAGGTGGGACAAGGAAAGCAGCAGGAGTGCTTGAAGTGTATGGGTTTACAGCCATCGCTGCACAGATAGCTGCATTGCAAAATCAATTGAACAATCACTTCAGCAACATGACATTGAACCAGCCTCAAGACCTAGTTAATGCAGTCCAGCAGATGTGGTGTGAAGTGTGTGGAAGCAGTGAGCACTCTGCTGAGTGTTGTGGAGCCAATCCTGACTCGGTAAACTTTGTGGGTAATGCACAAAGGAACCACCAGCAGTATGGTAGTAGCTACAACTCCAATTGGAGGAATCACCCTAATTTCTCATGGGATAGCAACAACCATCAGGGCCAAAGTTCGGGTCAGGGTGTGCAAAGGAACCAAGGAGGGCAGCAAAATTATCAAGCTCAATTCAGAAACAACAATGCACCTCCTCCACCACCATCACCCAGCATTGAGGAGATGTTCAAGACCATGATAGCTAACCAAGCTCAATTGCAGGCTGACTATGTGAAATTGGCAGCCGAAGTGAAAAACAACCAGTTAGCTACCAAGGCACTTGAATATCAATTTGGGCAATTTGCTAGTGCCCAAAACACAAGGCCCAGAGGAGGATTGCCAAGCGACACGGATCCCAATCCCAAGCAGCTAAATGCAGTGACCACAAGGAGTGGTTTGCAGCTGAAAGAGGTGGAACCAGAAATACCACCTCAACAGTCGGGAGCAGCAGAAGTTGAGAGGGAGCACAGTTCTGAGAGGGGGAAAACCAAGGAAGCTGAATCAGAAAGACCTCCACCCCCGTTCCCTCAACGACTAAAGAAACACAAAGAGGAGGCGTGTTTCAAGAAATTCATGGAGGTGCTGAAACAGGTACATGTTAACTTACCTCTTGTTGATGTCTTGCAGGGAGTGCCGAAATATGCGAAGTATATAAAGGACATCGTGGCAAACAAAAGTTGGTTGACTGAGTATGCCACGGTGGCTCTAAAAGAGGAGTGCACTTCCCGGATTCAAAATAGACTGCCCACAAAGCTAAAAGACCATGGGAGTTTTACTATCCAGCTTACTATTGGGCAGAGCATCCGAGCTCGTGGATTGTGTGACTTGGGAGCTAGCATAAATTTGATGCCTTCATCGGTATTCAGAAAGTTGGGTCTAGGGAGTCCTAGACCCACAACGGTAATCTTGCACTTGGCGGATCGATCCTTAGCTAGGCCGGATGGCATTGTTGAGGACGTTCTGGTGCAAGTTGGCTCCCTAATTTTCCCGGTAGATTTTGTCGTGCTGGATTTTGAACCAGACGCGGAAGTCCCATTTATTTTGGGACGTCCCTTCTTGGAAACCGGGAAAGCACTAATCGACGTAGCTGCGGGGCAGCTAACAATGCGAGCACATGACAAGGTGGAGGTGTTCGATGTGTACCAGGCACCCAAGCTCCCTATGGTGCATGAAGAACTCTCGGTGATCAATGTGATTGATCAGGGTGATGATAAGCAGATGAAGGATTCCCGAGAGTTAATGGGAAAACCACCGGAAAGGTGTAAGCACTACTGGGGGGGGGGACGGTGATCGAGAGAAATCGTCCATCACCCTAGCAGACAATTGAGCTTAACGACGTTGAGCCGCGACGGTAAACCAGGCGCTGCACGGGAGGCAACCCGTGAAAAACTTTTTTTTCTTTTAGTTTGTAAAGTGTAAATAAATTTTTCTTTTTCTTTTTCTTGATTCACAACAAAATTTTTCATTTTAGTTTTTATTTTATTTGTATTTAGAGTGAAACCTATAATTCTAACCAATTTTGTATAGTGAGATGAATTTCAGGTCAAACGGAGAAAAATACGCACGGAATCGCGAAGGAAAAGTCGAGGTATGAAAAATTAATAAAAAGTGGAAAACAGTGAGCTGGGGCGATAGCTCCGTGTCACGGAGGAGGACCTCCGCGTTACCCTCCGTGACACGTTGAGGTATAACCCAAAAATTTTAAAAATTTCCAGAACAACCTCGCGACGGCTCCGTGTCACGGAGGCAGTGCACGGCGATGCACTCCGTGACACGTTGCCGTGTATATCGCGACGGGTCACACCGGGTCGCCGGGTGTCCCGCGCGATTTTCTTCCTTTTTAACCCCGAAAACCTTCCCTTTTCCCTCATTTTCTAATCCCTCCGCGACCAAACCCCCCCAAACCCATCCCCCATCAATGTGACACAGAGTAAGGCAAGAAATTCACCAAGTTTTCTTCGAATCTTCAAAAACAAGGTATGTTCTTCGATTCCCGCTCAAATGCTTGTCGATTTTCTTCGATTTTTAGCATGGGAGGTGAGCTAAATTGCCCTAAGTCGAAATTAATCATGAATTTGATTTCATTGTTGATTGATGAATGTTCAGAATATCGTATGATTTCTTGAACTTGTCGATTGCATAAATTGATCGAATTTGATTGATAAAATCAATTCTAGGGCTTGTTAGTTGAATTTGAAGTTTAAAATGTATTGAAATTGTGAATTTTATGCCGGGTTGTACGTGGTGAATGAGATGAGTCGATGTACAAATTGTTAGGATGTTAATAGAACGACGGATTCTCGGATTGGGGGAAATGTTGAAATTTGTAAGAATTGGTTGGTTGGATAGGTTCGTGTGTAGATATATTTTTGTTGTTGTTTTTGTTTCTTTGTTTTTCTTTGCTAAGTGCGATGGTTAAAATGTTAGCGATGGTAGTGATTGTGATTAGCTGTACGAAGTCTGAGTAGTACGCAGAAGTTATACCGTAGAATTTTTCGAATGCACTAAGCATGATTGTATAGTTGTTTGTTTTGTGTAAATAAAGATATTCTTGCCGTATTTTTGTAACTGTAGCTAAGGACTAAGTGTGGGGTAACCTAGCGTAACCCGAACTTAGCCGAAGTTAATATCCGTGAGCTTAACATTGATCTTGTTTACTTGGGTTGACAGGTAAAATGGCAAGCCGGCAAGAGAAAGGAAAAGGCGCGTCAACTTCAGGTGCCGGAAGGAAACGAATCAGACTGGGCACAGCAGTGCCAGCTGCACCAGCAGTTCCACGCGGCCAATGCCGCTAGTACGGAATAAGATGGGTGACCGATGAAGGGAAAAAGTGGTACGCTAAGCATAAGGAAAATAAATATTTCCCCGAGGAGCATATAGCACGGGAACTATTGGCACAGGAGTTCCCCAGGATGGTCCACCGGATCGAGGCAGCTGGGCTCAAGTTCATCTTTGAAGAGCCCAAAGAATGCAATCTGCACTTGGTTCGGGAGTTCTATGCCAATTGGAACCCGATGATCAGGAGTCACACCATCAAGATCAGAGGGCAAATAGTCACTCTGGAGCCTCACCACCTCAATGCCATCATAGGAGCGTGGGACACAGACGCCCATGTCCTCCGATAGTTGAACATTACCCCACCGTATGCGGACATAAGACGCACATTGTGTGGGACCCAATCAACAGCTAGATGGAGCAGACACAAAGAGAAGGGCTACCATCAGACTTTGCCCTATTCACGAATGAACAGGGAAGCCCGAATCTGGCTGAAGATAGTCTTCTCATGCCTAATCCCGGGGGTACATATGACTGATGTAACCCGGGATCATGTATGCCTGGTGTACGCCCTGATGAAAGGGCTGGAGATCAATGTCGGGGCGGTTATTATATCCGCCATGAAGAGAGCCCGGTTGCACCAGGGGCACAGGTATGGCTTTGGTGGACTACTGACCACCTTCCTCAGGGGCCTCTATGTTGAGGAGGATGCCCTGGACTATATCCCGCAGTTGGAGCGGCGGGCCTTAGACATTACTAAAATTAAGGCTCCCGACACCACCCACGGGCCAGTGCTTACACTTGGCGAGCGACATGCTCGTGATGACCAGTATATGGCTCGGATGTATGGGATGCAGATGCTCCAGCTAAGGATAGGTGGGATGCCGGTGACAGAGGAGGAGCTATGGAAGCTCGAGCTAGACTACACTTTTGGCGAAAACGCCAGGGCTCTATGCCGAGTGGGGCCAGTATTTGTAGAGCCCACAGAGGATGATGTCCCCACAGACGAGGAGACACATCGGGAGGACTCCGATGTGGAGTCCTATGATGACGACGGAGGCGACTTGGATATGGGAGATGAAGCAGCAACACCTGACAAAGAAGTGGAATACTTTGACTGATCAAGGAGTTCCACCACCCGATTTTGTGCTATTTTAATTTTTGTGAACACTGGGGACAGTGTTCGAGCTAAGTGTGGGGTGGGAGTAGTTAGGTGCTGGGCTGGGCTGGTTTGTATGTATACTCTCTTCTGTTATCATGTATGTTGTGTGTCCCTGTGAGTGTGAATTTTCAAGTTGTTTCGTATTTGTAAATATTTGTTAAATTGATGTGTGATGCTGAATGTTGCTAGATGATTCTGATTCTGTACATATTTTTGTTATCGAAATGATCGATATTTTTAAAAATTTTTAAAATAGTTTGTAAATTTTAAAATATTTTGTAAATAATTTTTCTATCGAAATGATCGATATTTTCGACATTTTTTAATTTTAGGTTTCTCGGCGTTTGTTTTCGGTTCTTTTACCGAGAATGGTCCCATTGAACCGACGTCTTAAGTAGTGACCGTCCCCTATGATGGATGGATGACGACCGTCTTAAGGGAAATGTAGTCGTTAGGAGTGGTTTTTTTGTCAATTATTTTTTCAGTTTTTCTTTGGTGGATTGCATCCCAAAACCTGTAGTTACTCTATGGTTGCGAAATTCTGGTTGCTTGTTGTACAAGATATTCAAAATGCAAAGGTGATTCGTATGAAAGCATGCAAATTTGTAAATATGTTGAGATACCTAGGCTGTAGAGTTCGATTCAGTATGATTGAGGCTTAATGTTTGAATTCATGTAATTGGCTGATTGAAGAGTTTGTGAATACATCTTGAATCGAGCATGTGCAGAAAGTTTGAAGTGAGGTGTTGACATTTCATGCTATTGTGAAGTGTCTAGAACTTGCCTGGTGTGTGTACAAAACGAAATGAAGGAGGTGTATTGTAGGAAAGGATGTAGGCATTTCTTTGTTTTAACCGAGAGTTTCTATATTTTTTTCCTTGTCATACCCCCGTTTCTGTGATTGTATACCCTAGTTAGCCCTTTGAGCCTTTAGCCGATTGTTTTTTTTCTTTTGTCCAAAAAGTGTAAACCGAGCTTAATTCCTTCTTTTCATTAGCCGTAAAGTCTATACAAAACTCTTAAGCGCTTAAGAAGAGAAAATCAGTTTCCCAAAGTGTCAAAGAGTGAGAATGGTGAAAAGAAAAAGAAAAGCAGAGTGAGGGAAGAAAAGAAAAGGTTGAAGGTGCACTTGTTATAAATAAACGATAATGAAGGTGCATGAATAACCTTTGTTGTTGTGTCAAGTGTGCTTAATGAAATGGGCCATACTAAATAAAATCATCAAGAATGGGATGATGAAAAAAAAAAAAAAAGAGAAACAATGTCCATGAGTTGATGGGATGTGTTGAAAAGGTGCTTAAGGATGCTAGTGGCTATTATTGGCTAATCCAATATTTACTAGTTCCATAGCTTCCATTACAACCCATTAAAGTCCTACGGGATCTTACATCGCACTTCTTTATATTAGTGGAGTAATACACTAAGGGCAAGCTTATGGGTCATGACATGATGCATGTGAATTATTTTGGGAGAGAGAGTGAAATTGTGTGTACATGCCCCTGTTTGAATGTTTGTGAGTCATATGAGCAAAAAGGGGAAGATTCTCTTGTGTGGTGAGGGCACATGCTTGATGAAAGATTAATTTTCGTGTCGGATATCTTGATCAGCTGATTTGCATGAGTTTGCCGATATCGAGAGTCGATTCTTAAAGTCTAGGAGGTCTTAATGTATTGAAGGTCACTGCATTGATAAGACCATGCAAGTTTCTTGATGATTTGCTGTATTGAATAATCTGTATGACCGTAGCCTAAATTGTCGAACCGAAGTAGCGAGGTTGGGATGTAAATTGCATGAATTGTATGTTTGTTGTTCGAGGACGAACAAGGATTTAAGTGTGGGGTAAGTGATCTTGGGCAGATTTATATGCCCAAGTGATACTCAAAAGTATCATTTTCGCCTTGTTTATCTATCAATGTGTATGCATTCTCATGTAATTGGTAATAAAATGTAAATTTATACTAACCAACATGATTAGCATTGTTTTGCAGGTAAAATGTGATTTCGGGAAGCTAAAATGCATGTTGGATGACATCGGAGTTGGACTTGGAAGCGAGCAAGGGAAAAGGCATTGGACAGCATGAATTAAAGGGGCTCCGCGATGGAGCCGTGTCACGCTGCCAGTGGAGGTCCGCGTTTGCTCTGTGGCACGGAGCCAGTGCTCCGCGATGCACGCCGTGCCACGTTGAGCATAAATTCCCGGACCCCCAGTTCCAGTGAGGGTCCGCGTTCGTAGCGTGTCACGGAGGCAGTGCTCCGCGATGCACTCCGTGACATGTTGCTCGTTATTCCGGGAAAAATTCCCAGCAGTATAAATAGAACACTTAGGTTCATTTATTAATATTCTGACTTGGTGGAGCAAGGACGTGGGTTACAGGCAGTTGAGGGACGAAAAGTTTAGGGTTTTTTCTCTCTTTCTTTCTTCTTTAATTCAATTGCTTGTATGATTAACACTCATTTTATGATGTTTAATCCACAAATGAGTGGCTAATTCCTCTCCTTGCTGAGGTTATGAACAATTGTAATGAAATTTGATCATTGATTCTTTGGTTTTCCATCTTTTCTTCCATGTTGTTCTATTAATTCTTGTTCTTACTGCATTAGTGTGTGGCCTACATTAATGTACATCTAAAAAGTCCGGTTTCACTCGAGAGAGCACGAAATTGGAAAGTTGTGAATTAATAGGATATGTTCTTTACTTGATTTGGGAAAATTGAGTCTTGATTTGCTTTCAGGATAGAAATATACCTGAAAGTCGTATTAGTCAATTTAGGAACCGGAATTGTATAGCTAGGACATGAATTGCATTTGATCACAGAAATGTAGACGGATGGTTCATGATTCTTAAGTGAGGTTAAATACGAGAGTTTTAATCTCTTGGCAAATGTTCTTGGCTAGCAACTGGAGGAAAAGATTAACCAAAGTATGATGATAATTAGTTTCATTACATGTTCGTTTAACCTCATCATGCTTTCATTCATAGTTCAGATTCAAAGTAGATAATTGTTCTTAGTTTTAGTATAAAATTTATAAAACAAACTATCAACTTTTTGGTTACGCTGTTGTCTGCATTTTTAGAAGTAAAATATAGTACACTTGAGCAATTTGCACTTCATCCAAGTCTCTGTGGGATCGATACTTGGCTTAATAAAGCCACTTACTACTTGTTCGACCACGTGCACTTGCGTGTCGGTTTTATAACCCAAAACCACCCGAATACATCTCGACAGGAGTAGGAGACTTCACTAGATGTGGTTACCGATATGTTATGAGTATTCCAGCTTGATGTATATGCATTATTAGATCTAGGGGCTACTTTGTCTTTTGTGACGCCCTATGTTGCTAGTAGTTTCGGAGCCAGTTCCAAAATCTTATAAGAACCCTTCTCAGTCTCTACTCTAGTAAGTGATTCGGTTATAGCTCAATGAGTATATAGAAATTGCCCTGTCATAGTCGTTTAGAAAGTCACCTCAGCAGATTTCTTAGAGCTAGGCATGACCGATTTTGATGTTATCTTCTGCATGGATTGGCTACACTCATGTTATGCCTCAGTCAATTGTAGAACCAGTGCAGTAGAGTTCAGATTTCTGGGTGAGCCAGTCCTAGAGTGGAAGGGTAGTTTAGCTGTGCCTGTAGGTCGCTTCATTTGCTACCTTAAGGCTGAAAGTTTATTTCTATGGGTTGCGTGTACAATCTAGTTAGGGTTAAGGATGCTACATCTAAAACCCTGACTATCCAGTCAGTTCCTGTAGTGTGTGAGTACCTAGAAATGTTTCCAGATGATTTATCAGGAATCCCTCCCGAGCGAGAGGTCGATTTTGGTACTGAACTTCTTTCCTATATGCAACCTATATTTATTCCTTCTTAAAGAATGGCTCAGCTGAGCTAAAGGTGTTGAAGGAAAAGTTGAAGGATCTTTTAGACAGTGGTTTCATCAGACCGAGCAAATCCTCATGAGGTGCACCAGTTCTCTTTGAAAGAAAGATGGTTCTCTTCACATGTGCATTTAATATCGGTAATTGAACAAAGTTACAATCAAGCTCAGGTATCCTCTTCCTAAGATTGATGATTTGTTTGATCAGTTTCAGGATGTCAAGTGTTTTTCAAAGATAGATCTTAGATCCGGATATCATCAACTCAGGGTTCGGGAAAGTGACATCCCAAAGAAAGCTTTCAGGACCTGGTATGGTCACTATGAGTCTGTAGTTATGTATTTTAGGCTAACAAATGCTCCCGTAGCTTTTATGGATTTGATGAACAGGGAGTCAAGTTATATTTGGATATGTTCGTGATTGTGTTTATAGATGATATCCTCATATACTCTCGAAGCGAGGAGAAGCATGCCGCTCATTTGAGGGTGGTGCTGTAGACTCTTATGGATCGCCAATTGTATGCTTAGTTTAGCAAATGTGAGTTCTGGTTGAACTCAATGGCCTTTTTGGGTCATGTGGTGACAAGTGAGGGTGTACAGGTAGACTCTCAAAAGATAGAAGCAGTGAAGAATTAGCCTAGACCGGTGAATCCTTCAAATATCAGGAGTTTCTTGGGTTTAGTTGGTTATTATCGGAGATTTGTTGAGGGGTTTTCATCCCTTGCGACCCTGTTAACTAAATTGATCTAGAAGAAAGTAAAGTTTCAATGGTCAGAGGCCTGTGAGAAGAGCTTTCAAGAGTTGAAGACTCGACTTACTTGGCCATCGGTGTTGACCCTATCTGAAGGTACCGATTAGTTTGTGGTATATTGTGATGCCTCGAGGATCGACCTTGGTGGTGTGCTAATGCAACAGTAAGGTTATAGACTATGCTTCCAGGTAGCTGAAGGTCCATGAAAAGAAGTACCCGGCTCATGATCTCAGATTGGCAGCAGTAGTATTTGCCTTGAAGATTTGGAGACACTGTCTGTACTGGGTCAATGTGGATATGTTAGCCTACAATACCTGTTTACCCAAAAGGATCTAAATCTACGTTAGAGAAGATGGTTGGAGCTTCTTAAATATTATAATATGAGTGTCCTTTATCGTCCTGGAAAGGCAAATGTGGTGGCAGACGCTCTTAGCAGGTTTTCCATGGAGAGTGTATCTCATGTAGATAAGGAAAGGAAGGAGTTAGTAAAGTATGTGCACCGACTTGCACGACTAGGAGTTCATCTGGTTGACTCGACGGATGGTGGTGTCATTTATCAGAATGGATCAGAATCATCTTTAGTGACCGATGTTAAGGCTAGGCATGATGAGGATCCTATTTTGGTGAAGTTGAAGGAAGCGGTTCAGAATCAAAAGGTCAAGGTATTCTTCCAAGGGGGAGATGGTGTGCTTTGATATTAGGGTCATTTGTGTGTAGGAGATGCTGGTGACTTGAGGGAGCGGATGTTGCATGAAGCTCATGGTTCTAGATATTCTATCCATCTAGGTGCCACCAAGATGTACTGTGAGCTACGGGAGGTCTATTGGTGGAGTGGCATGAATAAGGACATAGCAGAATTTGTGGCTAAGTGTCCGAATTGTCAATAGGTGAAAGTGGAACATCAAAGACCTGGAGGTATTCTTCAAGACATTATTATCCCTACTTGGAAGTAGGAGGAGATCAATATAGACTTCAATACAGGGTTTCCTCGCACTCGTCGACATCACGACTCTATTTGGGTGGTTGTGGACAGATTGACTAAGGCAGCTTATTTCCTATCGGTCAAAACTACTGATTTAGCGAAGGACTATGCTAAGTTGTATATTTAGGTGTTATTTTGGTTTCATGGAGTTCCCTTGTCCATCATATCAGATAGAGGTACTTGGTTTACCTCCCAGTTTTGGAGATTGTTTCAGAAGGGCCTTGGTACCCAGGTTAAGCTTAGCACAACATTTCACCCCACAAACGGATGGTCGGGTGAAGCGGACCATTCAGACTCTAGAGGATATGTTGAGAGCGTGTGTTATTGATTTCAAGCGTAGTTGGGATGATGTAGTACCCCAAAAATCCTAAGATCAGACTAGAGAGTTAAAATGGAGAAAACTAAATTTTCTGCAGCAGGTCACAGGACAAGTCGTCCCATGACCTGTGTGGTGCACCATGAGTCATGGAGTGACTCGTGGGGAGGGGGTTCAGTATTGGTTGAAATTTTAGTTTCGGGGTGACCACGAGTCATGGTCAGTACCACGACTCGTTATGCAGCTGTAACCCAGGGATGCTTGAAAGATGAGAAGTTCCGGTAGAAGTGGTAACGGGTTGGTCACCACGAGTCGTTAGGTACACCACAAGTCGTGGTGTCCCTCGTGGTTACCCTCAGATGAAAAATGGCAGTGTTGATCACGACAGGCAGGCGATAAGTTGTCCCCTAGACCCCGATTCATCCAGTCCCTCGTTGGGACTGGCAGCTTGTATTTTCCTGCGAATTTATTAAGGTCTTTTGCGTAATTCCTAAGTTCCTAAGGCCTATAATATGTTGTTTTAAGCTTAGTAAGGATTCTTTTAAGGGGTTTTATCTCTTTCTAAATCACTCCTCTCCATGCATGCAAGACTATAAGGTTCTTAGGGGTGATCAAGGCTAAAATCCATCAATTCTCTTTTTCCATTGGGTATTCAAGGAAGAGTGTAAAATCAACTTACCCAGGTATGTGAGGCTATGAGTGAGAGTTCCTTTCACTCTCATGCCCAAAACTCTTCTCAAATCCCATGGATTTCAAATTCTAGAATTCAAGTTTCATGATCTATGAGGTTTATTCCAATTCTTGTGATATTTTCTATGATCTATCGATGGGTCAATCCCTTTCATGTATTAAATCATGTTTTATGATTTGTGGAAAGAATTTATAATTATATTGATTATTAAATTATATTTTTAAATTTTAATTAAATTATGCCCAATTATGTATGTTCTTATGAAAAGTCAAGTTATGATTTCATTATGGTCTTGATCAAAATTAGCCAAATTATTATTCATTCCTTATGATATGATATTTCTCAAGTACTTATCATGGATTTATGAATTATTGAGTATATACATGTTTTACAAGTATGCCTGAATTTCATGATTTATGAATTTATGATTATGGCTGACTCACGGGCCTTATTTCATGGCTAGTTCACGTATTTCAAGAATGATTATGATTATTTTGATTTAACTAGCCAATTAAACCCATGTATGTTTTTCGTATTACCATATGAGCACTATATATGTTTTGGGAGTAGTATTTAACACCGAGTAGATCTGGGGTCCAAGCATACCCTGAGTCTCAAAACTATGCGCCAACGTAGCCATGGTGGGACCTCTGTTGAGACTTTCCCTTTTTGCCGAATGGGCCTTTCATTAGTGATATCATGCCTCTTTTCATGGTTCTACCGTTGCCAAGGTACGAACACCCTCCCGACTAGATGTTTACAGGTCGTGCTCCATATGTGCTCATATGGGGTATGCCGGTTATAAGAATCTCCCATTGTTCCTCATGATTTATGCATGGTATTGTTCATGTTACTTTGCTCAAGTTATGTAAATGAATATTTTCTCCTATTATTATGATTATGACTGATTTATAAATGTTTTGGAAACATTGAGCGCTTATGTTACATTATGATGTTTATGTTATGATCACGTTGTCCTCCTCTTATGAGCTCTTATGTAATTTAACTGTCCATTTTACTTACCTTGCATACTTGGTACATTTGAAGTACTTAACGCATACTCGATGCTATATCATTTCATGACATAGGTCCGAGGGATCAGTCTCTGCTGCATCTTTAGTCCTGCTTCCCTCTCAGACCTATCCAGCTAGCATTGGTGAGTCCTCATCCTTCGAGGACATTCAGAATCTGTAGTTTTTATGTTTCTTTCAGTTTCATACTTGTCAAGTTAGTTGGGGATATTGTCCCATCAACTTATCAGATATGTTAGAAACTTTCAGACATTATATAGAAATCAGCTTGTTATGTATGATTCTATTCTAGCTTGATTTATATGCAGACTTCTGTTATTATGTATGTTGAACTTCCGCTTGATGTTAAGCTTAGACGTTATGTTCATGCCATGGGTCGACTTGGAGCCTCTCGGAGTTTCTTGTCCTGTGTCTCGATGCAGGCCCTAGCTCGGGTCGTGACAAACTTGGTATTAGAGAATTAAGTTTTGAAGAATTTTAGGGTGTCTGAAAGCCGCGTTAAGTAGATTCTTTTTCATGGGTGTGAAGTATGCCACACTTATGACAAAGAGGCTATGAGACGTTTAGGAAATATTCCTTTCTTTCATGATCTATTTCGTGCGATGAAATGTCTCTCAATACTTCTAACTTTTTATATACGCATTTGTAGAATCATGCCTCCTCGCCGAGCTAACAGAAGAAGAGACGAGAATAGAAATGACCACGAGAATGGCAATGGAGATTTGCACCAGTAGCCCCACCAGCCCATGAGGAGCATGTGTCCAAGCCGGTTTCCCATGCTGAGTTCAAGGCAGCCATACAGATGTTAGCCCAGGCCTTGACCGCCCAGGTCAATCAATAGACGATAGTGCATGTCCCTCAGAACGGGAATGTGGCGGTGGCAAGAGTTAGGGATTTTTTGAGGATGAACCCTTTGGAGTTTATTGGGTCAAAGGTGGACGAGGATCCACATGAATTTATTGATGAGATTCTGATGATCACCCAGATCATGGGGATGAACGGAGAGGAGTGCGCCGATTTAGCCTCGTATCAGTTAAAAGGGGTTGCGCACATCTGGTTTAAGCAATGGAAGGATAAAAGGGCAGTTGAAGCAGGCCCTATTGGTTGGGATGAGTTTCATGTTGCATTTATGGGTCGGTTCTTCCCTCGTGATATGAGGGAGATTAAAGCAAGGGAGTTTGTGAAACTGAAGCAGGGTAACATTACAGTCCAGGAGTATGCTTTGGAGTTCACTCAACATTCCAAGTATGCACCAGAGTTAGTGGCTGATTAGAGAGCTCAGGTGAGCAGGTTTGTTCATGGAGTGGCAGAGTACTTCGACAAGGATTGTAGGATCACCATGCTTTCTCAAGATATTGATTTTACCCGGATGCTTTTGCAAGCCCAACAGATGAAATCGGTGTATTTGAGAGAGAGAGAGAGAGAGAGAACAAGAGGGCCAGGACAGACAGTGTTGGGTTCACTTAGTAGAGATCTGGTGGCGGTCACCGCCCTCAGTTCCAGAAAAAGTCGTCAGCCCTGACACCATCATCAACCAATGTCCCGTCCAGACTTAGACATGATCAAAGAGGTAGAGCGTTAGGCTCGAGGTGTAAGGGAAGCATGGAGGGAGATCGCACTTTCCCAGCTTGTACAAAGTGTGGAAAGAATCACCCAGAGAGGTGTTTAGTTGGCTTAGATGCTTGTTTCGGGTGTGGCAAACCCAGACATAGAGATTGCCCTTCAGCCAGACAAGGTGATGGTGGAGCCCGCGTCCCAGCCGCTAGTTCAGCGGCTCCAGCAGCACGTCCCTTCCAACAGGGTGTTTCTACTTGCTCAGTTGGCGGCCAGCGCCAGAATAGATTCTATGCACTCTCCTCACGATAGGAGCAAGAAATTTTGCCCGATGTGGTGACTAGTATGTTACGAGTATTTGACCTTGATGTATATGCATTGTTAGATTTAGGGGCTACCTTGTCTTTTGTGATGCCCTATGTTGCTAGTAGTTTCGTAGTATGTGCCAAAATCTTATCAGAACCCTTCTAAGTGTCTACTCTAGTTGGTGAATCAGTTATAGCTAGACGGGTATATAGAAAATGCCCTATCACAGTCCTTTATAAAATCACCTCAGCAGATTTGGTAGAGTTAGCCATTGACTGATTTTGATGTTATCCTCGCATGGACTAGTTATATGCATGTTATGCCTCAGTCAATTGTAGAACCCATGTAGTAGAGTTCAGATTTCCGGGTGAGCTAGTCCTAGAGTGGAAGGGTAGTTTAGTTGTGCCTGTAGGTCGCTTCATTTCCTACCTTAAGGCCAGAAAGATGATTTCTAAGGGTTGTGTGTAGCATCTATTTAGGGTTAAGGATGCTACGTCCGAAATCGCGACTATCCAGTCCCTATAGTGTGTGAGTACCTAGAAGTGTTCCCAAATGATCTATCGAGAATCCCTCCCAAGCAGGAGATTGATTTTGGTATTAACCTTTTTCTCAATATGAAGCCTATATCTAGTTAGGGTTAAGGATGCTACATCTAAAACCTCGACTATCCAGTCAGCTCCGATAGTATGAGAATATCTAAAAGTGTATCCAATTGATTTGCTTGGAATTCCTCTCAAGCGGGAGATTGATTTTGGCATTGACCATCTTCTCGATATGCAACCTATATCTATTTCTATGCAACCTATATCTATTTATCTTTACAAAATGGCTCCAGCTTAGCTAAAGGAGTTGAAGGAGCAGTTGAAGGACTTCCTAGACAAGGGTTTCATCAGACCTAGAAAATCCCCGTGGGGTGAACCAGTCTCCCTTCAGATGTGTATTGATTATTGGCAATTGAACAAAGTCACCATTAAGAAAAGGTATCCTCTCCCCAGGATTGATGATTTGTTTGAATAGCTTCAAGGTGCTAAGTGCTTTTCAAAGATAGATATCAGATCCGGATACCATCAGCTTAGGGTTTGGGAGAGCGATATTTCGAAGACAACCTTCAAGACTTAGTATGGTCATTACGAGTTTGTAGCTATGTATTTTGGACTAACGAATGCTCCTACAGCTTTTATGGATTTGATGAACAGGTGTTCAAGCCATACTTGGATATATTTGTGATTGTGTTCATAGATGACATCCTTATATACTCTTGGAGCGAGGAGGATCATGCCGCTCATTTGAGGGTGGTGCTACAGACTCTCAAGGATCGCCAGGTATATGCTAAGTTTAGCAAATGCGAGTTTTGGTTGAATTTAGTGGCATTTTTGGGTCATGTAGTGCCAAGGGAGGGTATACAGGTTGACTCTCAAAAGATAGAAGCGGTGAAGAATTGGCCCACACCAGTGAATCCTTCGGATCAGGAGTTTCTTAGGATTAGCTGGTTATTATCGAAGATTGTTGAGGGGTTTTCATCCATTACAACGCCATTGACAAACCTGACCCAAAAGAAAGTGAAGTTTCAATGGTTGGAGGCTTATGAGAAGAGCTTCCAAGAGTTGAAGACTCAAATCACCTCACCACCTGTCTTGACCCTACTTGATGGTACCGATGGGTTTGTGGTATATTGCAACGCTTCGAGGATCGGCCTTGGTTGTGTTTTGATGCGGCATAGTAAGTTTATAGCATATGGCGTCCAGGTAGCTGAAGGTCCATGAAAACAACTATCTGACTCATGATCTCGAATTGGTGGCGGTAGTGTTTTCCTTGAAGATTTGGAGACACTATCTGTACGGGATCTATGTGGATGTGTTATGGACCACAAAAGTATACAATACGTGTTTACCTAGAAGGATATAAATCTACATCAAAGAAGGTAGTTGGAGCTACTCAAGTATTATGATATGAGTGTCCTTTACCATCTGGCAAGGCTAATGTGGTGGATGATGCTCTTAGCAGGCTTTCCATGGAGAGTATGTCCCATATAGTTGAGGAAAGGAAGGAGTTAGTGAAAGATGTTCATCGACTTGCACGGCTAGGAGTTTGTCTTGTCGACTCGACCGATGGTGGTGTTATTATTCAGAATATGAATCATCCTTAGTTACCGAAGTTAAAGCTAGACAAGACGAGGATCCTATTTTGGTAAAGTTGTTTCACGACCCGAGTGTAGACTCGGATCGTACCCATGGCACAAACGTTCAACTACTCATTCAATAAACATGAAGAAAACATAATTATAAACTCAGTGGAAGTCAAACTCAATATAACAACATAATACATATTTAAAGATGAATACACATCTAAGTCTGATAAGCCTCTAATCTGGACGAGCTGATGGGACAACACCTCCAACTAGCTCAACAGTACTGAAACTGAAAGGACATCTAAAACAACTGGAGGTCTAATCCTCGAAAGATAAGGACTCACCAATAAAGCAGGTGCTAACTTTGAACAGCGACTACGAATGGGGCTGAACCTAAGAACCAGATCCTGCATCATGAAATGATGCAACTTAGAAAGTATGGGGTTAGTAAGTGAAATGTACCCAGTATGCAAGGTAAGTAAAACCGCTTAAGTAACATAACTTATTTAAAGCAATTCATACATATCATAAGCTTTTAAGTGTAAGTAGAAGGCTACATGCATTCATTCTGAAATCATACTCTTATCATAACATGTCCATGCATAGATTTAGAACATCATGACTGACTCGAATGACTCAAAGCTGAAACATACATTTATATCAAAAGCTGAACAATGATGCAAACCTTGATTTTTGAACATGCATGCATAAGATAATTATCATGAGTGATGAATATGCAATCTGAATGATTTAGATAGTGGGAGACTCATCACTTAACCGATATACCATGATAAAGCTTACTTGGTCCCGACTATCACACTCAAGTAGGCAGAGCCATCCCAAACCTTGCCAAGGCTAAGGATGCTACCATGATATCGATATAAAGCTTAAGGGACAATTGGGCCGGGGATAGCTCACAAGGGAGATCCCAATAATATAATAGTATCAACCTACATTAGCGCGTAGTTCTGGAGCATAGGGTAATCGACCCGTAACCCGCTTGGTGCTAGACTCTTCTCCCAAAACATGCAATGATCTACATCATATATAATGAAGCTCAACATCGTCTACTGACGATGCTCAACGCGAAATCATGCATAACTCAACATCGTATGAAATGAAGCTCAACATTGTCTATTGAAAAAGCTCAATAATGAAATCATGCATATGAGAAGCTTTATTTCGAAACATACCACAAGCTCAATCATAGGTGGGAGAATCTACTCCAAATCATGTGGTAAGCTATGTATAGAAATATTTACTCAACATACCACAAGCTAGAATTTATAATAAAAATTGGAAAATTTCACTTTAAACAATATCATAAGCTTATGTCGGGAAAATCATCACTTTAAATTGACATGTGGGCATCACCCAAAACTTTATCATACTTGGATCTAATCAATTCATTTTGAAAACAAAAACATAGATCATGGGTAGTTTTAGAAACATGCTTTTCATCATTAAATCTCATCATTATCACACACTTGTCATAAATCACTTCTTTTATGAACTCATCATCCATGGGCGTTTTAGATTCAAATTTTAGAAAATAATTTTTATAAGGGAAAAATAATTTAGAATCCGCCCAAGCTTCATAAATCATCAATATAAATACAATCTAATAATACCCATGTATAGAGATTGAAGAATCATACAATTTAGTAAAATGACGTGCCTGATTCGCGCGTCCGCAAATGTACGGGTCGTGCAAGTAATATAGTGGCTCTTTTTAAGAACTAGAATATCGAACCCACAGGGACTGGACCCATTCCTCTAACTATCCATTTCAAGTGTGATCTTAACTTTCGCAAGTGTTGGTTATAGAAGTTTTCGAGGGAGATTTAATTAAGTCTAGTTTTGGTCAACGAAATATCCTGAATTTACTCTAGGAGCAACATAGAGTTAAAACCAGATAATCATGCGATACTACGATTTGCAATGGGTTAAGCATGAAACTATCAATTGTTGTTTCACATAATTAGAACTACATGTTCATGGTCTTTCGAGCCTCTAAACAAGGCAAACTAGACTCACTGCATCATTGTGAGCGAGGATGTTATTTCTAGTTCGCGGGCAATTAATTATGTTGTGGTTTACGGGGAAACGATTAGGGACTTTCGTGCGTCTAACCATTTAACTCAACTTAGCCTCACAACTACTTCTTCGAGTGGTGATGTGATAATCCTAATTTGGTCTCTTAATAACCCCCGTTTTATCAACCAAGCAAGGTGTTAGGTATATTTCTATCCTAACACGAAATTATATTGTGAGATACAAACATGCTCGTCACATTCTCATGTCCTGACCTAGGTAATTCTTTCTCAAGCAATTTCCCAAGATAACGTATATGTTTTCATGGTGATCAATCATAAAAACAACCAACAATCCTGAATGCAAGACAAAAACAACTATCAATAACTTAATTCCAAAACAACTTCATAAAATCACAATCATAATTCATGGCTTCAACCCTAGAGGAAGGGTTCTTGCCATTCATGTTCGTAAAACTACAACTAACTACTACTAAACTAACATACTTACATGAATTTGGTATATGAGAAGGGAATTTTCCAAACCCTAGATGAGTTCTCCCACTTCTCCCTTCACTCCTTGGTAGTTTTCCAGAATAAAATCATGACAAAGTGGTTTTAGGAGCTAAGGGACCTATTTATAATAAATAAGAAACGTGCCCAATTTAGCTTGTCATGGAACGACTCCGTGTCACAGAGTGTATCGTGGAGCTCTGCCTCCGTGACACGTAGGTAATGCGAAGGCTTTCTGGAAATCACCCAAAATCGACCTTAGTCAGCCTTCTTGCCGCGTTGGCAACGTGTCACGCTGCTTGGGCAGCGTGTTGACACTCCTCTGGCGCGGGGATGGCATGCCGTGGCACGTTGCTGGCTCGCTGGAGCACTGCCTTCTACCGCATCTGCTCGCTTTCCATACCTAGGTGTGGCACGGCGTTGGGCACGACACACGCATAGCGTGGCACGCTGCCTGGCACGGCCAGCCTTGCCATGGCCTACTCCTTGCCGACTTTCGCCGATTGCTTCCGACTCCATTCCTTTCCTTCACCAACTTATAAATTAGTTCCTCCAAATCATTGAAACCTGCAAAACAAGGACTAATCATGTTGGTTAGCACATATATTCACATTTATATAAAATTACATGAAAATGTATAAAATAAATTAGATAAACAAGACTACATTAAGGTATAAAGCATCACTCGAGCATGCTATTTTAGCCCACGATCATAAAACCCCATACTTGATCATAGATAATTTATCATATTTTGATAGGGATTGGGCATGGGTGTGGAAGAAAACACCCACTCATAGCCTAACATACTTGAGGAATTTGTAAATTCTAACACCCTCTAATTGCCCTGTTGAGAATCCAATTGGAAACCTAGAGATTTCACCTTGAACCTTCTCTTCAAACCTTCAAACTTGCATGCATGAGAATAATGTCTTAGGATAGGTTGTCCCCTGCTAAAAACCCACTAAAATGAGCCTTAAATGACATAGTATAGGTCTTAGGAACTTAGGAATTATGAAAATACCCTTACTGAATTCGCAGGAAAACACTGTCAGGTGAGCCTAACCGGTGACTTGACTACTCGTCATGACGGGCAATGACTCATTAGGTTGCTCGTCAAGTACACTGGTTAACTAATCTGCTGGGGCTCGTAATGGATGACTTAACAATTCGTCCCCTGTGACCACGACTTGTGGTCACCTCCCATCAGGTACACTGCCTTAACATCCATGAAAATTCTCTTTGCTTGCTCACGACTTACCCCACGAGTCATTGGGACGGACACAACTCATGGGGTCCCATTCGTTAGATACACTGGACATCCTTCAGTAAAAACTCCAACTCCACCCCACGATAGACATGAATACTCGGGGTGTCTGACCACGAGTCGTTCCATCACTCCTGGGGACCTCAATCCTTCATTTTCCAGGCCTCCCCACGAGCCACCTCGTGACTCGTGGGGTCTCCTCACAAGTCGTCCCACGACTTATCCTGTTCCTGCAACATCAATTTTACAATTTTCCCATTTCAACTCTCGGGTCCGATCTTTGAGCTTTCGGGGTATAACAAGTTGAAGGAATTTGTTCAGACTCAAAAGGTATAAGTCTTCTCCAAAGGGGGAGATGGAGTGCTTTGATATCAGGGTCGCTTGTGTGCTCTGAGTGTCGATAACATGAGAGATCAAATATTGCACAATGCTCATGGTTCCCGATAATTTATACATCCAGGTGCCACCAAGATGTATCGTGATCTATGGGAAATTTATTGGTGGAATGACATGAAGAAGTTCATAGCCAAATTTGTGGCTGTGTCCGAATTATCAACAAGTAAAGGTTGAGCACCAGAGACTAAGAGGTGTACTCCAAGACATCAGTATTCCTACTTGGAAGTGGGAGTAGATTAGTATGGACTTCATGATAGGGTTGCCTCACGCTCATCGAAGTAGGACTCTATTTGGGTGGTGGTGGACAGGTTGACTAAGGCAACTTATTTCTTATTGGTCAAAACTATCGATTCAGTTGAGGATTATGCTAAGTTGTACATTCAGGAGCTAGTTCGGTTGCGTGGAGTGCCCTCGTCCATCATATCAAATAGAGATACTCAGTTTATCTCCTAGTTTTGGAGATCGTTTCTAAAGGGACTTGGTACCCAGGTCAATCTTAGAACAACATTTCACCCACAAATAGATGGTTAGGTGGAACGGACTATTCAGACTCTTGAGGCCATGTTGAGAGCGTGTGTAATTGACTTTAAGGGTAGTTGGGATGAACATTGGCCTGTCATTTTGTTTGCGTATAACAATAGCTACCATTCCAGCATTCAGATGGCTCCGTTTGAGGCTCTCTATGGGCGGAGAAGTAGATGGCCTATTAGTTGGTTCGAAGTCGGTAAAGCTATGATGATAGGACCAAATTTAGTTCATGAGGGTATGGAGAAAGTTTATCTTATAAGGGACAGGTTGAAAATGACTCAGAGTCACAAAAAGTCCTATGCGGATGTGAGGAGGAGAGAACTTAAGTTTGAAATCAATGATTGGGTGTTTCTAAAGGTGTCTCCCATGAAGGGAGTGATGAGATTCAGAAAGAAAGGAAAACTCAGTCCCTGTTATGTTGGTCCATACCAGGTTGTGAAATGTGTGGGCAATGTGGCCTATGAGTTAGAGTTACCCTCAGAACTATCTTCAGTTCATCTAGATTTCCATGTATCACTCTTAAAGAAGTGCTTGGATGACCTGACTTAGTTGTTTCGGTAGAGAGCGTAGGTGTGAAGGATAGCCTTAGTTATGAGGAGGTTTCGGTGGAACTACTTGATCGTCAGCTTCAGAAGCTAAGAAACAAAGAAGTAGCTTCATCCAAGGTTTTATGGAGGAATCAGCATGTTGAGGGAGCTGGATGGGAAGCCAAAGCAGATATGATGGCTAAATACCCGCATCTATTCCCTTCCGGCTCAGTTTCAGCTTGAGGTATCAGTTTCCTCCTTAATACTCTATTTAGTTTCATATTCAGCTCATGTACCCCAGTTTCTTTCATGTTAATGAACATGTGTGATTCAGGAATTTAGTTTAGTCATATAGTTCAAATTAGAGTCAATCACTCAGTCAGTTTTCAACATGTATGTTCAGCATTTGAGTATGATGATTGCATTTCTCTACTTTTTAGTATGATTTTCAACATTCGAGGATCAATGTTCCCAAGGGAGAGATATAGTAATACCCTGAAAACCCTAAGATCAAACTCGAGAGTTAAAACAGAGAAAACTGAATTTTCCACACCAGGTCATAGGTCGAGTCCCATGACTCGTGGAGTGCACCACGAGTCATGGAGTGACTAGTGGTCAGGGGGTTCAGTCTTGGTTGAAATTTTAATTTGTGGGTGACCACGGATGCTACCATGATTCATGGTCAGCACCACGACTCGTTATGTAAGCCGTGGCCGAGGGATGCTTGAAAGATGAGAAGTTCCAGAAATGGTGGTAATGACTTGGTCACCACGAGTCGTGGTGTCCCTCATGGTGACCCTCAGATGAAAAATGGCAGTGTTGATCACGACAGGCAGGCAATGAGTCATCTCCCAGACCCCGATTTGTCCAGTCCCTCGTTGGGACTGGCAGTGTGTATTTTTTTGCGAATTTATTAAAGGTTTTTTTGTAATTCCTAAGTTCCTAAGGCCTATAGTATGTTGTTTTAAGCTTAGTTAGGATTGTTTTAAGGGGGTTTAGCTCATATAAATCACTCCTATCCATGCATGCAAGACTAGAAGGTTCTTAGGGTTGATCAAGGCAAAAATCTATCAATTCTCCTGCAATTTCCTTTGGGCATTCAAGGAAGAGTGTAAAATCAACTTACCCAGGTATGTCAGGCTATGAATGAGAGTTCCTTTTACTCTCATTCCCTAAACTCTTCTCAAATCCCATGGATTTCAAATTCTAGAATTCAAGTTTCATGATCTATGAGGTTTATTCCAATTCTTATGAAATTCTCTATGATCTATCAATGGGTCAATCCCTTTTATGTATTAAATCATGTTTTATGATCTATGGGCAGAATTAATAATTATATTGATTATTAAATTATAGTTTTAAATTTTAATTATATTATTCCCAATTATGTATGTTCATATAAAAAGTCAAGTTATGATTTCATTATGATCTTGATCACAATGAGACCAAGTATGATTCATGCCATATGATATGATTTATCTCAAGTACTTATCATGGATTTATAAAATATTTAGTATATACATGTTTTACAAGTATGCATGAATTTCATGATTTATGGATTTATGATTATGGACGACTCACGGTCCTTATTTCATGGCTAGTTCACGTATTTTAAGCATGATTATGATTATTATGATTTAACTAGCCCATGAAACCCATGTATGTTTTACCTATTATCATATGAGCAATATATATATTTTTGGAGTAGTATTTAACACCGAGTAGACCCGGGGTCCAAGCATACCCCAAGTCTCAGAACTACGTGGCAACATAGCCATGGTGGGACCTTTGTTGAGACTATCCCTTTTTTCCGAATGGGCCTTTCATTAGTGATATTACGCCTCTTTTCATGGTTCTACCCTTGGCAAGGTACGAACACCCTCCTGACTAGGGGTTACTGGTCGTGCTCCATATGTGCTCATATGGGGTATGCCGTTTATAAGAATCTCCCATTGTTCCTCATAATTTGTGCATGGTATTATTTATGTTACTTTGGCTCAAGTTATGTAGATGAAGCTTTTCTCCTATTATTATGATTATGACTGATTTATGAATGTTTTGAAAACCTTGAGCCCGTATGTTACATTATGATACTTACGTTATGATTGTGTTGTCCTATTGTTATGAGCTCTTATGTATTTTAACAGTCCGTTTTACTTACCTTGCATACTCGGTACATTCCAAGTACTGAACGCATACTCTATGCTATATCGTTTCATGATATAGGTCCGAAGGATCAGTCTCAGCCGCATCTTTAGTCCTGCTTCCCTCTCAGACCTGTCCAGCTAGCATTGGTGAGTCCTCATCCTTCGAGGAGATTCAAAATCTGTAGTTGTTATGTTTCTTTCAGTTTCAGACTTGTCAAGTTAGTTGGGGATATTGTCCAATCAACTTATCAGATATGTTGGAGGCTTTCAGACATTATATAGAAATCAACTTGTCATGTATGATTCTATTCTAGATTGATTTATATGCAGACTTCCATTATTATGTATATTTAACTTCCACTTTACTATGTTAAGCTTAGACGTTATGTTCATGCCATGGGTCGACTTGGAGCCTCTTAGAGTTTCTTATCCCGTGTCTCGACCCGGGCCCTAGCTTGGGTCGTGACAAACTTGGTATTAGAGAATCAGGTTTTGAAGTATCTTAGGGTGTCTGAAAGCCACGTTAAGTAGAGTCTTTTTCATGGGTATGAAGTGCGCCACACTTATGAAAAAGAGGCTACGAGACGTTTAGGAAATGTTCCTTTTTTCATGTTCTATGTCGTGCGATGAAATGTATCTCAATCCGTCTAACTTTTGCTATACGCATTTGCAGAATTATGCCTCCTCGCCGAGCTAACAGAAGAAGAGACAGGAATGGAAATGGCCACGAGAATGGCAATGGAGATGGGAACCAGCAGGCCCCACTAGCCCATGAGAAGCATGTACCGGAGCCAGTTGCCTATGCTGAGTTCAGGGTAGCCAAACAGATGTTAGCCCAGGCCTTGACTGCTGAGATCAATCAGTAGGTGATACCGCATGTCCCCTAGAATAGGAATGCAGAGGTGGCAAGAGTTAGGGATTTTCTAAGGATGAACCCTTCGGAGTTTCTTGGGTCAAAGGTGGACGAGGATCCACATGAGTTTATTGATGAGATTCTGATGATCACCTAGATCATGGGGGTGAATGGAGAGGAGTGCACCGATTTAGTCTCGTATTAGTTAAAAGGGTTGCGTACATCTAGTTTAAGCAATGGAAGGATAGCAGGGAAGTTGGAGCAGGCCCTATTGGTTGGGAGGAGTATCATGTCACATTTATGGATTGGTTCTTCCCTCGTGAGATGAGGGAGATTAAAGCAACAGAGTTTATGAACTTGAAGAAGGGTATCATGACAGTCCAGGAGTATGCTTTGGAGTTCACTCGACTATCCAAGTATGCACCAGAGTTAGTGGCTGATTAGAGAGCTCAAGTGAGCAGGTTTGTTCATGGAGTGGCAGACTACTTGGACAAGGATTGTAGGATCGCCATGCTTCATCAAGATATTGATTTTCCTCGGATGGTTTTGCACGCCCAGCAGATGAAAATGGTGCATCTCAGAGAGAGAGAGAGATCAAAAGGGCCAAGACAGACAGTGTTGGGTTCACTTAGTAGAGATCTGGTGGCGGTCACCGCCCTTAGTTCCAGCAAAGGTCGTCAGCCCCAGCACCATCATCAGCTAGTGTCTCGTCCTGACTCAGACATGATCAGAGAGGTAGAGCATCAGGCTCGAGGGGCAAGGGTAGCATGGAGGGAGATCGCACTTTCCCAACATGTACGAAGTGTGGCAAGAATCTCCTAGAGAGGTGTTTAGTTAGCTTAGATGCTTGTTTCGGGTGTGGCAAACCCAGAAACAGATTCAGGGATTTCCCTTCAGCCAGACTAGGTGATGGTGGAGCCTGTATCCATGCCGCTAGTTCAGCGGCTCCGGTAGCACGTCCCTTCCAGCATGGTGATTCTACTAGCTTAGCTGGCTGCCAATGCTAGAACAGATTCTATGCACTCTCATAGGATGGACCTACGAGTCATACTGAGAGCCGTGATAAGAAGCTGAAAGTTTAACCTGGAAGACTGATCCCAACAGACTTGTTATGGTCTGTACCATGATGATACGAGTCGTGGTAAGCCACTCGTGATGAAATCCACAAGAATTGCATAGGAGGCTGATTCACAGTATGAAAGGATCCTATGACCCGTGAGATGAAGGTATGAGTCGTACTATACCAGTCGTGGTGAAGTTCTGAAAAAGTTCAAAGTATCAGGATCAAGCCACGGGTGCAATGTATGATTCGTAGGATGTAGGTACGAATCATACCTTGGCCCAACACTTAGCCGAAATTCAGCCAACACTTCAATTCACGAGTCGATGCCACGGTCCGTTAAAAGCCCCTACGAGTCGTAGGAGGACCCGTGACGAGCTCGGCGACAGATATGGAAAGTAGTCCTGTTAGTTTAGGAAAAGGATTCTTGTGTCTATATAAATACGTTTTATGTTTTATTTTTCATAGAGGACGACGAATTAACAAAATTTTAGTAGGAAAACATTGTAGTAAGCAATTTTACATCATTGAAAGAGAGAATTGAGTTGGTTCAACCTTGTGATCAACCTTTTCTTGAACTCATATTGTTCTTGCTACTTGTTATTCAAGATTTTGTGGATTAATTGAAGGAATCATTCATCTTTGTAAGTATTTGTTTTATGTCTTCAATCATAAACACAATTCACAACCTTGCAACTATGAGAGGCTAAAACCTCCATAACTAGGGTTGTGGGAACCATGGCGGATTAACAAGTTAGGGTTTCACAAAGTGATTCTTAAGCCAATACTAATTACTTATATTGTAGTCTCTTCATCTTTAATGATTCTTAGTGGTGCACAATGTTAGGAAGTGCCCAAATTCTTTACTTGCTTTTGTCGAAGAGGTAGAGATTAGGAAAAGAGAATTATAACAGAGCCTTGATCTTAATGATCATTGTATTAACTTGATCTGTGGTCGTAGGATAGTTATATCTGGAACTTAGTGATAACGGTTAGTTTGCAAAACTCATGAGACTTGGTTGAGTAATTGAGGATAGTCATTCAATAGGGATTGGTCGATCGATTGAATAAACCTAAGTTATTAGTTCTGTAAGTAAGTATTGGTAAAGATCACGAGTGTATACCTAAAGCTGTTAGGAACCCATGGGGAACACAAACCCTAGTTATCCTTTAATTATTGATTTGCAAATATAATCTTGACTGCTGTTTATTTTTATTATTTATTTTGATTAGAATCCCCTTATTGTGAAGTTACAACCATACGAGTTCATCTACCGGCTGCAATCTAGATCTTCCCTAATACCTGTGGGATCGACCCCAAACTCTAAGTTGGGTTCTTTATTGTCACGCCCCACCTTGGGAGGCGTAACTGGCACATGGTGTCCTACTAGTACTTGAACGGCTAAGCTGACTGAGCCTAAGCACCTCTGGTGAAGGGTTGACCCTAATTCTAGAATCAAGAAAACAACGGGCTATATAGCGGCTGTAAATACAACCCCCGACTGACAAGGCCTATAGACACCTGTGAAAATAAACAGCTAACCAGAGACAAACAATCATAGGGAGTCCTATGCGGGCCAACAAGGCCACCATGATATCTAGTTATAACTGGAAAGTAAAATCAGATGCTAAACTGAACTATGACCGACAAGGCCACCAATCAACAGATAAACAAGGCCCCACACGACCAACACACATAATCTAAAACACATATGGGTCCCACACGACCGATATTATCTAACCACAGGGAAGTAACACAATCTGCAAGCTGATCTTGGGCAAAATGACATGCCCAAGGGATGCTTTACAACTTAGTTTTGTCTTGTTTAGCTACTTATTTATATGCATTCTCATGTAATTTTATGTAAATGTAAATATATATACGACCAATATGATTAGTTCTTGTTTTTGTAGGTTTAAAATGAATTTGAGGAACTAATCCATGATTTGGTGAAGTGGAGGCATGGAATCGGAAGTAAAACGCAAACGTCGGCAAGGGAGAAACGCGAAACAGCCCACCTGCTCATTGGCAACGTGCCACGGCAGGCAGGATGCGTGACCAGTGGCATGTCACGACCCCTAACGCGCTGCACAAGTAGCGTGCCACGCTGCCATCGCGGCAAGGGGCTGCCTGGCGTGTATTTTATGCAAATTCCAGATTGCCTATGTGATGCCTCCATGTCATGGAGGCAAATTGGCGTGATAACCTCCGTGACATGGAGCTATTTCATGCCGGGAATAATTTTATACACCTCACATTTACTATAAATAGGTCCCTTAGCTCCTAAAAACATTTTGTCATGAAATATTTCTGAAAAACGGCCAAGGAGTGAAGGGAGAAGTGGGAGAACTCACCTAGGGTTCCTAAATTTCATATTATCTTTCTACCTATTCTTGTAAGTATGTTACTTTAACAATGTTTTCGTGTAATTGTACGAACTTGAGTGGCTAGAACCCTTCCTCTAGGGTTGAGGCCACAAGATATGATTGTGATTATGTGAATTTGTTTTGGTTTTAAGTTATTAATTGTTGTTTTGTCTTACAATATTTCTTGTTGTTGTTTTTATGTTTGATCATCATGAAAATAAGTGGGTTAAGCTTGGGTGAAGTCTTGGAAGAGAAACCCTAAGCATGAACATAAGATTGTAGGGAGCAAGTTTGTATCTTATGATATGGTTCGCGGTTAGGATAAGAAATTATACCTAATTTGCCTTGCTTGGTTGATAAAACGGGATGATAGCAAGACACTGGCTTAGAATTGTCACTCCACCACTCGTAGAAGTAGTTGTGAAGCAAGTTGAGTTAAATGATTAGAGGTACGAAAGTCCCTAATCTAGGGCATAAACCCCGTAAACCACATCCACGTAATTGAATTGCCTACGAACTAGGATGTCACATCCCTGCTCAACGATGTAGTTGTGAGGCTAGTTTGTCGTGTTTAGAGGTTCGAAAGACCATTAAAATGCATTTTCACTTATGTGAGACAACAATTGATAATTTCATGCTTAAACCATTGCAAAGAGTGGTGTTGCATGATTATCCGGCCTTAGCCCTAGTTACTTCTTGAATGATTTCAGAGTATTTCTGTGACTACCCTTAGATTTAATTAAGCTTTATCGAAAAATTCTATAATCGACACTTGTGCAAGTTAATATCACACTTGAATGTGATAATTTGCTGAATCGGTCCAGACCCTGTGGGTTCGACATCCGGCTCTGAAAAAGGGCCACTATATTACTTGCACGACCGTATACACTTGCGAGTGCGCTGGGTGCAATCACAAGCCTCTAGGAGTAATAAGATGGTTGGGACAGGACCCCGACCTACCCATACTGTACAAACTAAAGGAATAAACCTCTATCACACAAGCTCTGGAAGAAGGGAGCTGACGGTTCTGTACGACTAACTGGAACTACGAGGGACCTGCTCCTCGTCTATCTGCACCTGCAGGCTGATCTCGGGCAAAATAGCATGCTCGAGGGATGCTCTATAACTTAGTTTCATCTTGTTTATCAACTTAATTATATGCGTTCTCATGTATTTCTATGTAAATGTGAATATATATACTAACCAACATGATTAGTTCTTGTTTTTGTAGGTTTAAACTGAATTTGAAGAACTAATCCATGAGTTGGTGAAGTGGAGGCATGGAATCGGAAGTAAAACGCGAACGTAGGCGAGGAGGATGCACGAAACAGCCCACCTGCGCGTTGGCAACGTGCCACGGTAGGCAGGCTGCGCGACCAGGCCGTGACACACCATCAAACGCGCTGCAGAAGCAGCGTGACACGATGCCATTGCGGCCAGCTTCAGCTTGGCGACTATTTTGATTTCCAGTGTGCCTTCGCGATGCCTCCGTGTCACAGAGGCATATTGGCACGATAACCTCCATGACACGGAGCTATTCCATGCCGGGCATAATTTTATACATCTCTCATTTACTATAAATAGGTCCCTTAGCTCCTAAAATCATTTTGTCACGATTTTATTTTGAAAAACCACCTAGGAGTGAAGGGAGAAGTGGGAGAACTCACCTAGGGTTCATCAATTTCATATTCTCTTCTACCAATTCTTGTAAGTATGTTACTTTAACAATGTTTTCTTGTAATTTTACGAACTTGATTGGCTAGAACCCTTCCTCTAGGGTTGAAGCCATGAGTTATGATTGTGTTTTTACGAATTTATTTTGGAATCAAGTTATTGATTGTTGTTTTTTCTTGTATTCTTAATTATGGTTGTTTTATGATTGATCACCATGAAAATACACACGTTACACATAGCTAAATGCTTGACAAAGCAAACCTAGGCAAGAACATGAGAATGTAGGAAGCAAGTTCTTGTCTTTTGATAAGATTTGTGGTTAGGATAGGAATATACCTAATTACCTTGCTTGGTTGATAAAATGGGAAGATAGAAAGACACAAACTTAGAATCATACTCTACCACTTGTAGGAGTAGTTGTGAAGCTAAGATTGGTTAAATGGTAGAGGTACGGAAGTACCCAAATCAATGGCATAAAGCCCATAAACCACATCCACGTAGTGAATTGCCCACGAACTAGAAATGACATCCTCGCTCAACGATGTAGTAGTAAGGCTAGTTTGTCGTGTTTAGAGGTTCGGAAGACTATGAACATGCAATTTTAATTATGTGAGACGACAATTGATAGTTTCATACTTAAACCATTGCAAATCGTAGTATCGCATGATTATCCGGCCTTAGCTCTAGTTGCTCCTTGAATGATTTTCAGAGTATTTATGTGACCACCCCTAGATTTAAATAGAATTTATCAAAAACTTTTATAATCAACACTTGGGAATGTTAATATCACACGTGACATTTAATATCACACTTGAACGTGATAATTAGGTGAATTGGTCCAGTCCCTATGGGTTCAGCAACCTACACTAAGCTAAGCAAGCTAGAAGTTAAAGTGAATCTTCTTTGGCATCTTTTTCTTTGCTTTGACCGCGACTTTGTTTGGTCTTCCTTCGACATCTGGCTCTTAAAAAGGGTCACTATATTACTTGTACGACCCGTACACTAGTGGGCACAACACAGGCAAGTAATGCAGCACCCCAGAAGAGGGCGTCAGTACCACATGTATTGAATATGTAAGGTAGTAACTTTAAATATCTGAAAGTAAGGAAATAGAACTGAAAATGACAGTAGTAAAGGAAACGGAATGAAGATGACTGAAGTAGTGAAATCAGGGCTAAACATAACTGTAATAAGGAGGGTAAGGGTCATACCTGACAAAAGAGGTGTCTTACTGTCTAACTATTAGTAACTAAAGCAAACATAAACCTTATCTGGCCCCCATAAGCCGGAAGGTACAATTAGCATAGAATAACCCACCTGGCCCCCTATTAGCCCTAGTGAGTACACCTCAATCTATATACCCCTATCCAGGTCATACTAAGTCAACTACCAGCTATAAGCTTTTTGCCGATCCCTTGGGTCTGCAACTGGCTCGCTCGGCCCCTGACTGTAGCTGTATCTGAGTCCGGAGGACTCCTGATATCTACACCCCAGGCGTAAACGCTCAGCGGGGGTGTGTATAAGGCCAACCACGGCATATGAGGATCTGGATCCCCATCTTCATCCCTTGCAGACGGCATGCCGCTCCGTAGAGCGAAGTATCCTAGCCCCTGGCGGGCGGCGACACAACTATTAACCCTGGGTGGTCACGGAAGCCATACATGTGTAATCCAACCCAAAACAATACAAACTTCGAGCCTCGACTGACAACAACAACTAGACATGATAAAATACTCCTGACATGCTTTACTGGAATTCATACTGGACTACTATGATGAAGAAACTAACTTACCGAAAGAAAATGCCTTAACATACCTCGTTCATTGTTTACCGATTAACTGGCGAGTTTCGGCTCGTTTTTAACTGCCCTTCTCAACTGTAATCATATTAACGTAAGAATAGGGCTACTTTATTACTATATCTGAAGAAAACAAAATTTTTTATATATATATATATGTACTGACATACTTCAACTTATCGAAAGACGATCAAAAACTCGTAATTTATCAGGAATATAGAAGGGAGAAATACTTACTTTAGGCATGTGATCATATTGACACTAGTTTGAAATAATTCCACCAAATTAGGCTCAGCAGGATGACAATTCGCCGGGCGTATTTTACTGCAATGATGCTCTCTGCCGCCTGATACTTCACTACGCAGAGTTAATTTAGATTTGGACGGCGTTTAGCAGCATAATCAGATGATTTTCAATAGTTTACCTTTGTTCCTACCTGTTCTGGCCGAGGCTATTTGGAAAATAACATAACATCTAAGTGTGAGGCCTCTATATACTTGAGGCGGCAGACAAGGCAACGTGTCACTCTGCCGGTCGCGCCAATTCTACTCCGTGCCACTTTGGGTAACGCGGAGGGGGCTGCTCCGTTCCACTTTGCCCCTCTGGGAAACTAGGTTCGGCCTCCTCCCGTGAAATCCCGACTTTGCACTCGTTCGGCCTTTCCCCAGGCCCTTTCCTCGTAGGTATGGCACTCTAAAACTCTCAACAAACATATGAATAGGTCAACTAAATGTTAGAAACTTATGGGGTGTAACATCCTCCCCCTTAAGAACATTCGTCCTCAAATTTTAACTTCTGCTTGAAAGAACCTTAACCTTGCAATTACTTATTCTGGAAAAGTTTTGGCAGAGTCTCCTCTGTAATATGGACTATTCAAAAACCCTGAAATGTAGAAAAGTCCAATACAGATACTTCACATAATACTATAGCGTTCACTTCACGATAGACTAAAGTCAATTATCTCACATATACATGTATATGATGCAACTTATGAAACAACAACAATAACATACCTCTAGCTGCACAATCTGACTAAGTCTGAAATAACTGAGGATATCTGGTTTTCATATCATCTTCTGCCTCCCAGGTCATCTCCTCTCGGTTCTTATTTCGCCATAACATTTTAATGGAAGCAACATCTTTAGTTCTTAGTCTACGGATCTCCCAATCTAGTATGGCTACTAGAGCTTTTTCATAAGCTAACTCCTCAGTGATTTGGACGTCTTTGACTGGGACAATCCGGGAGTGATCGCCTATGCACTTCCTCAGCATTGATACATGAAAACTGGGTGAACGGATTCTAATTCTGGAGGTAAATCCAATTCATAAGCCACTTGGCCTATCCTTCGGCGAATCTCATAAGGCCCAATAAACCTCGGGCAGAGCTTGTCTTTCTTACCAAATCTCGTCACACCCTTCATCGATGAAACCTTCAGGAATACCCAGTCACCCACATGAAACTCTAGGTTTCTTTACCGCACATCAGCATAAGATTTCTGGTGGCTCTGAGCCATCAGCAAACGTTCCCTGATAAGCTTTACTTTCTCTTCTGACTGATGAATAATATCTGGCCCAATGAATGCCGATTCTCCTACCTCAAACCAATCAGCTGGAGACCTGTACTTCTACCCATATAACATTTCATAAGGTGCCATCTGAATTGCTGAATGATAACTGTTATTATAAGCAAATTCAATAAGCGGTAGATGTTCATGCCAGCTGCCTCCAAAATCTAGCACACACGCCCGTAACATATCCTCGAGCGTCTGGATTGTACGTTCTGCCTGCCCGTCTATCTGAGGATGGAAGGCTGTGCTCAGGTTAACCTGCGTCCCTAGGCCCCTCTGAAAAGATGACTAAAATTTAGCTGTAACCTGCACCTCTCGGTAAAAGATAATTTACAATGGAACACCATGCAATCGGACTATTTCTATAATATACAACTCAACATAATCTTCGGCTGAAAAGGTAGCCCTTACTGGCAGAAAGTGAGCTGATTTTGTCAACCTGTCAACAATTACCCTGATAGAATCATATTTACGCCTGGTACGAGGTAACCCTACTATGAAATCCCTATTAATTGCCTCCCATTTCCATAAAGGCACGGCTATATCCTGTGTCAGTCCGCCTGGTTTCTGATGTTCAGCTTTCACCTATTGGCAATTGGGATTGAGCAACGAATTCTGCTATCCCCTTTTTCAATCCCGGTCACTAGTAAATCTCTTTTATGTCATGGTACATTTTTGTCGAACCTGGATGGAGAGAGTAACGGGTATAGTGTACCTCGCCCATAATTTGCCTGCGAAGCCCTGCCACATCTGGAACGCAGAGGCGATCCCTATATCTCAAAACTCGGTCCTCGATTAACTGGAAATCTGTCACTTCCCCTCGCTAGACCCTATTTCTGAGCTGAACCAGGCTAGGATCTTGATACTTCCATTCTTTCACTTCCAACCAATGATGACACTGCGGTATTCTGGATTACCGCTCCATTTCTCCTGATTCTAGTATATGAACGGCTAAACTAGCTAGCTGATGCAATTCTCGGGCCAATTCCTGCCGCTCGGGCTGTAAATATGCTAGGCTTCCCATGGATTTACGACTAAGGGAATCTTCTACAACGTTGGCCCTTCCTGGGTGATATAAAATATTCACACATAATCCTTTAATAGTTCCAACCAGCGAAACTGCAGCATATTCAACTCTTTCTGGGTGAAAATATACTGCAGGCTTTTGTGATCAGTGAAAATATCTACGTAGAGGCCATATAGGTAGTCTCTCCATATTTTCAAGGCATGAATGATCGCGGCTAATTCTAGGTCATGGGTGGGGTAGTTCTTCTCATGCTTCCTTAGCTGCCTAGAAGCATAGGCAATCACCTTACCATGCTGCTTCAAAATGCATCCTAACCTAACACCCAAAGAATCACAATACACTGCATAACCCTCTGTTCCTTTGGCAACGCTAGCACCGCTGCTAATGTCAATCTGTCTTTCAGTTCCTAAAAGCTCTGCTCACATGCCTCAGTCCAATGGAATTTTGCTGCCTTCTGCGTCAATTTGGTTAATGATGCTGCTAATGTGGAAAATCCTTCCACAAACCTCCTATAATTCCCGGCTAACCCTAGGAAACTATGTACCTTAGTCGGAGTGGTAGGTCTAGGCCATGTTTCACTGCCTCTATCTTCTGCGTATCTACCTGTATACCAGCATCTGACACAATATGGCCCAAGAAGGCTACTGAATTCAGCCAAAATTCACATTTAGAAAATTTTGCATTTAGCTGGCGATCTCTGAGAATCTGGAGCACTGTCCGTAGATGATCCTGTTGATCTGCCTCCGAGCGAGAATACACCAGAATATCATCGATAAATACTATCATGAACAAGTCTAGGTATGTTCTGGAAATGTTGTTCATCAGGTCCATGAACACTGCTAGGGCATTTGACAGTTCGAAGGACATGACTAGAAATTCAAAGTGGCCATTTCTGGTCCTGAAGGCAGTCTTTGGGATATCTCTTTCACAAACCTGGATCTGATGATATCCTGACCTTAAGTCAATCTTTGAAAAATACCTCGCTCCCTATAGCTGATCAAACAGGTCGTCTATTATGGGAAGCAAGTACTTATTCTTGATAGTGGTTATTCAGCTGCCGATAATCTACACACATACAGAGGGAGCCGTCCCTCTTCCTCACGAACAGAACTGGCGCACCCCATGGTGAGGTACCCAGCCTAATAAAGCCCTTGTCTAGCAAATCCTTCAATTGTTCCTTTAGTTCTCTGAGTTCAGTAGGAGCCATTCGATATTGAGGAATAGATATAGGCTGAGTGTCTGGTAATAGATCAATTGCAAAATCAATTTCCCTTTCTGGGGGAATACCAGGAAGCTCATATGGAAATACTTAGAAAAATTCATTAACCACTGGAATAGACTGAAGGGTCGGAGGCTTTGCCTGAACATCCTGAACTCTGACAATATGATAAATGCACCCTTTTGCTATCAATTTTCTCGCCCGAAGATAGGAAATAGACCTACCTTTTGGCGTGGTTGTACTACCTTTCCACTCCCGTACTGCCTCCACTGGAGAGTGGAATCGGACAATCTTGGTCCAACATTCGACATTGGCATCACATGGAGCTAGCCAATCCATACCCATAATGGCATCAAAATCAACCATTTCTAGTTCTATCAAGTCTGCCATAGTCTGACGACTGGCAACTTCTACTGTACACCCCCAATAGACCCTTCTGGCTATGATAGAGTCACCAATGGGTGTAGACACTGAGAAAGGTTGCCGAAGCAATTCTGGCATAATAATAAACTTCCGAGCCTCTAACGGTGTAATATAGGACAAGGTGGATCTTGGATCTATCAACACATAAGAAGGATGAGAGCAAATGTTCAACATACCTGTCACAACATATGGTGACGACTCTTACTCCTGTCGCCCTAGTAGTGCATAAGCACAGTCTGGGCTAGCACCTGAACTGGATGCCTCTAATCTGCCTTGGCCTCTGCCGGCTAAAACTGAGGGGCTACGCCCTGCCGGTGATTCTGGAGCTCGTGATCCTGCCGAGGACCTATCCTGTTGATCCCCGTCACCCTGACCCCCAGCTGGACAATTTCTATTCTGGGACCCTCCTGTCCACAAATGTAGCATGCTGTGGAACCATACCTGCATGCTTCAGAGTGGTGTCGACTGTAAATAGGGCAAAGTGGCATTGTAAACCCACTCTGCTCCATTCTCTTCTACTGCTGTGAACCTACTGCTCGCGAACCTTCACCGGGCTATGGCTGCCCTCAGCGACTAGAACTGCTCGTCTGCCGCTGCAGTGGAGGCGGGGGTCTAGGCAGCCTATCTGATAACCGTGGCCTAGGTCCTCCCCGGGACTCCTTCTGTAATTCATCTAGTCTGTCCCTGCGGCGCTGCTCCTGACTTGTCCTCCTAATCTCCCATTGTCGCTGTCTGATACCCTCAATATTCTGAGCAAAAGCCTGCACAAGGGCGATATCCATATCCTCGGGAAGTGTGGCTGTGATGCAGGTCTCAACATATTTCGGGTTTAACCCCATAATAAAGCGGTGTACCCTGGCCAGCATTGTGTCCACAAAAACTGGCGCATATCGAGCCAAGGAATCAAACCCCATGGAATATTCCCTGACACTCATCGACCCCTGCTCCAAGTGTAGGAACTGATCAACCCGGGCCTGTCGAATCTTCCGCGGTAGGTAATGATCCAAGAAAGCCTTTGAGAAGCTGGGCCAGGTCGGAGGGGAAATATCTCTCCCTCGAGACCTTTCCCAACTCTCATAACACATCACGGCAATGTCCTATAGCTGGAATACCGCCAACTCAACCGACTCTGTAGGTGTAGCATGCATCACCCTTAAAATCCTCTGCATCTGGTGTAACAAGTCCTGAGGGTCCTCGGTCCGATCTATCCCTGTGAATTGCTGAGGATTTAGTGCTAGGAACTCTCGAACCCTTGAGCTACCAGGCCCTCCTAAGGATTCTGAGACTGTAGGTGGCACTGGCTCGCGCTGAGCAGCCATAATCTGGGCTAGCATAACCACTGTGCTCCTGACCTCCTGGTCGGATGGTACGGGTGTAGAAATTGCTGGAGGCGGTACCATCACACCGACCGTCCCAAGCATCTCCTGACATGGTGGAGACTGTTGGGGAGGTCGAGATGATACCTCTGTATCGTTCTCAGATCGTTCCTATTTTGACCAAGGCTTAGGCACCCTGCTGGTGCCCTCTCCCGCTGCTAAATCTAGCCTCCTGCCTACATAGGGTGTCGCTGCTCCGACATTTCTCTGTAAGCAAAAGAGTATAATAAGCTTAGGGACTCAACCCTATACTGTACTGCTCTATAGCATGACTGAATAAGAAGAAAGAGTAACCATCCTATCATGCCTTGCAGCCTACTGCCTATAGTATGTGGTGCACAACTGTTACACCTCGTAAGTTCTTGACATTTAGATGGCCTATTCACATGTTGGTTAAGAGTTTTAGAATGCCATACATGCTATAAAAAGCCCCGGGGAAATACCGGACAAGCGCTACGTCGAACCATCACAAGAGGAGGCTGGGCAGACCCCCTCCGCGATGGCCAACGTGTCACGGAGGGCTCACCTCCGCGTTGGCCGGTGTGTCACGGAGGTGAGGTCCAACCCCAAGTATATAAAGCCCCCACTTCATTTTAATTTCATTTCCCTTCATTTAATTTCTAGAAACGAATAGAAAATAGAGAGGAATGAGGGTTTCCATTAAAATTCCTTCCGTTTACGCTGTCAAACGTGGTCCAAACTCAAATTAACTTTGGATATTGAAGTATAAAGCTGCAGAGAACATTCCTGCGGGTTAGTTTTGTAAGAATCGTCCGGCGAAGCGGCGACCCGCCGAGTCAAAGTAAGTGGAATTACTCCAAACTAGTGTTAATACACTCCTAGCATTAAAGTAAGTATTTCTCTCCTCTGAACCTCCAATAAATAGCAAGTTTTTGTCCGTTCTCTGAAAAGTCAAAGTTTGGGTAGTATATATATTCAAAGTAGTGTTTTCTTCCGAAATATTGATGGGTTTAGTTCTATTTGCTATGAATATGAACGCAGTTGGAAGAAATACCTGGACCATGGCCAAGCTACACCAGTTAGCCAAGAAGTCAGTAACTGAGGTATGTAAAGCTAGTTTCTTTGACAAGTTAGTAATTCTAGCATAGTAAAATAGAGTAAATTCTAGAAGAACGTTCCAGAAGCTGAGTATTATGTCCAGTGTAAATTCAGTAAGCATGCTGGAATTATTATTATGCCATATTCAAAATAAAAGTCAGTAAATTAGTATCAATCAGCGAAATATTATTTCAGACTCAGTATAACTCAGTATCAGATTCAGTTTAATTCAACAAGAGATTCAGAATAGAATATTAGATCATGGACAATATTATCAGATTTATTATACATGTTATATGTGATTATTCTTGCTTGTAGAGACCTGATTATTTTATGTGGGCACCCTTAGAGCTTCCTTGCCTCCACAGGGTTAATAGCTGTGTCGACTCGCCCGCCAGAGGGTGAGGATACGTCACTCCAAGGAGTGGCATGCCGTCCGCCAGAGGACGAAGATGGGATGCAACATTCCCCATAGCAGGCTGATCAGCATTATAGCATACCCCTATCGAGCGCTTGCACCCAGGGCACAAATTACATATTACAGATCAAAGATCTCAGATTACAGTTTACAGGAGTCCTCCGGACCCAGATACAGCTTAGTCAGGGGCCCAGGGAGCCCAAGTTGCATACCAAGGGGGCTGGTGGGATGCACATAGTTACTAGATGAGTGGAGTGAATTGTTATTTTTGGATGGCGACCTGGGTAGGGGTATATAGATTGCATGTTTATTGGTACCTTCCGGCTTAGGGGGCTGGTATAGGTTCTTGTATGCTATATGTGTTATTTATTAAATTGATAGATAGCAGGACGCTGCATTGACAGGTATGATTCTCACCTTCTCTCCAGTATAGTTAAGCGTAGTTTAGATTCTGCCATCCCATACAGTCTTAGCCATCTTCTATTATTCAGTAACTATCAGAATTACTGTCTATTTTCAGTTATTTTAGTTATTTCTTTGCATACTCGGTACCAGTGGTACTGACGCCCGTTTGGGGGCGCTGCATTACTTGCCTGTAGGTACTCATAGACTAGGAGCCGATCCCTCATAATTCCAGCCAGCACACAGAGTCATCAACTCCTGTCATCTGGAGCTTGACAGCTAGAGATTTATTCCTTTTCTTTTATTGTACAGTACGTGTAGGTCGAGGCCCTGTCCGGACCATCTTATTAGTATTCTTAGAGGCTTGCAGATTATATATTCCCTGTGGTTAGTTGTACCGGTCGTGTGAGGCCGTGTCTATGTTTCAATTTGCTTGTGATGGTCGTGTGGGGCCTTATTCAGGCCCCGACCATCTTATCGGTATTCTTAGAGGCTTGCAAATTGTATATTCCCTGTGGTTAGTTGTACCTGTCATGTGAGGCCATGTCTATGTTTCAGTTTGCTTGTGATGACCGTGTGGGGCCTTATTCAGTTAATAGTTGGTAACCTTGCCAGTCACAGAGTAGTTTAACACTTGATTCTACTTTTCAGTGTTAACTAGTCAGCATGGCGGCCTTGTTGGCCCACATAGGTTCCCCCATGATCCTATTGTTCTAGTTAGTTGTTGTTTTCTTACAGGTAGCTATAGGACTAGTCAGCCGGAGGCTCTATTTACAGCCATTATATAACCCGTTGGTTCCATGAATCAAGAGTTAGAGCCAGCCTGGCACCAGAAGTGCTTAGGCTCAGTAGTCCAGCAGTCCAGGTCTTAGTAGGGCACCAGGTGCTAGTCATGCCTCGCAAGGAGGGGCGTTACAACAACACATCCATAGACAAGACTCTACTTAGCACGGCTTGCAGACTCCCTGGGATACGACCTGCTCTAATACCATGTTTTTCACGCCCCACCTTGGGAGGCATGACTGGCACCTGGTGCCCTACTAGGACCTGAACTGCTGAGCTGACTGAGCCTAAGCACCTCTGGTGAAGGGCTGACCCTAATTCTACAATCAAGAAAACAACGGGCTATATAGCGTCTGTAAATACAACCCCCAGCCAACAAGGCCTATAGCCACCTGTGAAAATAAATAGCTAACTAGAGACAAACAATCATAGGGAGACGCGGGCCGGCAAGGCCACCATGATATCTAGTTATAACTTGAAAGTAAAATTAGTTGCTAAACTGAACTATGACCGACAAGGCCACCAATCAACAGCTAAACAGGGCCCCATATGGCCAGCACACATAATCTAAAACACATATGGGTCCTACACGGCCGATATTATCTAACCACAGGGAAGTAACATAATCTCCAAGCCTTTAGGAGTAATAAGATGGTCATGACAGGGCCCCGACCTACCTATACTGTACAAACAAAAGAATAAACCTCTATCACACAAGCTCCGAAAGAAGGGAGCTGAAAGTTCTGTACGGCTGACTGGAACTATGAGGGACCTGCTCCTCGTCTATCTGCACCTGCAGACAAGTAATGCAGCGCCCCAGAAGAGGGCGTCAGTACCACAGGTACTGAATATGTAAGGCAGTAACTTTAAATAACTGAAAGTAACGTAGAACTGAAAATGACTGAAGTAAAGTAAATAGACTGAAGATGACTGAAGTAGTGAAATCAGGGCTAAACATAATCGTAATAAGGAGGGTAGGGGTCATACCTGACAAACGAGACATCTTACTGTCTAACTATCAGTAACTAAAGCAAACATAAACCTTACCTGGCCCCCATAAGACGGAAGGTACAATCATCACAAAATAACCCACCTGGGCCCCCATTAGCCCTAGTGAGTACACCTCAATCTATATACCCCTATCTGGGTCATATTGAGTCAACTACCAGCTATAACCGTCCTGCCGATCCCCTGGGTCTTCAACTGGGCCCGCTCAGCCCCTGACTGTAGTTGTATCTAAGTCCAAAGGACTCCTGATATCTACACCCCGGGCGTAAATGCTCAGGGGTGTGTATAAGGCCAACCACGACATATGAGGCTCTGGATCCCCATCTTCATCCCTTTCGTATGGCATGCCGCTCCGTCGAGCGATGTATCCTCACCCCTGGCGGGCGGTGACACAACTATTAACCCTGGGGTGGTCATAGAAGCTATACAGGTGTAATCCAGCCCAAAACAATACAAACTATGAGCCTCGACTGACAACAAGTACTAGACATGATAACATACTCCTGACATTCTTTACTGGGATTCATACTGGACTAATATGCTGAAGAAACTACCTTGCCGAAAGAAAATGCCTTAACATAGCTCGTTCGCTGTTTACTGATCAACTGGTGAGTTTCGGCTCATGTTCAACTGCCCTTCTCAACTGTAATCATATTAAAGGAAGAATAGGGCTACTTTATTACTATATTTTAAGAAAACAATAACTTATATATATATATATATATATATATATATATATATATTGACTATACTTCAACTTATCGAAAGACGATCAAAAACTCATAATTTCTCAGGAATCTAGAAGAGAGAAATACTTACTTTAGGCACGTGATCGTATTGAAACTAGTTTGAAATAATTCCACCAACTTAGGCTCGGCGGGACGACGATTCTCCGGGCATATTTTATGAAAAAACTCTGCAGCGATGCTCTCTGTAGCCTTATACTTCACTACCCGGAGTTAATTTAGATTTGGAGGGCGTTTAGCGGCGTAATCGGATGATTTTCAATAATTTCCCTTCGTTCCTACCTGTTCTGGCTGAGGCTATTTGCAAAATAACATAACATCTAAGTGTGAGGCCTTTATATACTTGAGGCGGCAGACAAGGCAATGTGGCACTCTACCGGTCGCGCCAATTCTTCTCCATGCCACTTTGGGTAACGCGGAGGGGGCTTCTCCGTGACACTTTGCCCCTCTGGACAACTTGATTCGACCTCCTCCTGTGAAATCCCGACTTTACACTCGTTCGGCCTTTCCCCGGGCCCTTTCCTCGTACGTATGACACTCTAAAAATCTCAACCAACATACGAATAGGCTGAGCAAATGTTAGGAACTTACGGGGTGTAACATTTATTGACAACGTTTGCTTCATACTTCAGTTGAAAGTATGGTTTGAGCATTATTAAAAAGTGGCGCCATTGCCGGGGAATATTGCTAAGACTGGGTTATTTGCTTGTATTTGACTTTTTGGTAGTTATTTATTTCAATATGTTTATTTTTGTTTTTTTGATACCCATAGGCTGTCCTCTGGTGAATGCCAAGCACTCAGAGTAGAGGAGATCCTCTTGTTCCACTAAATCCTGAAATAGAACGAGCACTACATAAAATGGAGAATCCTGACAAAGAGAAGCCCGCTTGGCTGAAGAAGTTAGGCAAGATGATCTTGCTCGGTTAGCTGCACTTCAGCAAGCTAATGATGACAGAGATGAGGTGGTAAACGCTGGTCAACATGGGAGGGCAATCGAGCTCAGAGATTTTCCCCTTAGTTCTTCGATGATGAGGACCCAGGCATTGATGAAGTTGGGTCAATTGGAGCAATTGTACCACAACCACTGTCAGCTAGGGCTAAATTTGATATTACGAGCACCATGATTCAATTGTTAAACATGAAGGGGGTGTTCAGTGGCCACAACGGATGACGCCAACCTGCATTTGATAAACTTCGTAGGAATATGCAAGGCATACAGGTTGCCCGGAGTAAGCCAGGATGCCATACGGCTCCGACTCTTCCCTTTCTCTCTATCAGGGGAAGTTACTTTGTGGTTATCGGAGTTTCCCAACGATTCCATAACCAATTGGAGGGAGCTTAAACAAGCCTTCTTGGAGAGATTCTTTCTCCCATCAAGGATGTTATAGTTAAAAGATGAAATCTATAATTTCTAGAAAATTAAGACGGAGGAACTTCATGAAACCTGGTTAAGGTCCAAAAAGAAGTTGACTAAGTGCCCAAACCATAAAATCCCAGATGATAATTTGTTTGAAATTTTTTACAGGTCTCTTAATTATAGCACGAAGGCTATAGTAGACACGGTGGCTGGAGGAGCATTGATGAGTCACACCTGGGAGGAAGCAACCACTATCCCTAATAGGGTGACTAAGACAAATAGGGCGTGGCATACGAGGGAGGCTGATGCAGTGGCAGGTACATATGCTTTTGTTTTGAATGTATACCAACGAATGAAGGAGGAAGAACGCGATAAGGAGTTGGCTCACATGCGCACATCATTGGATTTGCTGACAAAGCATATCATGGGAGCAAGAGCCAAAAAAGTAAATGCAGTGGGAACTCAAGGAAGGGATCAATGAGCAGATGACTCTAATTTTGGGTAAGAGGCAAACTTCCTAGATGTCCAAGTGGCAGGTTTCCGAGCCAACGCCCAAGCGTCTAGACAAGACAGTTGGCGCCAAGGTTCTGGAAATCAAGGTCGGAACCAATATAGAGACAACTACAAAAGGAATGGGTTCAGATATAGGAGCCGTGGTTGTGAGAGAGAGGGAGAATGGAGAAGAAATGATAGATATCGCAACGACCGGGCTGGAGTCTATGTGCCTCCGAATGCACGAGAAGGGAAGGCCGGACAATCAAAGTTGGAGAGCATGATTGGCTGAAATGCTAAAAAAGGTGAGGTCCATGGATGATCAGTTAAAAGAAATTCAAAGTGACTTATGTAGAATGGTTCAGAAAGTGAAATCTCATGCCACCGCCATCAAGCAGATGGAACACAAACTTGGGCAACTGTCAATATCAATGAACCCTAGGCAAAAGGTACACTTCCTAGCAACACTATCCAGAATCCAAAGAATGATGCTCATTGCATGGTAGTGATGACTAGGAGTGGTAAAACCATAGTTGACCCCCCGTTCCCTATAGAATTGAAAGGAGGAAAGAGAGCATGATTGAGGAAGAAGAGATTGGTGCTGAGACACAACATGACGAGTTGCAATAGGCCGGGGTGAGAAGGAATGCGACATTGATCAAGGGTCAACTCTAGTGTAAAAGGCTATCCCAAGACCACCGCCACCATTCCCGCAAAGGATGAAGAAAAAGTTGTACAACGATAAGTTTCAAAAATTTCTTTCAATGCTTAAACAACTTTCTATGAATATACTGTTGGTCGAAGCACTAGAGCAGATGCCAGGATATGCAAAATTCATTAAGGACCTGGTGACGATGAAAAGATCTGTAAGCTATGAGCCAGTTGACAATGTCCATCACTGCAGTGACATAGCAATAAGGGTCTTAGCTCAGAAAAGGAATACCCAGGTGCCTTCACGATACCTCGCACCATTGGTAATGTCGTGTTCGCAAGGGCACTCTATGATATGGGAGCTAGCATTAATCTAATGCCCTTGGTGATTTTCAAGAAGCTAGGATTGGGAGCCCCCACACCGACCAACATGCGGATACTGATGGCCGATAGACAGTAAAGATACCAGTGGGCATCCTAGTTGATGTGCTCGTCAACGTTGATAAGTTCATATTCCCAGCAGACTTCGTGATCTCGGATTGCGAGGTCGATTATGAGGTCCCCATCATTCTGGGGAGACCATTCCTCACTACTAGGAGAGCTCTAGTAGATGTGAAAGCTGGCCTGTTAAAGTTCAGGCTAAACAAAGAAGAGGTCACTTTCAACATTTGTCGGACCATGAAGCAACCAAAGGAATTTAGTGTGATCTCAGCACTTGAGGATGAGTATGAGTCAATTGACGAATTCTGAGTAGTCAAGAGACTTACGTTGTGCCACAATGTTAAATCTAGCGCTTCTTGGGAGGCAACCCAAGTGGTGGTTTGGTGAAATCTGAGTAACCAGATCACCTGTGTCGTGCTGCGATATTAAATCAGGCGTTGCATGGGAGGAAACCCATGGAAGGAGAAGTCTGAGTAGCCACAGGTATATCCTTTTTCATACATGCTTATATTTTATGCTTCGGGGACGAAGCTCATTTCTTTAAAGGGGGGGTGTACTTGTATTTTTGGGATTTTTGTTCGTCTGAGGGTTTTTCTTGCTGTGTTTCTTTTCCCTTAGGCATGCAATCTAGTAGAACCGGCATGTGTTAGGATTTTTGTTTTTAGTCATGATTTTTGTTTGATCAGAAAGTAACTTGGGAATACTTAGCCAATGGATATGCACTAGTTTTGTTGTTTTCGAAAAAATTGACCCTGCTTAAAATTTTTTTCTATGTATTTGTGACGACAATGCATGAATTTTGTGGATTGTTTTATGTCATTTAGTTATTAATAGTGCTAGTCTTATTAAGCTATGTATGAACCAGATAGGTAAAGTAAAAATAGTTCATGTACCATGTGTGAGTGAGGTCTTAGTATTTATTGCGGTATGTTGTTGAAGATCTAGAACTTTCTTGGCTGGTCTCTGCATAGGTTAAGGATGGTTGGTTAGGATATGATCATAGGCCATTTTTGTTTTATCTCACTTTTAGCCTATATTGCCCTACCAAATTTTCATGAATCCCTTGATCCCAAGTTTGAGCCTTAATAGACCATATTTCTTTGATTTACCTGTTAACCATACCCATTTATTTATAATAAACCTGTTTGGCCTTGGTCCTTCCTTGGATATTGTGAACCTCGACATAAGCAAAATGCTTAAGTTGAGGGTGCCTAGAGTAGGGGTGCATAAATGGTAGGAGCGGGAGAAATGGAAAGAAAAGAAAAAGAAGAGAAAAAATGGTGAAAAATAAGGTGTGGTGAGGTGAAAAAGTAAAAAGCTGAAAATTTGAGAATATTGAAAAAGAAAAATTCAAAAGATCTTGAAATTGTTGAAAAATGTGAAAAATCACCTCACCCATGCAAATATTCTTAAAATGGGAAAAAGGAAAGAATAGAAGAGAAAAAGAATGAGGACGAAATAGAAACATGGTGTATCCAATGGATGTAGTGCCAAGGAAGGGATATCACTTATAAACTCTTTCATCTTTATCATGTCCACCCCTAAGCCTACATTACAAGCCATATCAAGTCCTATAGTGATCTTAATTTGACCATCTAACAAACCAAAGCAGAGAAAATAAGGGCAAGCCTATGGTATCTAATGCATACTACTTGCATTTCTTTGAGAGAGTGAATGCTTCATTTTTCTAGTCCCATGTTTCATTTTGATACTTCATATTAGAGTGGGGACATCATTTTTGTGAGGGTGCATGGATTATGTTTTCTTTTATCATTAGTCTATTTGAAACACATAGGTGATGACTTGATTGCTTGTTGATAGTTAGATGACATGTCTTGATCCCTGCATATGATGTTTTGATGTTGCTTGCATTATATTAGCTGATGATGTTTCATGAGGAAGGGTCAATAGAGTTTGTATATAGAGTGCACAAATTTGTTTGAGTTTTGGTTGTAGTATCTTAAATTTATTTTTTAGTTGAGCGTCATGTTTAGTTTTTATTTTTCTTTGCCCGAGGACATGAAAAAGTCTTAAGTTAAGGGTGTTAATGTGTTGTGGATTTACAACACTATTGACGCTCAAAACTAAGAAAATAGCATGGACTTAGGTGTATTTATGTGGATATGAGGCACTTTTCCTTTGATTTCAGGATAAATGGGTGTTGGAACAATAAATTGCAAAAGGAAACTAAAAGTGTGCAAAAAAGGGAAAAACGTGCTGCCCACAGTACGATCCGTAGGATGGACCTACAAGTCATACTGAGGGCCGTGATAAGAAGCTGAAAGTTTAACCTAGACGACTGATCCCATGAGACTAGTCACACATCATACCATGATGGTACGAGTCGTGGTAAGCCAGTCGTAATGAAATCCAGAAGAATTGCACAAGAGGCTAATTCTCAGTATGAAAGGATCCTACGAACTATGAGATGAAGGTATGAGTTGTACCATACACGTCGTGGTAAAGTTCAGACAAAGTTCGAAGTATCAGGATCAAGCCACGGGTGCAAGGTACGAGTCATAGGATGTAGGTACGAATCGTACCTTGGCCCAACACTTAGCAAAAATTCAGCCAATACTTCAAGTCACGAGTCGATGCCACAGTCCGTGAGAAGCCCCTACAAGTCGTAGGAGGACCCGTGATGAGCTTGGCGATAGATATGGAAAGCAGTTCTGTTAGTTTAGGAAAAGGATTCTTGTGTCTCTATAAATACGTTTTATGTTTTATTTTTCATAGAGGACGACGAATAGACTTAAGTTTAGTAGGAAAACATTGTAGTAAGAAATTTTATATCATTGAAAGAGAGACTTGAGTTGGTTCAACCTTGTGATCAACCTTTTCTTGAACTCATATTGTTCTTGCTACTTGTTATTCAAGATTTTGCAAATTAATTGATGGAATCATTTTTCTCAATCATCTTTGTAAGTATTGTTTTATGTATTCAATCATGAAGACAATTCACAACCTTGCAACTATGAGAGACTAAAACCTCCATAGCTAGGGTTGTGGGAACCATGGCAGATTAACAAGCTAGGGTTGCACAAAGTGATTCGAAAACCAATACTAATTACTTATATTGTAGTCTCTTCATCTTTAATGATTCTTAGTGGTGCGCAACATTAGAAAGTTCCCGAATTCTTTACTTGCTTTGGTCGAAGAGGTAGAGATTAGGAAATGAGAATTACAACAGAGCCTTGATCTTGATGATCATTGTATTAACTTAAGCTGTGGTCACAGGATAGTTATATCTAGAACTTAGTGATAACGGTTAGTTTGAAAAACTCATGAGACTTTGTCGAGTAATTTAGGATAGTCATTCAATAGGGATTGGTCGATCGTTTGAATGAACCTAAGTTATCAGTTCTATAAGTAAGTATTGGTAAAGATCACGAGTGTATACCCAAAGCTGTTATGAACCCATGGGGAACAGAAACCCTAGTTATCCTATATTTTATTGATTTGCAAATATATTCTTGACTGTTGTTTATTTTTATCATTGATTTTTATTAGAATCCCCCCATTGTGAAGTAACTACCATACAAGTTCATCTAGCAGCTGTAATCTAGATCTTCCATATTCCCTGTGGGATCGACCCCAACCTCTAAGTTGGGTTCTTTATTGACAACTTCCACTTCATACTTCAGTTGGAAGTATAGTTTGAGCGTTATCAGCTAGCGATCGGTGCTAGAACATATTCTATGCCCTTGCATCCCATCAGGAGTAGGAGACTTCCCCCAATGTAGTTACTAGTATGTTATGAATTTTCCATCTTGATATATATGCTTTGTTAGATCTGAGGGCTACCTTGTCTTTTGTGACACCTTACATGGCTAGTAGTTTCGGAGTCAGTCCTGAAGTCTTGTCAGAACCCTTCTCAATCTCTACACCAGTGGGTTACTCAATCGTAGCTAGACGGGTGTATAGAGGTTGTCCGGTCACAGGCCTTTAGAAAATTACCTCAGCAGATCTAGTAGAGTTATCCATGATCGATTTTGATGTTATCCTCGACATGGATTAGCTATTTGCATGTTATGCCTCAGTTAATTGTAGAACCCAGGTGCTCGGTGCTTTGGGCTACGGGTAAAAACCGACACGCAAGTGCACGTGGTCAAACAAGTAATAAAGTGGCTAAGTAGCCAAGTATCGATCCAAGGAGGCTCAAGATATGTAAAATTGCCTAATTTACTATATTTATATTTAACTTCTAATTATGCTAACAACAACGTAACCAAGGGTTAATTGAGTTTTTGTTTCTAAACTATATACTACAATTAATAACACTATTTACTTGTGAATTCAGACAATGGATATGAACATGCCAAGGTTAAGAACAAGTAATGAACTTGATAATCATGATAATTTTGGTTAATTCTCTTCTTCAAGTTGCTAGCCAAGAACATTTGCCTAGAAATTAAAACTCTCGTATTTAATTTCACTTTAGAATCATAAACCATCCGTCTACATTTCTGTGATCAAATGCAATTTATGACCTAGCACTACAATTCAGGTTCCTAAATTGACTAATACGGCTTTCAAGTATATTTCTATCAAGAAAGCACATCAAAACCCAATTTTCCCAAATCAAGTTAAGAACAATACCCTATTAATTCACAACTTTCCAATTTCTTGCTCTTTCGAGTGAAATTGGACTTTTTAGATATACATTAATGTTGGCCAATCACTAATGCAGTAAAGAACAAGAATTAATAGAACAACATTAAAGAAGAAGAATAAAACCATATCATTTACAATCAAAATTCATTACACATGTTCAAAACCTCAGCAAGAAAGAGAATTAGCCACTCATTCTTGGATTAATCATCCTAAAATGAGTGTAAATTATACTTACAATTGATAGAAAGAAGAAAAGAAGAGAAGAAATCCCTTAGCTTTTCCAATCTTCAACTGCTACTAACTCACGTTCCTGCTCTCCACTTCTGAACTTAGTCTAAAAACTAAAAACTCTAATTAAAAAAAACCTAAGTGTGCTATTTATACTAGTGGGAAATTTTTCCCGGAATAACAAGCAACGTGTCACGGAGGCCAACGCGGAGCCTTGCCTCCATGACACGGCGTGGACGCGGACCCGCACTAGAATTTCCAGGGTCCGGTAATTTAACCTCAACGTGGCACGGAGGCCATCGCGGAGGCCTATCTCCGTGCCACGGAGCTGACGCGCAGGCACACTGGAAATTGCCAAATTAATTCATGCTCAGGCAGTGTGCTACCGCGATGGTAGCATGGCACGGAGCCATCGCGGAGCCCCTATAAATCCTGCATTCCAAGGTCTTTTCCACGCTCGCATCCAAGTCCAACTCCGACATAGTTTCAACATGCATTTTAGCTCCTAGAAATCACCTTTATCTGCAAAACAAATGCTAATCATGTTGGTTAGTATAAATTCGCATTTTATTACCAATTACATGATATTATATACACATTGCACAACAAACAAGGTAAAAATGATACGTTTGAGTATCACTTGGGCATATAAATCTGCCTAAGATCACTTACCCCACCCTTAAATCCTTGTTCGTCCTCGAACAACACATACACAAATCATGCAAATTACATCCCAACCTTCATCACTATGGTGCAACAATTTACGCTACGGTCGTACCGATTATTCAATTTTTGTAAATCATCAAGAAAACATGCTTGGTCGTACAATACAATGACCTTTAATACATCAAGGCTGCCTAGACTTTTTAAGAATTGATTCTTGATATCGGCAAACTCATGCAAATCAACTAATCAAGAAATCCGACACGAAAATCAATCTTTCATCAAGCATGTGCCCTCACAACTCGAGAGAAACTTCCCCTTTATGTTCATGCAACACACGAACATGCAAGTAGGGGCCTATAAAAATTAATTTCACTCTCTCTCCCAAAAGAATTCACATGCATCATGTCAAGACCCATAGGCTTGCCCTTAGTGTATTACTCCACTAATATAAAGAAATGCAATATAGGATCACGTAGGACTTTAATGGGTTGTAACGGGGCTATGGATCTAGTATGCATATATTGGATTAGCCAATAATAATCGCTAGCATCCTTAAGCGCCTTTTCAACTCATTCCCATCGACTCATGGACATTGTTCCTCTCTTTTCTCTTTTTCTCCCATTCATGCTGGTTTACTTTCACACAGCCCATTTCATCAACCACACTTGACACAAAGCAGAGGGTTTTCATGTACCCTCAATATCAATTAATTACAACAAGTGCCTCTTCAACGTCATCTTTTCTTTCCTCACTTTGCTTTTCTTTTTCTTTTCACTCTTTTCACTCTTTAACACTTTGGGAAACATTTTCTGTTCTTTGTAAGCGCTTAAGAGCTTCTTAAAGACTTTAAGGCTAATGAAAAGAAGGAATAAAGCTTAGTTCATACAATTTTGGACAAAAGAAAGAAATCGGCTAAAGGCTCAACGGGCTGACTAGGGTATACAACATATAAAAAGGGTAGAATTTGACAAGAAAAAAAATGGAAACTATCGGTTAAAACAAAGAAATGCCTACATCCTTTCCAACACTACACCTCCTTCATTTCGCTTTGTATACACACCAGGCAAGTTCTAGACAATTCACGATGACATGGAATAGCAAAACCTTACTTCACACTTCATGCACATGCTCGAATCCAGATGCATTCACAGACTCTTTAATTAGTCAATTACACGAATTCAAGATTAAGCCTCAATCATAATGAACCAAATTCTATAGCCTAGGTAACTCAACATATTTACAGAATTGCATGCTTTCAAACGAATCATTTTCACAATTTGAACATCAATTAAAACATGCAACGAAATTTTAGCAACCATAAGCAACTACAGTTTATTGATGCAATCCACCAAAGAAAACTAAAACAACAATTAAAAATCCTACTCCTACCGACTACATTTCCCTTAAGACGGTCGTCATCCATCCATTATAGGGAACGGTCACTAACTATGACATCGGTTCAATGGGACTATTCTCGGTAAAAGAACCGAAAACAAACTCCGAGAAACCCAAAAATCAAAATCGAAATTTTTTTGCAACACATCGATCATTTCGATAGAAAGAAAATATTTACAAGTGCAAAATATTTTGGCAAAAATTTTGAAAAATATCGATCATGTCGATAGAGAAAAAAATTTATTTACAAAATTTACAAAATATTTACAATGGCAACCATACTTTCAAAAACACACATCCTTAACCACACAACAAATATATACACATACAACGCAAACAGTTCACAACAGGGAAAGCACAACATACATAAACAACAAGGAAAAAGTATACAGCAATTTAGAGCCTTGACCTAGCACCTAACTACTCCCCACCCCACACTTAAATCGAACACTGTCCCCAGTGTTCACAAAAATACAAAGCACAAAATTTGGGTGGTGGAACTCCCTGCTCAGTCGAAATATTCGACTTCCTCGTCCGGTGCTGCAGCCTCGTCACCCATATCTGAATCAGCTCCATCGTCGTCATCGGACTCCACATCAGAGTCCTCACGACGTGTCTCCTCATCAGTAGGGAGATCGTCATCTGTAGGCTCCACAAAGGCTGGCCCCACCTTACATAAGGCTCTGGCGTTCTCGCCAAAGGGGTAGTCCAGCTCCAGCTGCCATAACTCCTCCTCGGTGGCTGGTCTCCCACCTATCCGTAGCTGCAGCATTTGCATGCCAAACATACGGGCCATGTATTGATCGTCACGAGCATGTCGCTCGCCCAAGGTCAGCACAGGTCCGTGTGTAGTGTCGGGGGCCTTAGTCTTTGTCACGTCGAGGGCCCTCCACTCCAGCTGTGGAATATAGTCCAAGGCTTCTTCCTCAATGTCGAGGCCTCGGAGGAAGGTGGTGATGAGTCCGCCAAACCCGTATCTGTGGCCCTGGTGCAGTCTGGCTCTCTTCATGGCAGATATTATGACCGCCCCAACATTAATCTCAAGCCCTTTCATAAGGGCATACACCAAGCAGACACGGTCCCGGGTCTCGTCTGTCATATGAACTCCCGGGATCAAGCACGAACATACAATTTTTAGCCAGATTCTGGCCTCCCTGTTCATCTGCGAGTAGGGCAGAGTCTGGTGGTACCCCCTCTCTTTGTGTCTACTCCATCGGGCTGTGGATCGAGCCCCACACAACGTACGTCTGATGTCGGCGTACAGTGGGGTGATGTTTAGCTGGCGGAGAACATGGGCGTCTGTGTACCGCGCTCCAACGATGGGCTTCAGCTGCTGGGGTTCCAGAGTGACAATCTGCCCTCTGATTTTAATAGTGTGGCTCCTGATGGCCGGGTTCCAGTTGGCATAAAATTCCCGGACCAAGTGAAGGTTGCACTCCTTGGGCTCCTGAAAAATAAAGCTGAGCCCAGCTACCTCAATCCTCTGTACAATGCGAGGGAACTCCTGTGCAAGTGGTTCCCTTGCAATATGTTCCTCCGGGAAGTACTAGTTTTCTTTGTGCTTCGCGTACCATTTCTTCCCTTCATCGGTGACCCATCGTGTTCCGTATCGGCGGTGTTGGCCGCGCGGAACAGCAGGTGCAGCTGGGACTGCAGTGCCCAGTCTCATCCTTTTTCTGCCGGTGCCTGAGGTAGAAGCACCCTTGCCTTTGTCTTGCCTGCTAGCCATTGTACCTGTCAGTTTACACAAACAAGCACAACGTTAAGCTAAAAACTTGTTAGCTTCGGCTTAGGTTGGGTTAAAAAAATTTTACCCCACACTTAGTTCTTAACAATATTTACAAAATTTTAGCAAGGATAGCTCTATTTACAACCCCAAACACAAACAACTATACACATATTGCTTAGTGCGTTCACAACAAAATTTCGACAGCATAACGGTTAGTGTACTACTCAGACTTCATACAGCTAATACCCAATCCTACTATCGCTAGCAATTCAACCATCGCACAAGCAACAAAACAACCACAAACTAAAAACAACTAGAAAAATATTTCATATACAAGCTAATCTAAACAATCTAACCAATTCACACATTATGCAATTTCCCACAAAAATTCAAGAATTAGTCGTCTTTGAACATTTACACACTATTTACCACGACTTATCTCAAATAATAAACACACCCCGACATCGAATTCACCAAACAATCAAGTTGCCCAAGTCAAATTCAACAACCCAAGCCCTAGGATAGAGTTCGACAATCAATTTCGAATTATTTACATAATCGACAAGTTCAAATGCCAAATACAACAATCCGAACATAATCAATCACAACATAATTAACCATCATGTTTAATTTCTACCTAAGGTGGTATGTCTCACCTTACATGCCCAAAATTGACAAAAATCGCCAAAAAAATTGAGTTAGACGATGAAAACATACCTTAGAATTGAAGAGTCGGAGAAACTCGACGTTTTTCTTTGCCTATCAACGTGGCACGTTGCTTGGGGAGGGGGAAATGGGTGTTTGGTCGCAGAGGGAAGAAGGAATGGGGAAAAAAGGGCGAAATCGGGGTTACATTTAAAGAAAACACGCGGGTCACCCGGAAACCCGGTGTGACCCGGCACTGGATAAGGGGCAACGTGTCACGGAGGCCAACGCGGAGGCCCTCCTCCGTGACACGGAGCCAACGCGTTGGCTTACTGGATTTTTGAAAAATCCAGATTTGCCTTCACCCATACATTTAATTTTTCATACCTCGCCTCATTTTCTCGATTCCATGTATATTTCCTCCGTTATACCTGAAAATCACCTCACTAAACAAAAATTGGTTAAATTAATAGATTTCCCTAACTAAAATAAAAAATATTAAATAAAATGAAAATCTAACCCTAGTTAAGAAAAGAAAAAGAAAAGAAAAATAAAAATTATTCACACTAAAAAGAAAGAAAGAAAATATTTTCACGGGTTGCCTCCCATGTAGCGCCTGGTTTACCGTCGCGGCTCGACGTCCTTTAAGCTCATTTATCTACTAGGGAGATGGACGATTTGTCCCTATCATGATCATCCCCCCAGTAGTGCTCTACCTTGTCCAGTGGCCTACCTAGTAACTCTCGGGAATCACTCAATCCATTAGCATTCCCATGATCAATTATGTTGATCACCGAGAGATCCTTATAAATAGTCGGAAGCTTAGGTACCTTGTACACATCGAACACTTCGACCTTGTCATGTGCTCGCATCGTGAGTTGTCCCGCAGCTACATCAATTAATGCCTTTCCGGTTGCCAAAAAGGGTCGTCCCAAAATAAATGGGACTTCAGTATCTGGTTCAAAGTCCAGAACAATAAAATCGACCAGAAAAATGAGGGAGCCTACTTGCACTAACACATCCTCAACAATGCCATCTGGCTTACCCAAAGACCTGTCTGCTAGCTGCAAGATTACCGTTGTAGGTCTAGGACTCCCTAGACCTAACTTTCTGAATACCGAAGATGGCATCAGATTTATACTTGCCCCCAAGTCGCATAATCCACGCGCTCGGATACTTTGCCCAATAGTCAGCTGGATAGTGAAACTTCCAGGGTCTTTCAGTTTTGTGGGCAACCTATTCTGAATACGGGAAGTGCATTCCTCCGTTAAAGCTACCGTGGCATACTCAGTCAAACGACTTTTGTTAGCCACGATGTCTTTAATATACTTCGCATATCTCGGCACTCCCTGCAAGACATTAACAAGAGGTAAGTTAACATGTACCTGTTTAAGTACCTCCATGAATTTCTGGAAACACGCCTCCTCCTTGTGTTTCTTAAGTCGTTGAGGGAACGGGGGTGGAGGCCTTTCTGGTTCAGCTTCCTTAGTCTTCCCCTTATCAGAACTTTGCTCTCCCTCAACATCTGCTGCTCCTGACTTTTGAGGCGGTCTTTCCGGTTCCACCTCCTTTAATTGTAAACCACTCCTCGTGGTCACTACATTTACCTGCTTTGGATTTGGATCCGTGTCACTAGGTAGTCCTCCTCTGGGTCTAGTATTTTGGGCACTAGCAAATTGCCCAAACTGATATTCAAGAGCCTTGGTCGCCAATTGATTGTTCTTCACTTCGGCTGCCAATTTGACATAGTCAGCCTGCAATTGTGCCTGATTAGCGATCATGGTTTTGAACATCTCCTCAATAGTCGGTGATGGTGGTGGAGGAGGGGCATTATGATTTCTGAATTGAGCTTGATAATTTTGTTGCCCTCCTTGGTTTCTGTGCATACCCTGCCCTGAACTCTGGCCTTGTTGATTGTTGCTACCCCACGAAAAATTCGGATGGTTCCTCCAATTTGAGTTGTAGCCACCACCAAACTGCTGTTGATTTCTCTGTGCATTGCCCACAAAGTTAACAGAATCAGGATTTGCACCACAGCATTCAGCTGAATGCTCACTACTACCACACACTTCACACCACATCTGTTGAACTGCATTGACTGAAGCTGAAGGCTGGTTCAAATTTATATTGCTGAAGTGAGTGTTTAACTGATTTTGCAAAGCAGCTATCTGTGCAGCGATAGCTGTGAATCCATCCACTTCAAGCACTCCAGCTGCTTTCCTTGCTCCACCTCTTGAAGAATCTGCATTCCATTCTGGATTGCCTTGTGAAATTCGGTTGAGCAAAGTGTACAACTCCTCATAGGTCTTCTCCAGCGCTTGCCCTCCAGCTGCTGAATCTAACAGAATTTTAGTGTGGGGTTCCAAACCCTCAATAAAAGTGTGTACCAACACCTCATTGGACTGATGATGGTGAGGACAGTCCCGCAACATGGATTTGAATCTTTCCCAGGCTTGATATAGATTTTCTCCCTCCCTCTGTTTAAAACTTAGGATTTGACTCCTAAGTCTGGCTGTTTTACCAGAAGGGAAAAATCTAATAAGAAACTTCCGTGCAAGATCATCCCACGTTGATATAGAGTTGGGTGGTTCAGCTTTTAACCACCTCTTGGCTTCACCAAGTAAGGAAAATGGAAATAAGGTGAGCCGAACATAATCGGGTGACACTCCAGCGGGTATATAAGTGTCACTTATCTCCAAAAAGTTCTGGAGATGTTGTTGTGGATCTTCGTGAGGGAGACCGGTAAATTGCCCGCTTGTGTGCAAAAGTTGCACCATATTCTGCTTTAATTCAAACCTCCCTCCAGGCTCTGGTTTGCGGATGCTAGAATGTACATTATTAGCGTGTGGGATTGCCACCTCGCGAACCGGCCTTGCTGCTGCTTCATCGGGCACTAAAACTGCCCTAACAACTGGTGGATTTGGTTGCTCCATCATAGACTGTTTAAGCAACTGCAGCTTCTTTCGAAGAGCTTCTCTACGTTGACTATGAAATTCCCGTTCAGGCTCTAAGTAAGATTCCACCAGATCTTTGTCCCTTGCCAGTGTTCACAGAAACAAAATCTGCAAAATACAGGCTAAGACCAAGTTGTTAACACTTAAGAAAATAAAAATACAAATACAGTAAATTTACACTAAACAAAATTTTACAAATCGCCTAGCCTCCCCGGCAACGGCGCCAAAAACTTGCTCGGTGCTTTGGGCTACGGGTAAAAACCGACACGCAAGTGCACGTGGTCAAACAAGTAATAAAGTGGCTAAGTAGCCAAGTATCGATCCAAGGAGGCTCAAGATATGTAAAATTGCCTAATTTACTATATTTATATTTAACTTCTAATTATGCTAACAACAACGTAACCAAGGGTTAATTGAGTTTTTGTTTCTAAACTATATACTACAATTAATAACACTATTTACTTGTGAATTCAGACAATGGATATGAACATGCCAAGGTTAAGAACAAGTAATGAACTTGATAATCATGATAATTTTGGTTAATTCTCTTCTTCAAGTTGCTAGCCAAGAACATTTGCCTAGAAATTAAAACTCTCGTATTTAATTTCACTTTAGAATCATAAACCATCCGTCTACATTTCTGTGATCAAATGCAATTTATGACCTAGCACTACAATTCAGGTTCCTAAATTGACTAATACGGCTTTCAAGTATATTTCTATCAGGAAAGCACATCAAAACCCAATTTTCCCAAATCAAGTTAAGAACAATACCCTATTAATTCACAACGTTCCAATTTCTTGCTCTTTCGAGTGAAATTGGACTTTTTAGATATACATTAATGTTGGCCAATCACTAATGCAGTAAAGAACAAGAATTAATAGAACAACATTAAAGAAGAAGAATAAAACCATATCATTTACAATCAAAATTCATTACACATGTTCAAAACCTCAGCAAGAAAGAGAATTAGCCACTCATTCTTGGATTGATCATCCTAAAATGAGTGTAAATTATACTTACAATTGATAGAAAGAAGAAAAGAAGAGAAGAAATCCCTTAGCTTTTCCAATCTTCAACTGCTACTAACCCACGTTCCTGCTCTCCACTTCTGAACTCAGTCTAAAAACTAAAAACTCTAATTAAAATAAACCTAAGTGTGCTATTTATACTAGTGGGAAATTTTTCCCGGAATAACAAGCAACGTGTCACGGAGGCCAACGCGGAGCCTTGCTTCCGTGACACGGCATGGACGCGGACCCGCACTGGAATTTCCAGGGTCCGGTAATTTAACCTCAACGTGGCACGGAGGCCATCGCGGAGGCCTATCTCCGTGCCACGGAGCTGACGCGCAGGTACACTGGAAATTGCCAAATTAATTCATGCTCAGGCAGTGTGCTACCGCGATGGTAGCGTGGCACGGAGCCATCGCGGAGCCCCTATAAATCCTGCATTCCAAGGTCTTTTCCACGCTCGCATCCAAGTCCAACTCCGACATAGTTTCAACATGCATTTTAGCTCCTAAAAATCACCTTTATCTACAAAACAAATGCTAATCATGTTGGTTAGTATAAATTCGCATTTTATTACCAATTACATGATATTATATACACATTGCACAACAAACAAGGTAAAAATGATACGTTTGAGTATCACTTGGGCATATAAATCTGCCCAAGATCACCAGGCATTAAAATTCATATTTTTGGGTAAGTCAGTCTTAGAGTGGAAGGGTAGTTCAGTTGTGCCTATAGGTCGTTTCATTTCCTACCTTAAGGCCAGAAAGATGATTTCCAAAGGTTGTGTGTACCATCTAGTTAGGGTTAAGGAAGTGAAGTCCGAACCCCCAACTATCCAGTCAGTTCCAGTAGTATGCGAGTATCCAGAAGTGTTCCCTCATGATTTACAGGGTGTACCTCCCGAGAGGGAAATCAATTTTGGTATTGACATTCTTCACGACACACAGCCTATATCTACTCCTCCCTACAGAATGGCTCTAGCCGAGCTAAAAGAGTTAAAGGATCAGTTTGAAGGAACTTTTGGATAAGGGTATCATTAGACCGAGCAAGTCCCCATAGGGTGCACCAGTTCTCTTCTTCCAAAAGAAAGATGGTTCTCTTCTATGTATATTGACTATAGACAATTGAACAAGGTCACTGTCAAGAACAGCTATCCTCTACCCAGGATTGATGACTTATTTGAACAACTTTAGGGTGCCAAGCGTTTTTCCAAGATAGATGTTAGTATCCGGGTATTATTAGCTCAGAGTTTGGGAAAGCGACAACCCAAAGATAGCCTTCAAGATACGGTATGGTCATTATGAGTTCGTGGTTATGTATTTTGGACTAACGAATGCTCCTGCAGCTTTTATAGACTTGATGAACAAGGTATTTGAGCCATACCTGGATATGTTCATGATTGTGCTTATTGATGACATCTTGATATACTCTAGGAGCAAAGAGGAGCATGCTTCTCATTTGAGAGTGGTGCTACAGAGTCTTAAGGATCGCCAATTATATGCTAAATTCAGCAAGTGTGAGTTCTGGTTGAACTCCATGGCATTTTTGGGCCATGTGGTATCAAGTGAGGGCATAAAGGTGGACTCTCAGAAAATAGAAGCAGTGAAAAATTGGCCTAGACCGATGAATCCTCAGACATCTGGAGCTTTTTAGGTTTAGTTGGCTACTATCGGAGATTTGTTGAAGGTTTCTCATTATTGCAGCACCCTTGACCAAATTGATCCAAAAGAAGGTGAAATTCCAATGGACGGAGCCTTGTGAGAGGAGCTTTCAGGGGTTGAAGGCTCGACTTACCTCAGCACCGGTGTTAACCCTACCCGAGGGTACCGATGGGTTCGTGGTGTATTATGATGCTTCAAGGATCGGACTTGGGTGTCTATTGATTCAACACAGAAAAGTTATAGCATATGCCTCTAGACAACTAAAAGTTCATGAGAAGAACTACCCCGACCCATGATCTTAAATTGGCGGCGGTAGTGTTCGCCTTGATGATATGGAGGAATTATTTGCACGGGGTCCACATGGATGTGTTTATCGATCATAAGAGTCTATAATATGTGTTCACTAAAAAGGATCTCAATCTTCAGCAAAGGAGGTGGTTAGAGCTACATAAGGACTACGAAATGAGTGTGCTTTACCATCTAGAAAAGGCAAATGTAGTAGCAGGTGCACTTAGTAGACTCCCATGGAATGTGTGTCCCGTGTGGATGAGGGAAGAAGGAGCTGGTGAAAGACGTGCAATTCAAAAAACGTGCATGGAATTGCAAGGTTGGGAGTTTGGTTGGTTGACTCGACTGATGGCGGTGTTATTGTTCAAAACGGATCAGAATCGTCTTTGGTGATTGATGTAAAATCCAGACAAGATGAGGACCCAATTTTGGTAAATTTAAAGGAAGCTGTTCAGAATCAGGGAGTGGAGGTCTTCTCCAAAGGGGGAGATGGTGTGCTTCGGTACCAGGGTCGCTTATGTGTCTCGAATGTTGATGATTTGAGGAACCAAATGTTTCACAAGGCTCATATATCTAGGTATTCAATCCACCCAGGTGCCACCAAGATGTACCTTGACCTACAGGAAGTCTATTGGTGGAATGGCATGAAGAAAGACATCGCAGAATTTGTGGCTAAGTGCCCGAACTATCAGCAAGTGAAGGTTGAGCACCAAAGACCCAGAGGTGTGCTCCAAGATATTAGCATTCCTACTTGGAAGCGGGAAGAAATCAATATGGACTTCATAACAGGTTTGCCTCCCACTCGTCTGCAATATGACTCTATTTGGGTTGTTGTAGATTGGTTGACCAAAGCCGATCATTTTCTACCAGTCAAAACCACGAATTCGGTGGAGGATTATGCCAAACTATACATCCGAGAGCTAGTTTGGTTGCATGGAGTGCCTTTGTCTATCATATCAGATAGAGGAACCTAATTACCTCTCAATTTTAGAGATCGTTTCAAAAAGGACTTGGTACTCAGGTTAAGCTCAGCACAACATTTAACCCAAAAACGGAGCGAACAACTCATACTCTTGAAGACATGTTGAGAGCATGTGTGATTGACTTCAAAGGTAGTTGGGATGATCATTTTCCTCTTATCAAGTTCGCATACAATAACAACTACCATTCTAGCATTCAGACGGTTCCATTTGAGGCTCTCTATGGGAAGAGATGTAGATTGCCTATTGGTTGGTTCGGACTTGGTGAAGCTGCAATGATGGGACCAGATTCAGTCCATGAGGCTATGGAGAAGGTTCATCTTATAGGGGACAGGTTAAGAACGGCTCAAAGTCGCCAAAACTCCTATGCCGACGTGAGAAGTAGAGAACTCGAGTTCGAAGTGGATGATTTGGTATTTCTAAAGGTTTCTCCCATAAAGGGAGTCATGAGGTTCAAAAAGAAAGGAAAACTTAGCCTTCGTTATGTTGGTCCCTACCGGATTATGAAATAGGTTAGCAATGTGGCATATGAACTAGAGTTGGCCTCATAATTAGCTTTCATGCATCCTGTTTTCAATGTATTGCTCTTAAAGAAGTGTTTGGGTGAAGCTCTAGTTGTCCAGGTGGACAGTGTTGGTGTGAAAGACAACCTTAGATATGAGGAGGTTCTGGTGGAAATACTGGATCGTCAGGTTTGAAGGCTAAGGAACAAGAAAGTAACTTCAGTTGAAGTTTTATGGAGGAATCAACAGGTTGAGGGAGCTACATGGGAAGCCGAAGCGGATATGATGGCTAGATACCCACACCTATTCCCCTCAGCTCGATTTCAATTTTAGGTATCAGTTTTTTTCCTAGTACTCTAACTAGTTGTCAAGTTCAGTTCCTGTGCCCAAGTTTCTTTTATGTATATGGATGTATCTATGATTCGTGAATACAGTTTAGCTATGTGATTTGAATTGGAGTTATTCATTCCGTTAGGTTTCAACTTAAAAGATTAGTATATGAATATGATGATTGTATATCTCTGCTTTTCTATATGATTTTCGACATTCGTTGACAAATGTTCCCTAGTGGGAGATATTGTAATACCCGAAATCCCAAAGATCAGAACTGGGAGTGAAATGGAGAAAAATTGGAAATTTTACACCAGGTCATAGAATTAGCTGTTCTGTGACCCGTCGGGAAGACCACGAGTCGTGAGGTGACTCGTGGTGAGGTTCATGGGTGTGAGTTGAATTTTTGGATTTTAGGTTCCCATGGACGTGATCATGAGTTGTGGTCAGGACCCATGATTCGTGGGATGGGTCATGGTTAGCAGGATGGAAATTATTTGAAATTAGGGTAGTGCATGTGACGAGTGGTGACCATGACTTGTTGTCACCTGTAACGATTTGCGAGGTCCCTCGTGATGAACCCCAAATGATCTATTGGACAGTGTACTTGACAATTGTATACCCTCATTGGGACTGGCAGTTAGTTAATTCCTGCAAATTTAGTAAAGGGCTTTTCCGTAATTCCTATGATCCTAAGACATAAACTACATCTTTTTACGTTATGACTGATGAGTTTTTATAGGGTTAAGTACATTTTAGGCCATTCTTATGCATGCATGCAAGAGTAATAGTCTAGAGAGGTGATCAAGACAAATCCTTCAAGACTCTTCTTCAAATCTTCCTTGGGCAATCAAAGAAGTTTAAGAATTAGCTATAATCAGGTATGTAAGGTTATGAATGGGTGAATCTGTTCACACCCATGCCCAATTTCTCTCTCTCAATCATGGAAATTCCTATGTAAATTCTATGGGGTTTTAACAAATTGAATGAAATTTCTAATTCTGTACATGGGTATGATTTAAATGAGTTTCTACTATCAAATTATGATTTATGGGCAAGTTTTATGATGTTTTCGATAAAAATCATGTTTCAAGTTTGATAAATTAAAATGCTCAATTATGAGAAGATCATGAAAGTTGATATTTCTGACGAATGTTCTAGTATGATGAGATATTCATGATGAAAAGAATGTTTTCAAGTTACCCATTTTTATGATCATGTTTTCAAGTGAATTATATATTTTCAAGCATATTAAAGTTTTGTGCAATGCCCATATGATCAGGTATGATTATGATTTTATGAATTTAGCTTACCACATGGTTTTGGAGTAAAGACTACCATTTATGTTCAGCTTGTGGTATGGTTTGAGCCAAGGCTCCTCATGTATGATTCATATTTATGTATTCATGATTATTCAACTTCGTTATAGATGATGGTTGATCTTGGGCAAATTTATATGCCCAAGTGATACTCAAATGTGTCATTTTAGCCTTGTTTATCTATCAATGTTTATACATTCTCATGTGATTGGTAATAAAATGTGAATTTATACTAACCAACATGATTAGCATTGTTTTGCAGGTAAAATGTAATTTTGGGAAGCTAAAATGCGTGTTGGAAGAGATCGGGGTTGGACTCGGATGTGAGCAAAGGACAAGGCATTGGAAGGCACAAAATAAAGAGGCTCCGCGATGGAGCCGTGTCACGCTGCCATCGCGGAGGCCTTCTACCTGGATAGGGAATTTTCGGCCTATTTCCAGTGAAGGTTCGCGTTGGGTCCGTGGCACGGTGGCCTAGCTCCGCGTTGCACGCCGTGCCACATTGAGCCTGATTACCTGGACCCCCAACTTCCAGTGAGGGTCCGCGTCGGTGGCGTGTCACGGAGGCAGTGCTCCGTGATGCACTACGTGACACGTTGCTTGTTATTCCGGGAAAAATTCCCACTAGTATAAATAGAACACTTAGGTTCATTTTTCAATATTCTAACTTGGTGGAGCAAGAACGTGGGTTACAGGCAGTTGAGGGGACGAAATTATCAGGGTTTTTCTCTCTTTCCTTCTCCTTAAATTCAATTGCTTGTATGGTTAACACTAATTTAACGATGTTTAATCCACAAATGAGTGGCTAATTCCTCTTCTTGCTGAGGTTAAGAATAATTGTAATGAAATGTGATTATTGATTCTTTGGTTTTTCATCTTTTCTTCCATGGTTGTTTTATTGATTCTTGTTCTTACTGCATTGATATGTGGCCTACGTTAATGTATATCTAAAAAGCCCGGTTTCACTCGAGAGAGCAAGAAATTGGAAAGTTGTGAATAAATAGGATATGATCCTTTCTTAGTTTGGGAATATTGAGAATTGATTTACCTTCAGGATAGAAATATACCTGAAAGTCATATTAGTCAATTTAGGAACCGGGTTTGTATGACTAGAACATGAATTTTCGTTTAATCACAGAAATGTAGGTGGACGGTTCATGATTCTTAAGTTGGGTTAAATACGAGAGTTTTAATCCATTGGCATTAGTTCTTGACTAGCAACCGGAGGAAAGGTTAACCAAATTATATCGATAATTAATTTCTTTACATGTTCAATTAACCTCAGTATGCTCACATTCATAGTTCAGATTCACATTAGGTACTTGTTTTAGACTTAGCATAAAATTTAGAATCCAAAAATATCAACTCTTGGTTACACTGTTGTCTTCATTGTTAAACTGAAAATATAGTAACACTTGATTAATTGTTACCTTATCCAAGTCCCTGTGGGATCGATACTTGGCTTACTTGAGCCACTTTACTACTTGTTCGACCACGTGCACTTGCGTGTAGTTATATACCCATATAACAAACGACCGAACAAGTTTTTGGCGCCGTTGCCGGGGACTGGAAATTGGTGAACTTTTCTTAAGTGTCAATTTACTATATTTTTATTTTCTTAGTGTTGACAATTTGGTCTAAGCCTGTATTTCGCAGATTTAATCTCTGTTGAACACTGGCAAGAGACAAGGAGCTGGTGGACTCGTATTTAGAGCCAGAAAGATTATTTCATCGTCAGCGGAGAGGAGCTCTAGAAAGAAAGCTGCAGTTGCTCAGACAAACATTCATGGAGCAACAACAGAATCCACCAGTAGTACGGGCAATGTTAGTGCCCGAAGAAGTAGCTGCTCGGCCGGTTTGCGAGGTGGCAATCCCACATGCTAATAATGTCACATCTAGCATCTGCAAACCTGAGCCAGGAGGGAGGTTCGAGCTCAAACAAAACATGGTGCAATTGCTGCACACTAGCGGGCAGTTTACAGGTCTCCCTCATGAAGATCCACAGCAGCATCTCCAAAATTTCTTAGAGATAAGTGACACTTACATCCCCGCTGGAGTGTCATCAGAGTATGTCCGGCTTACATTGTTCCCATTTTCACTATTGGGAGAAGCCAAGAGGTGGTTGAAAACTGAGCCACCTAACTCTATTTCTACGTGGGATGATCTTGCAAGGAAATTCTTGATACGATTTTTTACCTCCGGTAAAACAATAAGACTTAGAAGTCAAATTCTAAGTTTCAACAGAGAGAGTTATAGAATCTATATTAGGCTTGGGAGAGATTCAAGTCCATATTGCGGGATTGTCCTCATCATCATCAATCCAATGATGTGCTGGTGCACACTTTTATAGAGGGTTTGGAACCCCATACAAAAATATTGCTAGACTCAGCAGCTGGGGGACAAGCGCTGGAGAAAACTTATGAGGAGCTGTATACCTTGTTGAACCGTATTTCGCAGCGCAATCCGGAGTGGAATGTTGATTCATCAAGAGGAGGGACAAGGAAAGCAGCAGGAGTTCTAGAAGTGGATGGTTTTACAGCTATTGCTGCACAGATAGCTGCCTTACAGAATCAACTCAACACCCACTTCAGTAACATGACAGTGAACCAACCTCAAGCCCCAGTGAATGCAGTGCAGCAGATTTGGTGTGAAGTGTGCGGGACCAGTGAGCACTCAGCTGAGTGTTGTGGAGAAAATCCGGACTCGGTGAACTTTGTGGGAAATGTTCAAAGGAACAACCACCAACAGTATGGCAACAACTACAATTCCAATTGGAGGAATCATCCTAATTTCTCCTGGGGTAGCAACAACCATCAGGGGCAAAGTTCGAGTCAGGGTGTCCAAAGGAACCAAGGAGGGCAGCAGAATTATCAAGCACAATCTAGAAACAACAATGCACCTCCTCCACCACCATCACCCAGCATTGAGGAGATGTTCAAGACGATGATAGCTAACCAAGCTCAATTGCAGGCTGACTATGTGAAATTGGCAGCGGAGGTGAAAAACAACCAGTTAGCTACCAAGGCACTTGAATATCAATTTGGGCAATTTGCTGGAGCCCAAAATACCAGGCCTAGAGGAGGACTTCTGAGTGACACAGATCCCAACCCCAAGCAGGTGAATGCGGTGACCACAAGGAGTGGTTTGCAGCTGAAAGAGGTGGAACCAGAAAGACCACCTCAATAATCGGGAGTAGCAGAAGTCAAGAGGGAGCAAGGTGATGAGAGGGGGAAGACTAAGGAAGCTGAATCAGAAAGACCACCACCCCTGTTCCCTCAACGATTAAAGAAACACAAGGAGGAGGCATGTTTTCAAGAAATTCATGGAGGTGCTGAAACAGGTACATATTAACTTACCTCTTATTGATGTTTTGTAGGGAGTGCCGAAGTATGCCAAGTATATAAATGACATCGTGGCAAACAAAAGTCGGTTGACTGAGTATGCTACAGTGGCTCTTACGGAGGAGTGCACTTCCCGGATACAAAACCGACTGCCCACAAAGCTCAAAGATCCTGGGAGTTTTACTATACAGATTACTATTGGGCAGAGTATCCAAGCTCGTGGATTATGTGATTTGGGAGCGAGCATTAATTTGATGCCGTCATCGGTATTCAAAAAGCTGGGTCTAGGAAGTCCTAGACCCACAACAGTGATCTTGGAATTGGCGGATCGGTCCTTAGCCTGACCTGATGGCATTGTGGAGGACGTTCTGGTGCAAGTTGGCTCCCTGATCTTCCCGGTAGATTTCGTCGTGCTGGATTTTGAACCAGACGCGGAAGTCCCATTTATTTTGGGACGTCCTTTCTTGGCGACTGGGAAAGCGCTGATTGATGTAGCTGCGGGGCAGCTAACCATGCGAGCGCATGACAAGGTGGAAGTGTTCGATGTGTACAAGGCCTCCAAGCTCCCGACTGTGTACGAGGAACTCTCTGTGATCAATGTGATTGATCGAGTTGATAATGCGAGGATAAAGGAATCACTAGAGTTATTGGGAAAACCACCTGAATGATGTAAGCACTACTGGGGGGAGGACGGTGGTTGAGAGAAAACGTCCATCACCCTAGAGGACAACTGAGCTGAATGACGTCGAGCCGCGACGGTAAACTAGGCGCTGCACGGGAGGCAACCCGTGAAATTTTTCTTTGAAAATTGTGAATAGATTTTTTTTTTATTTTTATTCATTTTCTTTTATTTTCTTGATTAACAACAAAATTTTTAGTTTTTATTTTTGTTTTTATTTTTATTTTTATTTTGAGTGAAACCTATAATTCTAACCAATTTCTTGTAGTAGAATGAATTTCAGGTCGAACGGAGGGAAAATATACAAGGAATCGCAAAGGAAAATTCAAGGTATGAAAATCAAGAAAAAGTAGCAAAACAGTGAGCTAGGGCAATAGCTCCGTGTCACGGGGGAGGGCCTCCGCGTTACACTCCGTGACACGTTGAGGTATAAATCGGGAATTCTAAAAGAATTCCAGATCACCCTCGTGACAGCTCCATGTCACGGAGGCAGTGCTCCGCGATACACTCCGTGACACGTTGCTGTGTATATCGCGACGGGTCACACCGGGTCGCCGGGTGACCCGCGCGATTTTTCCACTTTAAAACCCCGAATCCCCCTCAATTTTCCTTATTTCTCACACACTCCGCGACCAATCTCCCTAAAACCCCTCCCCCTTCAACGTGACACGAAGTAGGACAAGGATTTCATTGAGTTTTCTTCTATTCTTCAAATTTAAGGTATGTTCCTCAATTCCATCTCATTTCTTGTTGATGTTCTTCGATATTGAGCATGTGATGTGAGTTAAACTTTCCCTAAGTAGAAATTAAGCGTAAATTCAATTGAATTGTTGTTGATGGATGTTCGGAGTATCATTGTGATCGCTTGAACTCGTTAATTGCATAATTTAATCGAATTTTTGTTGATACAGTCATAACTAGGGCTTGTTTTTGAATTTGAAGTGGAAAAATATAGTGAACTAGTAAAATTCATGATGGGTTGTACATGTTGAGTGAGATGAGTTGATGTGCTAGTTGTTATTATGCTAAAAGACCGACAAATTCTCGGGTTAGGGGAACATTGAAATTTGCAAGAATTGGGTGAGTTGTATATTTTCATGTAGATAAATTCTTGTTGTTTTCATTTCTTTGTTTCTCCTTGCTAAGTGCGATAAGATAAAATGATTATCGATGGTAATGATTGTGGCTAGCTGTACGAAGTCTGAGTAGTACATAGAGTGCATACCGTCGAATTCTTCAAATGCACTAAGCATGGTTGTATATTTGGTTGTTTGTTTGTGTAAATAGGTATGATCTTGCCGTAACTCTGTAATTTTAGCTAAAGACTAAGTGTGGGGTAGCCTAGCTTAACCCGACCTTAGTCGAAGCTAATGCTCATTGGCTTAACATTGATCTTGTCTGTTTGGTTTGATAGGAACAATGGCAAGCAGGCAAGAAAAAGGGAAAGGTGCATCAACGTCTGGCGCTGGAAGAAAGAGAATCAAACTGGGCACAGCAGTCCCAGCAGCACCAGCGGTTCCACGCGGCCAACGCCGCCAATACGGAACCAGGTGGGTGACAGAAGAGGGGAAGAAGTGGTATGCCAAGCACAAGGAGAGCAAGTACTTCCCCGAGGAACATATAGCTCGGGAACCGTTGGCACAGGAGTTCCCTTGGATTGTCCACAGGATCAAGGCAGCTAGGTTCAATTTCATCTTTGAAGAGCCCAAGGAATGCAACTTGCACCTGATTTGGGAATTCTATGCCAATTGGAACCCGACTCTCAGAAGTCACACCATCAAAATTAGAGGGCAAATAGTCACCTTTGAGCCCCACCACCTCAATGCTATCACAGGGGCGCGGGACATAGACGCCCACGTGCTTCGACAGCTGAACATCACTCCACCATATGCGGACATCAGACGCACCTTGTGTGGAACCCGATCGACAGCTAGATGGAGCAGACACAAGGAGAGGGGCTACCATTAGACTTTGCCCTATTCACAGATGAACAGGGAAGCCAGGATATGGCTTAAGATCGTGTGTTCCTGCCTAATCTCAGGGGTACATATGACGGATGTAACCCGGGATCGTGTATGCCTGGTGTACGCCCTGATGAAAGGGCGGGATATCAACGTGGGGGCGGTGATTATCTCCGCCATGAAGAGAGCCCGGTTGCATCAGGGGCATAGATACGGATTTGGTGGACTACTCACCACATTCATGAGGGGCCTAGATGTTGAGGAAGAGGCCCTTGACTACATCCCGCAGATGGAGCGGCGGGCCTTAGATGTCACCAAAACTAAGGCTCCCGACACCACCCACGGGCCAGTTCTTACACTAGGCGAGCGACATGCTCGGGATGATCAGTACATGGCTCGCATGTACGGGATGCAGATGCTCCAGTTGAGGATAGGCGGGAGGCCGACAACAGAGGAGGAGCTATGGCAGCTCGAGCTAGACTACCCTTTTGGTGAAAATGCCAGGGCTCTATGCCGAGTGGGGCCAACTTTTGTGGAGCCCACGGATGATGATGTCCCCACAGATGAGGAGACACGTCGGGAGGACTCCGATGTGGAGTCCGATGATGACGACGGGGGTGATTCAGACATGGGAGATGAAGCAGCAGCACCTGATGAAGAAGTGGAGTATTTTGATTGATTAGGGAGTTCCACCACCCAATTTTTGTGCTATTTTAATTTTTGTGAACACTGGGGACAGTGTTCGAGATAAGTGTAGGGTGGGAGTAGTTAGGTGCTGGTTGTGCTGTTATGTATGTCCTAATCTGTTGTTGTGCCTGTGAACAAAATTTTCTGACCCTGTGATTTGTGATTGTTAAGTTGTTGTTCTGTATTGTAATTATATGTGAAACTGTTTTGTGTTGCTAAATGTTGCTAGCTGATTTGGTACATATTTTTGTTTATCGCAATGATCGATATTTTAAAAATTTTTTGTTTTTTTTCAATTCTTGGGTTTCTCGGCGTTTGTTTTCGGTTCTTTTACCGAAATAGTCCCATTGAACCGAAGTCCTAGTTAGTGACCGTTCCTTATGATGGATGGATGACGACCGTCTTAAGGGAAATGTAGTCGTTAGGAGTAGATTTTTTATTTATTTTTCAGTTGTTTTTCTTTTGTGGGTTGCATCCCAAAACTTGTAGTTACTTTATAGTTGCAGAATTCTGGTTGCGTGTTGTACATGATATTTAAAATGCAAATGTGATTCGTATGAAAGCATGCAACTTTGTAAATATGTTGAGATACCTAGGCCATAGAGTCGATGTAGTGTGATTGAGGCTTAATGTTTGAATTCCTGTAATTAGCTGATTGGAGAGTCTATGAATACATCTTGAATCGAGCATGTGCAATAAGTGTGACGTGAGGTTTTGTTATTCCATGCTATTGTGAAGTGTCTAGAACTTGCCTGGTGTGTGTTCAAAACGAAATGAAGGAGGTGTATTGTAGGAAAGGATGTAGGCATTTCTTTTTTTTTAACCGAAAGTTTCTATTTTTCATTATTGTACCCACCTTGATTGTGTACCCTAGTCAGCCCGTTGAGCCTTTAGCCTATTAATTTTTCTTTTGTCAAAAAGTGTAAACCGACCTTAATCCCTTCTTTTCATTAGCCGCAAATTTGATCCAAAACTCTTAAGCGCTTAAGAAGAGAAAATCATTTTCCCAAAGTGTCAAAGAGTGAGAATGGTGAAAAGAAAAGAAAAGCAGAGTGATGCAAGGAAAGAAAAGGGTGAAGGTGCACTTGTTATAAATAAACTATAATGAAGGTGCATGAATAATCTTTGTTGCTGTGTCAAGTGTGCTTAATAAGATGGGCCAAACTAAAGAAATACTTCAAGAATGGGATGATGAAGTAAGAAACAATGCCCATGAGTTTGATGGGATGTATTGAAAAGGCGCTTAAGGATACTAGTGGCTATTATTGGCTAGCCCAATATTTACTAGTTCCGTAGCTTACATTACAACCCGTTAAAGTCCTACGTGATCCTACATCACACTTCTTTATATTAGTGGAGTAATACACTAAAGGCAAGCTTATGGGTCATGACATGATGCATGTGAATTCTTTTGGGAGAGAGAGCAAAATTGTGTTTTTATGCCCCTGCTTGAAATTTTGTGAGTTCATATGATCAAAAAGGGGAAAATTCTCTTGTGTTGTGAGGGCACATGCTTGATGAAAGATTAATTTTCGTGTCGGATGTCTTGATCAGCTGATTTGCATGAGTTTGCCAATATTGAGAGTCGATTCTTAAGTCTAGGAGGTCTTGATGTATTGAAGGTCATTGCATTGATAGGACCATGCATGTTTTCTTGATGATTTGCTGTATTGAATAATCGGTATGACCGTAACCTAAATTGTCGAACCAAATTAGCGAGGTTTGGGTGTAAATTGCATGAGGTGTAAGATTGTTGTTCGAGGATGAACAAGGATTTAAGTGTGGGGTAAGTGATCTTGGGCAAATTTATATGCCTAAGTGATACTCAAATGTGTCATTTTAGCCTTGTTTATTTATCAATGTTTATACATTCTCATGTGATTGGTAATAAAATGTGAATTTATACTAACCAACATGATTAGCATTGTTTTGCAGGTAAAATGTAATTTTGGGAAGCTAAAATTCGTGCTGGAAGAGATCGGGGTTGGACTCGGATCTGAGCAAAGGATAAGGCATTGGAAGGCAAAAAATAAAGAGGCTCCGCGATGGAGCCGTGTCACGCTGCCATCGCGGAGGCCTTCTGCCTGGATAGGGAATTTTTGGCCTATTTCCAGTGAAGGTTCGCGTTGGGTCCATGGCACGGTGGCCTGGCTCCGCGTTGCACGCCGTGCCACGTTGAGCTTGATTACCTGGACCCCCAACTTCCAGTGAGGGTCCGCGTCGGTGGCGTGTCACGGAGGCAGTGCTCCGCGATGCACTCCGTGACACGTTGCTTGTTATTCCGGGAAAAATTCCCACTAGTATAAATAGAACACTTAGGTTCATTTTTCAATATTCTGACTTGGTGGAGCAAGAACGTGGGTTACAGGCAGTTGAGGGGACGAAATTATCAGGGTTTTTCTCTCTTTCCTTCTCCTTAAATTCAATTGCTTGTATGGTTAACACTAATTTAACGATGTTTAATCCACAAATGAGTGGCTAATTCCTCTTCTTGCTGAGGTTAAGAATAATTGTAATGAAATGTGATTATTGATTCTTTGGTTTTTCATCTTTTCTTCCATGGTTGTTTTATTGATTCTTGTTCTTACTGCATTGATATGTGGCCTACGTTAATGTATATCTAAAAAGCCCGGTTTCACTCGAGAGAGCAAGAAATTGGAAAGTTGTGAATAAATAGGATATGATCCTTTCTTAGTTTGGGAATATTGAGAATTGATTTACCTTCAGGATAGAAATATACCTGAAAGTCGTATTAGTCAATTTAGGAACCGGGTTTGTATGACTAGAACATGAATTTTCGTTTAATCACAGAAATGTAGGTGGACGGTTCATGATTCTTAAGTTGGGTTAAATACGAGAGTTTTAATCCATTGGCATTAGTTCTTGACTAGCAAACGGAGGAAAGGTTAACCAAATTATATCGATAATTAATTTCTTTACATGTTCAATTAACCTCAGTATGCTCAGATTGATAGTTCAGACTCACATTAGATACTTGTTTTAGACTTAGCATAAAATTTAGAATCCAAAAATATCAACTCTTGGTTACACTGTTGTCTTCATTGTTAAACTGAAAATATAGTAACACTTGATTAATTGTTACCTTATCCCAGTCCCTGTGGGATCGATACTTGGCTTACTTGAGCCACTTTACTACTTGTTCGACCACGTGCACTTGCGTGTAGTTATATACCCATATAACAAATGACCGAACAATGGTCAACTTCATTGAAAAATGATAGAGAGCATATGCATGTTTTTGTGAGTAGTGTCTAGCACCGAGTAGGCTATGGGCCAGTCAACCCTATGCCTCAGAACGACGCGCCAATGTAGGTATGTTTAGATTATATTGAGACCTCTTATGTGAGCTATCCCCTTCCCCAATTAGGCCATAAGCTTGATATCGATATCATCATATCATCTTTAGCCCTGGCAAGGCTTTAGACGGCTCTACCCACTTGAGTGTGATAGTTGGAACCACATAAGCTCTATCGTGCTATGTCGGTTAAAAGACGAGTCTCCCTTTGTTCCTCATGATTTCAGTTATGCATGTTTCTCATTCATGATATATATAAGCATCTACATGTGTTTTAAAGAAGGTTTGACCCAATGTTCATCTTTACTTATGTTTAATAGATTTCAGCTTTGGGATTCAATTATGATGTTATATTAAGGTCATGATTTCATAAAGATAGCATGCAAACCCTACTCTCAGATTCTTATTTTGTTTATGCTTTACATTATGCATGTTTTAAATGATTTTACTTATTAAGCGGTTTTACTTATCTTGCATACTCGGTACATCCCATGTTGTATCATTTTATGATACAGGCCCCGGTACTTAGACTCATCCCTGTCAGTAACCAGTTCGAGAGTTAGCACCCAGCTTAGTGGTGAGTCATTATCTTCGAGGACCACTTTCTTTTCGATATTGATGTACTTTCAGTTTCAGTATTAGAGAATTAGTTAGGGTCTTGTCCCATCAACACATCAGACTTAGAGGCTTTTGAGACAATAAAATGTATTCAACTTCAAATTTGTGTATTTTTGATGTTATGCTTATTACATACTTCTGCTAAGATTATCATGTCAATGCTTGTGTTTAATTAATTGAGTTAGATGTATGTTTATGCCATGGGTCGACTTGGGGTCTCTCGTGGCTCCTTATCCCGTGTCTCGATCCGGGCCTACGTTTCGGTCGTGATAAGGGACAGGTTAAAAATAATTTAGAGTCCTAGAAAGTCCTATGCGGATGTGAGGAGGAGGGAGCTTGAGTTTAAAGTTGATGATTGGGTGTTTCTGAAGGTATCTCCCATGAAGGGAGTGATGAGGTTCGGAAAGAAATGGAAACTCATTCCCCGTTATGTTGGTCCATACCGGATTATGAGACGTGTTGGCAAAGTGGCCTATGAGTTGGAGTTTCCCTCAAAATTAGCTTCAGTTCATTCAGTTTTCCATGTAACCCTATTAAAGAAGTGTCTAGGTGATACGACTCTAGTTGTTCCGGTGGAGAGTGTAGGTATGAAGGATGGCCTTAGCTAAGAGGGGGTTCCACTGAAAATACTTGATCGTCAGGTTTGTAAGCTAAGAAACAAAGAAGTAGCTTCAGTGAAGGTGTTGTGGAGGAACCAACATGTTGAGGGAGCTAGGAGGGAAGCTGAAGCAAATATGATGGCTAGATAACCACATCTATTCCCTTTCGACTCAATTATAGCTTGAAGTATCAGTTTCATGTTTAGTTCATGTTCCCCCAGTTTCCTTCATGACAATATATGTATATGTGATTTATGAATTCATTTAAATCATGTATTCTAGTCCGTAGTTAGTTACTCCGTCAGTTTTCAGCTTAAATGTTCAGTATTTGGCATGGTAGTTACATTTCCTAGCTTTTTAGTATGTTTACCCACATTCGAGGACGAATATTCCAAAGGGGGATATATTGTAATACCCGGAAGTTCCTAAGACTAGACTCGGGATTTGAAATAAAAAGTAACAGAAAATCTGAAATTTCTTCTCAGAACGACTCGTTGTACGAGTCATTGGTGGGACTAACGACCTCTTGGAGGTTCTCATGGTGAGAATCTGGAGAGTAGTTTGGGAAGTAACAGGTCTCAGAATGTTATACCCTGAGAGCCAAAAGATCAGACCCGAGAGTTAAAACGGAGAAAAACTTGAAATTTGGAATTAGGCACATAATGAGTTGTGGGAGACTCGTGAGATCAACCCACGAGTCGTGATGTGACTCGTGGGGAAGGGCAGGGAATGAAATTGAACTTGAGAAGATGAGACCCCATGGTCACGGCCATCGACTCGTGGTCAGGCCCCACGAGTCATTAGGCCAGTCGTGGGGTGAGTAAGGAAAGAAAAGAGAAGGAGGGAGGCAGTGCACTCGACGGAAGAAACCCACAAGTCGTGGTCAGTCCCCATGATTCGTGGGGAGGGTCGTGGTCAGTTGATTAAGAAAATAATGGGCATGGAGACAGTGTACATAACGGATGGTGACCACGAGTCGTGGTCACCAGTAACGAGTCGTGAAGTTTCCAGTGACGAGCCAGGTGATCAGATGAGTAGTGTACTTGAAGGATCATGCCACGAGTCATGGCCCAGGGTAACGAGTTGTTAGGTCCCCCGTTAGGACCACCTGGCAGTTATTTTCCGCGAATATAGTAAGGGCTTTTTCGTAATTCCTAATATCGTAAGACATAAACTACATTGTTTTAAGTTATTTTCTAAGTGTATTAAGATAGTTTAAACCCTTGTAGCCTATTCATTCTCATGCGTGCAAAGCTAAAGGATTGAAGAGGTGATCAAGCTTGTCTTCAAGGTTTTTCTTCATCAATTTCCATTGTCCTTTCAAGGAGGGGTGAGATTTGACTTTCCCCAGGTATGTAGGTTTATGAATGGGTGATTTCTTTCACACCCATGCCCAATCCCTCTCTAAAGTATGAAATTATATGTCTAATCTATGGGGTTTTAATCCAAATGCATGAATGTCCTATTTCTATACATGGGTATGATTTGATTATGATTCTACTATTGAATTATGAAACATGGGAAATTTTTATAATGTTTTCAACTAAAAATCATGTTTCTAGTCTTATGAATTAAAAGCCCATTGATGAGATGTTCATGAAGGATGAGATTTGTGATGAATGTATGATCATAATGAGATATTATGATGAAAAGCATGTTTTAAAGCTACCCATGTTTACAATTATGTTTTCGATGAGAATTTAGTATTTCTAAGTATGATAAAGCTTAGGGCAATGCCCACATGTCTAAGTATGAAGTATGATTTCCCGAACTAAGCTTACCACATGGTTTTAGAGTGAAGGCTCCCAATTATATCTTTAGTTTGTGGTATGTTTTGAGTTAAATCTTCTCATATGCATAATTTCATCTTTCAAATGTATTTTATTATTGAGCTTCATCAATAGACAATGTTGAACTTCGTTATAAAATGATGTAGAGCATATGCATGTTTTTGGGGGTACTGTCTAGCACCGAGCAGGCTAATGGTCAATCACCCTATGCCTCAGAACTACGCGCCAACGTAGGTTGACACTATTATATATATTACTTCGGGACCTCCCTTGTGAGCTATCCCCGGCCCTAATGGCCCACGAGCTTGATATCAATATCATAGTATCATCTCTGGCTCTGGCAAGGCTTTGGACGGCTCTACCCACTTGAGTGTGATAGTTGGCACCATGTAATCTCTATTGTGGTATGTCAGTTAAAAGACGAGTCTCCCATTGTTCCTCATGATTTTAGATATGCATATACATTACTCATGAGATTTATATCTATATTTATGCATGTTCTAAAGCAGGTTTGACTCAATGTTCAGCTTTACTTATAAATATTAGAATTTAGCTTTGGGTCAGTCGATTAAGTTATGATGCTATGAAGTTATGTTATGTTAGGCTATGAAGAGATCATGATTTCAGAAAGAATGCATGCAAGCCCTACTCTCAGATTCTTAATGTTTATGTTTTACTTAATGCATTGTCTTTAAATGATTTTACTTACTTTAGCAGTTTTACTTACCCTGCATACTCGGTACATTCCACATACTGACCACATACTCTATGCTGTATCGTTTCATGATACATGACCCGACTCTCAGGTTTAGCCCCGCTCGTAGTCAGCTTATCAGAGTTAGCATTCATATTGTGGGTGAGTCCTTATCTCCCGAGGACTAGACTGTTCAGATTTCCTATATGTATTTCAGTTTCAGTTTTGTTGAGTTAGTTGGGGTCTTGTCCCATCAACTCGTCATGTTTTTAGGATTTTCAAACATATGTATGAATTCAGCTTCAGATATCATATTTGGATGTTATGTTGAAGTTAGACTTCTACTATGATTATATTGTTGATTGTTCAGTTTCATTGATTGAGTTAGATGTATGCTTATGCCATGGGCGACTTGGGTCTCTCGGAGCTCCTTGTCCCCTGTTGTGATCCCGGCCTCCATTCGGGTCGTGACATAGAACAACCCATTAGTGGATGTAATGGGTCATTGTAAGGGGGTCATTGGGAGGATGGTCTCGGTAATAAGGGTTGGCACGAGTCATTGGACAGCTTGTTGTTCGAAGGAACGAGTCATTTTATGGTCCCGTTGGAAGGATTCTCAGAAGGTAGGCAGTGGTGAGAACGGATAGTTGCCACGAGTCTTTGGAGATGGGTATGACTCGTGGTACCTGTCGTGGTGTGCAGGTCTAGGGCTGGAACTTGGGTTGAAGCAACCGGGGAAACAACGACTTGTGGGAACTTGTAATGATCCGTTGGACCAGTCGTTGTCACTAGCAGTGTAGATTTTTCAGGTTTTTCATTAAGGGTATTTTCTTCATTCCGAAGCCCTATGGTCCTAAAATACATCATTTTAAGCTCAGTTAGCAGGGTTTTAAGGGGAATAAACCTATTCTAAGTATCCCCACTCTATGAATGCAACATAGAGCCTTCCTTGAAGATCAAGTTTGAGGAATTTCATCAAATTCTCTCCAATTTCCTTTGGGCTTTCAAGTGGGAGTGTGAATTCAATTTACCCAGGTATGTAAGGCTATCAATGGGAGTTCCTTTCATTCCCATGCCCTAGATTCATCTCAATTCTATGGATCTCAATTCTAGATTCAAAGTTCATGATCTTATTGGTTTTATTAGAATTCTTGTGAAATTCTCTATGATCTATCTATGGGTCAATTCCCTTCATGTATCAAATCATATTTTGTGGTTTATGGACAGATTTTATAATTAATTTGATTATTAAATCATAGTTTCAACTTCTAACTAAGTCATGCCCAACTATGTAAATTTCATGAAAAGTCAATTTATGGTTCCACTATGATTTTGATCTTCTCAAGCACTAAATTATGATTTATGATTTATGATATGATTTCTCTCAAGTACTCATCATGGATTTGTGAATATCAAGTACATACATGTTTTACAAGTATGTATGGTTTTCATAATTTATGGATTTATGACTTTTGTCCGATTCACGGGCTCTTGTTCATGGCAATTCATGTATTTCAAGTGGGATCCATCATGTTATTATTTATTTGGTCATGAACTTCATGAATGATTTTACGATTATGATATGAGGCCCATGTGCATATTTTTTAGAGCAGTTTCTAGCACGAGTAGACCCAACGTTCAAAGGAAAACCCCGTGGTCTTAGAATTACGTGCAATCGCAGGTTTATATATATATATATATATATATATATATATATATACCTATTTATTTATTATTATATCCCTGTGATATTACCATGCATGCATGTCTCCCTTCCTGGCAAGTCGAGGACAGTCCTGACCATTTGGGCGAAATAGTGGGGCATCATGTAAGGCTCTATCATGATGGTGTCGGTTAAGACGAGTCCTCCCATTGTTCCTCATGATTTATGCATGGTTATGTGTATGTTACTTTGGCTCAAGTCATGTTTACTGAAGCTTTTCTCTTATGATTATGATTATGACTGATTTATGAATGTTTTGAAAACCTTGAGCCCTGATGTTTACATTTTGATATTTACTTTATGATCACATTGTCCTACTCTAATGAACTCTTATGTATTTTAAATGTCCATTTTTACTTATCTTGCATACTCAATACATTCCAAGTACTGACCGCATATTCTATGTTGTATCATTTCATGATACAGGTCCAAGGGATCTGTCTTAGCCGCATCATTAGTCCTGCTCCTCTCTCAGACTTGTCTACCCAGTATTGGTGAGTCCTCATCCTTCGAGGACATTCAGTTATCTTCAGTTATGTTCTTTCAGTTTCGGTCTTTAGTGAGTTAGTTGGGGTCTTGTCCCATCAACTCGTTAGTATGTAGAGGCTTATCAGACATAGTGTATTCAGCTTCAGGATTGTGTTATGTATTTAGATGTTAAGATGTTATTATATGTCTAGACTTCCTCTTTGTTGTATATGCTAAACTTCCGCTTAATTATGATGGTTTTAGTTGTCATGTTCATTCCATAGGTCGACTTGGAGCCTCTCGGGGTTCTTTGTCCCATGTCTCGATCCAGGCCTATGTTCAGGTCGTGCCAATACAATGGGCCGTCAAGGCCATAGAATGAAAACAACTATACAATAAGGCCTACCTGGCCTACCACAAGACTGCAACCACAGCCGATATCTATGGTCCTCTATGAATACATCAGTTATCAAATGGTCGGGAAAAGGCCTTGAACTACCCTTAACTCAAACATCTGGCAACTCTGAAAGGCTTAGAGTATATCGACTCGATTGAAACTTTGCTCAACAACCAAGAATTTGATCTATCAGTGCACCATCAGCTATAGGCATGAATACAACGCCTAACTCGGGCGTCGGTACAAAGATGTATTGAGTACGTAAGGTAGAAATAACTACAAGACTCAAATTAGAAATCAACAGACATACCGAATATCGTAGGAGGATAAACTCAACTCAAGTAAATACATAGAACCTACCTGGCTCCCATAAGCCCAACAAGTACAAGAAAGTACATAAACAAAACCTACCTGGCCCTATAAGCTTGGCAAGTCCAAAATAAGTAAGCAACAAGCGGCACCTAGCCGATACAGCTCACCTGTCACCCCCCTCTAGACCTCTCAACGACCTCAGCTACCACCAGAAAACATATACCATTCACCGTTCTCAAATAACAGATAACACAAACAACAATCACAATACAATGCCAAGAAAATCAAAAGTAAACCCCAGTTAATCAACACTATCAAACAAACACTGTCGAACCCTCTCTTGGACGCACACAGTTAGCAGAGCTCCATCCATCCGGGAGAGCCAATCGCGATCCTAGGAAGACTCAGAACATACATATATGACGCAATAGAGTCATGTACTTACCCATTTGGTCTTGCATGTCCATAACGACCCTATGGGAGGCAAACTCAACTACATCATAGGCCAATAGTTCTACCCCTTAGACTCAACACCTCGGCCGGACCAACTCTTAATGTCGGGTACCATGAGCTCCAAAGGCCTAAAACACAACACACACACATAAAATCACAACATTCACAATCAACAAAAATAACAATACATGCTTAAGCAATCCACAACTGGATCTTGAACCCCACGAACTAATTATCACAACACAGTACTATTGTTTCACGTCTAGTCGTCCACTGACGAGCCACTAATCGAGCTAAGGATTACCATCCTAACAAGTCTATCTCCAAGATATACAAGCAGCCTACAAGATACTTCACTCACCACTAACAACAAGGTACATGTCCAAACCAATCCTAGCATCACCATGGCTGTCAACGTGCCATCAACACGGCCGACACAACCGCCGATTCAAATATAATAAAAGATCATCGCAATCGTTGACCTTAACCACACTAAACCCTCATTAACTTATCAATATTGTTACCTAATATTATTCACACAAACAGCCCATAACTTGCTACGAGAACCACATGCCTCACACAAGGCCTCTCGACATGAGCCTAATAATTTGCCATGACTTCGATTCTCCGCACTCAAGCCCGATCCACCAAAAAACCAGAATCTCATACACACATTTATCATCATATTAATAGAAGCAAAAGAGTCAAAAAACAATATAGAACAAAGCTTCCCAAAACAGCCAACACGCCTATCGACACCAATGACAACGACTATGAAATTCATGCCAACAAAGGAAGGGACAAGCCTAACATACCTTAGATTTAAGCCTAGCCGAGCCAGAGCCTTCAACACCAAGAACCTACTTCCTAAAGGCAGTCCAAGAGGCTTCCAAGAACACATCCAACAAACTCAACGAAGAAACAAGGCAAATGGAGCTTACCGATAAGATTCATATGAATTCAACGGTAGAAAATCCGAGACAACAACCTAATTGCATTAACACTCCTATAACCAACCTCAACAACTAAGGAAAACCAAAGGAAGAAGCCTTAAAAACAGTTCCACCACGAAAATCCACCAAAAGCTCCAAAAAGACACCAAAATGCAAGCTACACGCGAATCTCGACTCTTCAACCTTCGATTCCACCTTGAATTATGTTTTCTAGAAAGCGTTTTCACAGCTGGACATTTCTATAAATGAGAAAAGGATATGAAATAACCTACCAAATGGACTTATATAGTCCTCCACCGCCTTAGCCATTTTTGACATGCATGCTTGCACAGTCTCGTGATAATGCAAATATCTCTCTATTCCAAAGTCGAATTCACGAACGGTTTAATGTGTTGAAAACTAGACTCATAGACCTTTAATTTTGATAGGTCGTAGGCCCACTAACTTCATAGGGATTGGGATAAAGGCTTCGAGACATTTGACCAAAATTTCAAGGAATTCCAAAAAGGAAATTTTCGATAACTTTTACTGACTTTTGTTTTACAACTTGACTGATACGAAATCTTAACATTCGAGTGATTCAAATATCCCATAACACATCCTTCTTAGCACATTAAGTACACTTAGTCCTACTGTCCTTCCGCTCTTAAAAACATTCACCCTTAAATGTTGGACAATACGCACGAGTGCAACTCATGGCTGACACGGCACCACATTGAATGACATAGCCTCACATAGCAAACCAAACATAAACAACTCAAACATTCAAAACTTTGCACCATGCTGACGCGCGACACAACTATAACCATAATCAAAATAACAAAACTTTGAACCTCGCCGAGGCGCGACACAACTATAACCATAATCAAAATAAGAATCTTATCTGCCACCATGTCTGGCCACTGGCCAGCTATAATTCATCAGGTTAAAAGCATTTCCTGCACAAGCCAGCAAATATGAGTCCAGAATCGACTCCTACAACAACTGACTTCTTGCATGATTTTGATTTTGAAAGAAGGATAATAATCCTAAATATCTTGTAGCCTCATGTTTATAAGTACACTGCACAATGCACACATAAAAAAGACTGGACTAGGCACAACTCATAGACTTCCTAGGACATGAACTGCTCCGATACCAAGTCTGTGACACCCAAAATTTGGGGATGCGTGACTGGCACCTGGTGCCACACTTGATTAAGTGGACCATGCAACAATCTAACTACAACAAGCCCGAAACAATGAGGTTTGACAACACAACAACTATAAAGTCGGAGTAAGATGACAGACTATAGCAGAAGTTGGTTTAGAGACCAACCAAAAGTTATATAAGGGGTCGTCAAGGACACAGAATGGAATGAAAAACAATACACTAAGGTCCACCTGGCCTACCACAAGACTGCGACCATAGCCGATATCTATGAGCCTTCTAAATACATCAGTAATCAAATGATCTAGATAGGGCCTCAACTACCCTTAACTCAAACATCCAACAACTCTGAAAGACCTAGAGTGTACTGACTCAGCTAGAACTCCACTCAATGACAAAGAATTTGATATACTGGTCCACCATCACCTACAGGCATGAATGCAGCACCCCGACTAGGGCATCAGAATAATGATGTATCGAGTATGTAAGGAAGAAACAATTAAAACACTTAGATTAGAGATCAAAAGATATACCAGATATCGCAGGAGGAGAAACTCAACTTAAGTAAACACATAGAACTTACCTGGTCCCCATAAGCCCAACAAATACAAGCAAGTACATAAAAAAAAACCTACCCGGCCCCAATAAACCTAGAAAGTCCATAATAAGTAAGCATCAACAAGTGGCACCTAGCTGATACAACTCACCTATCACCCACTCTAGACCTCTCAATGGCCTCAACTAACACCAACCAACATCTAGCACCCATTTTTATCAAATAACAGATAACACAAGAAACAATCACAATATAATGCCAAGAAAATAAAAAGTAAACCCCCGTCAATCAACATCATCCAACAAGCACTGTTAGGCCCTCTCTCGACTGCGCATAGTTAACAGAGCTCCATCTATCCGGGAGAGCCAATCGCGATCCCAGCAAGGTTTAAAACAATCATGTTACACCCCATAAGTTTTTAACGCTTAATAAACCTATTATTATGTTGGTTAAGTGTTTTAGAGTTCCATACGTATGAGGAAAGGGTCCCAGGGAAAGGCCGAACAAGTGCCAAGTTGGGATTTCGCGAGAGGAGGCCGAACCAAGCTACCAAAGGGGCAAAATGGCATGGAGCCTGGTCCTCCGTGTTAGCTAATGTGGCACGGAGATGAAACGATGCATTGGCCAACGTTCCACATTGCCTTGCATCCTACTTCAAGTATATATAGTCCTCACCCTTAGAATTAATATTAATTTCCATATTTAACTCGGTCAGAACAAAGAAGGGACGAAGGAGAATTATAAGTTTCAACCAATTATGCCGCTAAAGGCCATCCAAATTAAAATTAACTTTGGGTATTGAAGTATAAGGCTACAAGGAGCATTTCTACAGAGTTAGTTTCGTGAAATTCGCCTGGCGAATCGTTGTCCCGCCAAACCAAAGTTGTTGGAATTGTTCCAAACTAGTCTCAATACGATCCCAAGCTTAAAGTAAGCAATTCTCCCTTCTAGACTTTCGAGAAATAACGAGGTTTCAACCATGTTCTGTTTAATTAGAAATATAGTTAATATTTATATATAAAGTTTTCCTTTTTGCCAAATTTAGGGTTTAAACTAGTCTTGTCTTTTTAGTAACTCGATTTCAGTTGAGAAGGGCAGTTGAACACGAGTCGAAACTCGCCAGTTAATCGGTAAACAATGATCGAGGTATGTTAAGTCATTCTCTTTCGGCAAGTTAGCTTCTTCAGCATAGTAATCCAATATGAATCTCAGTAAAGCATGTCAGGAGTAGGTTATCATGTATAGTTGTTTTTATTAGTTGAGACTTGTTATTGTATTTTATTGGGCTGGATTACCTGTATAGCTTCCGTGACCACCCCAGGGTTAATAGTTGTGTCGACTCATCCGCCAAGGGAGAGGATACATCGCTCTGTGGAGCGGCATGCCGTTGGCAAGGGACAAAGATAGGGAGCCAGATCCTCATATTTGTCGTGGTTGGCCTTATACACACCCCTGCCGAGCGCTTACGCCCAGGGTGTAGATATCAAGAGTCCTACGGACTCAGGTACAGCTATAGTCAGGGGCCCAGTGGGCCCAGTTGCAGACCCAGGGGATCAACAGGACGTTTATAGCTGGTAGTTGACTAAGTATGACCTGGATAGGGGTATATAGATTGAGGTGTACTCACTAGGGCTAATGGGGGCCCAGGTGGGTTGTTCTGTGCTGATTGTACCTTCCGGATTATGGGGGCTAGGTAAAGGTAAGGTTTATGTTTGCTTTAGTTAATGATAGTTAGATAGTAAGACGCCTCGTTTGTCAGTTATGACCCCTACCCTCCTCATTATAGTTTTATTTAGCCCTGATTCCCCTACTTTAGTCAGCTTTAGTCTGTTTTCCTTACTTCAGCTATTGTCAATTCTATTTATTACTTCCAGTCATTTAAAGTTATTACTTTACATACTCAGTACCTGTGGTACTGACGCCCTCTTTTGGGGCGCTGCATTACATGATTGCAGGTATGCATAGACGAGGAGAAGATCCCTCGTAGATTCAGTCAGTCGCACAGAGCCATCAACTTTTTTCTTCCGAAGCTTGTGTGATAGAGGTTTACTTCTTTTTGGTTGTATAGCATGGGTAGGTCGTGTCCCTGTCCCGACAATCTTATTTACTCCTAGAGGCTTGCAGATTGTATTATTTCCCTGTGGTTAGTTGATATCGGTTGTGTGTAGCCTTGTGTAGCTATTGATTGATGCCCTTGTCGGTCATAGCTTAGTTTAGTATCTAATTTTACCCTACGGTTATAACTAGATATCATGGAGACCTTGTCAGCCCGCAAAGGACTCCCTATGTTTTCTTGTCTCTGGTAAGCTGTTCATTTTCACAAGTGGCTATAGGCCTTGTCGGCCAGGGCTGTATTTACAGCTGCTATATAGCCTGTTGTTTTCTTGATTCTAGAGTTAGAGCCAGCCCTGCACCAGAGGTGCTTAGGCTCAGTCAGCCCAGTAGCTCAGGTCCTAGTAGGGCACCAGGTGCCGGTCATGCCTCCCAAGGTGGGGAGTGACAAACTTGGTATAAGAGCAGGTCGTATCCCTGGGAGTCTGCAGGTCGTGCTAAGTAGAGTCTTGTGTATGGATTTGTTGTGCACCACATACTATAGGCAGGAGGTTGCAAGGCATGATAGGATGGTTACTCTTTCTTCTAATTCAGTCGTGCTATAGAGCGGTACAATATAGGGTTGAGTCCCTAAGTTCGTTATACTCTTTTACTTGTAGAGAAATGTCGGACCAACAAGACCCTACGACAGGCAGGAGGCTAGATGTAGCAGCGGGAGAGGGCACCAGCAGGGTGCCTCAACCTCGATCAGAATCAGCCCGACCTAAGGATGATACGGAGGTATCATCTCGACCTCCCCAGCAGTCTCCACCACATCAGGAGACGCTTGGGACGGCCGGTGTGACGACATCGCCTCCGGCAGTTTCTATACCCGTACCATTCGACCAGGAGGTCAGGAGCATGGTGGTTATGCTAGCACAGATGATGGATGCTCAGTGCCAGCCAGTGCCACCTACAGTTGCTGAATCTTTAGTAGGGCCTGGTAGTTCCAGGGTCCGAGAGCTCCTAGCACTAAGTCCCCCACAATTCACAGGGACAGATCAGACCGAGGACCCTCAGGACTTCTTAGACCAGATGCAGAGGATTTTCAAGGTGATGCATGCTACGCCCACAGAGTCAGTTGAGTTGGCGGTATTCCGGATACGGGACATCGCTATATTGTGGTATGAGAGTTGGGAGAGGTCCCTAGGGAGAGATGTTTCCCCTCTGATCGGGCCCAACTTCTCAGAGGCTTTCTTGGATCATTACCTACCACGGGAGATTCGACAGGCCCGGGTTGATCAGTCCCTACACTTTGAGCAGGGGCTGATGAGTGTTTGGGAATATGCCCTGCTATTTGATTCCTTGGCTCGTTATGCGCCAGCCTTTGTGGACACAATGCCAGCTAGGGTACACCGCTTTATTATGGGGTTGAACCCAGAATATGTTAAGACATGCATCACAGCTATACTACGAGAGGATATGGATATCGCCCATGTGCAGGCTTTTGCTTAGAATATTGAGGGCATCAGATAGCGGCAATGGAAAATTAAGAGGATAAGTCTGGAGCAGCGCCGTAGGGACAGACCGGATTAATTACAGGAGGAGTCCCGGGGAGGACCTAGGCCATGGTTATCAGATAGGCCGCGTAGACCCCCGCCTCCACCGCAGTGGCAGAGGAACAGGTCTAGTCGCCGATGGAAGCTAGAGCCCGGCGAAGGTTCGCGAGCAGTAGGTTCACAACAGTGGAGGAGAGTGGAGCAGAGTGGGTTTGCAGTCGACGCCACTCTAAGGCATGCATGTATGGTTCCACAACATGCTACATTTGTGGACAGAAGGGTCATCAGATGAGGAATTGTCCAGCTAGGGGTCAGGGTGACCGGGATCGACAGGATAGTTCCTCGGCAGGATCACGAGCTCAAGCATCCCCGGCAGGGCATAGGCCCTCAATTTCAGCTGGCAGAGGCCGAGGCAGATCAGGGGCCTCCAATTTAGGTGCCGACCCAGACCGTACTTATGCACTACCGGGGCGACAGGAGTTAGGATCATCACCAGATGTTGTGACAAGTATGCTGAACATTTGCTCTCATCCTGCTTATGTGTTGATTGATCCAGAATCCACTTTGTCCTATGTTACACCGTTGGTGGATCGGAAGTTTAGTACTATGCTGGAATTGCTTCAGCGACCTTTCTTAGTGTCTACACCTATTGGTGACTCTATTATAGCAAGAAGGGTCTATAAGGAGGTGTACAGTAGCGGTTGCTAGTCGTCAGACTACGACATATTTGATAGAACTAGAAATGGTTGATTTTGATGCTATTATGGGTATGGATTGGCTAGCTCCATGCTCTGTCAATGTCGAATGTTGGACCACGATTGTCCGATTCCACTTTCCAGAGGAGGCAGTACGTGAGTGGAAAGGTAGTACAGCCACGCCAAAAGATAGATTTATTTCCTATCATCGGGCGAGAAAATTGATAGCAAAAGGGTGGATTTATCATATTGTCAGAGTTTGGGATGTTTGGGCAGAGCCTCCGACCCTTCAGTCTATTCCAGTGGTTAATGAATTTCTTGACGTATTTCCTGATGATCTTCCTGGTATCCCCCCATAAAGGGAAATTGATTTTGCAATCGATCTATTACCAGGCACTCAGCCTATATCTATGTCACGCCCCAGAACTAGGGTAGGTCGCAACTGGCACTCGATTCATGGTCGATCTAGAAGCCGGCTATATAACATCTATAAATGTAACAGTAAGGCTGACAAAGCCACCTGTCACAACCAACCAGGATAAATACTGGGCTAATAATTACTTGGCAATTATAAATATGCAACTTAGAAAGCCAACAAGGCTACAATAAAGCTAAACAAAGCGATGAAAAATCAATACGACTACATAAATCATACTACTATACAAACTAGTCTACATCAGCCTCTACACAGTAAACAAACTAAAATGCACGGGACAGGGCCCCAGCCTACCCATGATGTACACAAAACTGAAAATAGTCCATACCAGGACATGGCTCCTGGAAGAGAGGAGCATACCATTATTCTGCAGAAATCTGGCTCCTACTACGTTTGATGATCTGAGCCTCGACCTATACCTGTAGCATGATTGCGGGAAGGATCCCAAGATGAAGGTATGTCAGTACGAATAAAATGTACTGGTATGTAAGGCTGAAAACTGTAAACATGTAATATAAAAATGATAACTAGGCCTGAAATAAGGAGTAGTAACAACCTGAAATTCTGAAAACAGAAACCTGACAATAACACATTATTGAAGTATAAATGCAACCATCATTGCACAATAAAGACTATAACTGAAATGCCAACAGATAGCCAACCATAAAATCTATACAATCCGTCCAGCCAGTGTACCACACCGGGGTAAAAATGAAAAATGCCTCCAGCCGGTATACTATATCGGGGTAAAAATAAAAATGCCTCCAGCCGGCATACCATACCGGGGTAAACTCCGTCCAACCGATGTACCACACTGGGATAAAATCAATAAGACCTCCAGCTTGTGTAACACACCGGGGTAAAATCAATAAGCTTGGACAAAATCATAAATGGAGCTGATATGGCTTAATACTAGACCAGCTCAATACATACAACATAGAAATGACGAATACTAAACATATGGCCTGCATAAGCCTCCTTCGTAATGCATAACTGGAACTGAGTACATATAAATGCAAAGCTAAAAAATAGAACTTAAATGCATGTAGTAAAAACTTTTATGAATCATAAGGAACTACGGATAACCTAAGAGTTTCAACAAAATTTGTAGATCGTCTCCAGGACATTAGAGCTTAGAAACCCGATAGCTTGTCATTCGGCTTGAGGGAAAGGGATTATGAAATCTCCCCCTGGCCTGACATATTTCATAACATACACATAAGATAAGGGACAACCATAACCAGGTAATCCTAATTCGGTAAGCTCGTTTACCCTCAATAGCTTGAGACGTCTTTACGTGGCTTAAAATCATTTACACGTCCTCATCTCGGCTCTTTCACCAATTTCAGATAGCAACCATACCTTTAAACACATTTAACATCACATATATATACACATGAAATACAGTAAGGACCAGCTAACAATGCCCACGCTAAGGGGTCTCCAACTCAATGTACAACTATTACAACAATCAACACAATATCACACTTTAGGTATCTCCCTTTGGCTAGGCATAATCTTAACATTTATACTCAATAAAACATGGGACTTTAAAGCTTCATACCTTGTTACGATTACCTCAAGACTTTTAAGAAGGTTGCTGTCTCATTCGATTCACATCACATGAATCGTGCTTGAAAGAATGATACACGGGGCACCTTACATACCTTGTTACGATGAGCTTTCCTTAATCGCTTCTGTCCTCCAACAACCCATGTTTAGTAATCTTCAATTCCTTGAAGTTATACTCATGTAAAAAGCCTGGTTTGAGCCAATTTCCTAGAGAAAATGTCATCCCAATAAAAGCCATAACAACAATACAAAACAACATTTCATTACTTTGTTTTAACTTGTTTCCGCGGTCTTTAAGGGAATAATAAAATGGTGAACTTACCCAGATTTTCTTGTGATTATTCCCCAAAATAAAAGGAGTACATTACCAAAAAAACAAAGCTGTATAAACCTCTAAAAAGGGTAAGAAACTTCACCCAAAAACACACAAAAAATGAGCCACAAAACCAACTTCAACTTCTAGCTTTAGCAATGAAAATTCTTGCAAGTTTAATAGCTAGAAATGGTAACCCTTATCTTGTCTTCCACTCCTATTAAGATGGAATATATAGGAAGCTTAGCATGATTAATAACATAGCAGCTTCACAGCCCAAAGAATGGCAGAAACAACAGCTAAACACACATGAAAAAAACAACCTAGCGTAGCTTTGAATTTTCAAGCTTTTAGCTAAGATTTTTGGTAAGCTTAAAGGATAGAATCCTTACCTCCTCCCTTGAATAAAACCATTAACAAAAGGTAGTATATATTCATCTAAGTACTCCTCCAAAAACGAATAAAAAAACATCAGAAACATGCTTCAAAAACGCAGCAACAAGACTCACTGATGCCTTTCTTCAACTTTGCAATGATCTTCTTCACTTGGCTTCAATTTTTTGTTGATGATTTACCTTGATTTATCTTATTTTTTGGCTGTAAAATACCAAGAGAAGTGTCCCCTAAGAAGGCAGCTCGAATTTGGATAGGAATAATATGATTTGAGCAGCAAACAACTTTAATAAATAGGGGTAGGGCGGTGGAGGCGCTAGGGCATCATGCCCGCGTCACCGCTTGCGATGGTTCGGTAAAATGCCCATAACTTTTTACTCCGAACTTCGATTGAAAATAGGTTTGATGTTATGAAAACTAGACTCAAATACCTTTAATTTGATAGGTCGTGGGGCTCCTAATTCTTTATATATTTGGAGATATGGTCGTTTAAAATTGATCCTTACTTATGAATTTCACATACTCTTTGGTTTTTTTTGATCGTACACATTTCCCTTGACACCTACGACCAATATACAACCCGTACTTTTCGTAACCTAGCATAAAACATCAAATAATTACCAATAAAAATTTCGGGGTGTTATATTCTCCCCCCTTATGAACATTTGTCCCCGAATGGAAATTAATTTCACTTAATATGCATCAAAATAAGTATCAAACACATACCTTAACATCACGTCGACATCGTAAATAGGTGAGGATATTTATTCTTCATTTCCTCCTCAGCCTCCCAAGTCACTTCCTCGATGTTATTACTTCGCCATAATACTTTAACTGAGGTGACTTCTTTGGTTCGAAGTTTCCTGACTTGCCAGTCAAGAATAGCTGGAACCTTGGTGTAGGTCATCTCCTCAGAAATTCGGACATCATCGATAGGCATAACATGAGTTGGGTCTCCTATACACTTCCGCAACATTGATACATCAAATATTGGATGGATTGCCGCTAACTCTAGTGGCAACTCCAACTTGTAGGCCACTTTTCCTATCCTGCGAATAACTCTGTAGGGCCCAACATATCTAGAACTTAGCTTGCCTTTTCGGCCAAATCGCATGACACCTTTCATAGGTGACACTTTTAGGAAGACCTAATCATTAACAACAAACTCCAGCGCTCGATTGGTGTACATCTGCATAAGACTTTTTCCTGCTCAGGGCTGTCTGAAGTCGATCTCTAATAAGTTTCACCTTGTCAATAACTTGATGCACTAAGTCTAGCCCCAATAACTCTGCCTCACTAAGTTCAAACCAGCCCACTGGTGAACTGCATTTTTGCCCATATAAAGCTTCATATGGAGCCATCTGAATGCTTTCCTGGTAGCTTTTATTATAGGAGAACTCAATCAAGGAAACATGATTATCCCAGCTTCCGCAAAAATCTACAACACAGGCACGCAACATGTCTTCAAGCGTTTGAATGGTACGTTCAGCCTGTCCGTCTGTATGAGGATGAAATGCGGTGCCGAGGCTTACCTGATTGCCCAGGCCTTTCTGGAAAGACTTCTAGAAGTTTGTTGTGAACTGAGCACCTCTATCAGAAATAATGGACAAAGGGACGCCATGTAGGAGAACTATCTCTCATATATAAAGCCTAGCATAATCCTCTGCAACATATGTGGTCTTAACTGGCAAGAAGTGAGCTGATTTAGTTAATCTGTAAACTATTACCCAGATAGAATCATGCTTCCTGCTCGTTCTAGGCAATCATGTAATAAAATTCATATTAATCACCTCCAACTTCCAGGCTGGAATTTCTATATCCCGCACCAAAACTCTAGGCCTCTGGTGCTCAACCTTTACCTGTTGGCGATTGGGACATTGAGTCACAAGACCGGTGATGTCCTTTTTCATACCACTCCACCAATATAGTTTCCTCAGGTCACGATACATCTTTGTGGCACCTGGGTGTATTGAATATCGGGAATAATGAGCTTCATTCATAATTTGTTCTCGTAGTTCACCCACATTAGGTACACATAGATGGCCCTGGTATCTAAGAACTCCATCGGGCCCACAATCAAATAGGCTCTGCTTCTGTTGCGGTATACTGTCTCTTAGTAAGACTAACTCTGCATCATCATATTGTCGTTGCTTAACTTTCGCTACCAAAGAAGATTTTGCTATGTTTTCGACAATAACACCCCCATCTTCGGCATCCAGTAACCGAATTTGTAAGTCAGCCAACTGCCGTAGAACCTTCATCATTTCAATTTTTTCAACTTGAATATGACTTAAGCTACCCATAGACTTGCGACTTAGCACATCAGCTACAACATTTGCCTTGCCCGGATGATACAGAATGCTAACGTCATAATCTTTCAGCAATTCTAACCACCTTCTCTGGCATAAATTCAAATCCTTCTACTGAAACAAATACTAGAGGCTCTTATTATCTGTGAAGATATCAACATGTACTCCGTATAAGTAATTGCGCCAAATCTTCAATGCAAATACCAATGCGGCCAACTCAAGATCATGGGTAGGATAATTTTGCTCGTGCTTCCTCAACTGTCTAGCGGCATAAGCAATGACCTTGCCGTGTTGCATCAGAACACAACCTAGCCTAACTCTCGAAGCATCAAAATAGACCACATAACCCTCAACACCCTCTGGAAGAGTCAGGACAGGTGCTAAAGTCATCCTATCCTTCAATTCCTGAAAACTTGCTCACATGCCTCTGTCCATTGAAAACTTAGTTGCTTTATGAGTCAACTTTGTCAATGGTGCAGCGATAGTAGAGAAACCTTCCACAAATCGAGGATAATAACCTGCTAACCCCAGAAAGCTACGAACCTCTGTAGGATTCAAGGGTCTGGGCTAAGTTTTTACTGCCTCTATCTTCAGACTATCCACTCTTATACCTTCAGCTGTAATTACATGACCAAGGAAAGCCACAGATGTTAGCCAAAACTCACATTTAGAAAATTTAGCATATAGCTTGTGCTCCTGTAGAGTCTGTAATACTTCTCTCAAATGAACTGCATGCTCCGCCTCGGATCGCGAGTAAATAAGAATATCATCAATGAAGACGATCACAAATACATCAAGAAAAGGCCTAAACACCCGATTTATCAGGTCCATAAAAGCTGCTGGGGCATTAGTAAGACCATATGACATCACTAAGAACTCATAATGGCCATATCTAGTCCTGAAGGCAGTCTTAGGGATATCAACTTCCCTAACCCGTAACTGATGGTACCCGGATCTCAAATCAATTTTTGAGAAGCATCCGGCACCCTGTAACTGATCAAATAGGTCATCAATCCTGGGAAGTGGGTACTTATTCTTAATCTTAACCTTATTTAGCTGCCTATAGCCGATACACATTCTTAATGACCCGTCTTTCTTTCGCACAAAGAGCACTGGTGCACCCCAAGGCGATACACTAGGTCGAATGAATCCCTTCTAGAGAAGATCTCTCAGCTTCTCCTTTAATTCCTTTAGCTCTGCTGGAGCCATTCTGTAAGGAGGGATCGATATAGGCTGAGTTCCTGGAAGTAGATCAATAGAAAAATCTATCTCCCTTTCAGGAGGAATTCCAGGCAAATCCTCTGAAAAGACCTCAGGGAACTCATTTACAATTGGAATTGACTGGAGAATCGTAGGCTCACATTCCAAGTTTCTTACCCAAACCAAGTGAGAAACGCAACCCTTAGATATCAACTTTTGAGCCTTAAGGTATGAAATAAACTTACCTTTAGGCATAGCGGCATCACCTTGCCATTCCCGAACTGGCTCGCCGGGATAATTGAATCTGACAACTTTATCTCTACAATCAACATTAGCATAACATGCCGCCAACCAATCCATACACAAAATGACATCAAAATCAACCATTTCAAGCTCAACTAGATCAGCTAAGGTTGATTTATCACATACCAATACTATGCAATTTCGGTAAACTCGTCTAGCTAACATAGATTCACCAATTGGCGTAGAAATAGAAATTTTATAGATAATAACTCAGGGACTGTCTCAAACTAACTCACAACCAATGGTGTGACATAAGAAAGTGTAGAGCCAGGATCAAGAAAGACATATACTGCACGAGAATAAATAATCAGAGTACTTGTAACAACATTAGGTGAGGCCTCCTGGTCCTCTCGACCGCCCAAAGCATAAAATCATATTCCGAGTTGCCAAAAAACTAGAAGCCTCTCTCCCTCTACCTCTTCCATGGCCTGTTGATAGCTGAGGATCAGGTCTGGGAGGTCGAATGGAGGATGAAGAAGCAACCATTGATCGCGCCTGATCTGCCTCGAACCTATCTGAACAATCCCTCATAAAGTTCCTTGGCTTCCCACAATGATAACATATATTCTTCCCCTGACGACACTGACCTGAATAAGATTTCCCACACTGGGGACAAGGCGGCAATGGTGGTCGCCTCTGCCCGGCCTACTCCTTTCGTCGAGAGCTAGATGGAGCTTTGCCTTGGTCCCTTCTCTATCCCTGAAACTGAGGTGGGGCACTCCCTATTGGCCTAACTGACTGCCTGGATGACTGAGCCCCTAGGTCACCCTGCAGCCCTCTGTAAGGACCCACAATCCTAGCTCTCTTCTGTTGCTCATGCTGTCTCTGATTATCCCATAGGTGATGAACCAAATCCTCTGCCCTCTAGGCGAAAGCTTGAATTCGTGAAATGTCCATGTGCTCCTGAGTAGATACCCTCAAGCAATCCTGAGCTATATGAAGCCCCAACCCTAACACGAACCGATGAACTCTATCCTCCATCCCTGAACCATGTGAGGAGAATACCTGGCAAGAAAATTAAACAAAAGACAATACTCATGCACACTCATACTTCCTTGCTCTAGGTGCAAGAACTGCACAACTTGAGCCTGTAGAAGCTCCCAGGGTAGATAGTGGTGCATAAAGGCCTCGAAAAACTCTTCCCACTCAGCTGGTGGTGCATCGGCTCCTCTGGATCGAGCCCAAGCCTCATACCACAATACAGCCACATCATGTATTATGAAGGCCGCCAACTCTACTTCCTCAGTTATTGTAGCTCGCATCACCTTAAAAACCCTATGAGTCTGATCGATAAAGTCTTGAGGATCCTCGCTCGGATTTGATCCAGTGAATATAGGAGGGCTCAAACTCAAGAACTCGCGGCCCCTGTAACTCCCAATTTTTTGGCCTCTATGTCTCTCCATCGCCTCCAATCATCGCTCTTGAAATGCGGCTATACGAGCCATCAGCTGAACAGCTCCCTCAAGACCCTGTCCTTCCGGAACCATTGGAGGTACCACAGGCGTTGGAGGATCTGCCACTCTACTACCCTCAAGTACTGCTGGTGCGAGAGGAGCTGGAGGTCTATCTGCCATTACTCTGGTTGGAGTGGGAGGAACCGTAATACTTGGGACAGGAGATTCACTCTGAGCCTCTGACCTGTCTCTTTAATCCACTGGAGGGAGACTAGTACCCTCCCCAACAGTTGTGCCAATCAACCTTGTAGTCCCCTACCTTGTCACAGGCATACTCTGAAACAATAACACGATTTACATATCATGGTACTTATTAGCTCGACCTATAGCACGAACTATTAGTAAAAGAAGTGAAACAATTCCTAAATGTTATGTAGCCTTGTGATTATAAGTATGGTGCACAACATACCCATAGGCAAGACTCTACTAGACACGACTATGTGGACTCCCTAGGACACGACTTAGCTCTGATACCAAGTCTGTCACACCCCACAACTAGGGTAGGGCGCAACTGGCACTCGATTCATGGTCGATCTTGAAGACGGGCATATAACATCTATAAATGTAACACTATGGCTGACCAAGCCACCCGTCACAACCAACCAGGATAAATACTGGGCCAATAATGCCATGACAATTATAAATATGCAACCTGGAAAGCCAACAATGATACAATAAAGCTAAACAAAGCAATGAAAAATCAATACAACTACATAACCCATACTACTATACAAACTAGTCCACATCAGCCTCTACAGAGTAAACGAATTAAAATGTGCGGGACAGGGCCTCGGCCTACCCATGCTATACACAAAACTGAAAATAGTCCACACCAGGACATGGCTCCTGGAAGAGAGGAGCATACCACTATTTTGCAGAAATTTGGCTCCTACTACGTTCGATGATCTGAGCCTCGGCCTGTACCTATAGCACAATTGCGGGAAGGATCCCAAGATGAAAGGATGTCAGTACGAATAAAATGTACTGGTATGTAAGGCTGAAAACTGTAAACATGTAAGATAAAATGATAACTAGGCCTAAAATAAGGAGTAGTAACAACCTGAAATTCTGAAAACAGAAACTTGACAATAACACATTATTGAAGTATAAATGCAACCATCAATGCACAACAAAGACTATAACTGAAATGCCAACGGACAGCCGACCATAAAATCTATACAATCCATCCAGCCAGTTTACCACACCGGGGTAAAAATAAAAATTCCTCCATCCAGTGTACTATATAGGGGTAAAAATAAAAATGCCTCCAGCCGGCGTACCATACCGGGGTAAACCGTCCAGCCCGTGTACCACCCCGGGGTAAAATCAATAAGACCTCTAGCCAGTGTAACACACCAGGGTAAAATCAATAAAGCTTAGACAAAATCATAAATGGAGTCGATATGGCTTAATACTGGACCAGCTCAATACATACAACATAGAAATGACGAATACTAAACATATGGCCTGCATAAGCCTCCTTCGTAATGCATAACTGGAACTGAGTACATAAAACATGCAAAGATAAACAATAGAACTTAAATGCATGTAGTAAAAACTTGTATGAATCATAAGGAACTACGGATAACCTAAGGGTTTCAACAAAATTTGTAGATCGTCTCCACGGGACATTAGAGCTCAGAAACCCGCTAGCTTGTCGTTCGGCTTAAGGGAAAGGGATTATGAAATGTCCCCTTTGCCTGGCATTTTTCATAACATACATATAAGATAAGGGACAACCATAACCAGGTAATCCTGATTCGGTAAGCTCGTTTACCCTTAATAGCTTGAGACGTCTTTACGTGGCTTAAAATCGTTTACATGTCCTCATCTCGGCTCTTTCACCAATTTCAGATAGCAACCATACCTTTAAACACATTTAACATCACATATATATACACATGATATACAGTAAGTACCAGCTAACAATGCCCACGCTTAGGGGTCTCCATCTCAATGTACAACTACGACAACAATCAACACAATATCACACTTTAGGTATCTCCCTTCGGCTAGGCGTAATATTAACATTTATCCTCAATAAAACATGGGAATTTAAAGCTTGAATGAAGCTTAACATACTTCCTCAGTACTTTTAAAAAGGTTGTGGTCTCATTCGATTCACATCACCCGAATCGTGCTTGAAAGAATGATAGACAGGGCGCCTTACAAACCTTGTTACGACGAGCTTTCCTTAATCGTTTCTGTCCTCCAAAAACCCATGTTTAGTATTCTTCAATTCCTTGAATTTATACTCATGTAACAAGCCTAGTTTGAGTCAATTTCCTAGACAAAATGTCATCCCAACAGAAGTCACAACAACAATACAGATCAACATTTCATTACTTTGTTTTAACTTGTTTCCGCACTCTTTAAGGGAAAAATAAAATGGTGAATTTTCCTAAATTTTCTTGTGATTATTCCCCAGAATAAAAGGATTATATTTCCCATAAAAACATTGTTGTATTAACCTCTAAAAAGGGGAAAACACTTCACCCAAAAACACACAAAAAATGAGCCAAAAAAACAACTTCAACTTCTAGCTTTAGCTAAGAAAATTCTTGCAAGTTTAATAGCTAGAAATGGTAACCCTTTTCTTGTCTTCCACTCCTACTAAGATGGAATATCTAGGAAACTTAACATGATTGAAAAACACAGCAGCTTCACATCCCAAAGAATGGCAGAAACTTCAGCTAAACACACATGAAAAGAACAACCTAGCCTAGCTTTGAATTTTCAAGATTTTAGCTAAGATTTTTAGTAAGTTTAAAGGATAGAATCCTTACCTCCTCCCTTGAATCCAACCATTAAAAAAAGGTAGTATATATTCATCTAAGTACTCCTACGAAAATATAGAAAAAATCATCATAAACATGCTTCAACAACGCAGCAACAAGACTCACCGATGCCTCTCTTCAACTTTGCAATGATCTTCTTCACTTGGCTTCAATTTTTTGTTGATGATTTGCCTTGATTTATCTTTTTTTGGCTGTACAATACAGAGAGAAGTGTCCCCTAAGTAGGAAGCTCGAGTTTGGATAGGAATGATATGATTTGAGCAGCAAACAACTTAAATAAAGAGGGGTAGGGCGGTGGAGGCGCTAGGGCATCATGCCCGTGTCACCGCTTGCGATGGTTCCGTAAAATGCCCATTATATTTTACTCCAAACTCCGATTGACAAATGGTTTGATGTTCTGAAAACTAGACTCAAATATCTTTAATTTGATATGTCGTGGGGCTCCTAATTCATTATATATTGGGAGATATGGTCGTTTAAAATTGATCCTTACTTATGAACTTCACATACTCTTTGTTTTTTTTTGATCATACACATTTCCCTTGACACCTACGACCAATATACAACCCGTACTCTCTGTAACCTAGCATGAAACATCAAATAATTACCAATAAAAATTTTTGGGTGTTATAATCTATTCCCCCATATTGGATGGCTCCTGTTGAACTCAGAGAACTGAAGGAACAATTGAAGGATTTTCTAGACAAGGGTTTTATCAGGCCGAGTACCTCACCATGGGGTGCGCCAGTTATGTTCGTAAGGAAGAAGGATGGCTCCTTTCGTATGTGTATAGATTATCAGCAACTGAATAAGGTTACTATCAAAAATAAGTACCCGTTTCCCAGAATAGACGATTTGTTTGATCAGCTACAGGGAGCGAGGTATTTTTCAAAGATTGACTTAAGATCAGGATATCATCAGGTCCGAGTTCGTGAAAGAGATATTCCAAAGACTGCCTTCAGGACCAGATATGGCCACTTTTAATTTCTAGTCATGTCCTTCAGACTGACAAATGCCCCACCAGTGTTCATGGACCTGATGAACAACGTTTTTAGACCATACTTGGACTTGTTCGTGATAGTATTTATCGATGATATTCTAGTGTATTCTCATTTAGAGGCAGATCACCGGGATCATCTATGGACATTGTTCCGAATTCTCAGAGATCGCCAGTTATATGCGAAGTTTTCTAAATGTGAATTTTGGTGGAATTCAGTAGCCTTCTTGGGCCATATTATGTCAAATGCTGGTATACAGGTAGATACGCAGAAGATAGAGGCAGTGAAAACATGGCCCTGACCTACCACTCCGACCAAGGTACGTAGTCTCCTGGGTATTAGCCAGGTATAACAGAAGGTTCGTGGAAGGATTTTCCACTTTAGCAGCACCTTTAACCAAACTAACGCAGAAGGCAACAAAATTCCATTGGACTGAGGCATGTGAGCAAAGCTTTCAGGAACTGAAAGACAGATTGACATTAGCACCGGTGCTAGCGTTTCCAGAAGGAACAGGGGTTATGCAGTCTGTTTTGACGCTTTGGGTGTTGGGTTAGGATGTGTTTTGATGCAGCATGGTAAGGTGATTGCCTATGCTTCCAGGCAGCTGAGGAAGCATGAGAAGAACTACCGTACCCATGACCTGGGGTTAGCCGAGGTGATTTATGCCTTGAAAATATGGAGAAACTACCTGTATGGCGTCCACATAGATATTTTCACTAATCACACAAACCTGCAGTATATTTTCACCCAAAAAGAGTTGAATTTGTGGCAGCGTCACTGGTTGGAGCTGTTAAAGGATTATGAAGTGAATATTTTATATCACCCAAGAAGGGCCAATGTTGTAGAAGATGCCCTTAGCCGCAAATATATGGGAAGCCTAGGATATTTACAGCTCGAGCGGCAGGAATTGGCCTGAGAATTGCATCAGCTAGCCAGTTTAGTCGTTCGTATAGTAGAATCATGAGACAATGGAGTGGTAATTCAGAATACCGCAATTTCATCATTGGTGGTGGAAGTTAAAAAATGGCAGTATGAAGATCCTAGCCTGGTTCAGCTAAGAAATAGGGTCCAGCGAGGGGAAGTGAAAGATTTCCAGCTAACCAAGGATGGAGTTTTAAGGTATAGGGATCGCCTCTGTGTTCCAGACGTGGCAGGGCTTCTCCAGCAAATTCTGGGCGAGGTACACTATTCTTGTTACTCTCTCCATCCAGGTTCGACAAAGATGTATCATGATGTAAAAGAGATTTACTGGTGGCCGAGAATGAAAAGGGGATAGCAAAATTCGTAGCTCAATGTCCCAATTGCCAACAGGTGAAAGCTGAACATCAGAAACCAGGAGGACTTACACAGGATATAGCGGTGCCTTTATGGAAATGGGAGGCAGTTAATTGGATTTTTTAGTAGGGTTACCCCGTACCAGGCGTAAATATGATTCTATCTGGGTAATTGTTGACAGGTTGACAAAATCAGCTCACTCTCTGCCAGTAAGGGCTACCTTTTCATCCGAAGATTATGTTGAGCTGTATATTAGAGAAATAGTTCAATTGCGTGGTGTTCCGCTATCAATTATCTCTGACAGAGGGGCGCAGTTTACAGCTAAGTTTTGGCAATCTTTTCAGAGGGGTCTGGGGACGCAAGTCAACTTGAGCACAGCCTTCCATCCTCAGACACATGGGCAGGCAGAACGCACCATCCAGATGCTCGAGGATATGTTACAAGCATGTGTGTTAGATTTTGGAGGCAACTAGGATGAACATCTACCACTAATTGAATTTTCCTATAATAACAATTATCATTCATCTATTCAGATGGTGCTTTATGAAGCGTTGTATGGGCAGAAGTGTAGATCTCCAGTTGGTTGGTTTGAGGTAAGAGAATCAACATTGATTGGGCCATACATTATTCGTCAGTCAGAAGAGAAAGTAAAGCTTATCAGGGAACGTCTATTGACTGCTCAGAGCCGCCAGAAATCTTATATTGATGTGCGGCGAAGGAACTTAGAATTTAATGTGGATGACTGGGTATTTCTGAAAGTTTCACTGATGAAGGGTGTGATGAGATTTGGTAAGAAAGGCAACCTCAGCCTGAGGTTTATTGGGCATTATCAGATTCGCCGAAGGATAGGCCAGGTGGCATATGAATTGGATTTACCTCTAGAATTATAATACGTTCACCCAGTCTTTCATGTATCAATGCTGAGGAAGTGCATAGGAGATCCCTCCCGGATTGTTCCAGTCCAAGACGTCCAAGTCATTGAGGAGTTAGCTTATGAAGAAGCACCAGTAGCCATACTAGAATGGTAGATACGCAGACTAAGAACTAAAGATGTTGCTTCCGTTAAAGTGCTATGGCGAAATAAGAACCGAGAGGAGATGACCTGGGAGGCAGAAGATGATATGAAAATGAGATAGAAGATGATATGAAAACCAGATATCCTCAGTTATTTCAGACTTAGTCAGATTGTGCAGCTAGAGGTATGTTGTTGTTTCATAAGTTGCATTATATACATGTATATGTGGAGCAGTTGAATTTAGCCTATTGCGAAATGAATGCCATAGTATTGTGTGGAGTACCTGTATTGGACTTTTTTGCATTTCAGGGTTTTTGGATAGTCCATATTACAGGGGAGAGTCTGCCGAAATTTTCCAGAATAAGTATTTGCAATGTTAAGGTTCTTGCAAGTATAAGTTAAATTCAAGGACGAATGTTCTTAAAGGGGGGAGGATGTTACACCCCTTAAGTTTTTAACGTTTAATCAGCCTATTCGTATGTTGGTTAAGTGTTTTAGAGTACCATACGTACGAGGAAGGGCCTAGGGAAAGGCCGAACAAGTGCCAAGTTGGGATTTCGCGAGAGGAGGCCGAACCAAGCTACCAGAGGGGCAAAGTAGCACGGAGCCTGGTCCTCCGCGTTAGCCAATGTGGCACGGAGCTGAAACAGCGCGTTGTTTTTCATTCAACTTACTCAGTACATTCAAAGTACTAACACATGTTTCTCCCACTTACTCAGTACATTCAAAGTACTGACACATGTTTTTCATATTGTATCATTTCATGATACAGCTGCAGGTTCTCAGATTCAGCACAGATAGTTACTTCAGTTTCAGAGCATTCCATTTCAGCAGATCAGAGTGTGAATCCACCTCATTCGAGGGCTTTGTTTATTTGCTTCAGTTGGACATGTCTTTGTTTATACTTAGAGATAGCTGGGGACCTATCCTAGCAACTCCTCAGTAGTTGGCTTTCATACCAGACTTTTTTTTTTCAGAATTGTATTTCAGATATATTATTTCTTTCTCTTTTTTCAGTCTTTACATCTTTTTAAGTTGATAAATTTGTTACTTAAAAGTTTCATTGTGCATGTTTACTCAGAATGCTAGTGTATGATAGACCAGGAGTTGACTTGAGGTCACTTGCGGCTTCAAGTACCATTTTACGCCCAGGGTGTAGGCTCGATGCGTGACAAACTTGGTATCAGAGCACTAGGTTTAGAGTTTCCTCAGAAAGTCTGAAAGCTACATCGAGTAGAGTCCTTTGCATGGGTGTGAAGTGCACCACACTTATGACGAGGAGGCTACGAGATGTTACTAGGAAAATACCCTTTTGTTCGTGCTCTTTATCGTGCGTTAAAGTCCAATTCCAAAGGCATCTTTCTAAATCGTTTCCTGTTTCCTTTAAATGAACAATGCCTCTTGGACGTGGAAATGGACGAAGAGCCAGAAATGCCAACAGACCCGCTCCACCAGCTTCGGCAGTTCCTCAGGACGACACTATGTCTACTCCCGAATTCATGGCGGCCATTCAGTTGCTTGCTCTAACAGTCACCAATCAAGTGAACCAGCAAGTGCTTCCAGTAGCCACAAATGGGTCCGTAGCTGCTGCCCGGGTGCGGGATTTCACCCGGATGAACCCTTCAGACTTTCACGGAACAAAGGTAGGAGAGGACCCATAAGGCTTTGTAGATGAGATTAGAAAGATCACTCGAATCATGGGTGTCAGCTCCTCCGAGAGTGCTGACTTGGCTTCCTACCAGCTAAAAGGGGTAGCCCTGGTTTGGTATGAGTAGTGGGAGGAAGGGCGGTCAACAGAAGCATGACCGGTTGTGTGGGAGGAGTTTCATACAGCTTTTCTGGAGAGGTTCTTTCCTCGTGAGCTGAGGGAGGCTAAGATGGCAGAGTTTATGAACCTACGGCAGTGCAACCGCACAGTGGAGGAGTATGCTTTGGAGTTTACTAGACTATCAAAGTATGCTCCATAGATGGTGGCCGAGCCAAGGGCTCGCATGCTGAAGTTCATAAATGGAGTATCTAATCTGGTCCTCAAAGAGTGCAGGACAGCAATGATAATCAAGGACATGGACTTTTCTAGCTTAATTGTGTATGCCCAGCAGATTGAGGCAGAGAAACTGAATGATATGGAACATAAGAACAAGAAAGAAAGAACTGGTCATATAGATTTTGGCCACCAGAGATCTGGCGGTGGTAGCAACCCACAGTAGCAATAGCAGCAGCAATAGTAGAGGGCCCCAGCATCTAGCTCATCCAGCGCCCCAACCTCTCGGTCCTGCTAGGATCAGAGGGGTGGGTCTTATAGCACTCAGTCTTATGCCCACAATACAGGAAACAAGTATCCAGCTTGTCCCAGGTGTGGTAGGAATCACCCAGGAGAATGCCTTCAAGGATGAGAGGGCTGCTTTGGGTGTGGATAACTTGGACACAGGCTTTGGGAGTGGCCATCAACAGGGCGAGCGATATCACAATCCACAACCTCTTCGGCTCCAGCAGGCTGACCAGCTCAGCAGGCCAACCCATCAGGTACAGATGGCGGTCAACACTAGAAACGTTTTTATGCTCTCTCTTCTCATAGGATCAGGAAAGCTCACCTGACGTAGTTATTGGTATGTTACGTCTCTTTCACCTGGATGTGTCTACCCTCCTAGATCCAAGAGCTACTCTTTCTTTTGTAACTCATTATGTAGCAGTTCAGTTCAGCATCAGTCTAGAGGTCCTATCAGAAACCTTAACAGTTTCCACCCCAGTTGGCGAGTCAGTTAGGGCCAGCCGGGTGTATAGAAGCTGCCCAGTCTCAGTCTTAAATAAAATCATTCCAGATGATCTTGTAGAGATAGACATGGTCGGCTTCGACCTTATTCTAGGCACGAATTGATTACACTCCTGCTATGCCTCAGTTGACTGCAGGACTAGAGTTGTCAAGTTTCAATTTCTAGATAAGCCCGTGTTAGAATGGTCGGGCAGTAGTTCAGCGCCTAAGGGTAGGTTTATTTGCTTTCGTAAGGCCCAGAAGCTCATTTCCAAGAGATGTTTATATCATCTAGTTCTGGTCAAAGATTCCAACCCTGAGGCCCCAAACATTTAGTCACTTCTAGTTGTCAGCAAGTTCCCAGATGTATTTCCTGAAGATCTTCCTAGAGTTCCCCCTGAACGAGAAATAGACTTCGGGATAGATCTCCTTCCAGACACTCAGTCCATCTCTATCCCTCCTTACAGAATGGCTCTAGAGAAGCTTAAGGAGCTAAAGGAGCAGTTAAAGGACCTTCTGTTCGGGGTTTGTTATATGGGTGTATAACTACACGCAAGTGCACGTGGTCAAACAAGTAGTAAAGTGGCTTAAGTAAGCCAAGTATCGATCCCACAGGGATTGGGATGAGGTAACAAATTACTTAAGTGTTACTATATTGATTCTAAAGATGAAGACAACAGTGCAACGAAGAGTTTGATATATTTTGATTTCTAATTTTATCCTAAGCCTACAAAGATTATATAATTTGAGTTATGAATGTGAGCATGCTGAGGTTAACCGAACATGTAAGGAAATAAATTATCGATGTGATTTGGTTAACTTTTCCTCCGATTGCTAGTCAAGAACTATTGCCAATGGATTAAAACTCTCGTATTTAACCCAACTTAAGAATCATGAACCGTCCACCTACATTTCTGTGATTAAACGAAATTCATGTTCTAGCCATACAAACTCGGTTCCTAAATTGACTAATACGACTTTCAGGTATATTTCTATCCTGAAGGTAAATCAATTCTCAATTTTCCCAAACTAAGAAAAGATCATATCCTACTAATTCACAACTTTCCAATTTCTTGCTCTCTCGAGTGAAACCGAACTTTTTAGATGTACATTAACGTAGGACACACATTAATGCAGTAAGAACAAGAATCAATAGAACAGCCATGGAAGAAAAGATGAAAAACCAAATTGATCAACAATCACATTTCAATACAATTGTTCTTAACCTCAGCAAGAAGAGGAATTAGCCACTCATTTGTGGATTAAAAATCGTTAAATGAGTGTTAAACATACAAGCAATTGAATTCAAGGAGAAGGAAAGAGAGAAAAACCCTGATAATTTCGTCCCTTCAACTGCTTGTAACCCACGTTCTTGCTCCACCAAGTCAGCATATTAAAAATGAACCTAAGAGTTCTATTTATACTGGTGGGAAGTTTTCCCGGAATAACAAGCAACGTGTCACGGAGTGTATCGCGGAGCACTGCCTCCGTGACATGTGTATCGCGGAGCACTGCCTCCGTGACACGTTGTGTATCGCGGAGCACTACCTCCTTGACACGTTGTGTATCACGGAGCACTGCCTCCGTGACACGGTGTGTATCGCGGAGCACTGCCTCCGTGACATGTTGCTGTTCCACCACAGGCCAAATTTTGCATTTTTTCCTTGTTGACATCCGAGTCCAACCCCAATCTCTCCCAACACACATTTTAGCTTCCCAAAATTATATTTCACCTGCAAAACAACGCTAATCATGTTGGTTAGTATAAATTCACATTTTATTATCAATCACATGAGAATGTATAAACATTGATAGATAAACAAGGCTAAAATGACACCTTTGAGTATCACTTGGGCATATAAATTTGCCCAAGATCACTTACCCCACACTTAAAGTCTTGTTCGTCCTCGAACAAACCTTTTACATCTCATGCACATGAAGACTTACACATAGCTAATTTTAGCAAGACAATTCAAGCTACAACTACAATGACTGTTTAAGATAGCAAGCTAAAAATAGAGCATGCACGATTTAATCATTGAAATGGAATACAATTATGTTAAGACTTCCTAACCTCAAGAATTTACTCTCTATCTTAGCAAACTCATGCAAATCAACTAATCAAGAAATCCAACATGAATTATATCCTTCATTAAACATGTGCCCTCAAAACAAGAGAGTTACCCATTTTCACACGCAAATGTTTAAATCACAACATGTATGGGTAAATGAATAGAATTACGCTCACTCTCACAAAGAATTCACATGCATCATGTAATGACCCATAAGCTTTCCCTTAGTGTTTTACTCCACTAATTTAAGGATGTTTGAACATAAGATCAAGTAGGACTTAATGGGTTGTATTGTAAGCTAAGGGACGCGTAGGTACTATTCTGGCCAGTAATAGTGACTGTCTTCCCCCAAGCGCTTTTAATAACTTCAACCTTCATTCAGGATATCTCTTCCCTTACTTCACCCTCATTCTTTTCAATCCTGAATTTTCTCTTCTTGTTACCATTTCTTTAAGCACATTCAGCTTAGTAGTAAGGAGTACTTAAGAAAAAAAAAATTTCATTCATTTATTTTCTTACTCCCTACTAATAATCAACCATTTTTACACAAGTGCACCTTTGTCCTTTTCTCAACTTTCACAACTTCTACTTTTCCTTCTTTTTCACGCTTCTCACTCCCTCATTCTTTGGAATTTTTTCACTTAAGCGCTTAGGAGTTTTGGATCAAATTCAAGGCTAATGAAAGAGAAAGGATTAAGCTTATGGTGTAGCTATCAAAGAATAGGCTCAAGGCTCAATGGGGCTAACTAGGATTAAATATTCAAGGTACGTAAAGTGAGGGATAACATTTATGTTCATCCAAAGAAATGCCTAAATCATCTCCTACAATTCACATCCTTCATTTCGTTTTATATACACACCAGGAAAGTTCTAGACATTCCACAATAGCACGGAATATTTGAAAAACTTACACTCACAGCACATGCTCAATTCAAGACACATTCCGCAGACTCTTAACTTAGCTAATCACAAGAATTCAAAATTAAGCTTCAATCATATCAAGTCAAATTCAAGAGCCTAGGTGTCTCAAACATAGGTATACCACTTGCATGCTTCAACACTAAACATACTTGCATCTTACAATCATTTATTGCACATAACAAGAATATCAAGCCATCAATTAGCTACGGGTTCAAAAACCAACCTACTGACTAATTTTTCTCAAGACGGTCGTCATCCATCCATCGTTGGAAACAGTCTCTAACTATGACTAAAAACATTATATACAGACAAAGAAAAATTTTTATTCTTCGGTTCAAAGACCCCCTGTCGAAAAAGAACCGAAAAGAAAAACCAACGGGTGATGAAGTCATGCTTGACTCACAAAAACTATTTTTTTTTCAAATATTTCTAACAAGCATTACATTCACCAATAATGCTATGTCCCCATAGCATCAACTTAACATTTAAATAGGGTGAGAAATACTCCCTGAGGCCTTTAGGCTTAGCTAACAGCATGTCTTTCTTCATCTTTGCACAAGTGGGTGTTCGACCCCACACTTTTTCTCTTCCATGCTTGTTAGCTTCCTCCGCCACGGGTACTCAGACTTCCCCTCCATCTGTGCTTAACTTTCCACCAAAACAACACAAGATGAAAAATAAATAAAATAAACTTAAATGCAAGAAATTAAAATGGTACCCTTGGGTTGCCTCCCAAGCAGCGCCTAATTTTTCATCGCGGCACGACGTATCAAGTTTCACCGCTTTTTCCTACACCTTGAGGATATGAATCTCACCCCTAATTTCTTCTCTAATTTCCTCTTATGCTCCAGGGGTGGTGGTGAAAAATTGTAAGGACCAAGCAGTAGATGTTGCCTTTTGAACTTATTGGCCCTTAAGTAAGTGAAGTCATTTATTCTCTCCGAGTTAGCAAATTTCAAAATATACGGGGCTTGGTCCTCCTCTAAATATTTCTCTATAAGCTTGGAAGACTCCATATCTATGTTTTCAACCAAACTTAATGTCGAAAAATGCTTCGAGTGTGGTCCAATAAACCTCAACTCTGAAAATGCATTGTGGTTGACCTCCTTACTTGTATACACCTTCTCAGCATCGACATCTATCTCTCCATTAATGTCAACTGGGGGATACTCTATCTCTTCTTCCATGAATGGATTTTCCATAAGTGTGAGCCCATCACAAGGACACTTAAGAGATTCTAATTGTTGGGCTTCATCCAAAAATTCACCCTTGTCTTCCTCTTGTAGTTCCTCTTGAATATCGGCTAAAACTGTCACCTACAATTTATCACAAGCTTCAGCCTCAGCAATCATCTCCGTGAGTTTGACGCTCATCCTTTCTAGAGCCTCTGCATTCTCTTCTTGCTGAATTCTCCATACTGCCATCGCCTCCTTCATTGCTTCTGATTGCTCCAGGAGTTGTTTCAGCATGTCTTCTATTTGAGCTTGGCGTCCCAAGTCCTCATTTTCAGCATGCCTATATTCAGCAAAAACAACAGAAGGATCATAGTAGGGGCTTGGGGAGGGGAATATGCATTCAGAAAGCCATCCCAATGGCCATCTTGACCACCACATATATTGCACGTGTTACAGTGTTGCCACGAGTGGTGTCCTCCGCAATTCAAACAAGATTCGCTAAAATATGAGTATCCACCATTTATACCATTTGTATTCCACGATGTCATGTCAATAAGGGTATCCGAAAAAGAAAAAAATAAAATGAAAAAGAATTAAAACAAACACTAAGACCAAGTTGTCAGCACTAAGAAAAAAATATAGTAAATTTACACTTAAGAAAAATTCACCAATTGCCAGTCCCCGGCAACGGCGCCAAAAACTTGACGTGCCCGCAAGTGTACGGGTCGTGCAAGTAATATAGTGGCTCTTTTTAAGAACCGGATTGTCGAACCCACAGGGACTGGATCCATTCCTCTAACTATCCATTTCTAGTGTGATCTTAAATACCTCAAGTGTTGGTTATAGACATTTTTGATTGAGATTAATTAAGTCTAAATTTGGGTCAACGAAGTATTCTGAAATTACTCTAGGAGCAACATAGAGTTAAAACCAATTAATCATGCGATACTACGATTTGCAATGGGTTAAGCATGGAACTATCAATTGTTATTTCACATAATTAGAATTGCATGTTTATGGTCTTTCGAGCCTCTAAACACGGCAATCTAGCCTCACTGCATCATTGTGAGCGAGGAGTTTAATTTCTAGTCGCGGGCAATCAATTATGTTGTGATTTACGGGGAAACGATTAGGGACTTTCGTGCATCTAACCATTTAACTCAACTTAGCCTCACAACTACTTCTTCGAGTGGTGATGTGACATCCCAAGTTGGTCTTTCATGACCCCCGTGTCTCAACCAAGCACGGTGTTAGGTATACTTATATCCTGACACAAAAATCTCTCCCGAGATACAAACATGCTCCTCACATTCTCATGTCTTGACCTAGGTAATGCTTTCTCAAGCTATTACTAAAGCTAACAAATATGCTTTCATGGTGATCAATCATAAAAACAACCAACAATCCAGAATGCAAGACGAAAACAACAATCAATAACTTAATTCCCAAACAATTTCATAAAATCACAATCATAATTCATGGCTTCAACCCTAGAGGAAGGGTTCTTGCCATTCATGTTCGTAAAACTACACTAACTACGACTAAACTACATACTTACATGAATTTGGTAGATGAGAAGGGAATTTTCCAAACCCTAGATGAGTTCTCCCACTTCTCCCTTCACTCCTAGGTAGTTTTCCAGAATAAAATCGTGACCAAATGGAATTAGGAGCTAAGGGACCTATTTATAGTAAATGGAAAACGTGCTTAATTTAGCCTGCCATGGCACGTTGCCAACGTGCAGGTGGGCTGTTGTGATCAGCCTGCCTGCCGTGTCACGTTGCCGACGCGCAGGTGGCTGTTTTGTGCCTCCTCTTTGCCGACATTCGCGGGTTAATTCCGTTTCCAAGCCTCTACTTCACCAACTCATGGATTAGTTACTCAAAAGTCATCAAAACCTAAAAAACAAAGGCTAATCATGTTGGTTAGCACATAACTTCACTTCATATAAAATTACATGAAAATGTATACAATAACTTAGATAAACAAGACTAATTTAAGTTATAAAGCGTATCTCGGGTTTCATCAGACCCAGCATCTTTCCCTGGGGTGCTCCAGTGTTATTCGTGCGTAAGAAAGACGATTCCCTCAGAATGTGCATAGATTACCGTCAGCTAAACAAAGTCACAGTCAGGAACAAATATCCCTTACCTAGAATTGATGACCTATTCAACCAACTTCAGGGAGCCAGTTTCTTTTCCAAGATCGACCTCAGGTCAGGGTACCATTAGTTAAGGGTTAGAGAGAGTAACATACCGAAAACAAAATTCAGAACTCGGTATGGTCACTATGAGTTTGTGGTGATGTCCTTGGGTTAAAAAACGCCCCAGCAGCCTTCATGGACCTAATGAACAGGGTTTTCAAGTCGTACCTAGATATATTCATCATCATATTTATTAACGATATTCTAGTGTACTCCAGAAATGAGTAAGAGCATGCCAATCACCTAAGGTTAGCATTATAGACTCTCAGATATCGCCAGTTATTCGCCAAGTTCAGTAAGTGTGAATTTTGGTTGAAGTCTGTGACCTTCTTGGGACATGTTGTCTCAGGTGAAGGGATACAAGTAGATCCTCAAAAAATAGTAGCAGTGAATGATTGGCCCAAACCTACCTCTCCGACAGAAATCAGGAGTTTTCTGGGCTTAGCGGGTTATTACCGAGGGTTTGTGGAAGGTTTATCCTCCATAGCCTCTCCTCTGACCAAGTTAACTCAGAAGAAGGTGACATTACAGTGGTTAGACGAGTGTGAGAAGAGTTTTCAGGAGTTGAAGACTCGACTCACTAACGCTCTAGTGTTAACCTTACTACAAGGATCAAATGGGTTAGTTGTGTATGGTGATGCCTCCAAAGTTGGACTTGGTTGCATTTTGATGCAGCAGGGCAAAGTAAGAGCCTATGCCTCCAGACAGCTCAAAATCCATGAGAAGAATTATCCAACTCACGAATTGGAGTTGGCAGCGGTGGTATTCGCGTTAAAAATATGGAGACACTACTTGTATGGGGCTCCACGTGGATGTGTTCACATATCACAAGAGTCTTTAGTACGTGTTCAGCCAGAAGGACCTAAACCTCCGACAAAGAAGGTGGTTAGAGCTCTTGAAAGATTATGACATGAGTGTGCTGTATCACCCAGGCAAGGACAATGTGGTGGCTGACGCCCTAAGAAGGCGATCTATGAGGAGTGTAGCTCACTTTGAGGGAGGAAAAAGGGAGTTAACAAAGGATGTTCACAGACTAGGTCGGTGAGGGGTGCAGCTGGTAGATTCAACTGAAGGTGGAGTAGCAGTACAAAGCGGGTCAGATTCATCTTTGGTAGTTGAAGTTAAGTCCATACAAGATAAAGATCCAGTTCTACTTAAACTCAAGGAAGCGGTTCTCAGAAAAGAGGTTGAGGCTTTCTCCCAAGGGGGAGATGGAGTGCTCCGTTACCAGGGAAGGTTGTGTGTGCCAGATCTTGGTGAGTTAAGACAACAGATTTTGGCTGAGGCACACAGCTCAAGGTATTCCATTCACCCTGGTGCTACCAAAATGTACCGTGACTTGAGGGACATTTACTGGTGGAACGACATGAAAAGAGATATTGCCAAATTTGTAGCTAAGTACCCAAACTACTAGTAGGTCAAGGTAGAACACCAAAGACCAGTACGTATGACCTAGGATATCAGCGTACCCACCTGGAAGTGGGAAGAAGTAAATATGGACTTCATTACGGGTCTACCTTAGACTCGTCGACAGCATGACTCAGTCTGGGTAATAGTAGACCAAATGACTAAGTCAACACATTTCTTCCAAGTCAAAACCACAGATTCAGGTTAAGATTATGCTAAACTTTATATTTGGGAGTTGGTTAGACTTCATTGGGTGCCATTAGTTATTATTTCAGACAAGGGTACCCAATTCACCTCCTATTTCTGGAAGCCTTTTTAGAAGGGACTTGGCACTCAGGTCAAGCTCAGTACAGCTTTTTACCCACAGATAGTGGGCAAGCTGAGTAGACTATTCAGAATCTAGAAGATATGCTAAGAGCGTGCACGATCGATTTTAAGGGTAATTGGGATGACCATCTGCCTCTTATCGAGTTTGCATACAACAACGGCTACCATTCTAGCATCCATATGGCCCCATTTGAAGCATTATATGGTAGAAGATGTAGTGGGGAAAAGCGTTCCATTCCTCATTCCCCACTCTTAGTTCTCAAGAAAACATCGATGTCTCCTCTCAAGAACTCTCAAACGAAGTCTATGGTTCCTCACCAACTTCAGTCATTCAAGCTTATTTATCTTGAGAAACTTAGCAAAGTATGCGGGGTTTTAGCAAGGGGATTGTCCTTCCTCTGCGTCTCCAAAGTCCTCCTCAATTTCTTCTATAAGTTTTAAGCCCTGCACTTTTAAGTATGAGAAGCATCCATGTTTATTTTCATTGATTTCCCTCATAATGATGTTTATACTTATTGTTAATATAATCTTCATCAGTTCCTCATTAAATTGTCAGTATTATTACAAAAGTGAATTTGATCAAAAAATTTTGAGTAATGGTTTTTACTTGTTAAATTCCCTCTAGTGAATGAAGAATGCTTTGGGTTGAATTCCTAGAATTTTCTTTCTATTCGTATGTGTTGGGTAAATATGCCATGAATCAGAACGACTTTAGTACGTTGAATGAAATTCTCTGTTAACTGCTTAGTAATTTAGTTAGTTAGAACACAGAACTCTATCAGTCTAGTCTCAGTCAGAATCATATCAGTCTAGCTTCAGTCATATTTTAGCAACCTCAGTGTTGTCCAGAAAATGTAAACTATTCAGTTTGACTCCTGTTTATTTTTGAGGTGTCAGTGGTGCCTCCCAACTTTCAGACTCAGATTTAGATTTCATTTATTTGGTCCATTAGGCGATCATGATATTCAGTTATAGCTCTAACCACCCCAGGACCCCAGTTCAGTTATTAGTTGTTCTGTAGATGGTTACGACGCTTCTAGATAAGCAGCTCTGACCAGTCTTAGAAGCCAGTTTCATAATCTGGTCCGATAAGGCTCTCAGGGTACATGTGGTTATTCATCCCTGAATAGTCTTGGACCCACGTTTTGAGCTATCAGCTTAGTGGTTCAATTTAGGTTGTCCAGTTGGAGTAGAACTTAGCACCGAGTGGGTCGGGGTTCCAGCACACCCAGGTTCCCAAAACTACGTTGGCAGCGTAGGTTACAGTATTACTTGGCCTGATTGGCCCCAGATATTTTTGTGATCATCAGTTCATGCCTTTATACCTTGGCAAGGTATATTGGGTCCTATCTGTGGGGTGTATACATCGGACTCCACGTCTAGCTCACATGGTTATATGTCGATTATAGACTCTCCCACTGTTAGTCCAGTCCAGTATCAGAATAAGCAGCTCAGTTCAGTACAGAATCTCAGATTTAGTATTTCAGACTCAGGGCATGTCCTTGACTATCACACAGGGTCATCTTGACCATTTCAGATTATATCAGTAGTTCAGTTCAGTTTACCTGTTGGTCATGGCGTGTCATTCAGTTCAGACTTTATATTCAATATGTTTCTCCCACTTACTCAGTATATTCAAAGTACTGACGCAAGATTTTCATGTTGTATCATTTCATGATACAGTTGTAGGTTCTCAAATTTAGCACAGATAGTTACTTTAGTTTCACAGCATTCCATTTCAGTAGATCAGAGTGTGAATCCTCCATATTTGAGGGCTTTGTTTATTTGCTTCAGTTGGATATGGTTTTGTTTAGACTTAGAGTTAGCTGGGGACCTGTCCCAACAACTCCTCCGTAGTTGGCTTTCAGACCAGACTTATTTTTTTCAGAATTGTCTTTCAGATATATTATTTCTTTCTCTACTTTTAGTCTTTACATTTTCTTAAACTGATAAATTTGCTACATAAAAGTTCTGTTGTGCATGTTTACTAAGAATGCTAGTGCATGATAGACCAGGAATTGACTTGAGGTCACTTGTGGCTTCAAGTACCGTGTTACGCCCAGGGTGTAGGCTCGGGGCATGACAGCAAGATAAGTAAAACTTCGTAAGTAAGTAAAATCATTAAAATATTCATCATTGGTAACGCTCAAACCACACCTCTTACTGAAGTATGAAGCGGACATTGTCAATAAAGAACCTAACTAGAAGTTGGGGTTGATCCCACAGAGAATACGAAAGGATGTAAAAGAACGCTAATTCTTAAGCTTTTTAGTTAATTATTTCCTAAGAGGGGGAATTTGTAAATGTAATAAGTAATTATTTTGAGAAATTGATCGTTGTATCCAAACTAATGCAACTAACTAGGGTAAGTGTTCCCCATGACTTCATAACCACAGAGCATTTTATACTAATGATCTATTCCAGTGCTTAGCATGCAATATTGGTAAGTTAGGTTCTCCTAAATGGTTGGTCCCCTATCTAGATGATTTTCACCACGCACCTTGGTCCGTCTACGGGTGTATTCTTGATTAACCCTTACTCTTAATATCGGATTAGCTATTCCCGGATAAGTTCAAGCTATTAGATGAGGGTTGATAGCCTCAAATCTCCGTTGTTAATTCCTTTTCCCATTCATAACCTCCTAGGTCCGGTAAGTAAGAATAAGTCAACTTCTAACATTTGCAACCGTTAAAAGTCAATTAAAATGAAGGAAGAAACAATACATGCATAAACTCCGTTCAAGAATCACTAAGTATTTTACCTATGTGTGTTAATTTGTCATGGTTCCCACAACGCTAGTTGTGGTGGTTTTAGCCTATCATGTTTATAAGTAAATTAATAGAATTCATAAATAAAAACAAACATTAAGACTTACAACGATGATAGGAAGAAACTCACTTGATTATTGCAACAACAAAGAAGAACAATTCAACAATCGTCTCCAAGTTCCAAACGTAAGACACCAAACTTGTATCTAAAAACTTGAGACCTAAAACTCTAATCCTACTTGAAGACTTTTGAACTTGAAACTTGATTCTAAAGGTTGATACTAAAAACTTGATAACTATTACATGAAAATAAAGGGTATTTATAGTAGTTAGATGCTTTCCTCATTCCTTGATGAATTTGGCTTGGGATTTAATTTTCCTTTTCCTAGTTGAAGTAGGAAATCCAATTTTACCCATCTTGGAAGCCTAGCCGCGTCGCCTACCTCATTGCCAGATTGCCTGTTGTGGCAACGGGTCACCTAATGACTCATTGTGCATAAGCACGAGTAGTTAGGCCCCTCGTGGTCTAACTCTCCAAAATTTCAGTGCACCTAATGATTCCTACTAATGCTCTCACAATGAGTCGTGCCAACACCTGACCATTCGTGATGTCTTCCGTTACCTTCACTGGATTTTTCTCAAAATTTCTCTTCTCAGTCTCCACGACAGACTTCACGACTCGTTACCAGATGTAACGAGTCATGCTTTCAATTCATTGAGTGCACTGTTTCTTCTCAATAAAACTTGATCTCTTCCCATGACTCCAAGAACAAGTTGTCCATTGAGACGACGACTCGTTACCTGGCTAGCAGTCCGCACTTTGTTCCATTTTCTTCAAGTTCATTTAAAAGCCTCAAATCCACCAAAATCCATTGCTTTTAGACCTGAAAGCATCTAATCATGCGTGTTAGCCATTTTCACAAATATATAACAAAATCACATGCAAACACACATAATTTGTTCTTAAAAAATAGTAAAGTATGGGAAAAATTATTTCTATGAAGTGCGTGAGTACACCCTTCATCAACACCCCACACTTAAACTATTGTTCGTACTCGAACAATCTACTACTTCCCTTCTGACATTTAAGCACAATATTTATCCTACGAATAGGTCTACTTACACATAGGATCATGAAACAAAATAAAAGAAGCTCAAATAACTCACTCGCATGCATATAGGTTCAACATTAAGATGTCAAAGTTCGAAATCACTTAGCTTTTGAAAACTAGCTCATCAAAACATATTTCGGTCCAACATGAATTATATGTAATTTAGCAATCAAGATTAAACAAAAGTCTTACCATTGTACCCCTCAAAATTTGGAGAGAATCCCGTTCTCACACAACATATAGAATAAGATTAACTTAGGCATAAATATAACAAAATACACTTACTCTCCCAAAAGAACTCAACATATATGGAAAAGACGACCCATAGGCTTGCCCTTAGTATAATACTCTGCTAATATAGAATTTTGAATCAAGGATCAATTAGGACTATAATTTGGCAGTAATGTAGGCTAAGGGACGGGTAGAAACTATTTGGCAAAGATAGTGACTAACCTACCTAAGCACTTTAATACTTCACAAAACTTTAATTTTTAGCTCATTCTTCAATTTTCAAATTTTCTCCTTATACCTCCTTTTATTTTTCAATTTTTCAACTTAGGTGACAAGTGAGGATTTTTGTTTTCATCATTGAGCTCATTTTCACACATTTTTTTTCTTTTATTTTCCTTTCTTCCGTTCCCATCCTTTACGCACCCCTACTCTAGCCACCCTCAAATTAAGCATTTTTTTTATGTTGAGGTTCACAATATCCAAGGAAGGACCAGGGCCAAAACAGGTCCATTGTAAACAAATGGGTACGGTTAATCGGTAAATCATGATTTTTTCAAAGCTATTTCTTCTTTTTGTTTTCCCACTAAAAATCACCCTCCTTGTTTAGCAAAATTTCACCTTTTTCTTTTCTTCCAATTCACCACACTTTTTAGCTATTCCCTTCACTTTTCCAATTATGCTCCTTTCCTACCAAAAAAATATTCATTAAAGTGCTCTAGGAGTCATTTGGATCAAATACAAGTCAATAGAACAAAAGGGATTAAGCTTGTAATATGGCTATAAAAAGAATAGGCTAAGGCTAAAAAATAGCTAACTAGGATAATTACAATCAAGGTAGGTAAAATAGGATAAAAATAAGGTTGCCAAAGAAATGCCTATATCACTTCCTAAATCCATCATCCATATTTCGCTTTACACACACAACGAGAAAGTTCTACACGTCAATTTACAAGCATGGAGTATATCAAAAATACCTTACTCACACAATGGCACAAAATGGTTTAACAATGAAAATCAAGATCGCATAAACACATATATTCATATTGCATGCGTAACATAATTAAGCCCATTTTTTCAAGTACAAGAGTCATGTTCCCAAAAGACTAAGTGTTTCTATCTTTTTCATGCATTTTTGAGTGAATTTTATAAAGTCTCAATGATACCTAAAGTGAAGCACCTAGTATTCGTAAGGTCCAAGTTTTTGTTCTTCCTGATTACTAATTCACCCTTAAGACGGTCGTCATCCATCCATCATCGGGAAAAGTCATGACTCAATGACTACAAAATAAAAAATATCTAGACTCTCTAATCGGTTCTAAGGGACTATCCACCGGTAAAGTACCGAAAATAAAAACCAGAGGAACCAAAAACAAAATAAAACTAAAAAATACTACAAATGAACAACCATGAATGATAAATCGTAAATCCAAAAAACTAGGCCTACCATGTGCAAATTTAGCAATTAAGGTATGCATGGTACTATGAGTTCACTCTCCCACCCCACACTTAATTGGTTTCACTATCCCTAATGCTACAACAAATAAGCATAAAGTAATAGAGTGCAAGAAGAACTCCCTTGGCCTCTACTCCTCGTTTTCAATGTTTAAGCTCAATATTTATTGAAACTCCTGACCTATCACCAGCACACTTGAACAAACATATAAACACTAAACAAAGAAAATCATCTTGGGTTGCCTCCCAAGTAGAGCCTGATTTAACGTCGCGGCACGACACAGGTATCTTGATTTTTTAGACTTCATCAAGATACATGTTGAGGCCATGGTCACATCTTGGACGCTTGTTTTACCACGCTGCCCTATGACAGGTTAAAAAATAAAAGAAAGACAACAAATAGGAAATAAAGACTAAAAGTTAAACACAAGCAATTAATCTAATCCTAAAGCAACGGCGCCACTTTTGATAACGCTCAAACCACACCTCTTGCTGAAGTATGAAGCGGACGTTGTAAATAAAGAACCCAACTAGAGGTTGAGGTCGATTCCACAAAAAATACGAAAGGATGTAGAAGAACGTGTTGTATCCAAATAAATGCAACTAATAAGGGTAAGTGTTCCCCATGACTTCATAACCACATGGTGTTTTATACTAGTGATTTATTCCGGTGCTTAGCATGCAATATTGGTAAGTTAGGTTCACCTAAATGGTTGGTCCCCTATCTAGATGATTTTCACCATGCAATTTGGTCTGTCTACGGGTGTATTCTTGATTAACCCTTACCCTTAATATCGGATTAGCTATTCTCGAACAATTTCAAGCTATTAGATGAGGGTTGATAACCTCAAATCTCCGTTGTTAATTTCTTTTCCCATTCATTACCTCCTTGGTCCGGTAAGTAAGAATAAGGCAAGTTCTAATGTTTGCAACCGCTAAAAATCATATAAAACGAAGGAAGAAACAATACATACATAAACTCCGTTCAAGAATCAATAAGTATTTAACCTATGTGTGTTAATTTGTCATGGTTCCCAAAACCCTATTTGTGTTGGTTTTATCCTATCATGTTTATAAGTAAATTAATAGAATTTATAAATAAAAATAAAAATTAATACTTACAACGATGATAGGAAGAAACCCACTTGATTAAAGCAACAATAAAGAATAACAATTGAACAATCGTCTCCAAGTTCCAAACATAAGACACCAAACATGTATCTAAAAACTTGAGACTTAAAACTCTAATTGTACTTGAAGACTTTTGACCTTTAAACCTGATTCTAAAGCTTGATACTAAAAACTTGATAACCATTACATGAAACTAAAGGGTATTTATAGTAGTTAGATGCTTTCCTCATTCCTTGATGAATTTGTCTTGGGATTTAATTTTCCTTTTCCTAGTTGAAGTAGAAAATCAAATTTTCACCTGTCTTGGAAGCCTTGCCGCGTCGCCTGCCTCATTGCCGCATTGCCAGTTGTGGCAACGGGTCACCTAACGACTCATTGTACATAAGCACGAGTAGTTAGGCCCCTCGTGGTCTAACTCTCATAAATTCCAGCACACCTAACGATTCCTACTAGTGCTCTCACAATGAGTTGTGCCAACACCTGACCATTCGTGATGTCTTCCGTTACCTTCACTAGATTTTTCTCAAAATTTCTCTTCTCAGTCTCCACGACTAACTTCACGACTCATTACCAGATGTAAAGAGTCGTGCTTTCAATCCATTTAGTGTACTGTTTCTTCTCAATAAAACTCGATTGCTTCCCATGACTCCTAGAAAAAGTGGTCCATTGAGACGAGACTCGTTACCTGGCTAGCAGTCCGCACTTTGTTCCATTTTTTTCAAGTTCATTTAAAAGCCTCAAATACACCAAAATCCATTTCTTTTAGACCTGAAAGCATCTAATCATGCATGTTAGCCATTTTCACAAATATTTAACAAAATCACTTGCAAACACACAAAATTTTTCCTCAAAACATAGTAAAGTATGGGAAAAATTATGTCTATGAAGTGCGTGAGTACACCCTTCATAAACACCCCACACTTAAACTATTGTTTGTCCTCGAATAATCTACTACTTCCCTTCTGACATTTAAGCACAATATTTATCCTACGAATAGGTCTACTTAATCTTGGGCATAATTACATGCCAAAGTGATACTTTATAACTTAGTTTTGTCTTGTTTATGTATTTAATTATGTACATTTTCATGCCTTTTTATATAAATGAGAAGAAATATTAACCAACATGATTAGTCTTTGTTTTTGAAGGAAATAATGCATTGGAGGACCCAATATATGATTTGGTGAAGTGGAGGAATGATATCGGGAGCGAAACACCAAAGTTGGAATAAATTGGGCGATTTCCAGAGGGCTTCCGCGATGCCTCCGTGACACGTTGGCAGTGCTCCGTAATACACTCCGTGACACGTTGGCAGTTCTCCGTGATGCACTCCGTGACACGTTGCTTGTTATTCCGGAAAAAATTTCCACAAGTAGAAATAGCACACTTAGGTTTTATTTTAGAAATTCTGACTTGGTGGAGCAAGAACGTGGGTTACAGGCAGTTGAGGGGATGAAAATCTTAGGGTTCTTCTCTAACTCTTTCTTCTTTATTTCAATTGTTTGTATGATTTACACTCATTTGATGATGTTTAATCCACAAATGAGTGGATAAATTCCTTTCTTACTGAGGTTAAGAACACTTGTATTGAAATGTAATTATTGATCAATTGGTTTTTCATCTTTTCTTCCATGGTTGTTCTATTGATTCTTGTTCTTACTGCATTAATGTGTGGCCAACGTTAATGTATATCTAAAAAGTCCGGTTTCACTCGAGAGAGCAAGAAATTGTAAAGTTGTGAATTGATAGGATATGATCTTTTCTTAGTTTGGGAAAATTGACAATTGATTTACCTTCAGGATAGAGATATACCTGAAAGTCGTATTAGTCAATTAAGGAATCAGTTTTGTATGGCTAGAACAGGAATTTCTTTTTATCACAGATATGTAGGTGGAAGGTTCATGATTCTTAAGTTGGGTTAAATACGAGAGTTTTAATCCATAGGCAATAATTCTTGACTAGCAACCGAAGGAAAGATTAATCAAATTGTATCGATAATTTATTTCTCTACATGTTCATTTTAGCCTCAGCATGCTCATACTTATAGTTCAGACTCAAATTGTATATTCGTTTTAGACTTAGTATAAAATTAGGAAACAAAATATCAAAATCTTCTTCACACTGTTGTCTGCATTTTAGAGAACGTTTATTGACACTTGATTAGATTGCTACCTTAGTTCAGTCCTTGTGGGATCGATACTTGGCTTACTTGAGCCACTTTATTACTTGTTTGACCACGTGCACTTGCGTGTAGTTATCCAAACACCCGAACAAGTTTTTGGCGCCGTTGCCGGGGACTGGCAATTGGTAAAATTGTTTTCTTAGTGTTAGTTTACAAATTCTATATAAGTGCTGACAACTTGGTCTTAGTGTTTGTTTTAATTCTTTTTTTTTCGGATACCCTTCTTGACATGACATCATGGAATACAAATGGTTTAAATGGTGGATACTCATATTTTGGTGAATCTTGTCTGAATTGCAGAGGACCCCACTTGTGGCAACATTGTAACACGTGCAATATATGTGGTGGTCAAGTTGGCCATTGGGATAGCTGTCCGAATGCATATTCCCCTCCCCCAAGCCCCTACTATGATCCTTCTATTGTTTTTGCTGAATGTAGGCATGCTGAAAATGAGGACTTGGGACGCCAAGCTCAAATAGAAGACATGCTGAAACAACTCCTGGAGCAATCAGAATCAATGAAGGAGGCGATGGCAGTATTGAGAATTCAGCAAGAAGAGAATGCAGAGGCTCTAGAAAGGATGAGCGTCAAAGTCAAGGAGATGATTGCTGAGGCTGAAGCTTGTGATAAATTGCAGGTAACAGTTTTAGCCGATATTCAAGAGGAACTACAAGAGGAAGACAAGGGTGAATTTTTGGATGAAGCCCAACAATTAGAACCTCTTGAGTGTCCCCGCGATAGGCTCACACTTATGAAAAATCCATTCATGGAAGAAGAGATAGAGTTTCCCCCAGTTGACATTAATGGAGAGATAGATGTCGATGCTGAGAAGGTGTATACAAGTAAGGAGGTCAAGCACAATGCAGTTTCAGAGTTGAGGTTTATTGGACCACACTTGAAGCATTTTTCGACTTCAAGTTTGGTTGAAAACATAGAAATAGAGTCTTCCAAGCTTATAGAGAAATGTCTAGAGGAGGACCAAGCCCCGTATATTTTGAAATTTGCTAACTCGGAGAGACAAAATGACTTTGCTTACTTAAGGGACAATAAGTGCAACAGGCAACATCTACTACTTGGTCCTTACAATTTTTCACCACCACCCCAAGAACATAAGAGGAAATTAGAAAATAAATTAGGGGTGAGATTCATATCCTCAAGGTGGAGGAAAAAGTGGTGAAACTTGTTACGTCGTGCCGCGACGTAAAATCAGGCGCTGCTTGGGAGGCAACCTAAGGGTACCATGGGTACCATTTTAATTTCTTTCATTTAAGTTGATTTTATTTATTTTTCATCTTGTGTTGTTTTGGTGAAAAGTTAAGCACAGATGGAGGGGAAGTCTGAGTACCCGTGGAGGAGGAAGCTAACAAGCATGGAAGAGAAAAAGTGTGGGGCCGAACACCCACTTGTGCAAAGTTGAAGAAAGGCATGCAGTTAGCTAGGCCTAAAGGCTTCAGGGAATATTTCTCACCCTCTTTAAATGTTAAGTTGATGCTATGGGGACATAGCCTGATTCAAGTGTGGGGTGAGGAAAATTTTAAAATTTTTGTGCTTAACGATTTTTGGTGAATGTAATGCTTGTGAGAAATATTTGAAAAAAAATATTTTTTTTTGTGAGTCAAGCATGACTTCATCACCCATTGGTTTTTCTTTTTGGTTCTTTTCCGACGGGGGGTCTTTGAACCGAAGAATAAAAATTTTTCTTTGTCTGTATATAATGTTTTTAGTCATAGTTAGAGACTGTTTCCGACGATTGATGGATGACGACCGTCTTGAGGAATATTAGTCAATAGGTTTTGGTTTTTGAACCCGTAGCTAATTGATGGCTTGATATTCTTCTTATGTGCTATAAATGATTGTAAGATGCAAGTATTTTTAGTGTTGAAGCATGCAAGTGGTATACCTATGTTTGATACACCTAGGCTCTTGAATTTGACTTGATATGATTGAAGCTTAATGTTTGAATTCTTGTGATTAGCTGAGTTAAAAAAAAATCTGCTGAGTGTGTCTTGAATTGAGCATGTGCCATGAGTGTAAGGTTTTTGATTATTCCATGCTATTGTGGAGTGTCTAGAACTTGCCTGGTGTGTATATAAAACGAAATGAAGGATGTGGACTATAGGAGATGATTTAGGCATTTCTTTGAATGAACCTAATTTTTATCCCTCACTTTACCTACCTTGAATGTTGAATCCTAGTGAGCCCCATTGTGCCTTAAGCCTATTCTTTGATAGCTACAACAGAAGCTTAATCCTTTTTCTTTCATTAGCCTTGAATTTGATCTAAAACTCCTAAGCGCTTAAGTGAAAAAATTCCAAAGAGTGATGGAGTGAGAGGCATGAAAAAGAAGGAAAAGTAGAAGTTGTGAAAGTTGAGAAAAGGACAAATGTGCACTTGTGTAAAAATGGTTGATTATTAGTAGGGAGTAAGAAAATAAATGAATGAAAAAAAAAAATTTTGCTTAAGTACTCCTTACTACTAAGTTGAGTGTGCTTAAAGAAATGGGAACAAGAAGAGAAAATTGAAGATTTAAAAGAATAAGGAGGAAGTAAGAAAAGAGATGTCCTTAATGAATATTGGATGTATTAAAAGCGCTTGGGGAGATAGTCACTATTACTGGCCAGAATAGTACCTACCCGTCCCTTAGCTTACATTACAACCCATTAAGTCCTACTTGATCGTACGTTCAAACATCCTTAAATTAGTGGAGTAAAACACTAAGGGCAAGCTTATGGGTCATTACATGATGCATGTGAATTTTTGTGAGAGTGAGCGTAATTCTATTCATTTACCCATACATGTTGTGATTTAAAAATTTGCGTGTGAAAATGGGTAACTCTCTTGTTGTGAGGGCACATGTTTAATGAAGGATGTAATTCATGTTGGATTTCTTGATCAGTTGATTTGCATGAGTTTGCTAAGATAGAGAGTCAATTCTTGAGGTTAGGAAGTCTTAACATAATTGTATTTCATTTCAATGATTAAATCGTGCATGCTCTATTTTTAGCTTGCTATCTTAAACAGTCATTGTAGCCATAGCTTGAATTGTATTGCTAAAATTAGCTATGTGTAAGTCTTCATGTGCATGAGATGTAAAAGGTTTGTTCAAGGACGAACAAGACTTCAAGTGTGGGGTTGTGATCTTGGGCATAATTACATGCCAAAGTTATACTTTATAACTTAGTTTTGTCTTGTTTATGTATTTAATTATGTACATTTTCATGCCTTTTTATATAAATGAGAAGAAATATTAACCAACATGATTAGTCTTTGTTAAGGAAATAATGCATTGGAGGACCCAATCTATGATTTGGTGAAGTGGAGGAATGATATCGGGAGCGAAACACCAAAGTTGGAATAAATTGGGCGATTCCTAGAGGGCTTCCGCGATACCTCCGTGACACGTTGGCAGTGCTCCGTAATACACTCCATGACACGTTGGCAGTGCTCCGTGACACATTGCTTGTTATTCCGGAAAAAATTTCCACTAGTAGAAATAGCACACTTAGGTTTTATTTTATAAATTCTGACTTGGTGGAGCAAGAACGTGGGTTACAGGCAGTTGAGGGGACGAAAATCTTAGGGTTCTTCTCTAACTCTTTCTTCTTTATTTCAATTATTTGTATGATTTACACTCATTTGATTATGTTTAATCCACAAATGAGTGGATAAATTCCTTTCTTGCTGAGGTTAAGAACACTTGTATTGAAATGTAATTATTGATCAATTGGTTTTTCATCTTTTCTTCCATGGTTGTTTTATTGATTCTTGTTCTTACTGCATTAATGTGTGGCCAACGTTAATGTATATCTAAAAAGTACGGTTTCACTTGAGATGATGAAGCTCAAATAACTCACTCGCATGCATATAGGTTCAACATTAAGATGCAAAGTTCAAAATCACTTAGATTTTGAAAACTAGCTCATCAAAACATATTTCGGGCCAACATGAATTATATGTAATTTAGCAATCAAGATTAAACAAAAGTCTTACCATTGTACCCCTCAAAATTTTGAGAGAATCCCGTTCTCACACAACATATAGAATAAGATTAACTTGGGCATAAATATAATAAAATACACTCACTCTCCCAAAAGAACTCAACATATATCGAAAAGACGACCCATAGGCTTGCCCTTAGTGTAATACTCTGCTAATATAGAATTTTGAATCAAGGATCAATTAGGACTGCTGTAATGTAGGCTAAGGGAAAGGTAGGAACTATTTGGCAAAGATAGTGACGAACCTCCCTAAGCACTTAATTACTTCACAAAACTTTAATTTTTAGCTCATTCTTCAATTTTCAAATTTTCTCCTTATACCTCCTTTTATTTTTAAATTTTTCAACTTAGGTGACTAGTGAAGATTTTTCTTTTCATCATTGAGCTCATTCTCACACATTTTTTTTCTTTTGTTTTCCTTTCTTCCATTCCCATCCTTTACGCACCCCTACTCTAGCCACCCTCAACTTAAGCATTTTTTTATGTTGAGGTTCACAATATCCAAGGAAGGACCAGGGCCGAAACAGGTCCATTGTAAACAAATGGGTACGGTTAGTCTGTAAATCATGATTTTTTTCAAAGCTATTTCTTCTTTTTGTTTTCCCACTAAAAAACACCCTCCTTTTTTAGCAAAATTTCACCTTTTTCTTTTTTTTCCGATTCACCACACTTTTTAGCTTTTCCTTCACTTTTCCAATTATGCTCCTTTCCTACAAAAACAAATTTCATTAATGTGCTCTAGGAGTCATTTGGATCAAATACAAGTCAATAGAACAAAAGGGATTAAGCTTGTAATATGGCTATCAAAATAATAGGCTAAGGCTCAAAAATAGCTAACTAGGATAATTACAATCAAGGTAGGTAAAATAGGATAAAAATAAGGTTGCCAAAGAAATGTCTATATCACTTCCTAAATCCATCATTCTTATTTCGCTTTGCACACACACCGGGCAAGTTCTAAACGTCAATTTACAAGAATGGAGTATATCAAAAATTCCTTACTTACACAATGGCACAAAATGGTTTAACAATGGAAATCAAGATCACATGAACACATATATTCATATTGCATGCATAACATAATTAAGCCCATTTTTTCAAGTAGAAGAGTCATGTTCCAAAAAGACTAATTTTTTCTACCTTTTTCATGCATTTTTGAGTAAATTTTATAAAGTCTCAATGATACCTAAAGTGAAGCACCTAGTATTCGTAAGGTCCAAGTTTTTGTTCTTCCTGATGACTAATTTACCCTTAAGACGGTCGTCATCATTCCATCATTGAGAAAAGTCATGACTCAATGACTACAAAATAAAAAATATCTAGACTCTCTAGTCGGTTCTAAGGGACTATCCACCGGTAAAGTACCGAAAACAAAAACCAGAGGAACCCAAAATAAAATAAAACTAAAAAATACTACAAACCAACAACCATGCATGAAAAATCATAAATCAAAAAAACTAGGCCTACCATGTGCAAATTTAGAAATTAAGGTATGCATGGTACTATGGAGTTCACTCTCCCTCCCCACACTTAATTAGTTTCACTATCCCTAGTGCTACACCAAATAAGCATAAAGTAATAGTGTGCAAGAAGAACTCCCTTGGCCTCTATTCCTCATTTTCAATGTTTAAGCTCAATTTTTGTTGAAACTCATGACCTATCACCTGCACACTTGAACAAACATATAAAAACTAAAAAAAGAAAATCATCCTGTGTTGCCTCCCAAGTAGCGCCTGATTTAACATCGCGACATGACACAGGTATCTTGATTTTTCAGATTTCATCAATATACCTGTTGAAGCCGTGGTCACATCTTGGCCTCTTTCTTTACCACGCCACCCTATGACACGTCAAAAAATTAAAAGAAAAACAAAAAATAGGAAATAAAGACTAAAAGTTAAACACAAGCAATTAATCTAATCCTAAACCGTATTCCGCAGCAACGGTGCCACTTTTTGATAACCCTCAAACCATACCTCTTACTGAAGTATGAAGCGGACATTGTCAATAAAGAACCCAACTAGAGGTTGGGGTCGATCCCACATAGAATACAAACGAATGTTGAAGAACGTGTTGTATCCAAATAAATGCAACTAACAAGGATAAGTGTTCCCCATGACTTCATAACCACAAGGTGTTTTATACTAGTGATCTATTCCGGTGTTTAGCATGCAATATTAGTAAGTTAGGTTCACCTAAATGGTTGGTCCCCTATCTAGATGATTTTCACCACGGAACTTGGTCCGTCTATGGGTGTATTCTTGATTAACCCTTACCCTTAATATCGGATTAGCTATTCTCGAACAAGTTCAAGGTATTAGATAAGGGTTGATAGCCTCAAATCTCCGTTGCTAATTCCTTTTCCCATTCATTACCTCCTTGGTCCGGTAAGTAAGAATAAGGAAAGTTCTGATGTTTGCAACCGTTAAAAATCAATTAAAATGAAGAAAGAAACAACACATGCGTAAACTCCGTTCAAGAATCACTAAGTATTTTACCTATATGTGTTAATTTGTCATGGTTCCCACAACCCTAATTGTGGTGGTTTTATCCTATCATGTTTATAAGAAAATTAATAGAATTCATAAATAAAAACAAAAATTAATACTTACAACGATGATAGGAAGAAACTCCCTTGATTAAAGCAAAAATAAAGAAGGATAATTCAATAATAGTCTCCAAGTTCCAAGCAGTAAGACACCAAACTTGTATTTAAAAACTTGAGACTTAAAACTCTCATCCTACTTGAAGACTTTTGAACTTGAAACTTGATTCTAAAGCTTGATACTAAAAATTTGATAAATATTACATGAAAATAAAGGGTGTTTATAGTAGTTAGATGCTTTCCTCATTCCTTGATGAATTTTGCTTGGGATTTAATTTTCCTTTTCCTAGTTGACGTAGGAAATCCAATTTTTACCCATCTTGGAAGCCTTGCCGCGTCGCCTGCCTCATTGCCGCATTTCCAGTTGTGGCAACGGGTCACCTAATGACTCATTGTGCATAAGCACAAGTAGTTAGGCCCCTCGTGGTCTGACTCTCAGAAATTCCAGTGCACCTAACGATTCCTACCAGTGCTCTCACAATGAGTCATGCCGACACCTGACCGTTCGTGATGTCTTCTGTTACCTTCACTGGATTTTTCTCAAAATTTCTATTCTCAGTCTCCACGACTAACTTCACGACTTGTTACAAGATGTAACGAGTCGTGCTTTCAATCCGTTGAGTGCATTGTTTCTTCTCAATAAAACTCAATCTCTTCCCACAACTCCAAGAACGAGTCGTCCATTAAGACGACGACTCGTTACCTTGCTAGTAGTCTGCACTTTGTTCCATTTTCTTCAAGTTCATTTAAAAGCCTCAAAACCACCAAAATCCATTGTTGTTACACCTGAAAGCATCTAATCATGTGTGTTAGCTATTTTCACAAGTATATTAAAAAATCACATGCAAACACACATAACTTGTTCTCAAAACATATTAAAGTATGGGCAAAATTATGGCTACGAAGTGAGTACACCCTTCAGCAACACCCCACACTTAAACTATTGTTCGTCCTCGAATGATCTACTACTTCCCTTCTCACATTTAAGCACAATATTCATCCTATGAATAGGTCTACTTACACTTAGGATCATGAGACAAATCAATGAAGCTCAAACAACTCACTCACATGCATATAGGTTCAACATTAAGATGTCAAAGTTGAAAATCACTTATCTTCTGAAACTAGCTCATCAAAACATATTTCGGGCCAACATGAATTATATGTAATTTAGCAATCAATATTAAACCAAAGTCTTACCATTATACCCCTCACAATTTGGAGAGATGCCCGTTCTCATACAACATATAGAATAAAATTAACTTGGGCATAAATATAAAAAAATACACTCACTCTCCCAAAAGAACTCAACATATATGCAAAAGACGACCCCTAGGCTTGCCCTTAGTGTAATACTCTGCTAATATAGAATTTTGAATCAAGGATCAATTAGGACTTTAATTTGGCTGTATTGTAGGCTAAAGGACGGGTAGGAACTATTTGGCAAAGATAGTGACTAACCTCCCTAAGCACTTTAATACTTCACAAAAACTTTAATTTTTAGCTCATTCTTCAATTTTCAAATTTTCTCCTTATACCTCCTTTTATTTTTCAATTTTTCAACTTAGGTGACTAGTGAAGATTTTTATTTTCATCATTGAGCTCATTCTCACACATTTTTTTCCTTTTATTTTCCTTTCTTTCATACCCATCCTTTGTGCACCCCTACTCTAGCCACCCTCAAATTAAGCATTTTTTTTATGTTGAGGTTCACAATATCCAAGGAAGGACCAGGGCCAAAACAGATTCATTGTAAAAAAATGGGTACGGTTAATCGGTAAATCATGATTTTTTTCAAAGCTATTTCTTCTTTTTGTTTTCCCACTAAAAATCACCCTCCTTGTTTAGCAAATTTTCACCTTTTTTTTTTCTTCCAATTCACCACACTTTTTAGCTTTTCCCTTCACTTTTCCAATTATGCTCCTTTCCTACTAAAAAAAATTCATTAAAGTGCTTTAGGAGTCATTTGGATCAAATACAAGTCAATAGAACAAAAGGGATTAAGCTTTAATATGGCTATCAAAAGAATAGGCTAAGGCTAAAAAATAGCTAACTAGGATAATTACAATCAAGGTAGGTAAAATAGGATAAAAATAAGGTTGCCAAAGAAATGCCTATATCACTTCCTAAATCCATCATTCTTATTTCACTTTGCACACACACCGGGCAAGTTCTAGACATCAATTTACAAGCATGGAGTATATCAAAATTCCTTACTCACAAAATGGTTTAACAATGGAAATCAAGATTACATAAACACATATATTCATATTGCATGCATAACATAATTAAGCCCATTTTTTCAAGTACAAGAGTCATGTTCCCAAAAGACTAAGTATTTCTACCTTTTTCATGCATTTTTGAGTGAATTTTATAAAGTCTCAATGATACCTAAAGTGAAGCACCTAGTATCCATAAGGTCTAAGGTTTTTTTCTTCCTGATGACTAATTTACCCTTATGACGGTCGTCATCCATCCATCATTTGGAAAAGTCATGACTCAATGACTAAAAAATAAAAAATATCTAGACTCTCTAATCGGTTCTAAGGGACTATCGTTCAGTCTGTTTGTTATATGGGTATATAACTACACGCAAGTGCACGTGGTTGAAAAACTAGTAAAGTAGCTTAAGTAAGCCAAGTATCGATCCCACAGGGACTGGGATAAGGTACAATCTGCTCAAGTGTACTATATTTTAGTTCTAACAATGAAGACAACAGTGTAACCAAGAGTTGGATATTTTTGGGTTCTAATTTTTATGCTAAGTCTAAAACAAATATCTAATGTGAGTCTGAACTATGAATGTGAGCATACTGAGGTTAATTGAACATGTAAAGAAATTAATTATCGATATAAATTGGTTAACCTTTCCTCCGGTTGCTAGTCAAGAACTATTGCCAATGGATTAAAACTCTCGTATTTAACCCAACTAAAGAATCATGAACCGTCCACCTACATTTCTGTGATTAAACGAAATTCATGTTCTAGCCATACAAACCCGGTTCCTAAATTGACTAATACGACCTTCAGGTATATTTCTATCCTGAAGGTAAATCAATTCTCAATTTTCCCAAACCAAGAAAAGATCTTATCCTATTGATTCACAACTTTCCAATTTCTTGCTCTCTAGAGTGAAACCGGACTTTTTAGATATACATTAACGTAGGCCACACATTAATGCAGTAAGAACAAGAATTAATAGAACAACCATGGAAGAAAAGATGAAAAACCAAAGAATCAATAATCACATTTCATTACAAGTGTTCATAACCTCAGCAAGAAGATGAATTAGCCACTCATTTGCGGATTAAACATCGTTAAATGAGTGTTAAACATACAAGCAATTGAATACAAGGAGAAGGAAAGAGAGAAAAACCCTGATAATTTCTTCCCCTCAACTGCCTGTAACCCACGTTCTTGCTCCACCAAGTCAGAATATTAAAAATGTACCTAAGTGTTCTATTTATACTGGTGGGAATTTTTCCCGGAATAACAAGCAACGTGTCACGAAGTGTATCGCGGAGCACTGCCTCCGTGACACGTTGTGTATCGCGGAGTACTGCCTCCGTGACACAATGTGTATCGCGGAGCACTGCCTCCGTGACACGTTGTTGTTCCACCACAGGCCAAATTTTGCATTTTTTCCTTGTTGACATCCGAGTCCAACCCCAATCTCTCCCAACACGCATTTTAGCTTCCCAAAATTATATTTAACCTTCAAAACAACGCTAATCATGTTGGTTAGTATAAATTCACATTTTATTATCAATCACATGAGAATGTATAAACATTGATAGATAAACAGGGCTAAAATGACACCTTTGAGTATCAGTTGGGCATATAAATTTGCCCAAGATCACTATCCACCGGTAAAGTACCAAAAATAAAAAGCGGAGGAACCCAAAATAAAATTAAACTAAAAAATACTACAAACCAACAACCATGCATGACAAATCATAAATCAAAAAACCTAGGCCTACCATGTGCAAATTTAGAAATTAAGGTATGCATGGTACTATCGAGTTCACTCTCCCACCCCACACTTAATTGGTTTCACTATCCCTAGTGCTACAACAAATAAGCATAAAGTAATAGAGTGCAAGAAGAACTCCCTTGGCCTCTACTCCTCGTTTTCAATGTTTAAGCTCAATTTTTGTTGAAACTCATGACCTATCACCTGCACACTGGAACAAACATATAAAAACTAAACAAAGAAAATCATCTTGGGTTGCCTCCCAAGTAGCGCCTGATTTAACGTCGCGGCACGACACAGGTATCTTGATTATTCAGACTTCATCAAGATACCTGTTGAGTCCGTGGTCTCATCTTGGCCACTTGTTTTACCACGCCGCCCTATGACACGTCAAAATATAAAATAAAAACAAAAAATACAAAATAAAGACTAAAAGTTAAACACAAGCAATTAATCTAATCCTAAACCGTATTCCTCGGCAACGGTGCCACTTTTTGATAACCCTCATACCACACCTTTTACTAAAGTATGAAGCGGACGTTGTTCATAAAGAACCCAACTAGAGGTTGGGGTCGATCTCACAGAGTATACGAAAGAATGTAGAAGAATGTGTTGTATCAAAATAAATGCAACTAACTAGGATAAGTGCTCCCCATGACTTCATAACCACACGGTGTTTTATACTGGTGATCTATTCCGGTGCTTACCATGCAATATTGGTAAGTTTGGTTCACCTAAATGGTTGGTCCCCTATCTAGATGATTTTCACCACGCTACTTGGTCCATCTACGGGTGTATTCTTGATTAACCCTTACCCTTAATATCGGATTAGCTATTCCCGAATAGGTTCACACTATTAGATGAGGGTTGATAGCCTCAAATCTCCGCTGTTAATTGTTTTTCCCATTCATTACCTCCTTGGTCCGGTAAGTAAGAATAAGGAAAGTTCTAACGTTTGCGACCGTTAAAAATCAATTAAAACGAAGGAAGAAACAATACATGCATAAACTCCGTTCAAGAATCACTATGTATTTTACCTATGTGTGTTTATTTTTCATGGTTCCCACAACCCTAGTTGTGGTGGTTTTAGCCTATCATGTTTGTAAGTAAATTAATAAAATTCATAAATAAAAACAAAAATTAATACTTACAACGATGATAGGAAGAAACTCACTTGATTATTGAAACAATAAAGAAGAACAATTTAACAATCGTCTCCAAGTTCCAAACATAAGACACCAAACTTGTATCTAAAAACTTGAGACTTAAAACTCTAATCGTACTTGAAGACTTTTGAACTTGAAACTTGATTCTAAAGCTTGATACTAAAAACTTGATAACTATTACATGAAAATAAAGGGTATTTATAGTAGTTAGATGCTTTCCTCATTCCTTGATGAATTTGGCTTGGGATTTAATTTTCCTTTTCCTAGTTGAAGTAGGAAATACAATCTTTACTCGTCTTGGAAGCCTTGCCGTGTCGCCTACCTCATTGCCGCATTGCCAGTTGTTGCAGCGGGTCACCTAATGACTCATTTCGCATAAGCACGAGTAGTTAGCCCCCTTGTGGTCTAACTCTCCAAAATTCCAGTGCACCTAACGATTCCTACTAGTGCTCTCACAATGAGTCGTGCCAACACCTGACCATTCGTGATGTCTTCCCTAACCTTCACTGGATTTTTCTCAAAATTTCTCTTCTCAGTCACCACGACTTACTTCACAACTCGTTATCAGACATAACGAGTCGTGCTTTCAATCCGTTTAGTACACTATTTCTTCTCAATAAAACTTAATCTCTTCTCACGACTCCAAGAACGAGTCATCCATTGAGACGATGACTCGTTACCTGGCTAGCAGTCTGCACTTTGTTCCATTTTCTTCAAGTTCATTTAAAAGCCTCAATCATTCTTTTAGACCTAAAAGCATCTAATCATGCGTGTTAGCCATTTTCACAGATATATAACAAAATCACATGCAAACACACATAATTTGTTCTCAAAACATAGTAAAGTATGGGCAAAATTATGTCTACGAAGCGCGTGAGTACACCCTTCATCAATAATATAAAACATATTCATGATAAGAATATGAATGTAGGATTGCATGCTATTTTTTGTAATCATGATCTGAACATAACTGAACATCAAAACTGAATCGAATGACCCAAAGTTAAAATCTGATAATCATAAATAAAACTGAACATTGGGTCAAACCTACTTTAGAGCATATATAATAGATATCATGAGTGATAAACATACATAAATGAAATCATAAGGTACAATGGGAGACTCATCATATAATCGACATTACTATGATAGAGCTTACGTGGTCCCGACTATCACACTCAAGTGGGAAAATCCGTCCAAAGCCTTGCTAGGGCTAAGGATGCTACCATGAGACGATATCAAGCTGAAGGCCCCTTGGGGATGGGGAAAGCTCACAAAGGAGGTCCCAAATAATCTGATCATACTTACGTTGGCTCGTAGTTCTGAGGTATAGGGTTGACTGACCCTTAGCCTACTCGGTGCTATACACTACTCCCAAAAACATGCATATGCTCTCTATCATTTTTCAATGAAGCTAACCATCGTCTAGTTCCGAGGCTGAATAATCATATACACATAAAATGTGAAATCATACATGAGGAGCCTTGGCTCAAACCCACCCACAAGCTGAACGTAATTGGGAGTCTTGACTCCAAAACTATGTGGTAAGCTAATTCATGAAATCATAAATTATACTTGAACATATGGGCTTGCCCAATACTTAAACATGCTTGAAAATACTTGATTCACGTGAAAACATGATCATAGACATGGGTAACTTGAAAAACATGCTTTTCATTATAAATATCTCATCATACTTGAACATACATCATAGATCTCAGTTTTCGTGAACTTTGATGGATGGGAATCATAATTTATAAAATTTGAAAACATTATTTGTAATTGTAAACATTGTAAAACTTTCCCTTGAATCATAATTCAACAATGGAAATATGCTTAGATCATACCCATGGTAGAACTTTTGAAATTCATGCATTTAGGTTAAAACCCATAGGATCAACATATAGATTTTTATGAATTAGAGAGGAATTGGGAATGGGTGTGAACAAATTCACCCATTCATAACCCTACATACTTGAGAGAACCTTATTCTACAACTTCTCTGATTGCCCAAGAAAGAATTGAGAAGAACTTGGAAGGAATTAAGCTTTATCATCTCTCTAGAATCCTAAGCTTGCATGCATGAATAGGAATAGATTAGAATGAACTTACCCTTCTTAAAAATCACTATCCATAGCTTAAAACGACATAGTTTAGGCCTTAGGATCATAGAAATTACGAAAAAACCCTTAATAAACTGCAGGAAAAAATTGATTGCCAGTCCCAACGAGGGTCTAGATGAATCATTACCCATGACCACGACTCGAGGTCTCCTATCGTGACTTTCACTGTCCAAAAACATTAAATCGTTAACCAACTGCTAACCATAACTCACCTAACAGATCCTGGCATTGACCACGACTCATGGTGTCTAGTCGTGATGTACACTGCCGGCCTTTCCTTAATCCTTCAACTGCCTTAGACCACGAGTGACCTAACAGGCTCGTGGGGCTGACCATGATTCATGGTCACACCCGTGGTCACCCTAACTTGAAAATTTCCAAACAAGTCAAAACTCCTCACCACGAGTCACTTAATGATACGTGGTCATCCTGATGGGTCATAGGATGACTCATTCTGTGACCTGAAATAGAAATTTTTTTCATTTCAACTCCTGGGTCTTGTCTTAAGGTTTCTGGGACATTACAGTCCTCCATTGCCTTAGCCATGTTTTGCGTGCCAACTAGTGCGGTCTCGTGAAGACACGAACATCACTCTATTTTGAAGTCGGATTCGTAAATGGTTTAATGCATCAGAAATTAGACTCATATATCTTTGATTTAATAGGTTGTAGGCCCCTTAACTCCTTAGAGATTTGGAGAAACTCTTTGAGACATTTGACCCAAATTTCAGAGAATCTCAAGAAGGAAATTTGCGATAACTTTTGCCTACTTTTGTTTTAATACTTAACTGACGCCAAATCTTAACATCCGACTATAGAGTGATTCAAATACTTCATAAAACTTCCTTCGTAGAAAATTAAGAACCCTTAGTCCTAGCTTGAAAGTATATATTTATTTGTCAAATTATCCGAGGTGTTACATCCTTCCCCTCTTAGAAGCATTCATCCTCGAATGTTGGAATACACGCACGCTCCAACTCATGGGCCTTCACAGCATGACATATGGCAGAGCCTCACACATCAAGCTTACCACAAAAAACTCCAAACAACAAAACTTTGATCCATGCAAGGCGCAACACAACTATAATTGTAATTAAAATAAGAATCTTACCTGCCGCCATGTCTAGCCACTGGATGGCTATAATTCATCAGGTTACAAGCTTTCCTTCACAAGCCAGCAGATATGTTTCAAGACTCAACTCCTACAATGACTAACTTCTTACACAATTTCGATCCAGAGATAAGGGTAATAATCCTAAAGGTCCTATAGCCTCCTTCTATAAGCACTCTATGTGATGCACACATAAATAAGACCCTACTAAACATGGATCAAAGACTCCCTAGGACACATGCTCTGATACCAAGTCTGTCACACCCAAAACTCGAGGAATGATGTGCTGTGGATTTACAGCACATTCGACGCTCAAAACTTAGAAAATAGCATGGAATTAGGTGTATTTATGTGGATATGAGGTACTTTTCCTTTTTTTACAAGATAAACAGGTGCTGGAACTGAAAATTACAAAAGATATCTTCAAAAGTGCAAAATGGGCAAAAAATGCAGACCTCAGTACGGATCGTAGGAAGCACCAATGTGTCGTACTGATGGCCGTGAGAAGTTGTTGAATTTTAAGGTTGATCAGATGTGACCCACGAGTCCCAGTACAATTAGTAGTAGGCTTGTACGAGTCGTGATGAGGAAGTCATGATGAATCCAGAAGAATTGCATTTGAGTCTGACTCTTGCTACGAGAAGTAAGTACGACCCGTGAGACGAAGGTACGAGTCGTACCATTCCTGTCGTGATAAACTTCATAAAAACTTCAAAATCTTTGATTCAATGTATGGGAGCTCAATACGAGGCATGAGTCGATGGTACGAGTCGTACCCAGATCCAACACTTAGCCAGAATTTAGCCAGTTGAGATTGTACATGAGGAAGCTACAAATCATAGGAGCATGCTACGGATCGTAGGTTGAGTCGTGGCACTGACGGCGACAGATATGGAAATTCACCCTATTTGTTTAGGAAAAGGATTCTTGTGTCTATATAAATATATTTTAGGTTTTATTTTATGGGGACGTTAGTTTTGGATAATAAAAAAAAAAGGAGAAAACTTGAGAAAGTGAGGATTGAGTTGGTCTTAACTTGTGATCAACCTTTTCTTGAATTCTTGTTGTTCTTACTACTTGTTTTTCAAGATTTTGTGGAGTAATTGAAGGAAGTGTATTTCTCAGTCATTGTTGTAAGTATCAGTTTTATGTCTTTAATCATAAATGCAATTCACAACCTAGCAACTATGAGAGGCTAAAACCTTTATAGCTAGGATTGTTGGAACCTTGGTAGATTAACAAGCTAGGGTTACACAAAGTGATCTTAAAACCAATACAAACACTTATATTGTATTCTCTTCATCTTTAACGATTCTTAACTGTGCGTAATTAGGAAGTGCCCGAATTCCTTACTTGCTTTGGTTGAAGAGGTAGAGATTAGAAAAAGAGAATTACAACAGAGCCTTGATCTTGATGATCATTGTATTAACTTGAGATGTGGTCGCAGGATAGTTAAATCTGGAACTTGGTGATAACGGATAATTTGAAACTTCTCATGAGACTTGGTCGAGTGATTGAGTATAATCATTCAATAGGAACTGGTCGGTCATTTGAATGAACCTAAGTTATCAGTTCTATAAGCAAGTATTGATGATAATCACGAGTGTATACCCGACGTAGTTATGAACCCATTGTTATACCTCGTAGAATTCCCAGCACCTAAATGACCTATTCGCACGATGGTTAAGCATATTTGAAGGCCATACATGCTAGAGAAAGGCCCGGGAAAAGATCGGACGAGAAACTTGTCGAACCATCGCGGAAGGAGCTGAGGCAGAGCCCCTCCGCGATGGCAGCGTGTCACGGAGGTGGGGCCTCTGCGTTGGCTCCATGACACGTTGGCCTTGTCCAGGCCCAAGTATGTAAATCCCACTTTGGGTTTAAATCATTTAAACACTTAAGAAATTTCCAGGAAACAGAGAGAGAAATCAAAGAAAGGAGAAGAACGAAGGAGGGATTATAATTTTCGACCGATTACGCTGCTAAACGTTGTCCAAACTCAAATTCACTCCAGATACTGAGGTATTTAGCAGCAAAGAGCATTCCTACAGATTCAGTTTCGTGAAATACGGCCGACGAATCGTCGAGCCACCGAGCTAAGGTAAGTGGAATTACTCTAAATTAGTGTCTATGTGTTCCTAGCTATGAAGTGAATATTTCTCCCTTCTAGACTTCTGAAAAATAGCGAGTTTTTGGCCGTCTTTCGATAAGCCTAAGTTTAGGCTATAAACTATATCGAAAGTGACGTTGCCTTTTAAAATAAAGTTGTATTTAGTAGTAATTGACATATTTATTAATGCAGTTGGGAGAAAATAGTTGAAGTACCGGCCGAGTCTCGTCCGACAGACGAATAATTCAAGGATAAGGTATGTAAAGCTAGTTTCCTCGGCAAGTTAAGTAATCTCGGTACAGTACAGTAATTTAAAGGCCAGTAGAATGTTCAGAAGTCATGTGTTATGCTTATTATGAATATTGGTACGGTATTAGAAGTATCGAGTTATAATTTGCGCAAAACTTGCTAGCCCGATATAGATCCTAATACAAGTGTTAGAATCTGCACAGTATGCTCAGTATGTGATGTGACACAGAATGTTAGGATATCATGGTATTCAGTTGAAACCCAGTAAAGTAATGTAATAATTGTAAGACATCTCAGAAATAGAACGACAAGTTAAAGTGAAGCTAGAAAGTACATTAGAACTAGTAAATCATGCTACTATAGAAACTCAGTATACAGCATGGTTTCCAACAGAAATACTATATCCTGTTCAGTATTAGCCCCAGAACAGTCTGGCAGAAGATTATATTCATATATATATATATATATATACCAGCCTCAGCACGTATTAAATACGTACAGATTACTATCACTAGTTCAGCATGTAATATATATGATACTTTACCCCTATTAGCCTCAGCATGTGAGATATGCAGACAGTATTACTAGTTGAGACCGTTGTATTTTTTGGGGTTGGACTACCTAGCATCCATGACCGCCCCAGGGTTGATAGCTATATCGACTCGTCCACCAGAGGACGAGGATACGTCACTCTACGGAGTGGCATGCCGTCCCACAAGGGACGAAGATGGGATGCCAGTTTTCCCCATATTATGCCTTTGTCGGCTTTTACACACCCCTGTCGAGCGGATACGCCCGGGTGTTGATTCAGGAGTCCTTCAGACTCAGATGCAGTTATAGTCAGGGTCTCAGCGAGCCTAAGTGCATACCCAGGGGATCGGCAGGACGCTTACAAGGTTATAGGAGATGGGATGACCGGGGTAGGGGTGTAGATTCCGTGCTGGTTGTACCTCCCGGCTTATGGGGGCCGGGTAAGGTTTGTGTGTGCTATGTTATGTTATGATATGTTATGCCGTGTTACAGTAGATACGAGTAGATCGACAGTAGGATGATAAATCCTCAGGTATGACTCTTACTCCTTCCAGTATAATTAAAAGAAGGTATGATTTACATTATCAGACAGTTAATCCATTCCTTTCTACTTCAGTTTCATCAGTTATGTTATTGTTTTCAGATGTTTCTTTCAGTTATTGCTTTACATACTCAGTACCAGCGGTACTGACGCCCGGTGGGGTGCTGCATTACTTGCCTGCAGGTACTCATAGACGAGCAAGCGATACTACGTGATTCCTGTCAGCGATCAAGTATTCAGCTCCTGTTATCCGGAGACTGAATTCCAGAGGTGTATTTCAGTTTCTTTTGTTTTATAGTACGGGTAGGTCGGGGCCCTGTCCCGATCATTTCTATTGCTATTCCTAGAGGCTTGCAGTCTGTGTATGTTTCCCTGTGGTCAGATGAGCCGGTCGTGTGAGGCCGTGCAGTTGTTTAGCTGTTAGTACTTCTGTTTCTTTCATGTTGGCCGTGTGGGGCCATAGTTTGCCAGTAGTGGTGACCTTTCCGGTCACGTAGCTTTCTAGTACTTCATGATTGAGTTATCGATAACTAGACAGCATGGTGGCCTTGTCGGGCCGTATAGGTTTCCCTGAATTGATATGTTTCTGGTCAGCTGTTAGTATAGGTACAGGAGGCTATAGGCCAATGGGTCGGGAGCTGTGTTTATAGCCGTTATATAGCCCTTTGTTTCCAGAAATATGAGTTAGAGCCAGCCAGGCACCAGATGTGCCTAGGCTTAGTAGTCCAGCAGTTCAGGTCCCAGTAGGGCACCAGGTGCCAGTCATACCCCCCAAGGCGGGGTGTGACAAACTTGGTATCAGAGCCGGTCGTGTCCCAGGGAGTCTGCAAGCCGTGCTAAGTAGAGTCTTGTCTATGGATGTGTTGTGCACCACATACTATAGGCAGGAGGCTGCGAGGCATGATAGGATGGTTACCCTTCCTTCTCAGTCAGGCGTGCTTTAGAGCGGTACAGTATAGGGTTGAGTTCCTAAAAACTTACCGTATTCTTTGATTACAGATACGAAGGCAGATCAGCATTACCCTATTACAGGCAGAAGATCAGATATAGCAACAGAAGAGAGCATTAGCCAGTTACATGATAACTACAGCAGCAGGAGGAAGGTACCCGAGACCTCCCAGCATGATACCTTTATCGGTACTATCCCTAGTATACGTTGATAACATCAGAATAGGAAGTCAGGAGTGTAATGTACATACGAGTTGATTTATTTATTAGCCATATAAGATCTAATTAAGATTACAGACAAGGTCAGACCACCAGGTAAGTATAAGAAAGAGAGGGAAATGCAGGAATCCCAAATACATCTTTTTGGATATGGTACAGTTAAATGCTTTTATTTGTTGCAATAAGAAAAGGGTTATTCCTACCTCTTGATTTTGATGCCAGTATAGTAAAGGGGCATAAGACTTGAGATGGGGTTGTCAAATCCAGCGGTAAGTAAAGATGGGCTGATTGATCCTAGTAAGTATTAGAAAGTATAAAGAGCCCCTAGGATTACGTAAGTTGTGCAGACCCTTATGAAAATAAGCCAGTAGAGAAAGTAAGACCGTTAGCTTACCCGAAGTAGGGGTAAAAGACCTGTTAGTGATAAATGTCGGGTAATAGTCAAGTTCGAGTCAGAAAAAGGCCAAGTCCATTACATATGCTAACAGATAGCAAGACAAAGACATACCTGTAAGATTGTAGTTATGATCCAGTTGTGATATCGAAGGGGTGAGGGGTCATGTGAATCAGATAGGTCTGACTGCAAGTCAGGGGAAGTATGAACTGATACTGGACCAGCAATCTTGTTAACAATGAAGAGTAGGTACCTTGAACCCCAGAGTTCAGCTTAAGTAAGATGAGGGAAAGAAGCAGGAATGTCAGATCTTGTGGGGAAATTAGAATTACCCCCGGATTGATAAAATATCGTATTAAGGATTAAGCCTCGGACTGACAGTAAGATTGCGGTTCAGAATACTGCAGTATGTCTGCTATGGAGAAGTTAAGAAATTACTGATACAGCAATTCTAATCTACTATAGCCTAGAGATAAGGCCCAGCAGACAGTCATGGGCTCTCAATATATGCCTAGTAAGGCCACAAGATTCAAACGTTGGCCCCACATCGCAAGAGTGGCGGAATTTCAAACAGCAGACAATAACTAAAGTGTTTATGTTTGTTACTTTCAGAATGGGGTGACAATACAATGAAATGATAAGTCAGGGCAGGAGATATTATTAGGCCGTAGAAGCGGTGTATCATGTACGGCATGAGACTCAGCAGAGCATGTCAGAGATTATGTATTACCGTAGCATTCAGTACATATTGTACGTAGCTATTGATATATATATATATATATATATATATATATATATATATATATATATATATACAGATAATAGATATGCTGTGAGTAGTTGCCTATAAGGGGTACAATCACAGATGCTGATTAGTAATAGAAAGCATGTACAAATTGCATTGCAGGACCCCCCCTGCCAAAAAAAAAGGGGAGAAGAAAGAAAGAAAAGGAGAGAAGAAAGGAGAAAGGGAAAGGAGAAGAGAAAGGACAGATTAAGTGTGAATTACGTATGAAGTCATAGAAACTATCTCAGTTCTCAGTTATTAAGTTAATAGACTTATGTGTTGTTGCCAGATCTAGGCTCTAGGAGCTTATCAGAGTTAATGGCCTAAACCAGATGGCTAGATGATAAGAGCACAGTTAGATGGTCTAACGACTAGCTGGCGCTTATATTAGCAGGGAAGCATCTTTAAAATCAATAGCATCATCGTATATGCCGGAACCAGAATTTTTCCAGTATGTTAAGTGGTCGTACATCATTTTCCCAGCCTTGTAGGTGAGACTCAACCTTAGTCAACCTAGCAGTTATTACAAGGAATACTCCGCAAGTCAGACAAGCCCGTGGGCACCCCAAGAGAGGGGTCCACATCAGTAGTCAGTGGCAGACTAGTGCTGCCGTCAGTTTTCGTAAGATATTCAGATTCGGAGCCCTAGCAAAAGGCCATTATTTACAGAATAGCTCATAAGACCGAGAATTCCCCAGAATAGCAGTATAAATCCAAGTGGACACACACAAGGCGTAAGAAATTGATAGTACCCTGCTAGCACAGTGTTTAGTAAGACCAGGGGATTAGTAGACTCCTTGTGAAGACCCAGAGATTGATCGCCTGGGAGTAAGTTTGATTAAGCCCAGCCTTACAGTGGTTCAAGCAAAATAACAAAGCAATTAGATGCCCACAAGTCTGCGGTTATGCATGAACTATAAGTACTCAAGTAGAACAGTTAGAGCATTATTAGACTACTGCCACATTCGGGTCATTCAACCCGATTATTCAGTTAATTAAGGTTATGCAGCCAGATCATTAGAGGTCATGGTCAATATCAGGATCCTCTGATCAGATAAAGGCACAAGGTGCGCAGACGGTCGTTCAGGTTATTTCAGCAACAAGTAGCCTTAGCATGTGGCCGGAGGGCCAGGTAAGCTCTAGCTACGCCTGTAAACTACCTGTCAATCTCTTCAGCAAGACAAGTCAGTATAACCGTTAATTATATGTCGAGCTCTCTAAGTATGAAAATGTTATATCAGCCAAGAAGAGGTAATGGAGCAACAACCGCTCTTAGCTATAGATCTATTAGAAGTGTGGTGTATGGGCAGCCCGAGCGACGGGAGTTGGTCAGAAAGATACATCAAATGATCAATTTAGCCGTTCGTGTAACAGAAATGAAGGACAACAGAGCGGTAATCGAAAACACCGTCGTGTCGTCATCAGTTGTGAAAATAAAAAAGAACGGTAGTATAAGAATCCTGACCTGGTTAGCAGGGGAAAACGCCAGGTTTTCAGATAACTGAGGATGATGTGCTACGCTGAAAGGGCCGCCTTTGTGTCCCGAATGTTTCAGGGCTTCGTGGGCAGATCATGCATGAGGTACATTACGCTCGCTATTCCCTCCATCCAGGAGCGACGAAAATGTACCACGACATCAGAGACATCTACTGGTGGCCAGGTATGAAAGCTAAGATAGTTGATTTTGTATCTAGATGTTCTAACTGTCAGCAGGTGAAAGCAGAGCACCAAAAACCGGGTGGTCTGACGCAAGATATAACGGTGCCTATGTGGAAATAGGAAGCGATAAACATGGATTTTGTAACAGGGTTACCCCGTACTAGACGCAGAAATGATTACATTTGGGTAATAGTTGACAGGCTGACAAAATCAGCTCATTTCCTGCCAGTGAAGGCTACCTTCTCGGTTGAGGATTATGCCGAATTATATATCAAAGAAATAGTTAGATTACATGGAGTGCCAGTATCCATCATCTAAGATAGGGGAGCACAATTAACAGCTAGATTCTGGCAGTCGTTTCAGAAAGGTTTGGGAACGCAGATTAACTTGAGCACAGCATTCCATCCTCAGACAGATGGGCAGGCTGAACGTACAATTCAGACGCTCGAAGATATGTTGCGAGCGTGTGTGCTAGATTTTGGGGGTAGCTGGGATGAGCATATTTCATTGATTGAATTTGCTTATAATAACAGTTATCATTCAGCTATCTAGATGGCGCCTTTCGAGGCATTATACGGGCGAAAATGTAGATCGCCGGTGGGTTGGTTTGAAATAGGAGAATCAGCATTGGTTGGCCCAGACATTGTTCGACAGTCAGAGGAAAAGATAAATCTTATCCGAGAACGTTTACTGACTGCTCAGAGCCGCCAGAAGTCTTATGCAGAAGTGCGGCACAGAAATCTAGAATTTGCGGTAAATGACTGGGTATATCTAAAGGTATCTCCGATGAAAGGGGTAATGACATTCGGCAAGAAAGGCAAGCTTAGCCCGAGGTTCATTGGGCCATATCAGATTCGGCAAAGAATAGGCCGAGTTGCATACGAATTGAACTTGCCTCCGGAGTTAGCATCTGTTCACCCAGTATTCCATGTCTCTATGTTGAGAAAGTTCGTAGGGGACCCTTCTACAGTAGTTCCAGTTCAGGATGTCCAGGTCACAGAAAAGTTAGCATATGAAGAGGTTCTCGTAGCTATCTTAGACAGACAGATTCGCTGGTTGAGGACTAAAGATGTTGCATCTGTCAAAGTATTGTGGCGTAACAGGAACCGTGAGGAAATAACGTGGGAAGCTGAAGAAGATATGAAAGCCAGATACCCTCACCTATTTCAGGCCTAGTCAGGCGACAGGTATGTCCGTATTATTACTTATGCAGTACCTTATAGTTGTATGTATGTGAATAAGAAGGATTGATACTTAGCCGTCCAGTGAGTTCTAAAGTATTATGTACAGTACCTGTATTGGACTTTTCTGCATTTCAGGTTTTTGGTATAGTCCATATTACAGGGGAGACTCTGGCGAAATTTTTCTAAACAAGTAAGTTAAGTAGTCCTCTAGATAACAGTGTACATTCGAGGACGAATGTTCTTAAGGGGGGGAGAATGTTATACCCCGTAGAATTCCCAGCACCTAAATGACCTATTCGCACGATGGTTAAGCATATTTGAAGGCCATACGTGCTAGAGAAAGGCCCGGGAAAAGATCGGACGAGAAACTTATCGAACCATCACGGAAGGAGCCGAGGTAGAGCCCCTCCGCGATGGCAGCGTGTCACGGAGGTGGGGCCTCCGCGTTGGCTCCGTGACACGTTGGCCTTGTCCAGGCCCAAGTATATAAAGCCCACTTCGGGTTTAAATCATTTAAACACTTAAGAAATTTCCAGGAAACAGAGAGAGAAATTAGAGAAAGGAGAAGAACGAAGGAGGGATTATAATTTTCGACCGATTACGCTGCTAAACATTGTCCAAACTCAAATTAACCCCAGATACTGAGGTATTTAGCAGCAGAGAGCATTCCTACGGATTCATTTTCGTGAAATACGGCTGACGAATCATCGAGCCACTGAGCTAAGGTAAGTGGAATTGCTCTAAATTAGTGTCTATGTGTTCCTAGCTGTGAAGTGAATATTTCTCCCTTCTGGACCTCTGAAAAATAGCGAGTTTTTGGCCGTCTTTCGATAAGCCTAAGTTTAGGCTATAAACTATATCGAAAGTGACGTTGCCTTTTAAAATAAAGTTGTATTTAGTATTAATTGACATATTTATGAATGCAGTTGGGAGAAAATAGTTGAAGTACCGGCCGAGTCTCGTCCGACAGACGAATAATTCAAGGATAAGGTATGTAAAGCTAGTTTCCTCGGCAAGTTAAGTAATCTCGGTACAGTACAGTAATTTAAAGGCCAGTAGAATGTTCAGAAGTCATGTGTTATGCTTATTATGAATGTTGGTACGATATTAGAAGTATCGAGTTATAATTTGCGAAAAACTTGCTAGCCCGATATAGATCCTAATACAAGTGTTAGAATCTACACAGTATGCTCAGTATGTGATGTGACACAGAATGTTAGGATATCATGGTATTCAGTTGAAACCCAGTAAAGTAATGTAATAACTGTAAGACATCTCAGAAATAGAACGACAAGTTAAAGTGAAGCTAGAAAGTACATTAGAACTAGTAAATCATGCTACTATAGAAACTCAGTATACAGCATGGTTTCCAGCAGAAATACTATATCCTGTTCAGTATTAGCCCCAGAACAGTCTGGCAGAAGATTATATTCATATATATATATATATATTTACCAGCCTCAGCACGTATTAAATACGTACAGATTACTATCACTAGTTCAGCATGTAATATATATGATACTTTACCCCTATTAGCCTCAGCATGTGAGATATGCAGACAGTATTACTAGTTGAGACCGTTGTATTGTTTGGGGTTGGACTACCTAGCATCCATGACCGCCCCAGGGTTGATAGCTGTATCGGCTCGTCTGCCAGAGGACAAGGATACGTCACTCTACGGATTGGCATGCCGTCCCACAGGGGACGAAGATGGGATGCCAGTTTTCCCCATATTTTGCCTTGGTCGGCTTTTACACACCCCTGTCGAGCGGATACGCCCGGGTGTTGATTCAGGAGTCCTTCGGACTCAGATGCAGTTATAGTCAGGGGCTCAGCAAGCCCAAGTGCATACCCAGGGGATCGGCAGGATGCTTACAGGGTTATAGGAGATGGGATGACCAGGGTAGGGGTGTAGATTTCGTGTTGGTTGTACCTCCCAGCTTATGGGGGCCGGGTAAGGTTTGTGTGTGCTATGTTATGTTATGATATGTTATGCCGTGTTACAGTAGATACGAGTAGATCGACAGTAGGATGATAAATCCTCAGGTATGACTCTTACTCCTTCCAGTATAATTAAAAGAAGGTATGATTTACATTATCAGACAGTTAATCCATTCCTTTCTACTTCATTTTCATCAGTTATGTTATTGTTTTCAGATGTTTCTTTCAGTTATTTCTTTACATACTCAGTACCAGCGGTACTGACGCCCGGTGGGGCGCTGCATTACTTGCCTGCAGGTACTCACAGACGAGCAAGCGATACTATGTGATTCCTGTCAGCGATCAAGTATTCAGCTCCTGTTATCCGGAGACTGAATTCCAGAGGTGTATTTCAGTTTCTTGTGTTGTATAGTACGGGTAGGTCGGGGCCCTGTCCCGATCATTTCTATTGTTGTTCCTAGAGGCTTACAGTCGGTGTATGTTTCCCTGTGGTCAGATGAGCCGGTCATGTGAGGCCATGCAGTTGTTTAGCTGTTAGTACTTCTGTTTCTTTCATGTTGGTCGTGTGGGGCCATAGTTTGCCAGTAGTGGTGACCTTGCCGGTCACGTAGCTTTCTAGTACTTCATGATTGAGTTATCGATAACTAGACAGCATGGTGGCCTTGTCGGCCCGTATAGGTTTCCCTGAATTGATATGTTTCTGGTCAGCTGTTAGTACAGGTACAGGAGGCTATAGGCCAATGGGCCGGGGGCTGTGTTTACAGCCGTTATATAGCCCTTTGTTTCCAAAAATATGAGTTAGAGCCAGCCAGGCACCAGATGTGCCCTGGCTTAGCAGTCCAACAGTTCAGGTCCCAGTAGGGCACCAGGTGCCAGTTATACCCCCCAAGGCGGGGTGTGACACCCATGTGGAACACAAACCCTAGTTATCCTTTGATATTGACTTAACATCAGAATTTTGATATCTGTTTTTATTATTGATTTTCTTTAGAATCCATTTACTTTGAAGTAACTACTTCACCAGTTCAATTACCGGCTATAATCTAGTCTCTCTATTCCCTGTGGGTTTGACCCCAACCTCTAGTTGGGTTCTTTATTGACAATGTTAGCTTCTCACTTCAGTAAGAGGTGTGGTTTGAGCGTTATCAAAAAGTGGCACCGTTGCCGGGGAATACGGCTGAAACTAGGTTATTAGCTTGTAATTATCTTTTTGGTAGTTATTTCATTAATTACATTTATTTTTGTGTTTTTGATACCCAAAGGCTATTCTCCAGTGAATGCTAAGCACTCAGAGTAGAGGAGCTCCTCTTATTCCATTAAATCAAGAAATTTAGAGATCACTGCGTAACATGGAAAACCATGAGCAAAGAGAGGCCCTCATAGTTGAAGAAGCTCGACAAGCTGTGCTATAGCATGTAGAGGATGAGAGAGAGGAAGTGGTAAATGTTGGTCGAGAAGGGAGGGGAAACAGAGCTCATAGATTTGCCCCTCAGTACTTTGACGATGATGATGACCCAGATATTGATGAATTTGGGTCAACCAGAGCAATTGTGCCACCACAACTATTCGCTGGGGCCAAATTCGACATTACAAGCACAAATATGAAAGGGGTGTTTAGTGGTCACGTAGTGGATGACACCAACCTGCACCTAATGAACTTTGTAGGCATATGCAAGGCGTACAGGTTGCCCAGAGTAAGCCAGGAAGCAATACGGCTCAGAGTCTTCCCTTTTTCTCTATCTGGGGAGGCTACTTTGTGGTTATCGGAATTGCCCAATGACTTCATAACCAACTGTAGGGAGCTTAAACAGGCATTTTTGGAGAGATTCTTTCCCCCGTCCAGGATGTTACAGCTAAAAGATGAGATCTATAATTTTCGACAGATGAACACTGAGGCACTTCATGAAACTTGGTTAAGATTCAAAAAGAAGTTGACTAAGTGCCCCAACCACAAAATTTCAAATGATAGTTTGTTGGAAATCTTTTACAGGCCTTTGAACAATAGTACCAAGGCTGCAGCAGACACGGTAGCTGGAGGAGCATTGAGGAGTCACATCTGGGAGCAAGTTGCTACCGTTCTTGATAGAGTGACTAACACAAACAAGGCCTGGCATACGAGGGAGGCTGATGTAGTGACAGGAACATATGTTGTTGGTCTGACTACAAACCAATTAAGAAAAGAAGAAGAGCGCGACTAGGAGCTGGCTCACATGCGCACATCATTGTACTTGCTGACAAGGCATATTATGGGAGCTGGAGCCAAGCAGGTGTCACGACCCAAACGTACACCCGGATCGTAGACACGGGACAAGAAGCCCCGAGAGACCCCAAGTCGACCTATGGCATGAGCATACATCTAATTCAATCACATGAGCGAAAAACTTAGCATAAAGATGGTAATCATAACATAACATGAGGGAAAATAGTACAATACTGATACAATACGGCAGAATACAATATTTAGTCTGATAAGCCTCTAAAAATGAAAGGCAGATTGATGGAACAACTCTCCAACTAATCCACCATCCAGAAATTGAAGGACTAACATAGAGTGTGAATATGTAGCCCTCTGAACATGAGGACTCACCCAATACACAGAGAGAAAGTCCGAGTCTATCTACAGGTGAGGATGCACCTGAGAACTCGGACATGTATCATGAGACAATCAGCATAGAAAGTATGTGGTCAGTACGTGGAATGTACTGAGTATGCAAGGTAAGTAAAATGAACATTTAAAATATGTATAAAACTCAAAAGTAATCATAAGAATTTCTTATGACAACATGCTCATAACATAATTATCATAATATAACATAAGGCTCAAGGTTTTCGAAACATTCGTAAGGTAAACAAAACAATAATCATAATAGAAGAGCCTTACTTAACATAACTTGAGCCAACATTCATAATCATAAACATGCATAAATCATGAGGAACAGTGGGAGATTCTTTTAACTGACATACCTCATATGAGCACACATGAAGCCCGACGTGTAACCCTAATCGGGAGGGTGTTCATACCTTGCCAAGGGTAGGAACCATGAAGGGCGTGATCACACATGAAAAAGGCCAATTGGTCCAGGGAAAAACATGAAAGGGTCCCAACATACCTACGCTGGCTCGTAGTTCATTAGATTCGGGGCTTAACATGGGCTCCAAACCTACTCGGTGTTCGATACTACTACCAAAACATATTTAGTGCTCATAATAATACATGCATGAGTTCATGGGCTAGTCAAATCATGATAATCATAAACATGCTTGAACATACGTGAACTAGACATGACTTGAGGTCCGTGGGTCAGCCAAAAACATAATTCATGATTGATAAAATTCATGCATACTTGTAGATCATGCATGTATCTTGAATTCATAAGTTCATAATAGATAACAAAATAAATTCATAATAAATTCATAATTCATGATAGGCTTATCAAAAACACCAATGAATCAATGGATCATAAATCGATTCACCATGGGGCATGCATAATCGAGCTTAATTGTTTAGAAATTCAAAATGAACAATATTATACTCAATTTAAATCTCAAAGATGATAAAAATCAGTAGATTATGATAAGATTTCAAAATTACAAGACCCATAATTAAATCATTTAATTTTACACAAATCAAATACAAAACCCCATGAGTTTTTAATAATTTATAAGTAAAATCATTGATTAGGAGCATGGGTGTGGAAGAATCCACCCATTGAGGACCTTACATACCTGGGATTATCAACTCCTAACCCTCCTTAAAAGCCCAAGAATTAAATTGAAGGAATTTAGGTGAAAAGCTTGAAATCTCCCCTTGAATCCCCTCTCAAAGTTCTTGCATGCATGAATGGGAGTTTAGAATGGGTTATCCTCTTAAAACCCAGATTTTCCCAAGCCAAAACGCCATAGTTTAGGGATTTATATCTTGATAAAGTCAAACATACCCTTAATGAACCTACCATGAAAAGTGGCCGGATGGAACCCACTTGTGGTACCAATGGGTCGTGGGAACCACCAATGACCCGCCATGTCCCTCGTTGAATGGGCTACCAAATGACCTAGTCTCAGATTCAAACAACGGTTTGACAGGACGACCCGTGCCTTCAACCCATGACTCGTTATATTGTTCATTGCTTGCTCATCACAAAAACTAAACCCCCTTACCACTAGCCTCAGCATAACTCGTAGTTCCGTCCAATGAGTCATGGTTTCAATCCATCACCCACACTAGAAATTCTTACCCTCTAACAACGACCACAACCAACAACCCATGGCTTCTCCTAACAGGTCATTGGGTCTCCCGTTGTTTACACTGCAGCCCAGCCTGGCCCTAACCATGACCGCAAAGGACTGCCCGTTGTATACCACAATGGGTCGTCATACCTCTCATTATCTCCACTGCCACCATCATTTCCCCAACCAACGATAGCATACAACGACTCGTGGATTGATACCATGAGTCGTTCTGTGGTATGTTCTGTGATTTTTTTCTGCACGTTTCAAATTCAACTCCCAGGTCTATTCTTAGGCCTTCCAGGGGTATTACAGCAGGTTAATGATATGGGTACACAAGGCAGGAAGCAAGGAGCCGATCACTCTTATTCTAAGGAGGAGACAAACTTTTCGGATAGCTAGGTGGTGGGTTTCCAAACCAATGCCCAAGCGTCTAGACGAAATAATTGGCGCCAAGGTTCTGGAAATCAAGGTCGGAACTAGTGTAGAAACAACTACAATAGAAACGGGTTCATAGATAGGAGTCGAGGTCGTGAGCGTGAAGGTGATTGGAGAAGCAATGATGGCTACCGAATAACCGGCCTGGATTCTATGTGCCTTCCAATACACGAGAAGGGGAGGCTGGTCAAACAAAGTAGGAAAGCATGATTACTGAGATGTTGAAAAAGGTGAGATCCATCGATGATAAGATAAAGGAGATCCGAGGAGATTTGTCAAGTATGGGTCAAAAGGTGGAATCAGATGCAACTGCCATCAAGCAAATGGAACACTAACTTGGGCAACTGTTAGCATCAATGAACCCTAGAAAAAAGGGTACACTACCTAGCAACACTGTCTAATATCTGAAAAATGATACACATTGTATGGCGGTAAAGACTAGGGGTGGTTAAACCACAATTGACCCCCCGTGTCCAGTTGAAGTTGAATGGAAGAAAGAGAGCATAGTGGAGGATGATGACACAAGTGCTAAGAAAGAGACTGGTGAGTTACAAGAGGCCCCGATAGGTGAGAAGGAACCTGCCAAGGATCAAGAGGCAACACAAGTACAAAAAGCTATCCTACGACCAACCCCACCATTCCCCCAAAGGATGAAGAAGAGGGTGGAAAATGGTAAGTTCCAGAAATTCCTTTCAATGCTTAAGCAGTTGTCTGTGAACACACCATGGGTAGAAGCTTTAGAGTAGATGCCAGGATATGAAAAGTTTATGAAGGACCTGGTAACAAAGAAAAGATCTATAAGCTATGAGCCTATTGACAATTTGCATCACTGCAGTGCCATAGCTACAAGGGTCTTAGCACAGAAAAAGGAGGACCTAGGTGCTTTCACTATACCATGCATGATTGGCAATGTTGAGTTCGCAAGGGCATTCTGTGATTTGGGAGCTAGCATTAATTTGATGCCCTTGACTGTATTTAGGAAGTTAGGGTTGGGAACTCCTTCACCGACCAACATGCGGCTACTAATGGCTGACAGAATAGTTAAGAAGATGGTAGGGATCTTGATCGATGTAATTGTCAAGGTAGATAAATTTATATTCCCAGCAGACTTCGTGAATTTGGATTGCGAGGTTGATTATGAGGTCCCCATCATTTTGGGGTGACCATTCCTTGTAGCCGAGAGAGCTCTAGTAGATGTAGAAGCTGACCTGTTGAAGTTCAGGCTAAATCAAGAAGAGGTCACATTCAACTTCTTCACGACAATGAAGCAAACCCAAGGAATTTAGTTTGATCTCAGCACTGGAGGATGAGTATGAATCACTTGAAGAATTCTGAGTAGTCAAGAGATTTGCATTGTGCTGGGACATTAAATCAGGCACTTCTTGGGAGGTAAAACAAGTGGTGAACTGGTGAAGTCTGAGTAACCAGCCTACCTACGTCGTGCCGCGACGTTAAATCAAGCGCTTCTTGGGAGGCAACCCAAGTTAATGAACTAATGTGTGCTCAGTGTGTAGGGAGAATTGAAAATAGGAGGCTGAAACATCAGCTGCTATAGCTCTCACTACGACCTGTAATAAGATCCTATGAGCCATAGCAGCAGTCACGGTGAGGTTCAGAACAAAAAGATCCCAAGGACCAACCTATGATTCATCCTATGGATCGTATCTCAGTGGTATGGGTCGTATGATGTATTCGTAGGTCGTCAGGTAAGTTTCCTTTAAAAAGTTATCCACGAGTCTAGGGGACGAGTCATGGGATCTACCTATGATTCGTGGTATGAGTCGTAATGGGTCAAAATAACCTGATTCGGCCCAGATTCTTTTAATCTGTCCCTACCTATTTAAAACATCAAATTACACCTCTCTCCCACACAAACACCACAAACCCACGAACGAAGTAACCTCCCCCACATCCGTAGCTTCTCATCACTAAGGAATCGAACAAAAATCCTTGCTCCCACTAAGATTGAAAATCCCTAGAAGTTCATTTTCGGTCAATGAAACAACAAACAAGTAAGTATTCCATTTTGAATTTCTTTAATCACTCATGAATAAAAGTGAAAAGGACCGAAACTCGAACTTTGATGAAGTCAAAAATAGGTTCAAAAGGAAATACGATTTCATCGAGTTGAAACTGTGATACTCATGAAAACTTGAATGAATTTTCATTGTTGAGTTGAGTTGAAACTTCGAAAAAAAATTCTTAGAGGTTCTAGGCTATGGTTTATGGCTAAAATACTAAGGGGAGGGTTGAGAATTGTTGAAATAAGTTCGAAATGTGCCTATACCTAGGGGGAAGTCTGAGAACCCTAAAAATTGAAAACAAAGAATCCTTGAAAAAACTGAGAAAATAAAATTTGAAGTGGTATGAGGCACAATACGGATTGTAAAATGCCACTATGAATCGTACTGAGCACTCGTGCCACCAATCTGAACATAGTGGTGTAAAAATATCCTTGCTAAGACTCATGGAATTGACCTATGAGTCATACCATGAGTCATGGAAAAATCCAGAACAACATAAAAGCTGGGCTTCATCAGACGACTCGTAGTACGGATTGTACACTTGTTGTATGAGTCGTACTGAAAACTAAAGAAATTCTGGGACTTTCTACAGGTCGTACCTTTATGGTATGATTCTTACTATTGACCCGTGATGAAATTTAGAACATCTTCTTTCTAACTCTTCTTTTTCAAAAAATGAATTGCTAACTTCTTTCTTTATAGGTACAATGACATACAAACGCAGGGCAGATAAATCAGCAGCCCAAAGGAGATTGAATGATGAACCGACAGACTCGGAGTCTGACAAGGCTGGAGACTCACCTAGTGGTTTGGTTGAGGAATATCAAATAGACACCTCAGACACTAATGGAACCAGAACCACTACGGCGAGAGCAAAGGCCCAAGATGAAACAACCATTGCCACATCCGCTCAAGCTCCCCAGTTTGAAGAGGGAGTTAGAGAGGAACGTCAAAAGTCAGGGAGCGACTCCAATGCTGAGGAAGGGTCAGGAGAGATCAAGAGTGAAGAGGATAGCGGCAGTGATGAGTTGGAGGAAGAGGCTCCTGCTGATGCACAAGAGCAGACCCCACCCAGGGAAAATCACACAATTTGGTGTAGAGTGTCGGGAGCCAAAGAAATCTATAAACAAGGAATCTCTCTCACCGCCAAGAATAAGCCACGGAGGAGTATTCAAGAAGAACCGCAGATTCTCATAAACGCATTGAATGAAGTTTAGGAGATGAAGCAGATTTTTAGCTTTTATAGTTTTAAGTGGATGGCCAAGACTCTGACACAGTACACAGAAAACATAGTTCGGGAGTTCTATGCCAACTACTTGGCCACAATGGAGGTAAAGGCAAAAGAAGGGAAGAAAATAAAAGATCAGCCTCGTCTGGAGAGTGTTATGTTCCGAGGTCGAGAAGTTTATATATCTGAGCGGACCATTGCTCGATTTTTGTACGACCCACAGTTCTTGCCTACCAAGATGATACCAGAATATGATTATAGGGTGGAGGCAATGAAGCAGATCAGATCCTTGAGTGTGTAGGAGCGACAGAGGAAGCTGCAATGGCTAGCTAAGGTGATTGTTTAGAAAAAAGATGAGGCTGAATGGGTTATAGGAGGAAAGAAGGTGACAAAGAATTCACTGAACTTCATTGCAAAAGCCTACTAGACACTAGTGCGCCATCGATTAGCACCCACTGTCAATGACAACACACTGAGTTCTGACAGTGTGGCTTTGGTTGCATGCCTCATGTCTCATTACCCCATTAATATTCCAAGGATCATAGCCGATGAGATATGAGACCGGGCAGTGGCAGTAAGCACTACTATCCCATTTCTGGTATTCAAATTATGCATGGAGGAAGAAGTTCCACAGGCTTACGAGCGGTTGATTGGAGGCCAAAGGATTGCAGACATAGGCCTTATCTGGGATGAGATGAACCCGATAAGCAGATCCAGGATTCCTACAGCTATCCCAGTAGCCTAGCCAGCAGGGGAGGTACAGGTGAATCTCCCCATGATACAGGAGCAAAGCGAGACACCGGCTACAGATACCGGTCATTTAGAGTCGGCTCCTAGCAACTCAGCTACACCACTGCCAGTATGCATGCTCAGACACCAACAAGGTACATCTTGGTACCATAAGACTTTCTCCAAAAGCTAGCTAAGAGATTGACCATTGCAGAGCATAAGATTCAGGTCATGATGGATAATGTCAAACCATGGGTCAAGTCAGAGATAGAAGCAACAGCTTAGGCTCTACATGCACACCTAGATAGTTTTGAGTGTCGTTTCAATGAGAGAACGGCGGAGCAGACCAATACCAGCAGTCTCCGTGCGGAGTTGGGGGCTCTTCGGAGCCAAGTAGTTGAGTTGTCATCACGACAACCAACAGGTTTAGCAGCCCCACTGTTCCGGACCTAGATGTCGAGCTTGATTAGGATATTGATCTGGCAGCATACTGGGAGTCGACTGTAGCTAGTGATAAAGGCAAAAATAGAGCTACAGAAGATGCTAGTGAGGAGAGTTTGAGCAAAAGAAGAAAGAAGGAGAGGAAAGAGAGCAAGCGGGCTAGAGCAGCAAGGATGCAAACTCATGCCACACATATGATAGAGTTGCATGAGAGAGCTAGAGGAGTAGGTAGCTCCAACACACCCCAGCCCGAGCTTGCTCGTGGCCATGACCCTTCGGAGAGCCACATTCAGCCCAGATATTTTCAGAGGTTTTTCAAGAAGCCACGATTGCTGATGGACGGACCACTCCCCCTATTGACACACAATTGAGCGTGCTGGCCACCACAAGTGCCACTATTGCAGCGGAGGTACCACCTCCGCAAGATGACAGGAGCGCCTAGTGCACCACAGCTATGTTCTCTCCCCTATGATCTTCTAGATGATTCTTTGGGGATGATGCTAACTTTTAATAAAGGGGAGGGGTGTACTTGTGATTTTGGGGATTTTTTTCCGTTTGAGGGTTTCTCTTGACGTGTTTCTTTTCCCTCGGACATGCTATCTAGTAGAACCGGCATGTATAGGATTTTTATTTGTAGTTTGTGATTTTTGTTTAATTAGAAAGTAGCTTAGGAGTACTCAGCCGAGAAAATTGCACTAGTTTTGATTTTTGTAAAAAAAGTGACCCTGTTTAAAATTTTTCTGATACAGTAGCTATGTATTTGTGACGACATGCATGATTGTTGTGGATCTTTGGATGTCATTTATTTTGTTAGCATGAGTAGTTTTGTAAGCCATGTATAAACCAGACAAGTGAGGTGAAAATAGTTCATGTACCATGTGTGAGTGAGGTATATTAGTCAGTTCGGTATTGTGGTGTAGATCTAGAACTTGCCTGGTTGGTCTCTGCATAGGCTAAGGATGGTTGGTTAGTATATGATCATAGGACATTATTTGTTTAGCTCACTTTTAGCCTATATTGCTCTACCAAAAGTTGCATGAATCCCTTGATCCCAAGTTTGAGCCTTAATAGACCATGTTTCTTTGATTTACCGATTAACCATACCCATTTTGTTGTAATGAACCTGTTTTGGCCCTAGTCCTTCCTTGGATATTGTGAACCTCAACACAAGAAAAATGCTTAAGTTGAGGATGGCTAGAGTAAGGGTGCATAAAAGGTGGGAATGGAATAAAGGAAAAGAAAAGAAAAGGAAGAAATGGTGGAATATGAGGTGTGGTGAGATGAAAAGAAAAAGATAAAAAAATAATAATAAATAAATATTCTGTAAATGTTGAAAAATAGAGCTCAAAGAAATTTTGAAAAAAGCTGAAAAGAGAAAACTCACCACACCCATGCAAAAGTGAATAAAAAGGGAGAAAAAGGGAAAAAGGGGAATGAAAGAATAAAAGGGTGAATTAGGTGAATGGTGTAGCCAATGTATGTAGTGCCAAGGAAGGAATAGTCACTTATAAAATCTTTCATATTTATCAGGTCCATCCCTGAGCCTACATTACAAGCTATACCAAGTCCTATAGTGATCCTAACTCGACCATCTGATGAACCAAAGCAGAGAAAATAAGGGCAAGCCTATGGTATCTGACACAAAATACTCGTAACATCTTTGAGACATTGAGCGCCTTACTTGTTTTGTCCCATATCATGTTTGACATATCACATCTGAGTGGGGACTTCATTTGTGTGAGGGTACATGGATTATGCTTGCTTTTACTGTTGGTCTGTGTGAAAAACATTGGTGATGACTTGACTACCTGTTGATAGCTAGATGACATGTTTTGATCCATGTTTATGATGTTTGAGGTCGCTTGTAATGCATTAGCTGATGTGGTTCCATGAGAAAGGGTCAATAGAGTTTGTACAGAAAGTGCAGGTTTGTTTGAGTATTGGCTGTAGTATTTTAAGTCTATTTTCTAGTTGAGCATCGTTTTTTGGTTTTTCTTTTCTTTGCCTGAGGACATGCAAAAGTCTTAAGTTGAGGGTGTCGATATGATGTGGGTTTGCAGCACATTTGACGCTCAAAACTTAGAAAATAGCATGGAATTAGGTGTATTTATTTGGATATGAGGTAATTTTTCTTTTTGTTGTAGGATAAACAGGTGTTGGAACTGAAAATTGCAAAAGATAGCTTAAAAAGTGCAAAATGGGCTAAAAGTGCAGACTACAGTACAGATCATAGGAAGGACCTACAAGTCATACTGATGGCTGTGAGAAGTTGTTGAAATTTAAGGTTTAGCAGATGTGACCCACGAGTCCCAGTACGATTAGTAGCAGGACTGTACGAGTCATGAGGAGGAAGTCGTGGTGAAATCCAGAAGAATTGCATTTGAGTCTGACTCCTACTATGAGAAGTAAGTACGACTCGTGAGATGAAGGTACAAGTCGTACCATTTTGGTCGTGATGAACTTTAGAAAAACTTCAAAATCTCTGATTCAAAGTACGGGAGCTTAGTACGATGCGTGAGTCAATTGTATGAGTCTTACCCAGATCCAACACTTAGCCAGAATTTATCCAATTGAGATTATACGAGAGGAAGCTACGTATTGTAGGAGCATGCTACGGATCGTAGGTCGAGTCATGGCATTGGCGACGACAGATATGGAAATTCCTTGTTTTTTTAGAAAAAGGATTCTTGTGTCTACATAAATATATTTTAGGTTTTATTTTTATGGGGACGTCAGTTTTGATATAAAAAAAAAAGAGGAGAAACCTTGAGAAAGTGAGGACTGAGTTGGTCGTAACTTGTGATCAACCTTTTCTTGAATTCTTGTTGTTCTTACTACTTGTTTTCCAAGATTTTGTGGAGTAATTGAAGGAAGTGTTTTTCTCAATCATTATTGTAAGTATCAGTTTTACGTCTTTAATCATAAATGCAATTCACAACCTAGCAACTATGAGAGGCTAAAACCTCCATAGCTAGGGTTGTGGGAACCATGGTAGATTAACAAGCTAGGGTTACAGAAAGGGATCTTAAAACCAATACAAACACTTATATTGTATTCTCTTCATCTTTAACGATTCTTAATTGTGCGTAACGTTAGGAAGTGCCCGAATTCTTTACTTGCTTTGGTCGAAGAGGTAGAGATTAGAAAAAGAGAACTGATATATATGAGCCTCTATGAATACATCAGTACTCAAATGATTGGTATAGGACCCCAAACTATCCTTAACTCAAACATTTGGCAACTACGAAAGAACTGAAGCATATCAACTCAGTTGAAACTCAACTTGGCGACTAAGAATTTGATCTACTAGTCCACCATCACTTGCAGGCATGAATGCAGTGCCCTGACAAGGGAATCAATACAAAGATGTACTGAGTGTGTGAGGCATAAATAGCTACAAGACTCATATTAGAGATCAATAGATATACCATATACCAAAGGAGGAGCAACTCAACTTATGTAAACATATAGAACCTACCTGGCCTCCATAAGAATGGAAAGTATAAGAAAGTACATAACATAACCTACCTGACACCCATAAGCCCGACAAGTCCAAAAAGTGTAAGCAACAATAAGGAACTTATATGATATAGCTCACCTATCACCCCTTGTAGAGCTCTCAACTACCTTAGCTAACACCAGCCAACATCTAACATCTACTACTACCAAATGACAGATAACAGAAGCAACAATCACAATATAATGCCAAACAAATCAAAAGCAAAAATTAGTCAATCAATATCATCAAATAAGAACTGTCAGACCATCTCTTGGCTACGCACACTTAGCAAAGCTCTATCCATCCAGGAGAGACAATCGCAATCCTAGGAAAGCTCAAAAAAGACATATATGATGCAATGGAGGCATTTACCTCCCAATAGGTCAAGCATGTCTCAGAATAACCCTATGGGAGAAAAACTCAACTCCATCATAGGCCAATAGTTCTACCCCTTAGACTCAATCTCTTAGTTGGACCAGCTCTCAGCGTTGGGTATTCAGGAGCTCTAAAGACCTCAAACACACACAATCACAATGTTAACAATCAATAAAAATAATAATACATGCTCAAAAAACCCATATCCATCTCTCAAACCCCATGAATTGATTATCACAACAGAATACTATTCTTTCATGTCTAGCCATCCATCAATGAGTCACTAGCCGAACTAAGGGTTACTATCCTAAGTAGTCTATCCCCAAGATTTAAAAGAAGCCAAAAAGACACTCTACTCACCACTAACAACAAGGGACACATCCAAATAAACCCAAGCATCACCACAACTATCAACGTGCCATTGACACGGCCGGCACGACCATCGATTCAAATATAACAAAAGATCATCGCAGTCATTGACCATAACCACTATAAAACCTTTTTCAATTGTCAATATTATCACCTAATCTTATTCACACAAATAGCCCATAACTTTCTATGAGAACAACATGCCTCATACACGGTCTCTTGACATGAGCCTAATAATTTGCCCTGATTGTGATTCTCCGCACGGAAGCCTGAGCCACCAACCAAACTAGAACCTTATACACATATTTATCATCATATAAACAGTAGCACAAGAGTTAAATAATAATATAACACAAAGCTTCACAAAACAGCTGACATGCACATCAATGCCTATGACAATGTCTACAAAATTTATGTCGATAAAAGAAGAGACAAGCCTATTATACCGTAGCTTCAAGATGAGACCTAGCCTTAAACACCATCTACCTACTACTTAAAGGAAGTCCAAGATGCTTTCCAAGAACACAACCAACAAACTCAATGAAGAAATAAGGCAAATAGAACTTATCTGACAAGATTCATATGAATTTGAAGGTAGAAAATACGAGACAAAAACCTAATAGCGGTAAAAAATGTACAACTAGCCTCAACAACTAATGAAAACCAAATAAAGAAGTCTTACCAAAATTTTTACCATGAAACAACCACCAAAAGCACGAAAAAGATACCAAAACATAAGCTACATGCGATTTTCAATTTTTCGACCTTTGATTCCACCTTGAATTATGTTTTCTATCTCCCAAATCATCAAAAACTAGTTGGAATAAGTCTAGAAAGGGTTTTTACAGCTGGACATTTCCAAAAATGTGAAAAGTATATGAAATTAACCAACCAAATGGACTTATATAGTCTTTTTTTAGTCCAAATTTGGGCTTCAACCCTTGTTATTAAATGATCAAATAGACCCATCAAACCAAAACATTCCAAATTATAATTTGTTTCCCCTATCCCAATAACATATAAAGACTAGTTATGCCCCTTATCTAAAATAGGAAATAGTTACTTTTTCCCACTGCCCAATTAAGACATCAATCTTTTCACTTCACGTCATCTTCTTATCTTCTTCATTAGTACCACCGTCCCTTACTAGACCCTCCATCTCCTTTGGTTCTCCTCTTCATGGTTCCACTATGCTAATCTTACTCAATCTAAAGCTTGTGCGCCTCCTATTATGGGTGATAAATCAACCACCACTCCTAGGTCAAGATTGTTTTTGCAGTTCAAAGAAGTATTATCCTGACCTTGTTCTACCTTATCCTTCCTCTATAATGGTTGTTCCTTTGTAGGTGAATCTCCAGGTAACCCAATGCGTAGATAATCATAGTTGATCCAAGTGAAGCATATCCACGGATGTAGTGATGGAGAAAAAAGAGTTGCTCCTTCTCTACCTTCGTAATTCTTTAATTTTAATCTCCCATATAATATCTGCTTTTATTGTTCTCTTCCTTTTTATTGCTTCCATTAGGTAGCAGTCCCACTCTCCAAATTTGTGTATAAACTTAGTAGGCTTTTGTGTTTCAACTCTGTGCTCTATTTGGACTATGTGTTGAATTAATCTTCCTTGTTTGTATCCGTAAATGTGGAATTTGTGCTTTATCTATGTCTAGTACTTTCTTGAATTCTGTTGGTAACTGATGATAGCTCTCATATACTGTTCTGCCATTTGATATGTATGCACTGTTAACCAGGTTGTCTGCTAACTGATTAGCTTCTCTAAAGACATGATGAACTTTGATTCTAATATTTGTAATTATGTAGAAAATCTCATTCATTATCTCAGCTAATTCCCATGGGACCCTCCACTCCTTTCTTAACATTTTTTAGAGACTTAGTAAGTCAATCTCCAGAATAATGTTATGATGAAGAGTTATACAGTGTTGTAGGGCCTTCCTTATTGCTAGAGCCTCTACCTCCATATTAGTGGTGTTTCGAATCCTTTAAGCCTCTGCATACACCAAATCTCCATTTGTATCCCTCAGACAGAATTCATAAGCACTTTCCCCAGGATTGCCCTTACTAGCTCCATCAGTGTTGCATTTTAGCCAGCCCATATTTGGAAGCTCCCATTTCATCATCATCTGTAATCTTGATCTATACTCCTGCAAATAGCAAACTACCTCTTCCCATTGGTAAGGAACATTCATCCATGGATACTTGAGCTTAACCAACTGATGAATCAATTGTTGGCATAGCTTCAGTAACCTATGAAAGTTTCATCCCTCCGATGTCTTCTAGCATTCCTTCTCTTCCATATTTCCTATAGAATAATTGCTAGGACAGCTTTAAAAACCTCCTTTAGCTTTTCAGTGCCTGGGCTATTCCACAACTCCACTATAAGTTGTTGAAGGTGCATTCCTCAAATGTTTAGACCTGAACAATTAGCAAGCTTCTTCCATAACTTTTGAGCTATAGGAGTTGTTAGGAAAAGATGTTGCATTGTCTCCTACTCATAGCTCTTGCAACAATAGCATATTAATGTAATCTTGTAATGCTCTGGAAACTCAAAATCTAATTCCAGCACTTAAATTAGGAAACCTAAAAAAGTTGCAGAAAAGCTATAGGATGACTCACCTAATGGATCGTTAAGTGACCTAACGACTCGTTAAGTGACCCGTGAGAAGGAGGTTTGAGAATTTTAAGAAGGGAGACAGTGTACTCAACGAGGGACTTCACGAATCGTGGTCATCGACCACGACCCATTGAGTCACTTGGTAAGGCCTGGGTTGAGAATTTTATTAGTGAAGCAGTGCACTTAACGGGGGGTGACCACGAGTCGTGGTCACCTATAACAACTCGTTGTGTCCCCCGTTATCAGCCCTAGTCAGTTATTAGGCAGTGCACCTAACGAGTGTCACCATGAGTCATCATCAGTGGCAATGACTCGTTAGGTCCCTCGTGGAAACATACAAGGTAATCCGGGCAGTGCACTCAACAGGTGTGACCACGAGTCATGGTCAGCCACCACGACTCGTTAGGGTAACCTGGCAGCTTTTCCCAGCGTTTCTCTAAAGTTATTTAGTAATTTCCTATTCTTCTAAGTTTTAAAACTACATCGTTTTGGACCTAAATTCATACTTATTATAGGGTTTGGATGGTTCCTCCCCTCATTCTCACGTTTACTCATAGAAACTTGTCGGAAGTTATCTCAAGAAGCTCTCTAGCAGGCTTAGGGCTCTTCCTTCATAGCAGCAGTTTAGGTCTTCTTCTTCAGGGAACTTTTAGTCAGGTATGTGGGAATTCAACAAGGAAATTGTCCTTCCCTAGTATCCCCCAATATCCTCCTATAATTTCCCAATTAGTTTAGCCCTGAGATTTTCGAATATGAAGAGATTTTCATGTTGGTTTTCATTAATTTCAATTGGTTTATTATCCATGTTTATTATTCATATGATCTCTATCAGTTCATAAGTAATTGTTGTTATTCTGGCCCAGATGATTTACAGCCCTAAATTTTCGAGTAAAGATTATTGCATATTAAATTCTTTCTATTTTGCGAAGTATTTTTTGGGATGATTTTCCTAGTAATTCTTATTATATATCTATGTGAGCAATTATTCCATTGAGGAGAATGATTTTACCCTTGTTGGATGACATCCCTTTAAAATCTTGAAATTTCGCCAGATTAAGCAACTCTTGTGTTGTTGGAATGACTTGTGTTCTCTATTAGCTGCTTAGTAGTTTAGTTCAGTTAGAACGTTGAACCTCTTCAGAACTATAGAAAGTGTCAACTGATCAGTTTGACTTCACTCTTTTCCTGAGGTGTCAGCGGTGCCTCCTTGTTATCAGAACCAGACTCAAAATCTAGTTATTGGTCCATAAGGCGGTCATGACATTCTATATATATATATATATATATATACATAACCAGCCCTAGGACCCCAGTTCAGTTTATAGTTTGTTCTTAGACGATTACGACGCTTCCAGATAAATGGCTCTGACCAATCTGGAATGCAGTTTTAGAATCTAGTTTGATAAGACTCTTAGGGTACTTTTAGTTATATGTCCCTGACTAGTCTTGGACCCCAGTTTCAAGCTATCATTCTAGCAACTCAGTATAGGTTTCCAGTGGAAGTAGGACTTAGCACCAAGCGGGTCGGGGTTCCAGCGCACCCAGGTTCCCAAAACTACGTTGCCTGCGTTGGTTACAGTATTACTTAGCCTGATTGGCCCCAGACTTTTATGATCACCCAGTTCATGCCTTTATACCCTGGCAAGGTATATTGGGTCCTACTGGTGGGGTGTCTACATCAGACTCCATAGCAAGCTCACGTGGTTATATGTCGGTTATAGACTCTCCCACTAGTCAGTCTAATCCAGTTCAGAATAAGCAGTTCAGTATAGTTCCAGTTCTATCAGTTTTACTTAGCTAAGTATAGTATCGAAGACTCAAAATCTTCAGACATAGGGCACGTCTTTGACCACTAGACAGGGTCATCTTTACCATTTCAGTATATACCAGTAGATCAGATCAGTTTGCTTGTTGGTCATTACTTGTCATTTCAGTTTAGACTTTGTATTTTCAGTTATGTTTCCTCCCACTTACTCAGTATATTCAAAGTGTTGAAGCATACTTTTATGCTGTATCATTTTATGATACTGCAGGTTCCCAGATTCAGCAACGTTAGCCGCCACGATTCAAATCCTTCTCACCACAGTTGAAGTGTGAGTCCTCATCATTCGAAGGCCTTATATTTATTTTCTTACAGTCAGATTTCTATTTTACTTTTAGACTTAGAGTTAGCTGGGGGGGCTTGTCCCAGTAAGTCATTAGTTAGAAGGCTTTCAGACTACAGATGTTCAGTTTTCATGTTTTTAAGTTTTATCTTAAATTTCATAAAAATTCTTTTATGTTATGCTTCAAAATTTCCGTTGTGCATGTTTTACTTAGATTACCAGTGCATGATAGACTAGGGGTCGACTTGGAGTCACTTGTGACTTCAAGTACCATGTTACATCCAGGGTGTAGTCTCGGGGTGTGACAAACTTGGTATCAGAGAACTAGGTTTAGAGTATCCTCGGAATGTCTGAAAGTTGCATCGAGTAGAGTCCTTTTCATGGGTGTGAAGCACACCACACTTATGACAAGGAGGCTACCAGATATTATTAGGAAAACTCTCTTTTGTTCATACTCTTTATTGTTCATTAAAGTTCAATTCCAGAAATGCTCTTCTCACTCATGCTCTATTCTGTTTCAGTGAACCATGCCTCCTAGACATGGTAATGAAAGAAGGGTCGGTAATGCCAATAGACTTGCCCCACCAGCCCTTCAAGATGATTGGTATCTACCGCTGAATTAAGGGCGGCCATTCAACTGCTGGCCCAAACAGTCACCAACCAGTGAACCAGCAGGTGGTGCCGATGAACACCATCGGGTCTGCAGCAGCTGTGAGGGTGTGGGAATTTACCCCGATGAACCCTCCGTCCTTTCAGGGATCCAAAGTAGGGGAGGATCCCCAGGAGTTCATGGATGAGATCAGGAAGATCACCTGCATTGTGGGTGTTAGCTCTTCTGAAAGTGCTGACCTGGCTGCCTACCAGTTAAAAGGGGTAGCTCAGGTCTGGCATGACCAGTGGAAAGAGGGGTGGCCAGCAAGAGCAGGATCAGTGGAGTGGGAAGAATTCCACAGAGCTTTCTTGGACAGGTTTTTCCCTCGGGAGCTGAGGGAGGCAAAGATGGCGGAGTTTATGAATTTGCGACAGGGCAACAGAACTGTGGAGGAGTATGCTCTAGAGTTTACTAGGCTATCTAAGTACTCTCTGGAGATGGTAGCTGAGCCAAGGGCCCGCATGCTGAAATTTGGAAATGGAGTGTCAAACCTATCCTCAAGGAGTGCAGAACAGCGATGCTAATCAAGGATATGGACCTCTCTAGCTTGATTGTTTATGCCCAGCAAGTTGAGGCCGAAAAGCTAAAGGATATATAGTGTAAGAACAAACAGGCAAGGACTATTCAAATAGATTTTAGCCATTAGAGGTCTAGCACAGCAGCAGAAACAACAGCAGAGAGCAACAGCACGCAGTTCAGCCAGCGTCCCAACCTTTTGATACCGCCAGGATCGAAAGGGTGGGTCATCTGGCACTCAATCTCAGACTCACAGTACTGGGAATAGGTATCCATCTTGCCCCAAGTATGGTAGGAATCACTCAGGAGAATGCCTTCAGGGACAAGAAGGTTGTTTTGGGTGTGGAGAGCTTCGACATAGGCTTAGGGAGTACTCGTCAGCAGGGTGAGGGAGATCACAATCTACCACCTCATCAGCTCCAGCAGGTCGACTAGCTCAGCAGGCCAACACATCAGGTATAGATGGCGGTTAGGACCAAAATTGTTTCTATGATCTGTCTTCCCATCAGGATTAGGAAAGCTCACCTGACATAGTTACGAGTATGTCACGTCTCTTCCATCTAGACGTGTATTCCCTCTTATAACCAGGAGCCACTCTTTCATTCATGAATCCCTATATAGCAGTCCAATTCAACATCAGTCCAGAGGTCCTCTTCGAACCATTGTCAGTCTCCACCCTAGTTGGTGAGTAAGTTAGAGCCAGTCGGGTGTATAGAATCTACCTAGTGTCAGTCCTGAATAAAGTTATTCCAGCTGATCTACTAGAGTTAGACATGTTCCACTTTTACCTTATTCTAGTTATGGATTGGTTACACTCCTGCTATGCCTTAGTCGATTGCAGAACTAGAGTTGTCAAGTTTCAGTTTCCCAACGAGCCAGTGTTATAATGGATAGGCAGCAGTTTAGCGCCTAAGGGTAGGTTTATTTCCTACCTTAAGTACCAAAAACTCATATCTAAGGGATGTATATATCATTTAGTACGGGTAAAGGATTCCAACTCTAAGACCCTGGCTATCTAGTCAGTCCCTGTGGTTAGTGAGTTCCCAAATATTTTCCTAAGGATCTTCCTGGGGTTCCCCCTGAATGGGAAATAGATTTCGGGATAGAACTCCTACAGACACTCAGTCCATCTCCGTCCCTTTTTACAGAATGCCTCCAGCTGAGCTTAAGGAGTTGAAGGAGTAGTTAAAGGATCTTCTTGACAAGGGTTTTATCAGACCCAGCATCTTTCCCTGGGGTGCTCCAGTGCTATTCGTGCGTAAGAAAGACGGTATCCTCAGAATGTGCATAGATTACCGTCAACTGAAAAGGGTCACAGTTAAGAACAAGTACCCTCTACCCAGAATTGATGATCTGTTTGACCAACTTTAGGGTGCCAGTTGTTTCTCCAAGATCGATCTCAGGCCAGGGTACCGTCAGCTAAGGTTCAGGGAGTATGACATACCGAAATGCTCTCGGTATGGTCACTATGAGTTTCCGATGATTTCCTTCGAGTTAACAAACACCCCAGCAGCCCTTATGGATTTAATGAACAGAGTCTTCAAGCAGTACCTGGAAATGTTCATCATTGTATTTATCAAAGACATTCTGCTGTACTCCAAAAATAAGGAAGAGCATGCCAATCACCTAAGATTAGTATTACAGACACTCAGGAACTGCCAGTTGTTCGCCAAGTTTAGCAAGTGCGAATTCTGGTTAAAGTCCGTGACTTTCTTAGGTCATGTGGTCGCGGGTGAAGGAATACAAGTAGACCCTCATAAGATTGCAGCAGCGAAGGATTGTCCTAGACCTACCCCTCCTACTAAAATCAGGAGTTTCCTGGGCTTAGCCGGTTATTACCGACGGTTTGTGGAAGGCTTCTCCTCTGTAGCATCTCCTCTGACTAAGTTAACTCAGAAAAAGGTGAAATTTCAGTGGCGGATGAGTGTGAGAAGAGTTTGCAGGAGTTGAAGACTCGACTCACTACCGCTCCAGTTTTGAGCCTCCCAGAGGGAACAGATGGATTGGTTGTTTATTGTGATTCTTCTTGAGTTGGACTCGGATGAGTTCTCATGCAGCGGGGCAAAGTGATAGCCTACGCCTCCAGACAACTCAAGGTTCATGAGAAGAACTATCCAACTCATGACTTGGAGTTGGCAGTGGTGGTGTTTGCACTAAAAATATGGAGGTATTACTTAAGTGGAGCTCACGTAGATGTATTCAAATATCATAAGAGTCTTCAGTACGTGCTGAGTTAGAAGGATCTAAATCTGCGTCAAAGAAGGTGGTTGGAGTTGCTAAAGGACTATGACATGAGTGTGTTGTATCACCCGGGCAAAGCCACTGTGGTGGCTGAGTTGCTAAAGGACTATCACATGAGTGTGCTGTGTCACCCGGGCAAAGCCAATGTGGTGGCTGACGCCCTAAGCAGACGGTCTATGAGGAGTGTGGCTCATATTGAAGCGGGCAGAAAGGAGTTAGCGAGGGATGTTCCCAGACTAGCCTATTAGGGGTGCAACTAGGGGATTCAGCCTAAGGTGGTGTGGTAATGCAAAGTGGATCAGACTCATCTTTGGTAGTTGAAGTTAAGTCTAGACAGGAAGAAGATCTAGTTCTACTTAAACTTAAAGAAGTTGTTCTCAGGAAGGAGGTTGTGGCGTTCTCAAAAGGGGAAGATGGTATGCTCCGTTATCAGGGAAGATTCTGTGTACCGAATGTTGCTAAGTTGAGATAGCAGATACTGGCTGAGGCACACAACTTGAGATACTCCATTAACCCTGGTGCTACTAAAATGTACCGCGATTTGCGGGATATTTACTGGTGGAACGGTATGAAAAGGGACATTGCTGAATTCATAGCTAAGTGCCTGAACTGCCAGCAAGTCAAGGTGGAGCATCAAAGACCAGGAGGCATGACCCAAGATATTAGTATACCCACATGGAAGTGGGAAAAAGTGAATATGGATTTCATCACGGGTCTACTACGGACTCGTCGACAGCACGACTCAATCTGGGTAGTAGTAGATCGGATGACTAAATCAGCTCACTTCATCCCAGTTAATACCACAGACTCAGCTGAGGACTATGCCAAACTTTACATCTGAGAGTTAGTCAGACTCCAGGGGCGCCCTTGGCTATCATTTCAGATAGGGGAACACAGTTCACCTCACACTTCTGGAAGACCTTTCAGAAGGGACTGGGCACTCAGGTCAAACTCAGCACCGCTTTTCACCCATAGACCGATGGGAAAGTTGAGCGTACCATTCAGACCCTAGAAGATATTCTAAGAGCATGCACGATTGATTTTAAGGGTAATTGGGATGACCATTTGCCTCTTGTCGAGTTTGCGTACAATAACAGTTACCATTCTACATTTAGATTGCCCCATTTGAAGCATTATATGGAAGAAGGTGTATATTGCCTATAGGGTGGTTTTAGGTTGGTGAAGCTACATTGATAGGGCCAGACTCAGTTCATGAGGCAATGTAGAAAGTTCAGATCATCTGAGAAAGGTTGAAAACAGCCTAGAGCAGATATGATGGCCAAATACTCGCACTTGTTCTCTATCGACTCTGTTGTAGCTTGAAATGTTAGTTTTTCCTTAGGACCTGATCTAGTTGTTGAATTCAATTCATGTGTATAAGTTTCTTTTGCAACTTTGGATGTATGTATGAAAAGTAAATTCAGTTCAGTTATATATTTTGAAACAGAGGTAGTCATTCCTACAATGTTGGAGTTAATGAGCAATATTTGGAAATTTTGATTGTTATTCTCTGCTTTCCTGTGTGTTTTCTAACATTCGAGGATGAATGTTTGCAAGGGGGAGAGATTGTAATGCTTCGGAAACTCAAAATCTAATTCTGGGACTTAAATCAAGAAATCTAGAAAAGCTACAAAACAACTCACCTAACGAGTCGTTAAGTGACCTAACGACTCAATAGGTGAATCATGAGAAGGAGGTTTGAGAATTTTAAAAAGGGAGACAGTGTACCCAGCGAGGGACTTCACGAGTCGTGGTCACTGACCACGACCCGTTGAGTCACTCATCGTCGGGCCTGGGTTGAGAATTTTATTAGTGAAGTTGTGTACTTGAGTATGGTGACCACGAGTCATGGTCACCTGTAACGACTCATTGTGTCCCCCATTATTAGCCCTAGTTAGTTGTTGGGCAGTGCACCTAACGAGTGTCACCACGAGTCGTCGTCAGTGGCAATGACTCGTTAGGTGACTCTCTGCAAGCCTGGTATAGAACTTCAGAAGTGAGGCAGTGAGGTCCACGAATGGTGACCATGAGTCTTGGTCAGTGACCACGACTCATTAGGTCCCTTATGGCAACCTACAAGGGAATCCGGGCAGTGTACTCAAACGGGTGTGACCACGAGTCGTGGTCAGCTACCACGACTCATTAGGTCACCTATTAGCGTCACCTGGCAATTTTTCCTAATGTTTTTTTAAGGAATATTTAGTAATTTCCTATTCTCTTAAGTTTTAAAACTACGTCATTTTGGACCTAAATTCAGACTTATTAGACGGTTTGGACGGTTCCTCCCCTCATTCTCACATTTACTCTCAGAAACTTATCAGAAGTTCTCTCACGAAGCTCTCTAGCAGGCTTAGGGCTCTTCCTTCATCACAACAATTCAGGTCTTCTTCTTCAGGAAACTTTTAGTTAGGTATGTGGGAATTCGACAAGGGAATTGTCCTTCCCTTGTGTCCCCCAATATCCTCCCATAATTTCCCTGTCAGTTTAGCCCTGAGATTTTTGAATATGAAGAGATTTTCATGTTTGTTTTCGTTAATTTCAATTGGGTTATTATCCATGTTTATTATTCATATGATCTCCATCAATTCATAAGTAAATTGTTGTTGTTCTGGCAAAGATGATATACAACCCTAAAGTTTCGAGTAAAGATTATTGTGTATTAAATTCCGTCTATTTTGCAAAGTATGTTTTGGGTTGAGTTTCCTATTAATTCTTATTATATATCTATGTGAGTAATTATTCTATTGAGGAGAATGATTTTACCCTTGTAGGATCAGATCCCTTTAAATTCTTGAAATTTTGCCAGATTATGCAATTTCAGTGTTGTTGGTATGAGTTGTGTTCTCTATTAGCATCTTAGTATTTTAGTTTAGTTAGAATATAGAATCTCTTCAGAACTACAAAAAGTGTCAAAGAATCAGTTTGACTTCAGTCTTTTCCCGAGGTGTCAGTGGTGCCTCCTAGTTATCAGAACCAGACTCAGAATCTAGCTATTGGTCCATTAGGCAGCCATGATATTCTAGACATATATATATATATAGCTCTGACCATCCCCAGGACCCTATTTCAGTTTACAGTTTGTTCTTAGATGGTTACGATGCTTCCAGATAAGCGTCTCGAACCAGTCTAGAACGCAGTTTCAGAATCTGGTCCGATAAGACTCTCAAGGTGCTTTTAATTATATGTCCCTGACTAGTCTTGGATCCCAGTTTCTAGCTATCAGCCTAGCAGCTCAGTAAAGCTTTCCTGTGGGAGTAGGACTTAGCATCGAGCTGGACGGGGTTCCAGCGCACCCAGGTTCCCAAAACTACGTTACCAGCATAGGTTACAGTATTACTTGGCCTAATTGGCCCAGACTTTTATGATCACCCAATTCATTCCTTTATACCCTGGCAGGTATATTGGTTCCTATCAGTGGGGTGTATACATCGGACTCCACGTCTAGCTCACGTGGTTATATGTCGGTTATAGAGACTCCCACTAGTCAGTCCTGTCCAGTTCAGAATAAGAAGTTCAGTTCAAATCCAGTTCTATCAATTTTACTCAGCTCAGTACAATATCACAGACTCAGAATATTTACACTTAGGGCATGTATTTGACCACCAGACAGGATCATCTTGACCATTCCAGTATATATCAGTAAATCAGATCAGTGTTCTTGTTGGTCATTACATGTCATTTTCAGTTTACACTTTGTATTTTCAGTTATGTTTCCTCCTACTTACTTAGTACATTAAAAATGTTGACGCATACTTTTATGTTGTATCGTTTCATGATACAGCTGCAGGTTCCCAGATTCAACAGTGTTAGCCGCCACGATTCAGATCCTTCTCTGCCGCAGTTGAACTGTGTGTCCTCATCGTTCGAGGGCCTTATATTTATTTTCTTACAGTCAGATTTTAGTTTTACTTTAGACTTAGAGTTAGCTAGGGGGCTTGTCCTAGTAACTCATCAATTAGAAGGTTTTTAGACTACAGATGTTCAGTTTTCATGTTTTTAAGTTTTATCTTAAATTTCATAAAATTTCTTTTATGTTATGCTTCAAAATTTACGATGTGCAGTCTTACTCAGATTACCAGTGTATGATATACTAGGGGTCGACTTAGGGTCACTCGTGACTTCAAGTACCATGTTACGTCCAGGGTGTAGTCTCGGGGCGTGAAAATCTAGATCTGTATTCTCCTTTGGTTAACATCAATTGCTACTCTCCTTTTCCATAGCCTCCACAAAGAAAACATATTTTAAAGGGGAGCCCTTTGACCCAGATATTCTTCACCCAGTCAATTTCCTCCTTTTTTTCTTCTCATGTTTTGATATGCTGACTTAACTGTGAATGTCCCTGTTTTGTTTCCCGTAGTTCACACCTTATCACTCTCACTACTGGCCTTATATTACCCGCAATATGATTGTTCATATCCTTCGAAATCTTCCCCCTCAGCTTCTCAACATTCCCGGATCCATCCCTTATGAACTCCTTAACCTCTACCTCCTCTCCATCTAATCTGTCTCCTTTATATAGTATAGAGCGCCCATCTTTGTCGAGTTATCAAACCAGAAGCTGGCCTTACCAGTATTAATCTGCCACCATATGTGATGTTCTATTTCCTCACAAATCCGGATCATTATCCTCCATATGTGAGATGTCCCTCTTCCATTAGTCAAAATAGGATGTCCCTTCTTGCAATATTTGTTCCACATAAATGAAATCAATAAAGATGAAGTGTAGGTTCTTAAATTCTATCACATCTTATCCATCAGAGCCTTTGACACATCATGAAGGGATTTAAATCCTATCTCTCCTTCCTTCCTTGGATAGCGCATGTTCTCCCAAGCCACCTAATGTTTCCTATTGACCCCTCCAATACTACTCCAAAAGAATTTCTCTAGCATTTTATGAACTGTTCAATAACACCTTTTGGTGGGTTCATAATTGATAACAAATACACATGTGAGATTAGAATGTACCTCCCTCCAATTGATAATAGTTTGTTTTTCCATAACATGATTCTCCTTGTTATCTTCCTGATTAGCTCCTCAAAATATGACTTCTTCTCCCTTTCATAATAAACTAGACATACCAAATAAATTAGTGGGAAGGATCCTTGATTTATTCCATCCCATCTTCTTAGCTCGGCTCCTAAGGTAGGTGGAGTTTTATTATGTAAATAAAAAAGCATTTTTTTCCTATTAATCATCTGTCCAGAGATCTTTTCACAGTCTACCAAAACCTTAACCATTTTCTTTCCTATTAATCTCTAGAACTAAATAGAGGATAGTGTCATCAGCATATGATAAATTATTAATCTCTAGATTCCATTTAGGCATCCCATATCCTTTAAAATCTTGATCCTCATGTAGCTTAGTCAGTCCCCTTGCCAATACTTCAGCCGCAATAATTAATAAAGTTAGAGAAACAAGATCATCTTGTTTCAGTCCTCTGGTAGATTTGAAGAAACCATTGGCCTTTCCATTAATAAGTATTGAGTACCAAGTATTGGAGAACAACCTCCATACATATAGATTATCATCTAAGAAAAGCCAAAGCTCCTCAACACCTTGGTCAGGAACACCCAAGAGACTCTATCATAGGCCTTAGCCAGATCCAGCTTAACCACCACATTTTGCCATCTTTTTCTTAGGTTGATGTCCCCAATGATCTCCTGAGCTGGAAAAACATTTTCTATAATACTTCTTCCCTTCATAAACCCTGTCTAATTCTTAGATATTATCATAGGTAGGAGCCCAGCTAGTCTATTATGTAATACTCTGGAGATTACCTTATTAAGAAATGTGCTAAGGTTGATAGGTCTAAAATCTGAGAACCTTTCTACTCAATCGTTCTTTGGGATTAGGATAAGGTCAGTATGAGCAATAAACCTTGGGATGTCCTATCCACGAAAGAAACCTTTCACCATATCACACACATCTATTCCAATGATATCCCAGAAAGCATGAAAGAAGCTTCTAGAGAATCCATTTGGACTACTTGCATTATATCCATTCAATTCAAAAACCACCTTCTTAACTTCTTCCTCATTAGGCATCTTTTTCATCTCCTCATTTTTATCCTGAGAAATTATCCTTGGAATGTTGTCCAGTATCCCTATTATGCCCCTCCTCTTGAAACTAATTTTCAAAAAATGACACAACCATTCTCCCTATTTTCTCCTAATCTGATACAGTGATTCCTTGGGTATCTTATATTTCACCTATGAACAACTTCCTCCTTCTACCCTTGACATAAGAATGAAAGAATTTTGTGTTATTGTCCCCATCCTTGAACCACTTCATCCCAGCTTTCTGCTAGCAGTACTCCTCCTCAATACCCCTATACCTTTTTAATTCTGCTTCAGCTTTATTTAGTAGCATCCTATTCTCCTGTATGGGCATAATTTCCTGTTGTATCTCCTTAATCCTTATTGTATCCTCTAATGTCGCAATTTGTTGGAAGATATCCCCAAAGGATTGTTTACTCCAAATAGCAAGTTCTTTCTTTACTCTATTGATCTTTTCCTTAAACATTATGAAAGGGTTACCCATAAAATCTACTTTCCAGTTATCGTCTACTAGCTTCTTGAACTAAGCATTCTTAGTCCAGAAGTTAAGAAATTTTAAAAGGCGTGATTGTTGGTTCCTTCTTAGTGTTGCAGATCACATGCAATGGGGCATGGTCTGAACCCTGTCTAATCAAATGATGTACTTCACTTGATGGCAACATCTTGAAAAACTCTTGGTTTCTCAGTACTCTATCCAACCTTTTTAATAAGCATTCCTCTTTTATCCTTTCATTCAACCATGTAAATCTTCTTTCCACAGCTCTAAACTCCTTTAGCCTACAATTATTAATACACTAAGCAACATCTATTGCTTCACTCCGGGTGAAGGCTAGCCCTCCTTGCTTGTCTTCTTCATTCAATATGACATTGAAGTCACCTCCTAAAACATATGGATCACTATTATTCTCAGTCACTGCTTCTGCATTCTCCTAAAGTTCTAACCTTTCCAGGGCTCTATATCTAGCATACACAACAGTAATCTTGGATATTTTATTGGAAGCTTTAAAATTCATAGTAATCTGCTGATGACTGTTTAAATCAACTTGATCCTCCCACTCCTCTTTCTAGAATATCCAAATTTATGAAGAACAGTTGGCCATCCCATGCTGCATGCCTAATCTTCTTTCAAATTATTCTATCTCCCCCAGCTCCTGAAAAGGTGACATTAGGGAAATAAATGCATAATGATGTATTATGTTGAGTTCAGTCACCCTCTCAAATAAGTTTTGAGTGTTAACAGATCTGATATTCCAAAATAGAATTTTGTCTATCATGATCATTACTGAATGATCTCTCCTTACTACTCCTTGTTTGGACATGTAGTGGCACAGTGGGGTGTGCTCTATTTCTCTTAACTCCATATTTCATGTCTGCTATTTGTCAGGGAGATAAGTTCCCTATCCTTCCTATATTATTGATGTTTCTACAAATCCTGATCTTGTTGTTGTTGTTGTATTATTGACAGTGTCTGATCTCCTATTGTGTCCCCCTCTATCTGAATATTTGTAGTTGTTCTAATGGGGGCTAGGTACTGCTTTGAGTTTTCGTGCACCCTATTTTCCTGTGCTCTGTCATTTGAATTCTTTCATACTACCATTGTTGTTGAAACCTCCTCATTTTTGTTAATTTCCCTCTCCTTATGTACTACTGGTTCCCGGTTCCTCCTTTTTCTTATCATCCTCTAAGTTGCATTTATCCTTTCTATCTGCCATATTTGTGCTCTCTCCTTGTTGTTCTTATTCTTTGAGTGCTTCAAATTGGTTAGCACTCATTATGTCCTTCTGCTTCTATTGAGGCTTTTGTGCCCATTTCTTTTCCTTTTCATGCCTCACCCCTTCTTAATGAACTCCTGTTCCATGCCTGCTCTTATGTTTAGGCACCTGGAATTCATGATCTGCCCTCTATTTTCCTTCCTCCTGTTCTGCGTTCTGTCTATCATTTCTCGTTCAGATTGACTTCTCCTCTTTACCCATCTTCTGTATGGCCTCCTCCTCCTTGGGATATAATTCAGGATGTAGAATATAGCACTCTTGCTCATTGTATCCTTGAATTCAGTAGTTTTTGCAGTATTTTTGGACATAACCATATTTTATCCTAATCTACCTCTCTATCATTATTTCCATTTTGTTGTCTCATCCCTATGTTTATTCTCTTAGGGAATTCCCCTAGCAGATCCACCTTACTCTAGCACAACTAGGCCTTGTCTAGTTCTTGGTCTCCATGTTCACTTGTAGTGGTTTACCTACAGCAGTTGCCAATGAAAATATAGCCTTCTTCACAAAAAATTGGGTAGCAGTGATGGAAAAGATATCCAAGAAATTGTTATTGTCATCTCCTCCTCCGGATCAAAAAGAGGATCCCACTTCAATGTTCTCATTGTGTACATCCATTGTCTATATACCAAGTAGTAAGCAGGCTTTGATAACAGACTGATATAATCCTCCATATTGGAGGTCCTAATCAGGATATTTTTGTTGTTCAAAACTCCTATATTGTACTCCCCTTTCAACTGACATTGCTTAAGGATCATTTTTCATAATTCATGAATGTCTGGCCATCCATAATAGAATTTTACAATAGCTGCATATTTGAAGTTTTCTTTGTATATCATTTAATTTACTTCCTCTTCCTCCCATATCACCCTAGGCTCTCCGTGCAGGTAAGTGACTGATTTAATAGGAATGGGCTTTATTTGGATTGTGTGGGACACAAAGTGGCTACATAGTTTAAAGGGACATTGAGATCCTCTACGGGGGGAGGCTATCCTGATGACGAGGTGGCCATAGCCACCATGAATTGCAAGCAAATTTAGGTTTCTGGTGAATGTTAGGAAAGCTTAGGAATTCGGGCAGCTAGGGTTCTTCTTTAATGTTATTTCATTTGATAATTACTTCCTCCATTTTCGGACTTAAATAGTCCTCCACTGCCTTATCCGTTTTTGATGTGCCTGCTTGCGGTCTCCCTAAAACACAAATATCTCTCTATTTTGAAGTCGGATTTTTGAAAGGTCTAATGTGTTGGAAACTAGAATTATATACCTTTGATTTTATAGGTTGTAGGCCCCCTAACTCCTTAGATATTTGGAGAAAAGCTTTGAGATATTTAACCCAAACTTCAGAGAATCTCAAGAAGGAAATTTGCAATAACTTTTGCTGGTTTTTGTTTTACAACTTAACTGACACTAAATCTTAGCATATGATCATAGAGTGATTCAAATACCTCATAATACTATTAGCACATTAAGTAACCTTATTCCTACCTTGAAAGTACATATTTATCGCTCAAATTATCTAGGGTGTTATAGTATCTGCTCAATGAAGAGCGATAACAAGCTCATGCATGGCCGAGCACTGGTCATACAAGCTATTATGGATAAATCTTATCCATCGGGTAGATGTTATATTTGAAGCTTAAGAAGCGGGCTCTACAGACGACCTCCTCCCTCTCGTGCCCACGTTTGGTGACAACTTTATGCCAGAGGGCGGGGGGGTCCTACTTTACAGAGAAAGGATATATACACCGTGGTGAGATAGATTACTAAGATCACCAAAATGCAGGATAAGTCATTGATTATAGCCTCTCAACATGCGAGTGCGTAGATGTATTCGAGCTTGTGTTAGAGGGTGAGGGAGCTCCAGTTGGAGGATTTAATAGAGTAGTCACTTCACAGCCACCAGCTGCTTCAGAGGCACTGCCTTCAGACCTCACTCCCCAAGGAGCATCTTCCTCTTCTGCAACACCAGTCACAGCTCTTGCCAGCTCTAGTAGATTGGTTGCCCCACCTAGGATAGTCCAACTCTCCAAAAGACCTCTGTGAATATGGCTTCTCGATTAGAGAGGGAGAAGAGGCAGCAAGCTTGACTGATTGAGGATATGTTGGCCTTTGTGGTCAAGGTAGTTGAGAGGCCACTACAGCCATAGGGAATCCATGCAGGCCACCCAGGAGACATTGCTTACCAGGATTGTGAACCCTAATGATCACATTTGTGGTGAATTAATTATGAGATTTTGACTATGTGATTGATCTATTCTTTGTAAAGTGAGATTGGTGGTGCAAGTCATCCAATCATGTTAAATTGTCTCTTTTATTCTTGAGATGGCCAATTAAGTTTTGGGAAGCATTAATCAACAATAACCTAAGACTCTAAACCTTGTTCAGTAGATTCACTTACAAATTAGATGAATTTAATTGGAAAATTGTAATTTGTTTTGGTTTAAATTCTATTCAATTTGAGGAAATTAATTTATATTGACATTTTTAGGTTGTTAAGAGATACCTCGTGCATATTCTTAAAGTCATTCTCAATAATCCCAATTGAGTGAATTAGGGGGATCAACCCTGTATGAGGACACATCCCTTGTATTTTCCTATATTGAATTCAACCCATTGCACTTTAGATTTTAGATATTTAGATTAATTACCTTCTTCAGTAACTTGACTAGTATTCAAAGTTTTCAATCAATTCTAACTCACTCGATAGCTTGGACTAATACTAATTTGTGTGGATACGATTCTGACTTCTTATTGAGTATTTAAATAGCAACCAACTGCTCTCGCTCTTTTATGTAAGGTGTAATTGGGCATGATCAGTATACCTAATATTAGGACGAGAAAATAAGCAGTTAGAAAAGGAGATAGATTGGAATGCATCATCACTATCTCAATTAGTTCCTCAAACAAATCAAGGTAAACAAGAGATTCAATAGATAATTTATTTGCAAAATATTGCAAATCAACCGCCAGATGCATTTAATAACCTTTCAAGGATTATTAAATCTTATATTCTAGTTGCAAATGCTTCAGTTCAAGTTGATGTCCTGCTAGGATAAATTGTTAATGCTAATAAATCTATAACACATCTGAAATGTGGTAGGATAATTGATTCCAAGGACTAAAATCCTCAAAAAATAAAAGAAACAAATGATCAAAATAATCATAATATGGAGGAAATTTCTCAAGAAGAGTCTCGAGACATAACAAAAGATAAAATCGAAGAGGAGGTCTAAATACTAGAAAATAATGAGAATGAAGAAATCTCAATAAGTTATGTCTCCACGAGAAAAAAGTGGAACTAAAATCATATTGTGGTTGACAATATTTTTTCTTATAATGTTTCTATTGAAAATAATGCAACAAGATGAGAATTTTGAACCAAAATCAGTCGACAAATATAGATAGAGAAATGATTGGCCAAATCGAAAGAACACAATTCAAGTGAATTGACGTCACTTGAAAAAAAACGTGAAGTTTTTAGATCAATAGTCCGAACACCTGAAGGTGTCAAATCAGTAGGGTACAAATGGGTTTTTATGCAAAAAAACAAACTGAAAAAGATGAAGTAGTAAGATATAAAGCATGATTTATGACACACGAATTTTTGCAAGGGCCTGATACTGATTATGTGAAGACATATTCTCCTATGGTGGATGCAATAATGTTCAAGTATATAATAAATCTGGCAATTCATGAAACACTTGAAATGAGTCTAATGGATGTTTTCACAACCTATTTATATGGCTCATTGGACCACGACATTTTGATGAAAATTCCTGAAGCATTTAAAGGCTGAAGCATACAAAAATTTGCTAGAAACTTGCTCAATAAAGCTGTAGAAATCCTTATATTGATTGAAACAATAAGGGAAAATGTTTTATAATCATTTTAGCAAATATTTTCTAAAGGAAGGGTACAAAAATGATCTGATTTGTCCTTGTATTTTCGTAAGAAGGTCTAGATCTGAATTAATTACAATAGTTGTGTATGTTGATGACTTGAACATCATTGACACTATTAAAGAGCCATCAAAAGCTGTTAAGTATTTTTGAAAAAAGAATTCGAGATGAAAGATCTTGGTAACGTAAAATTTTATTTTCACCTACAAATTGAGCATTTAACAAGTGGAGTCTTTTTCCATCAATCAACATGCACTAAAAAGATTTTAAATCAATTTTATATGAATAAATCACATTCGTTGAGTACCCTATGGTTGTGAGATCGCTTGACATAAATAAAGATCTATTTTGACCTCAACAAAATGATGAAAAGCTTCTTGGTGATGAAACTCCATATCTTAGTGTAATTGGGACAGTAATATATCTTGTTAATAATATTCGACCAGATATTTATTTTGTAGTAAGTTTATTGGCAAGATTCAACTCCTCTCCGACAAAAAGAAATTAAAATGGTATTAAACATATATTTTGATATCTTCGAGGAACCATTAACATGAGATTGTTTTATTCTATTGAATCCACGTCAGAAATGATTGATTATGTAGATGTATGATATTTGTATGATTCACATAAAGCTCGATCTCAGACAAATTATTTATTTTTATATGAAGGAACAACTATTCTTGGCATTTAATGAAGTAAACAATAGCTGCCACTTCTTCAAATCATGGAGAAATAATGGCCATTCATGAAGCGAATCGAGGGGGGTGTTTGGTTAAGGTCAATGATTCAACATATTCAAAAAATGTATGATTTTCCTTTGAAAAAAGATATTCCAACTACACTTTATGAAGACAGTGTTGCATGTAGAGCTCAATTGAGGGGAGGATACATCAAAGTAGACAGAACAAAACACATTTCACCAAAATTCTTTTTTTACTCACGATCTTGGGAAGAAAGGTGAAACAGATGTTCAAAAAATTCGCTTGGTTAATAATTTGGTGGATCTATTCACTAAAGCATTACCAACCTCAACATTTGAAAAACTTGTATACAATATTGGGATGCATCATCTTCAAAAAATTAAATGAGGTTTACATCAGGGGGAATAAAATACGCGTTGCACTCTTTTTTCTTTAGCCTAGGTTTTGTCCCAATGAGTTTTTTGGCAAGGTTTTTAACAAAGCAGCAAACATTGTGTACCACAAGATATATGTACTCTTTTTCCTTTAATAGAATTTTTTTTCACATGATTTTTCTTAGTAAGGTTTTAATGAGGCATATTATCTATCAACGAACATCCAAGGGGGAGCGTTATAATTGCGAATGTCAATTACTTTTTGGTATAATTCCAACCATTATGAGTAGTAATATCCACAACTTAACAACCTTCTCATTGATCTTCCATACCCCTTGATCTTTCCCACATTCTCAAGAATTAATATAATGTGTATGACAACCTTTGGTACTTTTCAATGTGATCCTATAAATAGAGGTCTTAAGGATGATATTGTGCACCCTTGAAACAAGAAAGTGATCTTATATTATTTTCTCTTGTTCTATAATATTTTTCTTATTCTTTTATAACAACTCAAACGTTGTTACGGGATGATTAAGGAACTAAAACACTGAAAACAGGCTAGGAAAGGAATAGAATGTGATATGAAATTTTTTAAGTGTGAAAGTAGTGGGTTTTGAGTACCTACTAGTCTGAGGGACCGCTGCAGCGGTGCATTTTCCACTGCAGCGAGACTATGGTGACGGTCAGAGCCCCCCCATGGTAAAATGTAGAAGCAACATCTGGAGCCGCCGCAAAAGTGCTCTGACCGCTGCAGCGGAAAGACTATCGCTGCAGTGGATGATGGGAATCAGAAAGTGGGTTTTAAGTGGGAATTATGGAATTTTACCCCATTATTCTCAAAAACACAGTCAGAAGGTCTAGAGAACAGAAAAACTCTCCAGATCTGTGAATCCTCCTCCCAAGGCAAGATTTTTGATTTTCTATCTATATAATGAGTAATGTTGATCCTAGATTCCTTGTAAACCTTTAAGGGTGGGAGATTTTGTAGAGAAAATCCCTAGACTGTTGAACTAGGGCTGGATTGTAGCGTGAGTAGGGGGTAATTTGGGTTGATGTTGAAAGTTTTGATCACTCCCCTAAGATCATTGTTGAGAAGGAGGGTTGTGCGAGAATCGAGATTTAGAACTAAGAGGAATTGGGGTTCACTTTCAAAAGTGCCCTGAAGGGAAGGGTTTGTTCTTCTAAAACCCTTAATTTAAAGAGTGAGTAATGAATTACTCTTTATTTTGTTGTAGATTTCAAGAATTTTGAAGCTGTGAGAAAGGGAAAGGCTCCGGTGGAATAATTGACTCCTCGTGTCTGAAACTGAGGTAGGTTATGGTTAGAGGGTTAGACCCTGCATAATGGCTTGTATGCTTATGTAATGATCGTATTTGATTGGTCTTCTTACATTCATTGTTATGACAGTTTTATTTGAATAAATGGGAAATATCATGTTGACATGAGATAAATATAATATGTTGTTGAGATCATGTGAAAATGTGTAAGAACTTTGTTTTATGAATTTATCATGTGAATTGAGTTCTGTATTTGAGAAAGTGTGAGAGCGGAGAGTAGACTCCGATGATTTGATATGTATATATGTTTACATTTATGAAATGCACAGTGTTGTTGTCAATGGATTAAAATGGCTAAAATGGTATTGTATTTGATATGAGAGGCTCAATCCCAGGGGAGTATCCGGGTGATCGAATATTATAATTGAGTGGCTCGTGTCCAAAGGGAGCATCCGGATGAGCATATGAATGGGAGCAGGTACCACGCCGGTACAGTACATGAATTTCTAGAGTCCCCTACAGGTCATGACTGGAAGGGCAGAAATAAGACCCTCTGGCATGTGTGTACACTAATTGTGTGATTGAGTGTTTATGGTGAGATGGCGGAGGCGTGTGCCCATCATGTCATCTTTTGTTTTCATGCTATGTATGTTACGTTATGTTGTGTTGTCATTATATGCAAACGAAGTGTATGAAAATTGTACTAATAGGTTGTGTCAATTATGGTTATGTAAGTGATTTTGATAATGAGGAACATGTCCCTAGTCCTAAGTGTGACTTATCACAGTGTTGGAACTTGATGAGCGGGTTTTGCTGTGATTTCATGTCAAACTCGTAAGAGATACTTGATGATGTTAATTGTTGTCCCTAAGTGTGTGTTATCTGAAAGATTTGGTGGAATATGTGAATTATAGAACTTATGAACTCAAAAACTATTGGAGGTGTAGCTAAGTCGAGCTACTGCCTAAGGCAGTAGCGCTGCAGCGGGACTTTTTCCGCTGCGGCGAGACCGCTGCAGCGGTCAATTGACCGCTGCAACGAAAGGCCCAATCTAGTGAGCAGGTCGACTATTACCTAAGTAGAGCTATTGTGATTGAAATGGTTTTTATACTTCTATAAAATGTTGGAGACTTATCTTATGTTATCGTTACTGTGTTTTTACACATTATTATGTGAGGTCGACCAATGATGTCTACCAGTACCGTGTTTTTATTGACCCTACGCCTGCACTTATTTTCTGAGTGTAGAATTCGATCCAGGAAGCTCCTCTCGTCCCCATCTGTAGTTGCAACAGTCTATCCGAAAGGTGAGCGGTGTAAGATGGGCTGACTCACTTTCCTTCGGAAGATGTCCTTCATTCAGACATTGCGGCTTCTTCCTTTTTACTCTTTTGTTATTTTTGTTAAACAATTCTAGAATTGTAGTTAGATGTTGAGGTGCAATGACAATCAGGTCTTTGGAGTATTATTTTGTTCATTTTAAGAAGATTGTATTCATTTGATGACTTGTTGTTTTATTATAAGTTTTATTCTTTTATGAATATTCCATGTCGGATTTAGAATTTGAGAATTCATTGGTTCATCCACTGAGGAATTAGTGTGGGAGTCAATCATGGATATTTGGGTCATGAAAAAGTTGGTATCAGAGCTCTAGGTTCGTTGATCTCATTGCACTAAGATGGGTCTAGTAGAGTCTCACGGATCGGCGCGGAGACATCCATAATTTATCTTTGAGAGGCTGCATGACTTTAGGAAAACTCCTTTCTTCTTTTCTCTCATGTTATAACTTGATTCCAATTGGTATCTAACAACTTTCTCTTCTTTCTTTCCCAAATGGTGAGAACACGCGCCAACGACAATAGAGACGCAGCACCCGAGCCAGTAGGGCAGCCGTAGTTCGCAGTAGAGAGAGAGGAAGAGGTCATGGACGGAGACCTATTTCTGCTAGAGGAGGGGCTCGTGCTCCTGCTCCAGTTAGGGAGAGTTCTGCATCTCCCATGCCACCAATAGTACATGAGCAGGTGGTTGTTGAGGTTGAGGTTCTGATGCAGGGAGAAGCTCCTGTCACGCGAGCGTCCTTTGACGTTCTAGCTCAGGTTCTCAACCTCCTGAGCGGCCTTGTGGATACCATGGTAGCGCCAAAAACTCCAGCGGTGCAACAGGCAGGGATACATCATGCAACTGTTGTGGCTCTATGGATTGATGATATATCTAAAGCTATCATGTTTTCGAGGCCGGTAGTCAGACCAGTAATGACAGGGGAAGAGCATGACCTATTTTGTAGGTTCACCAAAATAAAGCCTCCCACTTTCTATGACACAGAGTCAGAGGACGCCTATGAGTTTATCATCAGCTGCCATGAAAGGCTCCACAAGATGGGGGTGGTGGAAAAGTAAGGAGTAGAGTTTGTGACATTTTAGTTGATGGGGGATGCTAAGCTCTGGTGGAGAGCTTTTATGGAGTGCAAACCAGCAGGGTCACCACCATTGGCTTCGACCCAGTTCTACTCCACGTTTCTGGAGAAAGTGTTCCCCGCACTCTGAGGGACAGGAGATGGGATGAGTTCACCACCGTTGAGTAGGGGAGCTCATCAGTTGCAACATACGAGGCTCGATTTCACTCACTATCCAGGTATGCTCTACCTTTACTAGCCACAGAGAAAGAGAGGATTGAGTGGTTTGTTAAAGGCCTGAATGTGGGTCTCCAAGTATCAGCTCTGCAAATGATCTCCTCAGGTAAGACCTTCCAGAAGGTGGTAGAGTATGTGAAGTGATCTTGGGCATATTTTACATGCCCAAGTGCTATTTTATAACTTAGTTTTAGTAATGTTTGTCAATTTAATTAATTGCATTCTCATGTAATTTTGTATATTATGTGCAAACACTAACCAATGCGATTAGCCCTTGTTTGTAGGTGAAAAATGCTAAGTATCGGCTCAGTATGAAGATACATAAGCAAAGTAGAAGCTTGGAAGTGATAGCAAAGAAGACAGCATGAAGATGGAATGAGATGTAAAGCTGACGGATAAGGTAGCGTGCCACACTGCACAGGCTACGCGTTGAGGTCCGTTTCATGGCAAGGGATAGACACGCTACGTTTCGTGCCATGCCCAGTGTGTGCACACGATGTAATGTCATTCCAGTGAAGTTGCGCGACAAGCCTATGCCACGCCGTGTGATCTATGACCACCTCCGTGCCACGCTAGGCGATGCCCATCCTGCCTATGCGTATGTCATGCCATCAAGTGTCAAATCTAGTATGCTGGCGCGATATCGTAGTGTCACGCCACTGCCTTGGGCGATGGGCAGCGTGGCACGGAGCAGTTTCACCAATGGCCAAATTTTTCATTTTTTTCACTTACTATAAATTCTACACTTGATTATTTTATTTTATATCATGACATATTTTTGGGAAAGCACAGAGGAGAGAAGGGAGAATAGAAGAAACTCACTTAGGGTTCTCTTTCTTTAATTCTCTTTTATCCATTCTTGTAATTACTTGAATTCAAACATGTTTTTGAACTCTTGTATGAACATGAGTGACTAAAATCCTTTTTCTAGGGTTGAGGCCACATGACATGAATGCAATTGTGTAATTTCATCTTTGGTTTAAGTTTCGTTTGTATTTTATCTTGAATTCTTGTTTGATTATCATTTTAATGCATGATCACTATTAGAATGTATGCATTAAGCTTAGGGAAAACTCAACACAGAGAACCCTAGGTCAAAACTAGGAATTCAAGAATCAATATCAAAGTCTTCAAGACTTGACTCTTGTTTAGGATAGAAATATACCTAATTCGCATTACTTGGTTATAAAATGGGAAGATAGCTAGACACCAACTTAGAATTATCACCTCACCGCTCTTACAAATAGTTGTGAAACTAAAATAGGTTAAATGGTTAGAGATTCTAAAGTCCATAACCAAGGGCGTTAACCTCGTAAACCACTTCATATAGCTAATTGCTCACGAATTAGGATGTCACATCCGCACTCAATGATGTAGTTGTGAGACTAATTTGTTGTGTTAAGAGGCTCAAAAGATCGTGAACATTGCTTTAACTTTGTGAGACAACAAATAAAATTTCAATACTTGAATCAAGTTGAATGTAGGATTATATGATTGTTAGGCCTTAGCTTTAGATGCTTCTTGATGTGATGTGAGTTTACAGTACTTTCAACACTTAAAATTGAGAAAATAGCATGGACTAAGGTATGTTTATATGGATATGAGGCACTTTTACTTTGATTTTGGAAAAAATAAGTGTCGGAGAAATGATGTGCAAAAGAAGCCTTAGAATGCAAAAAATCAGCCAAAGTACCACTCTCGGTACGAGCCATACCTTGATTGTATGAGTCGGACTAAGAACCGTGATGAAATTCAGAAGGATGAAGTGGGAAGATTGCAACATAAAACTCTCAGTATGAGTTGTACCAAGATGATACGAGTCATAAGGAATTATTCAAAAGAAATTTCACAAAGGCAGACTCCTAGTATGGATGGACTTACGAATCGTGGCATCAATGTACAAATCATACCAGGAGCCATGGTGGACTCCAGAAGATTCTTCAGTACTTGGCAGAACTTCAAACACTATAGACACTACGAGTCATGGCAAGAAGGTACTAGTCTTACCACAACACTCGTGAAGAATTTCAGAAGATGTCAGAGTTCTCAGGGCCAAACCACGGAAGCATTGTACGGCTTGTAGGATGAAAGTACGAGTCATATTAGCTTGCCAACACTTAGCCAAATCTGCAGCAGCCAAGGACTTAGGAAATGCAGGTACGACCCATACAATCCCGCTATAGGTTGTAGGTAGAGTCGTGACACAGTCGGCACCAGATATGGAAAACTCCCTGTTAGCTTAGGAAAAGGTTTCTAATGTATGTATAAATATCCTTTACATTTTATTTTAGTTAGAGGAGGTAGAATTCAGTTAGTAGACGTGTGAAGAATTATTTTTGTGAATTTTTATCAAGTTTTGAGGAGCAATTCTTGGGATCAAATTCTTGATTTCCTACATTGTTCTTGAGGTGGTTCTTTGATAATCAAATCTGATTTCCTTCCAATTGTTGTTGTAAGTATTTAATTATGTGTTTTTATATGAATAAAAATTATAATCTTACAACCATGAGAGGCTAAAACCTCCACAACTAGGGGTTGTAAGAACCATGGTGGATTAACGATTTAGGGTTGCACAAAGTGATTCAAAACCAATGAAAAAAGCTTGTATTGTATTCTATTTATGTTTAAACATTTCTTAATGGTGTACAACATTAGTACTTGCCTAAATTCTTTACTTTCTTGAACCTAAAGAAGTAGATATTAGGAAAAGAGAATTACAACGAAGTCTTGGTCTTAATGATCATTGTATTAACTTGAGCTATGGTCGCGGGATAGTTAAATTTGAAACATATTGATAATGGTTAGTTTGAAATCACTCACGAGACCTGACTCGATGATTGAGTATAGTCATCCAATAGGGATGAACCAGTCGTTTGGATGAATCCTAGTTATCAGTTCTATAAGTAAGTATTGGGATTGATCACGTGTGTATACCCAAAGTAATTATGAACCCATTGGGAACACTTACCCTAGTTATTTGCAAATCTTGATTTAAATTACAACTATAATCTTTTATTTAATATTGTCTTCTGTAAACCCCACCAATTTGGAGATAACCCACCAACAAGTTCAATTATCGGCATTAGTCTAGATCTCACCCTTTTCCCTGTGGGTTTGACCCCAACCTCTTAGTTGGGCTATTTATTGACAATGATGGTTCATACATTTTCAAGAAGTGTGGATTTGAGTGTTATCACTTCTTATCCTTGTTTTCCGAATTAGATTTATAAAAAAAATTCAAATATTTAAAATCCAACACTTGTGAAATTTAATTTAGAATTTGAGACTGAATATTCGCTACAAAGACTATTCCTTGTGGTTTTGACATCCGGCAATTTAGAGTCACTTTACTACTTGTATGACCGTGTATGCTTGCATGTGTGCTGGGGCGCAACAAGGTTTTGGCGCCGTTGCCAGGGACTAGCAACTTTTGGTCAATTTTTAGTTTGTGTGTAATTTTTAATTTTCTTAAGTGTTGAAAATCTTGGTCTTAGTCTTTTCATTATAGTTAATAGAATTGTCCATGCAGCACGCTGACAGATAGAGAACTGGTGGATCTATTGTTGGAGCCTGAACAATAGTTGCATTTGTTATGGAGAGAGGCTCTTGAACGGAAATTGCAACTATTACAAAGAGAGGTTTGTGAATGATAAATCCATCCACCAGTTGAGTAGGAAGAGTTATTGCCAAAGAAAATGGCAGCCAGACTAGTTCTTGAAGTGGCAATCCCACTCGTGACAAATGTGACCTCCAGCATATGCAAACCGAAGTCGGGAGGAAATTTTGAGCTCAAACAAAATCTAGTGTAGCTATTGCAATCGAGTGGGAAATTTACATGCATGACACATGAAGACCCATAGAAGCACCTATAGAACTTTCTTGAAATAGGTGACACTTTTGTCCCCACTAGAGTGTCAACTGATTATGTCAGACTAATCCTCTTCCTATTTACACTTTTAGGAGAGGCAAAGAGGTGGATGAAGGCAAAGCCACAAAATTCTATTACATCTTGGGATGACCTAGCAAGGAAGTTCCTCATTAGATTCTTTCCCTCCGGCAAGATTGAGAAATTGAGAAGTGAGATTCTAAGTTTCAAGTAGAGACTAGAGGAAAATCTATACTTGGCTTGGGAGAGATTCAAATCATTGCTAAGAGACTGCCCTCACCATCAATATTCCAATGAAGTGTTAGCCCACACTTTTGTGGAGAGTCTATACCCTCACACTAAATCTTAGTAGACTCTATCTCAGTTGGGCAAGCACTTGAGAAGAACTATGACAAACTGTATGCTATGTTGAACAGGATTTCCCAAGGAAATCCAGGGTGGTACAGTGAATCATCCAAAGGGTCAGGAAAGAGTGCAATGGGGCTTATTGAGGTTGATAGTGTCAATGTATTGGCAGCCCAGTTAGCTTCACTCCAGCACCAGATGATGACTCAGTTCAGCAAACTGAGTATGACACAGCCACAGGCATAGGTTAATGCAGTTCAACCAGCTCCTAACTGGTGTGATATATGTGGCAACAGTAGCTATGGTGCAGACTCATGCGGGGGCAATCTAGAATCAGTAAATTTTGTAGGTTATGTGCCAAGAGGTAATCAGGACTATGGAAACACCTACAATAAGAACTAGCAGAATCACCCGAATTTCTCTTGGGGTGGTAATCAGAGCCAAGTCTACCAGCAGCCTCAATAGCAGTAGTACTAGTAGCAGAACAGGCAGAATAGTGGCCAACCTAGCAACATTGAAGAGATATCGCAAAAGATAATGGCAAATCAGGCCTAGAAGGCAGCTGATTAGGCCAAGATGGCCTCAGACTTTAAAGAATCAATAGCTGGCAACCTAGAACTTGAAGAAGTAGATGGGTCAGTTGGCAGCTTCTTAGCATAATAGGCTTCAGGGGGATTTACCTAGTGAAACTGACACAAACCCGAGGTAGGTCATCGACATAAATCTGAGGATTGGCAAGTCGGTTGCAGACGCACAACAGAAGGAGAAAAAAATAAGATATAGACAGAGCTAGTTAAACTGGGTCCATCAGCTGAGAGAGGAGATAATCAGAATGCTGCAGCAGATAATGCACAATCATCATTGCAACCAGTATAAATACCACCACCACCATTCCTGCAAAGGCTCAAAAAGAGAAAAGAGGATGCATGCTTTAAGAAGTTCTTTCATATCTTCAAAGAACTTCACATAAATTTTCCATAATTGATTTTTTCCAGGGAATGCATAAGTACGCAAAGTACTTAAAGGACGTGGCATCCAACAAAGTAAGGCTGGTGGATGTCTAGATTGTTGCACTCACTGGAGAGTGTAGTTTTAGGGTAAAGAGAAAAATGTCCAAAAAGCTCAAAAACCCAAGAAGTTTTACCCTCCATGTACAAATAGGTGAAACAGACATAATGAGGGCCTTGTGTGATTTAGGGGCGGCGGTGAATTTGATGCCCCTATCTCTGTTCAATACACTTGGTTTGGGAAAAGCAAGGCCCACAAGAGTGATGCTGCAGCTGGCAGACAAGTCAACAGTGGCCCCAGAAGGGATTATTGAGGACCTTCTCATCAAAGAAGATAAATTTATCATACCTGATGATTTCATAATCTTAAATTTTAAAGTTGATGACAAGGTAAACCTTATCTTAGGACGGCCATTCATGTCTATTGATGGAGCTATCATTATTGTGATAGTTGGTACTCTCAAAATGAGGGTAAATGATGAGGAAGAGATCTTCAGAGTATACCAGGAGATCAACCCACCCACACATGATAGAGATCTTTGCAAGATCAGTGTAGTGATAGATGCTAAGTGTGGGGTGGTAGATTCCATGGGTCCATTGTTGCAAGACATCCTAACAATGAAGCCTAAGTCTGATGGGGGAAATAATTTGAAGAATGTGATAGAGGTAAAGAGGGATAGTGTGGAGGTTGTTCCCTCTAAATTCAAGAAGAAGAGAAGATGTTTTTCAAAAGGGAATCACTATTTGAGAATATCCTAAAAAGAATAGTTCATATCGTTCCGCGACGTAAAATCAGGCGCTGCTTGGGAGGCAACCCAAGGGCACCACAGGTATAATTTTCTTTTTCTTTTGTTATTGATTTTGGGTTATTTTCACTTTTTGTTTTTATTTTTGTTAAGTATGAACAGATTAAGGGGAAGTCTGAGTATCTTGTGAAGCATAAGCTAAGGAACATGGACAAAAAGATGAGTGTGGGGTCGGTGAACCACGTGTTCTAAAATGGATGAAAACATACTGCTAGCTAGGCCTTGAGGCCTTAGGAAGTATCTCACACCTTTGTTTTGATTATAAATGATGCCCTAGGGACATAACATAATCTAATTGTGGGGTGAGGTGTAAATTTAAAAATTTTTATGATGTTGGGTTTTAGGTGAAGTGTTGAAACTGTTTTCTTTAAGAGTTAGAGTTGAGCACATTTCACCAACCCTTTGATTTTTCTTTTCGGTTCTTTTCCAAAGGGGGAACTTTGAACTGAGAATAAAATGTTTTATTTGTCTATATTTAGTGTTTTAGTCATAGTTGGAGACTTTTATCGACGATGGATGGATGTTGACCGTCTCGAGAAACAATTAGTCAGTAGGTTTTTGTGTTTGAATCCTTAACTAATTGACTGCTTAATGCTTTTGTTGAGTGTTATATATGATTGTAAGATGCAAGTGGTTTTAATTGTGAAGCATGTTGAGCATAGTGTATGACTTTGTTTATGGCATTTAAGCTCAGGAATATGCCTATGTATGCTTATTGCTTAATTTTGAATTCATATGATTATCTTTGTTGAGAGTCTGTATGGTATGTCTTGAATTGAGCATGTGCACTAAGTGTGAGATTTCTTGAATATTCCATGCTATTATGTAGTGTCTAAAACTTGTCTGGTGTGTTTGCAAAGCGAAATGAGAAATGTTAATTTTAGTAGATGATGTAGGCATTTCTTTGAATAAGCCTATTTTCATCCTATGCTTTACCTACCCTTAATGCATAATTCTAGTTAGCCCCATTGAGCCTGTAGTCTATTCTTTGATTAGCCACATGAAAAGTTTAATCCTTTTCTTTCAATTGCCCTGAATTTGATTCAAAACTCCTAAGCGCTTAGGTGAAAATGCAAAAGAGTTAAAGGAGCGAGAATCTTGAGAAATAAGGGAAATAGTGTCTGTGGAAGTTGAAGAAAATATTAGAGATGCACTTGTATGAAAAATGCATAAGGGTTGGTAGAGAGTAAAAAGAGTAAAAGAATGAAAAAGAGTCTAAAGCTTAAGTACTCCCTACTAACAGTCTAAGTGTGCTTAATGAAATGGGGAAACAAAGGAGGAAATTGATGAGTTAAAAAGAGTAAGAGGTGAAGTAAAGGAGGAGAAGGAGCTTAATCAGCAAATTCTGATGTATTAAAAGCGCTTAGGAAAGATAGTCACTATTACTGGCCAGAAAAGTACATACCCATCCCATAGCTTACATTACAACCCGATAAGTCCTACTTGATCTTACTTTCAAACATTTCAAAACTAATGGAGTAAAACATTAAGGGCAAGCATATGGGTCATTACATGTTGCATGAGAATTCTTTATGAGAGTGAGCTTAATTCCTATTTATATACCCATACTTGTATAATTTGAAAATTAAGAATGAAAATGGATATCTCTCTTGTTGTGAGGGCACATGTTTGAGGAAGGATGAAATTCATGCTTGGACTTTTTGATTGGTTAAAGTGCATGAGTTTGCTAAGTTTTAGAGTCGATTCTTGAATCTAGGAGGTCTTAACTAAGTTGTATGTGAGTTTAGTTGGCTATATATACATCACATGCTCTATTTTAAACTTGCTATCTAAATCAGTCGTTGTAGCCTTAACTGGAGTCATCTTGCTTCAATTGATTACTTATGAGTCCTTCTTGTGCATAAGATGTAATGGAGTTGTTCAAGGACGAACAAGGCTGTAAGTGTGGGGTAGTGATCTTGGGAATATTTACATGCCCAAGTGTTATTTTATAATTTAGTTTTTGTCATGTTTGTCAATTTAATTAATTACATTCTCATGTAATTTTGTATATTTATCTGCAAAAACTAACCAATGTGATTAGCCCTTGTTTGTAGTTGAAAAATGCTAAGGATGGCTCAATATGAAGATACATAAGCAAAGCGGAAGCTTGGAAGTGATTGCAAAAAAGATAGTTTGAAGATGGGATGAGATGTAAGCTGCCGGACAGGGCAGTGTGCCACGCTGCACAGGGTGCACGCTGAGGTTGGTATCACGGCAAGAGACAGGCGCTCTAGGGGCCGTGCCACGCCCAGCGTGTGCGCACGATATAATGCCATTCCAATGAAGCTGCACAATAGGCCCGTGCCACGCTGTGCGATCTACTTTCCCACCTCCATGTCACGCTGGGCGATGCCCAGCCTACCTATGCACATGACATGCAATCAAGTGTAAAATCCAGTATGCTGGCATGATACCTGTATGTCACACCACTTCCTTGGGGCGATGGGCAGCGTGGCACTGAGCAGTTTCACCAACAGTTAAATTTTGCATTTTTTCACTTCGTATAAATTCTACACTTGGTTATTTTATTTTATTATCACGACATATTATTGGGAAAGCACAGAGGAGCGAAGGGAGAATGGAAGAAACTCACCTAGGGTTAGCTTTCTTTAATTCTATTTTATCAATTCTTGTAATTACTTGAATTCAAACATATTTTTGAACTATTGTATGAACATGAGTGGCTAAAACCCTTTTTCTAGGGTTGAGGCCACATGACATGAATGCAATTGTGCAATATCATCTTTGGTTCAAGTTTCGTTTGTGTTTTGTCTTGAATTCTTGTTTGATTATCATTTTAATGCTTGATCACCATTAGAATGTATGCATTAAGCTTATGGAAAACTCGAGAAAGAAAAACCTAGGTTAGAACGAGGAATTCAAGAAGCAATTTCAAAGTCTTCAAGACTTGATTCATGTTTAGGATAGAAATATACCTAATTCTCCTTTCTTGGTTATAAAATGGGAAGATAGCTAGACACCAACTTAGAATTGACACATCACCGCTTGTAGAAGTAGTTGTGAAACAAAAATAGGTTAAATGGTTAGAGGTTCGAAAGTCCATAACCAAGGGTGTTAACCGCGTAAACCACTTCGCATAGTTAATTGCTCACGAATTAGGATGTTAGATCCCTGCTCAACAATGTAGTTGTGAGACTAATTTGTTGTGTTTAGAGGCTTGAAAGACCATGAACATTGCTTTAACTTTGCGAGACAACAAATGAAATTTCAATGCTTGAACCAAGTTGAATGTAGCATTGTATGATTGTTAGGCCTTAACTAGATGCTTCTTATCCTTGTTTTTCGAATTCTTTATGATCACCGTAGATTTAGCAAAAAAAATTCAAATCTTTAAAATTCAACACTTGTGAAATTTAATTTAGCACTTGAGCTTGAATATTAACTACAAATACTAGTCCATGTGGTTCGATAGCCGGCTCTTCAGAGTCACTTTACTACTTGTATGATTGTGTAGACGTGCGCGTGCCTTGGGGTGCAACATGAAGTCAGTTAAAGGGGTGAGATAGGAGGGTTATGCAAGGAATACTTAGAAGAAGGCTTGGAGAGTGGGTTCTTTTAGTGGTTCTTATGCTAAGGTTCCAGCACCACCAGGTTTCTCTGTCGGCTATGCAGATATCAGTCGGAGGTCTACCAGGGACAGCTCCACAACCGTCAGGTGCAGTTGGGGGTATACAGATGGTTCGTTCTAATTTTGAGGATCGTCCTAGTTTTTTGTTCCGGCTCAGAGACTAGCTATTGAGAAGACCTTTCATAAGTGTGGTGAGTATGACCACATTTATAGATGGTGCCCCAGATTCGGACAAGTCGGATAGATTGTTCCTCACCCAGATCCTCGAGCTCTTGCCCCTGCTGGGAGAGGAGGTAGTGTATTCAGTCCAGATTGTCCACAGTTGGGACAAGGTGGTCAGCCAGCTGTTAGGGCTGGTGTTCACCAGGATAGAGGACGTGCTCATGTGGGCAGAGGTGGCACAGCCTAATCAGGGTGGTTCTCAAGTGGGTAATCAGGCCCATTTTTATGCTTTTCCTGGTAGACCATAGGCAGAGGCTTCAGATGTTGTCATTGCAGGTACTATCCTTGTTTGTGACCTAGTGGCTATGGCATTGTTTGATTCGGTTTCTACTTTTTCTTATGTGTCCACTTACTTTTCTTTGGGATTGAAACTTGTTTGTGATGTACTTGTTGTCCCTATTCACGTGTCTACTCCTATTGGGGACTCTGTGGTGGTTGATAGAGTCTGTCGTGCGTGTTCTATGGATTTCTTGGGTTGTGACACTCAGGCTGATTTAATGATCTTAGACATGGTTGATTTTGATGTGATTTTGGGAATGAGCTAGTTGTCTCTTACCATGCCATTTAGATTGCTTTGCTAAGACTGTCACCATATTAGGTCAAGAGTCGTCTAGGTTGGAGTTGAAAGGGAATTGTAGCCCTGCTCCTAAGAAATTTATTTCTTATATTTGTGCCTGTAAGTTGATAGAGTGAGGTTGTTCAGCGTATCTGGCGCATATTCAGGACACTAGTTCAGAGGGTCCTTCCATAGAGTCAGTCTCGATTGTTTGTGAGTTCTTAGAGTGTTCCCTACAGATTTGCTCAGCATGCCATCGGACCGTGACATAGATTTTTGTATAGACTTAGAACCAGGTATCCAACCCATTTCTATTCCTCCATACCGAATGGAACCTACTGAGTTGAGAGAACTCAAGAAGCATTTATAGGAGTTTATTAGTAAAGGATTCATTAGACCGAGTGTGTCACAATGGGGTGCCCGATTTTGTTTGTAAAGAAGAAGGATGGTAGTATGCGGATGTGCATCGACTACTACCGGTTGAAAAAGGTAATATTTGGAACAAGTACCCTCTTCCTTGAATAGATGATGTATTTGATCAATTATAGGGGAAGCTATGTTTTTGAATATTAATTTGAGGTCCGATTATCACCAGCAGAAAATTTGGGCTGAGGATATTCCCAAAACAGCCTTTCAAATAAGGTATGGGCATTATGAGTTTTTGGTCATGTCATTCGAACACACTAATGCCCCAATTGTGTTTATGAGCCTAATGAACGGTATTTTCAAATCCTTCCTGGATTCCTTTGTTATTGTATTTATTGATGATATCTTGGTGTATTCTAAGACCAAGCAGGAGCATGAAAATCATCTAAGGATTGTGCTGGGATTACTGTAGGAGAAGCAGTTGTACGCTAAGTTCACCAAGTGTGAGTTTTGGTTGGAATCAGTGACCTTTCTGGGGCATGTGGTTTCCAAGGAGGGAATTCGAGTTGATCCATTGGGCAAGGCCAACCAATGTGATGGAAATTCAGAGTTTTGTAGGGCTGGCCAGTTACTACCATTAGTTTGTGAAGGGTTTCGCCTCCATCGTGTTGGCATTGACCAAGTTGATGCAAAAGGATGTACCTTTCCAATGGTCAGAGTAGGGGTGGGCATTCGGTTTTTCGGTTCGATTTTTTTAAATTTCGGTTCGGTTTTTTCAATTTTCAATTTTTCATGTAGTGTACCGAACACCGAACCAAACTAATTCGGTTCGGTTCGGTTTTCTCGGTTTTTCTAATTCGGTTTTTTTTTTGTTATGGGCCTAATTAATGGGCTATTTTTTAACTTACAAAATGAGCTACTTTTTAAATTAAAAATGAGTTGTTTTATCTTTTTAAATTCAAAATAAATTATTTTAAGTTTGAATTCTAAAGTTTAATTCAACTAAGCTTAATTTTAACTTTTTAAATAAAGAAAATAGTGGGATCAATTGATTTAAATTTAGTAGTACATACATAACATTTGAATTTTTGATAATAAATTTTCTCATATGCTTAATATCCTTATACCAAAACCAATAAAAAGTTAAGGGTCTTTTAAGATTTTAATAATCTATGGTCCCTAATTTCTTGTTAAATAAATATTATATATTTCATTTTTCTTTCAAAGCATATTAATAATAGTAAGAATTTTCTTAACATGCTAAAACTATTATAAAACTTGTTATTTGTAAAAATAACTTAAGCAATTGTATCAATTATATAAATAATTCTCTAAATGGGCTTTGAGATTTGGGTTGGGTGTAGTATTTTTATTTTTTTGAAATTAAGTTATAATTTAAAAAAAAATATGTAAAATTTCGGTTAAACCGAAAACCGAAATATGAAAACCGAAAACCGAACCGAAAAATTAAAATTTAAAAAAAAACTGAAACCGAACCAAAAAACCGAAACTGAAAAACCGAATTAGTTCGGTTCGGTTCGGTTTTTCGGTTTTCCGGTTTTTATGCCCACCCCTAGGTCAGAGGATGTGAAGAAAGTTTTCAAAAACTCAAGACTCTGCTGACCACAGCACCTATCCTGGTGTTACCCATGGAAGGTAAAGACTTTGTTGTTTATTGTGATTCCTCACGATCTGGGTTGGGTATTGTGTTAATTTAGGAAGAACAGGTTATTGTGTATGCCTCGAGATAGTTAAAGGTGCATTAAAAGAATTACCCCACGCATGACTTGGTAGTTAGCAGCAGTGGTGTTTGCCCTGAAAATTTGGAGGCACTATCTGTATGGAGCTCGATGTGAGGTGTTCACGGATCATCACAACTTGTAGTATGTATTCTCCCAAAAAGATCTCAATTTGAGGCAGAGGAGATTGATAGAGCTACTTAAGTATTATGATATCACTATCTTGTACCACACAGGAAAGGACAATGTCGTGGAAGACGGGTTGAGTCAGAAGAAGGTGAGCATAGGCAATTTAGCTTGCTTGGAAGCTACTCAGCTGCCGATGGCCAGGGAAATCCAGACTTTGGCAAACAGCTTGGAAAGGCTATCGCTGACGCAAATCGGTGGGATACTAGCCAACATGGAAGCTAAATCCTCTCTACTAAAAGAAATCAAAACCAGACAGTTTGAAGATGAAAAGCTGGGTAAGATTAGGGATAAAATTATGTGGGGAGAAGCCAAAGAAGCAGTGTTTTGTGTGTTTCGCAAGTTGGTGAGCTAATTAAAACTCTCTTGGCAGAAGTTCACATTTCGAGGTACTCCATTAACCCAAGAGTCACCAAGATGTACCACGACCTGAAACAACATTATTGGTGGGGTAGGATGAGGAAAGATATTGTGAACTACGTTGCTTAGTGTTTGAATTATCAGCAGGTGAAGTACGAGCACCAAAACCCTGGAGGAGTACTTCACTGAATGCCTATCCCTAAGTAGAAATGCGAGAGGATAGCTATGTACTTCGTGGTGCTCTTCCCAAGACTGGAAAAATTTTACTCAACTTGGGTCATAGTAGATAGATTGACCATGTCTGCTCATTTCTTGCCGGTCTAGATGACTTACAACACAGAGAAACTAGCTAAGTTGTACATGAAGAAAGTAATTTGGTCGCATAGTATCCCTATTTCAATTGTATCAGATAGGGGTACTCAGTTCACTTCTCATTTGTGGAGGACCTTGCAGGCTGAGTTTCGTACGAAGTTGGACTTGAGCACAGCCTTTCATCCTCAGACAGTCAGAATGGATTATCCAAGTTTTTGGAGGACATGCTCCGGGCATGTGTAATAGACTTTGGGGGCCATTGAGACAATTCTTACCCTTGGCAGAGTTTTCCTATAACAGTAGCTATCACTCGAGCACCGACATGGCGCCATTTGAAGCTTTGTACGGGAGAAAGTGTAGGTCTCCAATTGGGTGGTTTGATTCGTTTTAAGTGAGGCCTTGGGGGACTGATTTGTTAAAAGGGTCCCTGGAAAAGTTTTGAATAATTTAGGACCATTTGGTAGCTGCTTAGAGTAGGCAAAAGTAGTACACAGACAAGAAAGTGAGGGACATGGAATTTATGGAAGTGGAGCAAGTATTGCTCAAGGTGTCCCCTATGAAGGGGTGATGAGGTTCGTAAAGCGGGGAAAGATTAGTCCGGGGTATATTGGGCCATTTTAAATACTCCGACATGTGGGAGAAGTGGCTTATGAGCTGACCTTACCACCAGGATTGTCTGGAGTGCATCCGACATTCCATGTGTCAATGCTGAAAAAGTATCATGGGGATGGGACGTATATCATCAAGTGGGACTCTATGCCACCAGATGAGAATCTATCATTTGAGGAGGAGCCTGCAGCGATATTGGCTAAATAAGTTCAAAAGTTGAGGTCTAAAGAGATTCCGATAATAAAGGTCCAGTGGAAGAATTATATTATTGAGGAAGCCACTTGGGAGACTGAGACTGATATGTGGATCAAGTATCCCCAGCTATTCGTGAAATCCGTTAAGTATTTTTCCTTTCTTTGTATAGACCGTTCGGGAACGAATGGTGTTTTAATTGGTGTCTAATGTAATGACCCGGACATCGTTATGTGATGGTTAAGGGCCTAGAACACTGGAAATAGGCTAAGGAAGGAATAGAATGTGCTGTAAAAT